>CM056999.1:52138967-53338967 GCA_029891345.1 Dryococelus australis
CATTATCAGCGCGAGTGATCATGGAAGCTGTTAAGGGATCATGTAAAAAAAAAATCGTGTGAAAGTGGTCAAATATCGCATTTTTAAAGCTTGCCAATGCAATTTCCTTAAGGCGGCAAGAGAAAAGTACAACGATGCGGACATACTTTTAATATGCGTTCGTTCATTGCGTGTAATAAAAACCCCACTGTTACAGATTTAATTTTGCACAGTACAGCATTACGACGGAAACACTGCACGGCTTGCGCGTAGGAGCGAAGAGGCACTGGCGTGTGCGTTAGTGTCGCTTCCTCGCTTCTTGAACCTTGGACGCGCAGGTACATAATACCCTTAAACGTGATTCCTTACCGGTTTTCCTCCTACGGCGAGCGCGAACGTCACTATCTCGTGCGCGCGCATCTCATTATCGTAAACCTACCGCCTCACTCTTCCCCGTCGTGTTCCCAGAGGAGCGTGGATGGACTAAACGATCTCGCTGGTCAAATATTCCCCCAGCCTCTTCACCCCGGTTGTCGATTATATTTACTTTCCATCAGCGTCCTCAAGTGGCTTGATGACAGGCATAACTCTACCGCAGTGAATCACTCCCCTGTCGAGCCTTCCTCACCCGAAGCCTCTGTGAAAAGGGGCGGGGGTACCACGTTAATTGATCTTGATAGAGGCGCGGCGCGACAAACAATCTTCGATCCCGCCCACCTCTAGCAAAGTCATCGACGTCGGCAATATTTACAGCCAGCCTGTGGAATAACTCTTCTTTCCAGCGGCATAAGGCGTTCGATCCTTCGGTTCAATTTTCCCTAACCCATGCATGGACTAAAATATAAGGTAGACCGATCTCGCTGGCTGCGCACAGCCAGACTGCTTTCCTGCCAACACGACTAGCAATAACGGCGTGGATTGGTTTCGAGGTGCTTTGAGATGTTTTGATACTTCCTCTAACCAATGTGTAATGCAATTTGATTGGATTCAAATTGATATAATTATTATTTTTTAATTTAATAGTGCTTGTAATTAAAAAATTAAGACATAAGAAAACACGTTCATCAGTTATGACCCCGTGCCTGTGAGAGTTGTGTTGCTTTGGGGTAGGTAAATGTTGGGTACATACGCAGAAGACGAATAAACTGTCAACCTCATATTTAGTCTCTATTTCCATGATCGTGGACACGCTGCAATTGATATACCCGACCAATACTGTGCTCAGAAAAGTCTGTGTTCAGCCATCCTCGTGAAGACCCATCTGACTTGTGGAATTTTCTACACCTCTGTGAGATGAACGCACTGTGATAAAAAATCTGTAAGGTGGGTAGGTAAGCGGGCTTAACTTCTCGTCGACAGCGAGGTCATTAGAGACGGTGCAAATTGCACAGGGACGAGGGATTGTGGAAGGATTGGTAAGCAATCGGCCATGGCCTTCGTTTGGGACCCATCCCAGCATTCGCCTGGAGTGTTTCGGTAAATCGTGGAAAGCCTAAATCAGGGCCGGGAATCGAACCAGGATCCTCCCGAATGAGAGTCCAGTGAGTTACCACTGCGCCACCTCGCTCGGTAAAAAAATTCCCACGAAGCAAACCACATATGGCCGATTGATGGTTTAGAGTCGAATGCCAACCAGACAAACAGTTGGCCAACAGCTGGCATGCACCCGGCGCCATTGCTGGTCCTGAAGTGGCACCACTAACTAGCCATACTCTGCCCATAGCTGGCCCAAGTGTGGCGAACACAAATGGCCCAAGCATGGTCCCTATGCTTACAACAGCAATGGCTCAGCGATGTGACATTTCGCAGCCATCAGATGGCCTACTGATGGCTAGCCAAACTATCACCATATATCTATCTGTATCTCTTAAAAATAATTTTGACCATCAATAACAAATTTAATTTCCTTTTCTATTAAACACATTAGATGACATGAAAATTGTTTGATTATTAATTGCAGAAGAGCGGGCGCGATCCTACACACTTTGCATTTACAGCCCAGCATGCTAACCAATACTCACCTGTGCATCCTTGCACTAAGAAGATAATTTAGAATATATTCGGACTTTAATTATTAACAAACACTAATATAATATAAATATTACCAATTATTCCATAGCCTTAACAATTAACAATCGGGAAAAAATAGTTTTTTTTAAAGATGCAGATAAATAAAACACTGGCGTTGAGAGAAATTTTCCTACATGAATTGCGATATTAACCCAAAAACTTGCCATTAATGTAATCTTTCGCAGTATGTATGCCACCTGTTACTATTCATCTGTTTTGAAATGCAGTCGCCAGTTATGAATATTTTAGTGATGTAAAACAACAAAACACCTTCAATGTTAATTTTCTGACTGTGGTTATATATTATTTTTTATAACTTCTCATTTTAATTACATGCATTCATACATAGAAAATATTACACACGTCAAATTATTCAATACCAGTCACTGTATATACAGCATTTTGCCACTGATATTTCCATTCCTATATATGTACAAATAATTTATAATAACATTATACACACATTTATACATACATAGGAGTGTGTGTAGTTTGAAGAAGTTATCTGCGAAAAGTGGAATCCATAAAAATTCTCCTAATAAGCCAAATTGCACCATCAATGGTCCATCGATGTACCACTTCACAGCCATCAAGTGGTCTACACTGTACGTTATGTATTATGGGCTGTAGTGAAGAAACTAAACGTTTGCGGACATATGTTCATAAACATTTTTTCATCCTCCAGATGTGAGGAATGTTTCCCCGAAGTATTGACATTGAGTATTGCAACATCCTGTGCTTATTGACTATCTGCCACCACTACATAAATAAGTTGGCGTGAAAGCACGTAGCTATGCGTGAAATAATTAAGAAATGTTAATTTTGAGATATAGCAGTATAAGGAGCATAGCGGCATAAAAAATACTTCAGGTACAAAAATGTCGACAAGCTGAATAAAAATTTTAACGATAAACTGCCTCTGAAAGTTCCTCATAATAAACCGGGAAATATCAAGAGTTATAACTGTCTAACATGGTTTCTCAGGGCAGTACATGTATTTAAATGTGGCTATAAATAACTAGTTTATTGCCGACATCACTCAAGGCATTTCAGATAGAATACCGAATCCGTGAATAATATTTAGATGAACAGAAATATGCGAGATATGTAAAACTGTTGTCACCCTCGCAAAATCATCCCAGGAAAGTTATTTGTTTTGCCATACTTTTTTCATTAAATTTTGGGACGCGCGAACGTTTGGCTCCTTCTTACAACGAATACGAAATAACGTGCGTCGAAATATATGGAAAAGTTTACTTCGTGTTGTTTCTTTAAGCCAAGCAATTTTTCGGGGAATTCATGTATCAAATTCAACAGCAATATATCTTCTTTTAAAATACAAAAGATCATCTGGTATAATCATTTTAAGTTAAACAATAAGAAACAAATACGCAGTTACCCTAGGAATGTTTCATGAGATTACAATGTTCTTTTTATCAATAACATTGGAAAATTTCTTGTCTTTTGTATTAAATATGCACAAGTTTTACATACATTGCTTGGATTCCCATGAAGTACACACCGTTCAACTAAAAAGACAATATCTCTTCTAGTAGAGTGTATAGCTTAAGGTCTCACATGTATTTCACCATGTTCATTTAAATGTCCTAATAGTGATAGCACGTATGTCGTCGTCCGGCCCTCTTACTTCGATTTTGAAGGCTTACAACATTTTCTTAGCATTCTAAATAGTCACACTCAAACAATCTGGTTTCACACTTTATACCGAGTATGGGTTTCTGTTTTCAAAAACTATTTTTTTTTAATCTTTGTTTACACTGATACAAAAAAAATGTGATTGTTAAATGTATTGTATCTGATTGAAATATAAGTTTTAGCGGAAAACTAAAACACTTTAGTTTTATTTTTTAACTGGATATAAAATAAATATCTCGTGTGAAAAAAAGCAATATTTTAAAAAAATATACGTGAAAATCAAATAACAGTATGTTGCCATTTTCAAACATTTCTTGCAGACATTGAATCGTTCAAAACACTCTCCGTAAAATACATTAATTGAACGGAGTGTTGGCACTTCGAAATAATTTTTAATCATGTGAAACACTTTTATTATAATATTGTTAAATAATGTAACAGCAAATTTGAAAAAAATTACACTTGAAAAAATTATTAAATTACTTAGCATTATTTCTTACCTACACCATAAATTAGACACGAACACAATCTCACAGGCACAAATCGAAATATCTGAATTTCGTCTAATTTTTGTGTAATGTTAGTAATTATGTGTAAAATACCTGAAAGTTGGACATTTTATTCTTAAATATCTTCAACCTGCACTCAAAAATGATGAATTAGAGTGTGTAAAATATATGACCCTCTATACTATAATTTGGATGAAATCGGTTTCATCTAGCGCCCTTCTCGAAGTCTTCTATTAATATTCATGACAGCATCTCACCTCAAGTGTTATTCATACATTGGAACCCGAAGACTTGGAAAGGTTCTCGCATTCCCCGCTGCACTTTATAGATCAACAGCATTGGGAGATTATGTATGTAGATTAGCAGGTAATTGGCTGTATTCCTTCAACAACCGTCCTTCGCTTTTTTTTTTCTCCTTCTTAGAATTCGTATGGTAATACTAGAGGCCGCCGTAATCGTGATTAATAACAGCTATGGTGTTTCAAACAAGTGGAGCAAAAATGAGGCATGTGCCTCCAGGGCAATACTTGATTTATACGCCTTGTCGCTTTCTTCTCGCATTCGTTCATCCAGACTGGCTCCGCGCGCAATGATTTACTCATCGGTAAAACTTATTAATAAGAAGGAAGACGGTGGTTCGAGTGACAAGTTATGATTAGAACCAGCAGGACAGGTTCTTTAACGCCACCCGTGATGAGTAATTGAAAATAACCGGATTCTATAATCATCCGGTACGCTGGATAGGTTACATTATTTATTTGGGTTTGAAGACGGGGCTTCCTCGGGCTAATAACGCCAGTGTTTGTTTATTGTTAGTAACACAATGTGTGTGCACGCGCGCCGATTTATTGTCTCGTTATAAAGGTTTAAGTTCGTAAGTGTCGCAGCGAAACGGAGTAGTCTATCCTGACACTTACCATTCAATATAAAAATAATTAAACACTGTTCGAAAATTGTTTCCTTCAAATATCTTGATATTTCCCCAATCAGCCTGGTTGCACTTAAAACAATTTATTAAACAGTTCATGGTAAACTAAGCAGTTTTGAAAACCCTGCGTAAGATCTTCTAGTGTGCGCATCGTGAATTCTTCTACCTTATGTAGCTATTGGCCTAATCACCGCAATCATATACGCCAATGTAGTGAAACTGTGAAATTATTAGGAAAGTAGATATTTTACAAATGTTCCCATTCTTACACTTATATGCATTATGAAACAAAAAGAAAAGAAAAGAAGTTCAGTGTTCATAGATGATTGACTTAACACTTTTAATTAAACTATAATATTTGGAACTACTTTCTCTACGTCATAACCAACTCCACTGGGCCCTCGGCAACCAGTGTGCCCAATGAAATACATGCAGGTAGGGGAAGTGACATTTTTTTAGAGGTTGTGTTCAAAATGCTTCGACAACACTGAACAGCCTATACTAAACCACAGTTTGTTTTAGCGACTGCGGAATGGTGTTGAACTAGTGACAAACACCGCATCGCAAACATATTTAATCACGTTCGACACGTTGAGTGAATGCTGGATATCGAGGGCGCGTGCCAACTTCCGCGATCCAACGCCAAACTTCATTTTAACCTCTAAAGCTGTCAACCGCAGCACCATAGTTAACTTAACACACGTCCAAGCAGAACGTGTGTTTGTAGCCTGCTTTCCGAAGACAAGTAAGGCTTGTTAGATTACTTTCCTGCTTGTGTGTTGGTATGTGTGTATGCATGCATGCATGTGTGTGTGTGTGTCTGTGAAAGTGTCTCTCCCCCCCATTTCAATTTTTGAACACTTCAAAAGAATTTCACCAAACTTGCTAGACATATAAAACTTAGTAAGGACACCTGACTTCCATTGTATTCGAGCAAGCAGGGAACTTACTTACAAACTGGCGGGCATTATACATTTTTTTTTATGATACGTCATATCTCAGGAACCATTCAACCGATTTAAACCAAATTTTGCATGATGGCAGACCATTGTGTAAGCATTAAATTTTGAGATGGATATTGTTATTGGCCTAAAATTTTGTAATGTTTTTAATACTTATGTCGTCAATGTTAGTCCTTTAGTCACTCTCCCAAAAAAAAATGTGTACCTTGTTGTAAATTAGGCGATTAGGTAATTAGACGATTACCATGAATTTAGATATGACAACTGTCTATAATCCTTGCGTAATGCCATAAACAGCGTACCTCAGCTGTAGGAGTTGCCGCAATTAAGGGCAACGTAATAAATTGTTCATATTTTCAAATCTATAATGATTACGGAAATTTTAAATTAGTTGTGAAAGAAAAATATCTCTGTTTACTTTATCGCTTAGAAAGAACCTTCAATATATGGTAATGTATGCAATGAATATTTCGACTCGAAATTCACTGCAAGTAACGTTGATCACATCCAAATTCCCAGTGATCTCTGACGAGAAGAGGTTTAATTTGTTTCAATCGTTACTGCGGAAGAAAGCTCTCTGCAATACTTCTGTGCTCTTTGCATATAGTATTATATTGATTTCCCTAGAAATTCGCTGTTAAAGTTATAAAAAATAATTTGTGTAAATTTTCTATTAAGTAATGATCACAGAAATCTACAATTTTGTTACAGAAGAAAATTAATTTTGTCTTCTTATTTTATCGATTACAAAACACCTGTGATGTATAGAAAAGTCGTGTAATGTATATTTTCATCCTGAAGTCACTGCAAGTCACGTGGATCGTACCGATAATCCAAGTGATCTGAGGTGAAGTATGTATGTGATCACTAATACCTTGAAAAAAATGGCCAGAGAAGTGACACGACAGTTTTGTAAACAAACTTCAGGTAGCAGCAAACCAAATTTCTGTACTAGCAACAGAATGTTTTTGTTAGTTTGTTATAATACTGTTTGTTGCACGAACAACTCAAATATTACTGGAGTTGTTCTGTTGGAGGAACTGCCTATTCTGTAGGAGGAACACAATGCTCTCTTGTAGGAACTACGTTCATGGTTGCAGATGCAATCACAGACGAGTCCACAACAACAGTAACTTGATGCAGATTTTAGATATTCGCCATTGCGATGCAGATGTCTACCATGTAAAAACCGGACTGAGAACGAAAAAAAAAACTTAAATAAGACAACAAACCTACGGAGGAGAATATATATATATATATATATATATATATATATATATATATATATATATATATATATATATATATGTGTGTGTGTACTACGCTGGAAAATTTCAAGAGGGAAAGAGCCAAAAAACAGAACAGCAACTTACGAAAAATATACATATGTATATATACACGATCAACAGATAACACGTAGAAAACAACGCAGGCTATAAACCTGCTTGAAAAAGATAGGACAACGCTGACAAAGTAAGTGTGAACAAAATGGGACAACACAACAAAGAGACGCACTCAAACACAGCAGTTTTACCAGACACGACGGAATATAAGCCAGATGTATTGTAGTCAAGAATATACGTGCACAAAAGCAGAAAACTCCATGAAGTAACAGAGCCAAATAAAACAGAATGCGACGTTTCGGGAACTGTTGTCTGTTCCCGTCTTCAGGCAGCGACACACAGGGTCCGAGAACACGCATAATATTGCAACTATCTACACCGAGCTGCCAGGAAGGTGAGATTGGCGCCGATTTCCTGCATCCCACCCTGACTTTCCTAGCAGCTTGTGGGTCAATTTATCGACGTTCTATTATATTGTTGATTATATTATGCCTATATTGCGGCACTAACCAACTACTACTTAGATTTAGATCATATATATTTCAATTCCAGCCATCAGTCCCCCCCCCCCCCCTCATAGTCTGGTCCTTTAGTCTGGAACATTGCTATACCATTACTCTTTTTTCCATATACATTGCCTAAATCTTCAGCGTCCTGATTCGTTTCCTATTCACTTGGCTTGTTCATTGCTATCCCGATTGCTCGTGTCCTTTGTTCGTTCCATGATCTTCATTATATAGTTTAGGGGTTTTCCGAGTGGGATGCAATGCCTCCCAACTCATCAGTCACCTTCTGATGTTCCCTTCCTAAGTCCTAGTCTATGTGCACTGGGGACACCCAAGCTGTGTGGTGGGGCCGCTCCCACCACAGTGTTTTTACAACGGTTTTTACAGTGTCACAGTATAACGATTGTTTTCTTTAACCGGATAATGTAAGCCTTTATCTATCTGTGGAGGATGATCGTTCACGAACTCGTGCGGTTTTTCTCGAATCCATTATTCGAATTCTTCCAGTCGTTTACTTATCTTTCTTGCAAACTCTTCTATTATCTTGACATTTTTTTCTCATTTGCCATGATATTCTATGTCAACAGTCTACATGAGTTGCGTGTACAGAAATTTCGTTCCTGCGACCATGTTTCTTTCTCGGTGCTACTTCTGCGTAGGGCCCGTTAGATGGTGAGTGACCGCTCGTGGCGGGGCTGATATCCCACGTGGAGGACGTAGTCAGAAATGACGAGGATCGTGGAGGCGCCAGGCCACCTCAGCCGGTCGCCGCGATGGCATGGGAGGACACGGAGGTGTCGTAGAGCGACAAATTGGATCACGCGTGCTTCCTACGAGATGCAATTACTCGAGGATGACGTAACGAAGCACATCCGCTTCTCGCGCCACCTTCGTCCCCCTCCCCCCCCCCCACGTTGAAACTGTGCGAAGTTAAACCTGGGCTTTGGCAGCTCTCGGCCAATAAACTTGTCTCCCGGCCTTGGAGACAAGTGGCTCAACCTCGCGGCAGCTTCGAAAACAAAAACGAGCACTTCGAATTTTGACGTGAATACGTCTTTAAATTTGCAACCACAGTGGGAGGCAATCCAGAAAATATGATGATAACAAAATAGGGGGATACAATTTGGCGTTGCAGCTCCGAATCTATCGTCTACATTCAAAATTCAGATACATCACACGATTGCCAAAGGATCAAAAAATATGTTACGTTTAGCGAGGATTGCGAATCATTGCTCATGGAGGGGCGGGAGGGGGGCAAATTTTTAGTTGGTTTCACCGCGTCTCATACTTCCGCGTAGTATAACTTTTAACCACTAGGAGAAGCTATGGCGCTCGTTTAGATTTCAATCAATAGCTCTCGTCAAGATCAATCGATTGCGTGTATAAAAACATTTGTGTGGCGTGGTGATGGTGAAACTGTATGCGTTTAATGTAGACAATTAATAAAACCTAATACAATTTCGGCCTATACTCGTCAAAAAGGCAAGTTGAAATTCAGAAATCGTAAACAGATGGAAAGAGCATCTCAAAAGCAATCCAGTGATACCCATTAAACCTCGTATGATCGAGTGAAGCGGTGCCGGGAACGTAAAAAAAACCTCAAGGCGTCCGAGCTCGTCATCGTAGACTTATTCGCGCAAAACAAACGGCCGTGTACCAAACACAGCCATACCCAATTTTTTCTGTCTTTCTACAAGGAATTACTGGAAATAAATTGCTAAATATATTTTTGTTACACTATGAATCAATTGGTGTAAATTTCATAAAACCTTATGCATAAAACTGATGTTTAATGTGAACAAGCGGTTGTTGTAGACTCCCAAGTTTATTACAAACATTGAGTTACATAAACAGTATTAGGTCTTTCCTAAAATTGTATATAATAAATATACAATATCTCATCTGTAGCGTCACAAGAAAAATTTTGCCAACTTTTCCAAAGAAAGGAACATGAACAGATATTTTCTATTGTATGTTTTGCAATTTTGTTAACAAACTGCTCGAAAATTATTTATAACAGCAGTTATGTATAAAGCAGGCAAGAACTATATTACAATATTATTAATTCTTGGACTTTAATGCAATAAATTGTTTCCTGTTCCAATATTTATATTTCTATATTATTCACATAGAAAAATATATTTTTTGGCGGTCCCAAAATTATTTTGTTCGTATTCACCCTGGCAAATTTTTTGTGGTGTACACAGAAAATTTTGTAGTCGCCATAAAATGAGTTTTTAGTGGCCACTAAACTTTTGTGGCCACTATAAATCTATTTTGTGGCAGCTTCAAATTGTTATGTATACACCACAAAAAATTTGGCAGGATGAATACTAACAAAATATTTTTGTGGCCGCCACAAAATATTTTTTCCAGTGCACGTATGACGGTTATAACTTGTTATAACGGTTATAACGCGTAAATTTACGGATTACAAAGTTACGTAAAATTGCGTGAATATATACCGTATTGAACTACAATAATTTGTACAACTATTTTTGTTCCAAACGATTTAGTTTTGCAACTTTATACGCATAACAGAACAGTCATTATTGAAAAACCAAGTATAGTATTTTTTTTTTTTTTGCAATACACATTATTTGACAGCATTTGAGTGGGGCCATAATACGAAAATACAAACAAAATTATTAAAATAAAAAAATTATAGCTGTTTACCAACAATTCAAGGATATATAGAAATTCAGGCCACATCAATTTTCGTCATCTTATATATATATATATATATAATATAGTATTTATTATTTACTGATTAATAAGATTATAGGGTCTAGAATGTAACTCTAGTGTAGCTGTGACACAAAATGTCAAAAACATTTCTTAGCAGAAACTTAAGGCTATCGCAGCCCTTAAAGATATAACAGTTATCACGACACGAAGGTGCAGAAGCGACGGAATTCAGCGGGGGAAAATGGGAAAACGGGGAAAATAATAACACGTTATTTAATTATTAAAAAACGTAATTTTATGCGCGGGGCGTTTATACCTTTAATAAGATTTCGTCCACGTTAAACACTCCCCTTTTTATTCGCCACAGTGAACGATTAGTTGTTGGTACCTGTAGGCTACTTTGTAAGGAAGAAGTAAAAAAAAAAACAAATTAAACTATTCTTAACCCTGAAAATTGAATAAACACAATGCGTTATTTCGGGTTTCGATCAAATGAACTCGTGGACCGAACGTGTGCCGAAGCAAAGGGTGTTCAGAGAACGGCTCAGCAACTTTAGAAGTGAACATATAGCCTAATTCAGATGTACAACACAAATTTCACTCGTTTTGCCTCGCTCCAGTCCCGGTGACGTTACGAGAGCGTATGCATGATCAAACAACGCCATTACTAATGTCAGTTTTCGTTAGTTGACAATCAGAGACAGCTTTGAAGGTCACGGAAATACTCCCGGGTGCTTAAAGAATAAAGACAACAGACTTCCGTAATGCTGTGGCTGCGGCTAGATTTTAAGGCTGTCGTCTGGCCAGTCCATCGGAATATGTGCAAGGCACTGGCAATTTTTCTAGCGATATCCGCTGGGAAATAGAATAAAAGAAATTTTTAATGTCAGACTGTTTGTTTCCGCTTTGTATTTCCATCTTGAAAGTATACTAGTAAAAATTAAAATTGCTGAAATCGCAGTTTCGAAAATCATATTTACGTATAAAATTCCGGAACAGGATATTTGAAGCGAGGAAAGGGTTTACTTCACGTCTTTACGTGCATAGGCTGTTAAAGCTAAAATGAGCACTTTTGAAAGCCCTGCTTATGATCTATTTGTATGCACGTTGTGTATTCTTCCGCCTTATGTAAAGATAACAATGCCATGGGCCTCATCACTTTATTCGTGCGTCGGTCAGATGAAACTGTAAAATGATCAGAAACGTAAATATTTTACAAATATGGTCATTTTTACACTTTGATACATTAGAAAAAAAAAATCAGTGATCACAAATGGTAACATAATATTTTTATTCGACGTTAATATATGGAACTACTTTCCTTCCATCGTTACCAACTTTACTTGGCGCATGTCACTCATGTCACTCAGTGCGCCCGTTAAAATATGCAGGCAGGGGTAGCGACTTTTTTCTAAGGTTGATTTCAAAAGTGCTCATTTTATCTTGAATGTCCTTTATTATTGCTCCATATACCTTACATCTAGAGACGATTAAACATCCGATAGGCGTGTCTGGACAGACCTTAGCGCTTCAATGATTAAGCCTTCGGACGCGTAAAATAGGCCACCTACATTCAGACGGTGCCCTTATAAAACTTCATGACAATAAACACTACCACTGTGGTGAGGAGATTTCTTTACTGTACTTCGGTTACCTCACCTTTCCTCTATTTAATACAGATTTATCCCTTTTAATATACAGCAAGTTAATCTCAAATATATGCTCCCATTGCGTCCAAAATTGTGTAGATCCCAGACAATATGATTTTGAGATGGCTGCGTGTTCTCTCTGAGATCCAGTATGAACCGTTTGTGCACACACACTTCAAGAGTAACTATATTTTTCGACAGTCCTCTATATAAAAAAAATACTGTTTGCGATAAATGAGATTTTATATTAACTATACAGTTATAATATAGCCGGTTGATGGAAATATAACATGTCATAAAATGTAAATTTGAATATATATATATATATATATATATATATATATATATATATATATATAAGTCTTTGCCACTATCGACAAATGTTAAACAGACACAATAGTGTAATAGAAATACATGTACACTACTTAGCATATCTCGCACATACCTTGAGTATTTTTTTGAAACACGTCCATTTGATGTGGAGTCTAGCGTAGCAATTACATCGTCTTATTATCTGTGTGTGGGGCGAGCCTGATTATATACGTGTAGCGAAGCTGATAGACAAATGAGTTGAAATTTAAGAGTAAAACTTTGCACTCTTCTGCATCCTGGAGTAACACTAGCGTACTGAAGTGTTTCGGCGAAGAAGTTGACTGAACATGCTCCCAGCATAGTTGGCAACAGCGAAGGGAAATTAGTTCCATGTCTTGACGTCATACTATAAATGTGTTATTAATGTTATGCACTACTATCATATAGGTAATACATTTACGTTCCTAACAACTTTACAGTTCCACTTGATCACCGCGTGAATAGAATGACCACATCCTTTGGGAATGTTCATTTTTTGTACGACGGGAAGAAACAAAATTCTCAGAATAGTACATCATACTCGGGGTCATAAGCGATCATTCAACTTCTAGCAGCCCATAACTGGTTATCTTCGTTTTTTAAATCTGCGTAAGGAAGCTACGTGACTGGTGATTATTTATATGATCACAGTCCTCTCTTTAGCACAGGAAAGAAACCCAGGGAAATCAATATGCTTCATCTTTTCGGCGATCTGTGCATAGCGGTTAAACGAAACACTTAAACTTTGATACTATATTTTTGTGTAAAATCATCTTTGTGGAGAACATTTCTCGTCCTACGTTGTAAACTAAGGCCACTGAAATCTTGGCATATCGTTACTAACAATGCTGTTTAATGCAGTATATATTTATAATTAAGTGGCTTTCATTCCGTAAATTGTTACGGACTGCAAATTAGCTAGACACACATGGGGTTTTACGAATCATTATATAACTTTTCATCACGTAACATAAATATGAAATTCGGAATTTGAAATAACCAATGGCATTTTACTGATATGATGTAACAGATTTCACTGGTTTGCAGCAACATTTAAGGGATCATTTTCTGTCACTGAAGACAAGCTGGGAGTGAGTTTTCCACTTACAAAACTATAGGAATACCACTTCCGTTAGTCTATTACTTTTTCGGTTTACAAGTACAGACAGCAATTGAAACTGGTTATCGGTTGGTAAAAACCCAATAAGTAATGAGTCAGCTGCTAGACCTGGTGCGGCGACGTCCTACCTCGGGGCGGCGAGGCTACAGTGCGAGACTGGGGGAGGTGCCTCTCTACCACGTTCTCTAACTAATTTAATCTTCCCTGCCTTCCTTCTCTTCCATTGGCTTATGGATTTATGCTTTGTAGTAAGTTTATATAACTGTTTGAGGTGGACAGTAAATACTTTAGTTACTCTTTATATCATCTTAGCTTACCCTTTAACCTAATATTATCCTTCCTTAACAAACTCATTTATAGGCGGGCTTAGCTTATTACAATGTGCTGTATCTTACTCAAAAACACAATAAACGCTAAAATAAAAAAAAAATGGGGTGTGACTGTGTTGGAGACACGGCCGTTTGTTTTGCGTGAATACGTCTACGTTGACGCACTCGGACGCCTTGATGTTTATTTTACGTTCCGGCACCGCTTTACACGATCATATGGCGTTTTATGGGTATCACTGGATTGCTTTTGAGATGCTCTTTCCAACCGTATACGATTTCTACTTGGCTTTCTGACGAGTAAAGGCCAACATTGTGTTAAGCTTTTTTAATTTTTTATATTAAACGCCTACAATTTCACCATACCAACCCCACACAAATGTTTTTATACGTGCAATCGATTGAGCTTGACGATCGCAGTCGATTGAAACTTCAACGAGCTTCGTAGCTTCTATTCAAAAGTTATACTACGCGGAAGTTATGAGCGCGGCGAAACGAACTTAAAAATGTTCTCCCCCCCCCCCCTCCTGCTTCGCGCGATGCTTCACAGACCTCACCCTACGAAAATTATTCTTTGATCCTTTGCAAATCGTGTGATGTAACTGAATGTTTAATGTAGACGGTATATTCGGAGCTGCAATTCCAAACTGTATCCCCCGATTTTGTTATCATCGGATTTTCTGGATTGCCTCCCACTATGGTTGCGAATTTAAAGACGTATTCACGTAGAAAATAAGCGTGCTAGTTTGGTTTTGGAAGGCGGGAAAGCGTTTTGCGGTAGCGCGTTTCGAAACAGCTTGGCCTTTAGAACGATAACGCCTACTCCAAACTTGCGGAGCGTGATAACGCATCCGACGCTGCCAAGCTTCGGTCGTCGTGTGCTGGGAGACTTCGCCGCCGCGAACAGCACCGGGCGCCACGAATGTGAAATAGTTCCTACAGCCTCCCTCTCCCCCCCCCCCCCCCCGGCCCGTTGCCACTCACTGAAATAATTTGCGCAGCGCATCCCCGAGCGGGCGTAATTGCAGGGATACAAGAGCTGGGACTCGACGCACGTAGTGTGCCGGGGCTGGGATCTGCTCGTCGACGATGCAAGAGGGACACTCCCTCCTGCGGGGATAGAGAGAGAGAGAGAGAGAGAGAGCGAGAAGGGGTAAAGACGAGGCTGGAAGAAGCGGGAGAGAGGATGCTAATTCGCGACTACCATGGGACGTCACGCGCGCCTCGATACCTAGCGCGACGTTGAAAGGCGCAATTACACGGCCATTACCGCATGCGGCCGGGTGAGAGAGACGGAGGTATACACGAACGCCTAATCACGCCTTCCCATCTGGTTTGTGTTGACCGCATCCCGCGATGCTGCTGTCATTATAGGCTCCCGGCGGGCGTAGGCAAAGCATCCTCCTATGTAACATTTTTTTTTTACTCCCTTTCAGTATTTCAACATCTTTGCCTCCCATTAACGGGTAGCATTAAACAAGATAACGATGGATCAAGATCCCTACTTAATATAAAATAAGGGTTTTCCATGAAAATCCTGGCTCGCAATCCCACGATGTATAGTCTATTCGCGGTTTTATCAAATGCTGTGAAACAAACCTTTGAAAAATCACCCCGTGTATGACGTGTTTGTTTCCTAATATACCATGTATCACAATCTTTTTATATATCTGTCAACATAAAAATACCTTATTTTTTATTACATTGAACTTTTAATAATGTTAGTATGTCCATACATTATAATGTTTCAATTAATATTAATGTTGATAAAGACAGGGAGAAAATAGGTATGATGGTAATACCTAGTAAGATATAGATATCATAACAAATATTAGAGAGCAAGAATGCGATGCATAGTCCTCCTGGTGTAAAATTATAGATTTAGTAAAGGTTTATTCGCATAAGGCGGAGGAATTTTCTGGAATTAGAAAAGCTGGAAGTAACCCTGAACCGTCGCTCCGTACTCATATAACGTAACTATACGTACAACAGCTTTCACGTAAAGTAATTTCACAAACACAAAATTGCTACGTCTATAGTGAACGTGGTCAAAGCTGTTCGTAATGGTATCATGTGTGTTTTGAAGCAGTGGAAAACTGTACGAAAATTATCTGGATCGAGCAAAGTTCCGTAAAAACTTTGCTCGATCCTAATCGCTCTAACACTAATTGCAAGGTTAATTATTTTTTTCCCCTGACTGTTTACGCATCCCACTCAACCAGGAAGTTTCAACACGGGCCGCAACGAAAACTCTGGTGTGAAACAGAAGATTCCTCAATTAATTTTTCAGAGGCGCCTTGTTTAGGAAGTCACTTTTGACCTTATTAAGCCGGAAGACCTCGCTACCTATAAACGACGGTGATTAATAATAGTTTGAAGTTAGCGGCACTTAAACTAACTCGGACGTCAGTGTGGTGAATGTGATCCCAGTTTTGTAACAAAATTCTCAAAACAGAATCCTAGACTAATCTATTGTTTGTGATGATATGCGGATCCCAAAACACATTACGAATAAAGGAGCTGAGAATTTACTCTCCGCTGGCAGTCACGTCATTTAAAATGCACATATATCAAGTACGCCCGTACTTTCCTGCACTCGATATATCAACAAATTAGTTGTGGTCTAATTGGAGTGAATCTTTAAGTGGATTACGTTATTTTAAACTGGTATCCGGAATGTACCCTACGAATACACTAATTTTTTCCTTCTTTTTTTCCCCGAGACATTTATTTCTTCAGGAAACGTGGTACTGAGTACCAGATTCATTATGCAGTATAATAGCGCCAGGACACGTAATAAACGGTACCAGTGAGATTTTTCTTGTAGGTGATGTTAAGAGACGGTCACCTGGATGCCAGCTCTGATATGTAGGTCACGAGCGGTCGATTTCGCTGCCCCTTTGAAGAGTTTTACGACTTAGTTTGTTTGCGATATTTCCTACATATTCATTATATCGTTTAGCAAGATGACACCTTGGAGTTACATCACAGGTTATTCTTGACTATAGGCTGTTCACAGTAAAGTGTGAGGTCTTTTTAAGGTCCTCTCAACAGGCACTAGCCACTGGTAAATATATCTTACTGCAGCGTCAGGCATTAAATGTTAAGGGTGGTGAATTGTATACACTGGTGTGTTTTGGTCACATTGCAACGTTGACATTAAAAAGCAGCAGGAAAATGGAAATTTGATGACAGGACAAATTTAGAAGCGCCTAGTAATAAATAATTATAATGCAAAATATTATCAGAGTGAATGTGCACGAAAGCGGTGAGTTGTCCCTTTGGTATATTTTTCTAGACTCCGTTAGGCTTTTTTTTTTCATGAGGGCGGAGAAATTTCCTGAAAATAGGTCTCAGGCAGGACTTCAGAAGAGTTGGAAGTCACCGTGAATGTAAGGCGCATCTTGATTGCGGGCAGTTCGAAGCACACGAGTCCAATTCAGGACTCACAATCCGAGCCGTGATGTACATATATGGGCCTCGGAACCTCACTGATCTGGCCTCTTGCACTCTTAAGAAATTATTCCGAAATTTACCATGCCAGTGTATACGCTTAAAGGCTGTTCACGATAGAGTGGCCGCTTTTTAAATACCTTTGAAAAAGTCACTACTTCTACCTGCATATACTGTAACGGGTGGACTGAGTAACATGCTCCCAGTAAAGTTGGTAATGATGGAGCGCGAAGTATTTCCATATCCTAACGTCGATTAAAAAGTGTTACGTAACAAATTTTGACCACTTAAATTGTTTCTATCGCTTTCTGTTTTTTTAATGCATCAAAGTGTAAAAAATTAGCAGATCTAATAATTTTACAGTTGCACTAGACCGACGCATGAACAAAGCGATGAGGCCCATGGCTATGAGAATTTTACATAAGGCGGAAGAACACATGACTTGCATACAAGTAGATGCTAAGCAGGGCTTTCAAAATTGCTCATTTAACCGTGAACAGCCTATATTTAGAAAGCAGGAATGGTAATGTTTTCCTCTATATATTCATTATAACGCTCCTACATTTGCTCAGGAAACAGTCAAATGCATAGGGAAGTTCCCAACTTTGTACGGTAGCAACGTTAAACATTCCTTTATCTGTAGCTTGGTGTGCGATATTATTACCATACAGTGTATAGGTTAAAAACCTCCTTTACAGTTTAGGAAGTTTAGTAGAAAAGGATTTTACATTG
The DNA here is from genome assembly GCA_029891345.1 of Dryococelus australis. Lineage (NCBI taxonomy): Eukaryota > Metazoa > Arthropoda > Insecta > Phasmatodea > Phasmatidae > Dryococelus > Dryococelus australis. The sequence goes on from CM056999.1 coordinate 52,157,240, forward strand.
TTGCTACGTGAGCGTAAGGACTCAGTTAATACAAACATCTGATATCCATCTCCTCGAGAGTCAGGGTAAATGTGCCTCCATATTCCGGACGCTTGCTTCAAGTTCGTTGTCTACACATGCTGCCAAACTTAGAATTCTAAAACGTATCTTTAAAATAAAACAAAACAATTTTAAACGTGTCGTTTCTTCAGTGCAAAGAACAGTCGGCAGTGGTAGCAGAAATTGCTTAGTCCCGAGAAGTTGGCGGGGTGGTATTGGAGGGAGAAGGGGGAGTCAAGTGCTACGAAAACACCAAGTCCCAGATTTAAAAATTAAAAAGGCATGACTCTCACTACACATGCTAAGAGCGAAAAGCCACTTTCAAATCAACAGTGTCACTGCCACTTATTTTCATTTTACCCATGTATTAGTCCATTTCAGCCATGGGGCTTGCATCAGCTGTCAATCTCTCTGCTTACACATTTGTCATGCACAGACTCGTAAAATTAAGTGTCCATTGGGTCCGTTGTACGCAGTTCGCTAATGTAACTATTTCTGCAGTTTCTGTAAGTATATGTGTGTGTGTATTTCTAACTCGTCCTCTCAGAGTTTATTGTACATTACAAATATGAATTATTCCACTAGATCAGAGTCGAAATAACACGCCTCTGCTGGAATTTTAGAAGTTTGTGTCCAAAAAAAGTTAGGTGTTTCTATAGGATGCGACGTTTCCATTTAGAGTAAAGAGAAGTAACAATTCATAATAGGGATTTGTATTAATACTTGACAATATTGTGTATAGGTAATACGATCTCATGACTGAGTGAAGAGATTTGGGCGGCGCTTAACAGCGAGGTCTTGAGAGCCGATGATGGTGATTAAGGTGAGTATGGAGCAGCGCCGAATTGAAGGAGAGGGAAACGGGAGATCCCCGAGAAAACCCGCTGACCAATGGCATCGTCCAGCATGATTCCGACATGTGAAAATCCGGTGACCCGGCCAGGGATTGAGCCCGGTTCGCCTTGATGGGAGGCGAGCTTGCTAACCGCTCGGGCACCGTGGCCCCAGCGTTTCATGAGTCTTAGGAGTAAGCAAACTAAACGCTTTCGTCATAATTTTACATGAAGAGTAACTTATTAGAAAAGCCTTCTTCATCATATTTTTTTGAAAAACTTTGACACCATTGTAAATAGCAATTGGGCTTGATTGTAATAGCTCATGTATACTCGCGCATGTTTAAAATTTCACTAGTTTAAATAGGGCCATCCCGATACCAATTCTTGTTCATATTAGGTGGTACTTTAAGCAGGTCGGGGGCCACGTTTGCTGAGTGGTTAGCCTGCTCGCCTCCCACCAAGGCGATCCGGGTTCAATCCCCGGCCGGGTCCCTCCGCATTTTCGCAAATAGGAATCGTGCCGGACGATGCCGTTGGTCGGCGGGTTTTCTCGGGGATCTCCCGTTTCCCTCTCCTTCAATTCGGCGCTGCTCCATACTCACCTTAATCACCATCATTGGCTCTCAAGACCACGATGTTATATGGGGCGTCCAAATCTCTTCACTCAATTTACGCAGGTCAAAATGCAATTCTTTAAACCTGAGCACTAAAAGAAATCCATCTTTCATACTTATTGTCATAAGAAAGTTGAATATGTTGAATATGTCAGGTAAAAACTAAGGTTTAGGGAGTTTATGGTCACGCAGGTTTTGCTGCCAAGATATAATGTTTACGGCAATCGTACTGTAGCATCAAAATTCATTATGTGATTTTCTGGGGACCAGTGATATTACAAATAAATTTTTGTGTTACAAAAGCTTCTCGAGCATGAAACATTTGGAGCCAACTGTGCCAAATGCCATCGTTCTGGCAGAATGCTAATTTTACGATCGCAGCTCTTTCTTTTGGGTCATGCGATCTCAAGCGTCCTTGTGTGGCCATAAAATCGTGCAGCTGCTAGCAAAAAAAAAAAAACAGCAGAGAAACCATCCATCGGCACTTTGAGTTATACGGGAAGTCGTAACAATCCATTATTTAAGAGGCTTCGAATTCGCCATTGAAACAGCAGAATGGAGAGGAAAAATTATATATTTTAATAAATACTAATATTTTATGCAAAAAATTAATCCGCTTTAAAATATAATCCGCTTTGTGACTTTAATCTTGTACTGTAATCAACATTTCCACTTACCCAAATAAGTGATGCAAATACGTTTAAAACAGTCATGCTGATGTTCATGAATTATGTCTCAGGATAAGAGTAGGTTATAATTGGTTTGCAAGCCGTCGCCCTAATGGCCTCTCTTACTGCTTTAATTATGAATTACACATTATGTACTCCACTGTAAAAAAAAAAAACAGTATCCTCAAGGGCACGTTAGTAAAATTTAGGTTTTGTGTATTATTAAGCACAATGATGGAGTAATTATAACCAGTTGTGTTATGTTAGAGGAACATCTTATTCTTATAATGTGTGTGCTCCGATTTGTCCAAGAATTAAAGGAAATGTATTAACCAACAAATTATCCTTACTTCCGGAATAGATGGTTCTTAAATGTGTTCCGCTAAAGTCTTTATGATAAGAAATGTCATGCTTGTTTTCTTACAGAATGGAAGTTGGCCTATGTAAATCCGGGAAAAAATTTTTCCTAACTATTACGAAATAATTTTATTTCAAGCATTATATTACATGATAGAAATAGGTTCCATAAAATTCTATTATATTTATTCATAACTTTATTTTTTACATCCCAACCGAGAAAAGTGCGCAGTTTTTATAAATAAGAACACAGTTTAACACAAATAAGGGAAAATTTTCTTTAAAAATGCTTAAAACTAACAAAGTGAATTATCGCAATAATATCCAAGAAGGTTGCTGTATATCCCTACAAAACTTTCATTCTTTTAAAACAAATGTAATTTCACTCTGTTTAAATGTATAATTTCTTGAAGTATTCTATTTTTGTGCTAGCAGTATATAGTTCTAGCGTCCGAAGTCATTAATTATTTTGTGAGTAGCGGTAGAGGTTTAGATATCCTTAATATAGATAAATTTGAGCGTGAATGAGAGTAGCCTAATATGTTAATGTGTCTGGGCTGGTGTGGATGGACAAGAACGCAACAGTATGTGATGGTGCGTATGGTATTGGTAAAATTATTTTTTTGGTGGCAACGATGTTTATGTACTTGGTAGTTGCTGAGTGTGTGCACAAGTGTGGTAGTGTAGGTGGTTTGAATGAGGTTGGTAATATATTAGGCAGTACAGTAAGTTGAGATCATTACTTAGGGGGTTTTGTAAGTGACGGTAGTGAACATGATGACAGAGATAATTTAATGAGCGTTCCTGAAACTACATGTGTATTGAATGTATGTTGTTGTATTTGGTTGTTGGACAGTGAAGTAGTGAGTATTATTGTGGGTGAGTGGCAAAGGTTATGGAGTGCTTAGTAAGTAGTTTATTATGGTGATCATCACGACGTTGATTATAGTGTGTGGGTGGTGTCGTGTAGCTCAAAATAGTTATATACACTTGTATGACTTACCTAGACATTAAAATGTGAACCACATTGAATAAATGTCAACTAAAAACACCAGCGTGGAAGTCAAATGCAACAGAGCTGTTGTCAATATCAATACGTAGATAATTGGGACTTAATTGTTACGAGTATTGTTAAAAATTGTTTTTCTTACGAAGTCAAAATAATCATAGTTTTGAAACCTCAATTTTTAAACATTAAATTTATGCGCATATTCTCCAACCAAGCATATCTCATCTCTAAGGCATGTTTTGTTTTAAATCCCTATCAGCTTGCTGTAGCGTATAAGCAGTTGTCTGAGCTATCACCTGATCTCACCGGTCTCCCCTTCGTAACGTTCCGAGTTCGATGAGCGGAGGGGTCGCTCCTGGTTTTCCGCATGTGAGTAACGTGAAGGATGTTTAGTTGGGTTTCCACGGAGTACTGCCGTTTTACTGGCTTTTGCAATCTGACCCTTCCCTGCCTTTGCTTTCATTTGAGTTCAGTCTTCCAGCTGGCCAGAGTGTCAATCTGAAAGGCTACACCCGAGATCCTCTCGGGTGACCGATCCACTAAGGTTGGACTTGCGGTGGCAATGGCTGAAACTCCGTGTTCTGGAGGAGATCTGAAGGGCTACCCACCCAGAGATGAGTGGACATAGTGAGTAGCGACACAGCTCCGGTAGGTAGGAAGGGTAGATATATAGGTATGAAGTTAAGGTAGGTATGAATTTTAGGTAGGTAGTTAAAGAAGTAGATGAGGTAGAAATATAATGTTTGTAGCATTGAGGAAGGCAGTTATTGTAGGTAGTAAAGGTAGATATTTAGGAAGGTAGGTAGGCAAATTAATGGGTCGGCATGCAGGTAGGTATTTACATAGATATAATGGTATGCATGGTTTTATATAAGTAGTTTAAGTAGAAGGCAAGATAGGAATGTAGGGTTATAGGTATGTATGTAGGTAGGAAGTTATATATGTAGGTAAGTAGATAGATACATGGGTATGTATCTAAAAAGGTAGGTATGTAGGAGGGTAGGTATGTAATTAGTTAGGTAGATAAAAAGTTGGGTATGTAGTTAGGTATGATGGTACACAGGTAGGAAGGAATGTAGGAATGTAGTTTGGTTGACAGGTACGTAGGCACATATCTATGCATTAAATTAAGTTAGGTATGAAGTTAAGGTAAGTAGTTAAGGTATGTAATTAAATTAAGTAGTTAGCAAAGGTAGTTACGGTAGGTACTATGTAGTTACTTAAGAATGGTAGTTAATTTAGGTTGTTTAAGTAGGTTGGTTTGTAGATAAGAATGTAGGTAGGTAGAAATATTTATAGGTAATGATTGGAAAGAGCATCTAAGTGTGGTGGTCCTAGAGGATGTGGGAGGAGAGAGGACAGGGTGTTGCAGCAACAGGCTGGGGCTCGGGACTGATCAACTGCTGCATTATCCTCATACTCTGCCATGAAGTTAGAGCTACGCTTAGTACTTCCTCTTCAGTGGCCTCTCAGCGTCGTCCTGTTACACCCCAATAGATATTCGGGCGAGGCCGTCAGAGAGTAGCCCCAAGAAAGAGGCCAGGGAACAGCCACATGCGGAGCGTCAATATCAGACTGGATCGTCGGTCGTGTCACCTTGTCTGTCAGCCTCTCCTCTCACTTGTGGGCTTTGTGTGGCACTGTAAGGCGCCAGGTGATCTCGCCATTCTCCTGCAAGACGGATCGAATGAGCTGCGGCTAATGAGACTCTCCGAGAGACGGGTCGAATACTATCAAACGCAGCGAAAAGGAGTCACAAAGATCACAATCACATGTTCAGAGAAACCGAACAAAATGTGTAGCGATCAGCCTCTTCATAGCAGGACAACAAACGTTCCTAAAGAGCATTGTAAAATAAACACCAGAAATATAGGACGTTTGCTTGGGAAATAGCGTACGCCTACTGGAACACACTATACTAGCAAGCATATAATACTATCTCCAGCAACACCGTTAGTACAAATGCAGTATTCTGTCTACACACAACAATTTTTACTTAATGAGCAAACAATTCCTCTTAAGTCATAGAATCCCATATATTCAATAGAGTACCCTGACAAACTTTTTTTGTTTCTCTTTTACGATGTCACTGAAAAAAAAAATGTGATTTTAGACTATGCATCTTGTTTATATATTACGTCTTAACTATGATGTAAGTTGTATATAATATTTAATGCTTATAGATCAAATTCACAGCACCTTCGTCGGTTGTTCAACACGTTTAGCTTCTCGTGTCATACTGTATAAAATTAACAAGAGAGTTCACAGCTACAACGTCTGCGCAGATGACATTACATGCACAGGCGACCGCCGCACGCCCAAACATTGTTGTGTTCGCAGAAATCGATGTGTATAATCACCCAAAGGCACTGACGCCTGAGTCTAAAACAGTATGGATGGAGAAAAATATTTCACTTTGTCTAAATTGAATGAAAACTAATGGAAACTCAATTGAAAGTCATCTAAACTAATAATGCCTATCGGCAATAAATAATTTCGGTAATCTCATCTAAGCGTCGTAGCTGAGACAATGTGCGCGTATTCTCTCACACTATTCACGATATTAAAATATTCTGCAGCAGTATCAGGTAGACAGGTATGTAGGGCTGAAAGTCTCTTCAGCCAAGAGCTCATTATAGGCGAAATCAGTGGCTCAAAGAATAACGAAGAACAAGGGGAATCAGCCATGTCGTTCTTTAAGAAACCAAGCCGGCATTCGCATGAAGCATATTCGTAAAACCATGGGCGACTGAAGTCAGGATGGCCGGACGGGGAATTGTGCGAGGTCGAAGAAGCGAGAAGGAACTCAATATCTTGTAATGCATTCTGTCATTCATGGAATTCCATCTTGGATAGTCACTGTTAATTTTCCGTATACTTACGGAAACTTTACGAAAATGCACAGTAAATATGCAGAAACGCAATCCGTAATGACGAAAAACGGAGTTAAGTGCGTAAATGCAAAATGCGGATAATCTCCGTATTTTCTATAACTTCGGGTTTCGGGCACGAACAATGGCGAGACTACACGAAGCTTTCTTCGCCCCTCTAACCAGAAAATTATCGTTTCTGGAGCAGTTAAGGTTATGCATGTCACTAAGACCTGTTCATTCAAACATTAAAATGTAGCAACAGGCGTATGTAACACTAAACACACTTAAAATACACTAACTTTAACAGAAACTAAAAAAGTTTCTTATGTGTCTCATACAGAAATTCTAAAGTTATACCAGAGTCACCACGAGAGCATTGTAGGCAGGTGGTTAGGGTCGTGAACATGCAACATTTTGACAGTACAGAAAACTAACTAGGGAATTAACGTAGAGGTTCCGTGAATTTTACGGAAAGTCCATTTTCAAAAATCAATGTGTCCGTAGTTTTACGGAGAGTTTACGGACATTTCTAGATAAATTTGTACCACCGCTTTTCCGTAAAATGAAAGAAAATTGTTTAACGTTGTAGGTGATACAGATTACCTAGTCGTTAACCTTTGGGCAGATCTAACGAGTGGTATTGTTAAGTTAGCACATGCAACGGCTATAGCCATCAATACGAACGCACTATACGCGAGATTAATAAAATTAAATTCGACTTAGATTTTTGTGTTCGCAGGTATGATCATTATTTCCGTGAAGTAACAGTCGTCCATCAGATACCCTACTCGTGAGCAGATCCTGTGGTGAAACGGAACAATGAAGCGTGCCAGAACAAATCGATCCATGCCCAGGAAGTCGTATCTGTTGACAAATTGACGCCGTATAATACTCCAAGATGTAGTGAATTCAAATCGCAGTTCTTCTTTGCATACGGGGGCCGAAGACTTTCGATCGACATCGGGAAGTGCTGCCGGTAAACTTACCGTCCACCCGGAGGTGTGGTTGAACTTGAATTTAACGGAATAAAACTGAGATGACGACACGGGACTATACCTCTCGTCAACTGTAATGTATATCACATTGTAATGAAACTCTAGAGCAACGGAAGACCAATCTACGGTTTGACGAATCACGCCAAGTATTTCGGGGATCCAATGGATGCGTGTAGTTGTGGGCCAGTGCCTATCGGTTATTACATGCTAGACCTTACTGTTTCCCGCTGTGAAGTTGAGAGGTGATGGTGTTGTGGAGTAAAGCTTTTTATCACGTTTTTAACGATTGCATGCATTGAAGTGCTATTCACACAGTTGCAACAATTTGGAGAAGGTTCATTTGATTTTCAGAGTCAAAATTATTTCATCAATAGATCTAAATATATAAATCAGTGGTTGAAATATATAAGATTGGATGAACATTGATGGCCAGCGCAAAGCCTTGATATACTCTGCTCCCGGTTCATTGAGCACTTTTGTAATCAACTTATGAAAATATCACTACCCCAACCTGCATATATTTCAACAGGCGCATTGGCTGGCACACGCCGGGTAATGTTGGTAACGACAGGGAATAACTAGTTCCATTTCATAATGTCGGATTAGAGTGCCAGGTAAACATTTTTCAATTCTGAAATGAGTTATTTCGCTTTCTGTGTTTTTTTAGTGCATATGAGCGTTACAATACGAAAATTTTTAAAATGTTTACTTTTTATTAATTTTACAGTTTTAATTGACCAACGCACGAATAAAGTGATCAGGCCCATGGCATAGTATACACAATGTGCATACAAGTAGATCTTATGCAGGGATTTCAGAAGTTTTCAGTTTACCGTGAACAGTCTTATTACTGCCGTCAAACGTCTTCCTTACGAGTAATTCACAATAGAGCGTTGCGACTCGATGCGACGCGACGCGTCGCGTCGAGCATCAGGCAATCAGAGCCTTGACACAAGCGTCGAGTGTCGAGAACGTTGCACGAGCGACGAACATTGGTTTTGTCGCTCGTCGCCAGCGCCGGGGAGTAAAAGGAATAACATTTCTGTACTTCATAATAAACTGGCGAAAAGCTGAGGTAAAGAAGTGAAAACATACATAAACGGTTTGCAGAGAATCTGATTGGAGTATTTATATCAGATTTTTACCTACGTTTAGGAAAACGAAAGTATGTTTTCCGATGCCTGAAGAGTCATTCATGTTCTACATCATTATTTTCAATTTTCGTATAATACTTTTATTAAAGAAAAGTGCATATCAATAAAAAATAAAAATTCTACTTTCTAAATGGCAAGAAATTTTTACTGCATTTCGTTCTTTTTTTTTTAGCATTTCATTGCGAGCAGGATAACAGATGGCAGCACGGTCTGTGTCGCCGGCGGCCGGCGTCAGACCATCGCTCGATTGTGAAGACGCAGATAACACTCGTCGCTCGTCGGACGCGACGCGCCGCATCGCGACGCTCTATTGTGAAAACCGCTTTATGAGTTGGAGCGCCAGACAAAAGGCACAGAAGGACCGCTGTTTTTTCGTGTTTGGAAGATACTGGGACCAGTTTGTTGTTAATTCGCCTATCGGTAATCGGCGGAAAGTCTTCCTCGAAGGGCGGAAGCTGTCGTAGCCGGGGAAGTCGGATCTAAATCGTACTGACACCAAACCGGATGCTCGTCAATCCGTTACTTTGTTTGGTGATTAACGATAATATATGGATTTCATACACAATCAGTTACGTGCCGCTGATGACTCTTAAGGAACATATTTCGGATTAGACACGGATGGACCGCCACAATGATATAACGCATTTTAATTTATTTTTAAGAAGAGATCTGTCATCAATTTGCTTGAAAATGAGCCGTCTGTAATATATACGACTAATTAAATATATGTATGGTAATGTAATATTTGCACGGTTTGAGAAAAAAATCATTAAAATTTCTGTAAGGTAACTGTGTAGCCCTTCCGTGCAGGAAACCTATCGTATCATATAGTAACTGGTCACAACATATGAAAATTAATCTACATAAATTTTTCTTAACGTTAAGGGGTCGGTATAGTCAGACTTGTTTTCCAGGGTTTGTGTCTCACATTAAAAAGTACCATACCAAAAATGTTATATGTATCTGTGAGATTTTTATGCGCACTTTAAAATACCTCTCTTTAACACCTGCACATCAATTTAAACATGGCATAAATTAAAAGAAGTGACAAATTTATAGGAACCGGACACACTTTTCAAACTATAGGGTCGCTGGCGCTTTAGTGGTCGTGGCAGTCATGCATACGAAAACTAATTTTAATTTGGTGCAAACCATATACAAAAAATGTCGTTTGGCTTTTTAAAATCGCTGTTATTTCAGTGAAAGGATAGGAAGTCATCGTACGTCATTAGTGGTGGTCAAACCACATGCGTAACGACTGGGTGCTCATAAATCATGAGTAATATCGGGGATACGGTATAAAAAAAATCACTAGGTTGACAGGTTGACCCCGTTGTCAAATGAAGTGAGACACATTAGCAGCCATGTTCACCGATTACCCCCCCCCCCCCATAATCTTCCAAAAAAAAAGCGAGCTTCATTATTTGGCACATGTGAACAGGTGTAGCATGCACAGAATCTGTATTCACTTAAATCCAATGGATGAAATTTGTATCAATGGATAAATCTCCCCATAAATTATTAGAATTTCGAAGGTTATAAACTGAGCCAAACTGTTCTTCCTTTAGAGCACACACAAATATATTAAGCTCAACAGTCTGGTTCTTGGAATTTTCGAAGCAAGCGCCACGAAGGGTAAGCGGTTAGCCTGCTCGCCTCCCATCAAGCTGAACCGGGTTCACCCCCGGCCGGGTCACTCCCGGATTTTCGCATGTGGGAAACATGCAGGGCGATGCCTCTAGTCCACGGGTTTTCTCAGGGATCTCCCGTTTCCCCCGTCCTTTAATTTCGTAGCTGCTACATACCCACCTTAACCACCCTCATCGGCTCTCAAGACCTCGCTGCTAAGAGCCACCCAAACCTCTCTTCATCCATTTTCGAAGCATAAGTAGTTTTCGTGCAGCCAATAAATCTGGCGACGAAAGTCAATTTTCCACCGGGAAGCTCGCAGAAAATATTTCCACATATAGTGAAAGAAATGCCAACTAAATTAACCCCACGTTAGAAAATAATCCTTGCTCCTCAAAGCGCAACGCTTCTCTAATGGCACATAAATTCGTACTGCTCACAACGTAATCACAAAGACGTCGGAATCGGTCGTGTTTAATGATCGCCGCTCAGAATTGATGTACCTCCCTCTTGCGACCTCTGCCAGATACGAGCTAGGAGTAATAGCATCGTGCTTCGCATCTTGAAATACTTTGATGTAATCCCGGAAATGCTTTACGACTGCCGCGACAAATTGGGCGGGCACTCTTGGCGGGCAGAGTAGTGGGAGAATATTTCGTTTCATGTTAAAAGTTGAAATAAAGACTCGACTTGAGTATAAAAGCTCTTTTTATTGCGTTAAGTCTGCATTATTGAGCGATTGCGTATCAAATTTCCAAATTTGTTATTAAGTTTTTCGTTGTTTTCACTTAGCACTGAAAAAAAAAAATTTATAGGCCGTTCACGCCAAGATTATCATTTTTGAAAGCCCTACTTACGATCTACTTGTATGCACGTTGTGTATTCCTTCGCCTTATGTAAAATTAACATGGCCGGACCTCATCCCTTTATGAATGTGTCGGTCAAGTGGAACTGTGAAACTATTACAAATGCAAATATTTTAGAATCCTGCTCATTTTTATACTTCGATACATAAAAAAAAAAACAGAAAGCGAAATAAATAATTTAAGTTATCACAAATGGTTACCTAGCACTTTTTATTCGATTTTAAGATATGGAACTACTTCCCCCTCCATCATTACCAACTCAACTGGGTGCATGTCACTCAGCGAACCTTTTGAAATGTAGGTAGGATCAGATTTTTTTTCTAAGGTCAATTTTCACTTTATGCGTTTACATCTGAAATACGATTCTTCTATTAGATACTTCTCAGGCTGAAACGGGTTTGTGGAACCGCATGCTTTTGAATTTTTCTCAGACCTTTTATAACCTGTAAATATACTTTGTTATATTAAACCAAATATTTAAGTTTGGCACTCAACCGGTATAATTTATGCGCTGATACATACTATAATTTCAGTACACCAAACTAGAAAGATTTAACGTCAGGCTTCGTCTGTAGGTATGTTTTAATGTATGTATTACAGATTATTTAGTAAAGTGTATTATTTTATTATTATTCTATTTTCATTGATCAGTATTATTACTTAAAATGTGAAAATATTATAACCTGTCTTTCATTTGAGTTTTCAGTTGATTTATTCCATCGAAGTGAATGAGTGACAGAATTATGCGGAAATAGTGAAGTGATACGCTGTGAAAACAAAAGAAATTGTCCAACTCAATTAAATCAGTTCCCTTAACAATGCTGTCACTTGGTATCAAATTCTTTCACAACAGTTTCGAAATGTCAAAGTCAAAAATCTTATCTTCGTAACTTAGATGCTAACACGCCGGCTATCCGGAAGGAAGCGGCAAGACTAGTTTCACTTCAAGATACGGTTCATGCGAGGTCAATACAAGTTTCGTAAATAATTTGGGTCGCGAATATATCTTGGGCAGTACAGAAGTTACCTAGACATGTATAAAGTTCGTTAGCTACAACCATAAATGACATACTCGAGTATTGCGGGAATATATATTAGCGAGGCAAAAGTACCTTTATCATTACAAGCAAACTAAGCATATTTTTTTTCATTCCGTTATTTCCTACATACGAGAATCACTCCGACAAAACTAAATACTACACACGAGTAAAGTCCAAGAAATGTTTTTTTTTTTGCGAACGTAGTTTTTTATATAATTTATATTTATCTTCATATCTCAGAATTATTTGTTTTATAACATATTATTAATAATCAAGTTTTCATATTATTAGTTTAACTATCGTTGCCATATCAGAGAGCGAAATTATTTTATATTCGTAAGCAAGTACTGCAAGGTAAATCGTGATAATAGTATAAACACGTTATTGATGTACAAGTATGGATACGTTAATATTGGTAAGGTAGCATACAGACAGTGAAAATTAATACACATTTGAAAATGCACAGTGTACGAAATTTGCTACTGTGGCGAACACAAAATGCCCTTTTCCATTTAAACAGTTGCTGAAAGCTGCTGTGCGCAGTATACGTATGAAGTTTTTAAACTTATTTGGGAAGTTTTGCTCTGTTACATGAATTTTAACCATCAGACACTTAAGTTACGAGTATTCTCTAGAGAAACCACACTATAGGCTGTTCACGGTAAAGTGAGCACTTTTTAAGGCCCTTCCAAATTTTTTCTTTCCTCCAATTTCCATCTTCCTGCTGCTTTTTAATATAAACATTACAATGTGACCAATAAACACAGTGTATATATTTCACCGCCCTCAAAACTTAGTGCCCGAGGCTGCAATAAGATATATTTATTAGTGGCTAATGACTGTTGGAATAGGCATTAAAAACTGTTCACTTTACCGTGAACAGCCTATAGAAGGAAAACCAAGCGTAATATGTGTCGCCATGCGTCACAGCAATAAACCAGTAATTTCGCATATGTGTTTAGTGTCACGTATGTAACTGAGACACACGTCAAAGTTATAGCTTCATTTTCAGAATTTGCGAACGCAACTTTCAAAGAATCCTTTACAAATTATTTACTCACGTAATTGTAAACAAATGTAATTTTAAAAAACCCAACAAAAATATCAGTAATTAAAGCAGTTAATGATTTCAACTTAAAATGGTGGTCCTGGCACAGTAGCTCTCAATGCATTTATGCTGTTAGCTACACACTTAATATTACCAACTCAACTGTATATCATCCCTCACTGAACCATTATTTTCTTCCTACTTTCATACTAGCAATACTTCATTTCATTTCATTTATAGACTATAGTTCTACTCGACCAGTTATCTGTCTACCTTCTCTTTCTTCTTGTTGTAGCTTGTATAGTGCTTCTCTTCTCCGCAATTCTCTGTAGTTCTTATTAATTCCTTATTTACTCCGCCATTCTCCATCCTTTCCTTTGTTCTTATTAATAATATCTCAAATGCTCATAGTCGCCTCTGGCCTTCTTCCCTCAGAGATTAAGTGGTTTTCGATAAATACATTCTAGAATTATTCTGTAAACACTAGAGTAATGTACAAGTTATGTCCATTCGACTTTATTCTAACAGGTTTTGTTATAATTTTGTATGTTGGAGGCAGCGTATGTAAATTTCAGTATCTGCGAAATATTCTTTGATTAGCTATGTTATTACGTAAGTTAAAACACGTATTAAGAAAATATCCATACTATTATGGGCGATCTCAACACTTCGTGTGAAGAAATAGTGTTATTTCGTTTTCTGGGACTTTAATTTTATTTTTTCCGCAGTAAAAAGTGCAACTGTTTTTTGCCATGACAAGTCCCGAATGCACAACTGTTCTGCAATTAATAATGTTGGGGAATATCTCTTGAAATTGCATAGTATAGTCTGAAAACCAGTTTTTTATTAACAAAAAAACTGTTGTCCAGCATTAAATCACGTAGTTCACCACATTAAGAATCCGCTTATAAGAAACAAGTTTATGTTATGTGAGAGCGTTGATTTCAGGACATTAGATTTTAAAAAATTTGGAATATTTCATATTTTAAAGCTCTCAAAAATGTTCAATATGTACCATACACGAAAAAAAAAATCCTCCTCTTATAACTGGACAAAAATAATAGAAGGCGTGTATGATCCAGAGATTCGGATAATTTACATATAACCGTGAGTAAACTAAGTGTCATTATGTTATTCCCTCCAATTTAGAATTCATGTTCGTAGTTTTATCACACTGAGCAAACAAAATTGAAGCATGTAAAGCCAACTAATTTATTACATATTATTTGTTCTACAAATCACGCCAGTGTAAAAAAAAAAACTGAATGGATGGTTCAATCGAACGTTGATATGAACACAACTAAACGAGGTTTAGCTCACACCACCTTACGTGCATGTTGAATTACGTTTTACTTACCGTGGCCACATCTTCAACGGGTGCAGAAGAGTTAGTCATTAATTAAGGTGAAAAACTGTATCACCAGTGGACAAATTTGAAGACAAAAATATGAGATGCCAAAAAAAGTATAGCTAGTGTTATGTTTATGAATCGGTATGATGAGTTTATTTACTTTCCTCCGTGAATCGTAATATTTATCTTATATACTGACGCTGTAGTTCCTACAAAATCTGCACTACTTGAGACAGGTAAACGATACCCAACACCTGAAAACAGACATATGCTATACCTAAGTTTTCAAGTACTTGGCCTAACGAGTGTATAAATGCCAGACTTTATTCGTTCTCGACCGCGGTAGTTATTTACAATAGAATGCTCCCGAATGAAAACAGATCAGATTTGCAGCCAACGTGTGCGCACACGAAGGCAAGGCACGCGAAAGTGAACAAAGCGCCCGGATTCAAGTGAACAATTGAAGTTTCGTGCCGCGAGCTCTCTACCTTGCCGGTGCGAGCGTTGTTCACGTCCGCCTCTAGGTTTCGGGTGTCCATTTCATCAACAGCGGCGTCGCGTGTTTCCCACGCAGCGTTCCACGCCACGTCCCCTCGGCTGCTGCTGATTCGCACGAAAATAGAGCGGCGATCATGAAATAAGCTTCGCCGTTCAATACGCTTGTGCCGGCCGCTCGCTGTGGCGAAATGGTGTATAGCTCTGGCAAAAAAAAACCAGTTGTCGTAAACACACGCGCCCCCCGTTTTAATTAACTTAAAGAACGAGTTGCATTCCCATTCCGAAAAAAAAAAAAATGATTTCACGGTGAAATTACGGCACCAATTCATTTTAATCACTCGGCGTGGCTATATAAAACTGATCATTTCCGAACACATAAAAAAATCAAAGTAAAATGCTCGGCGGTCATATAGTTTTATAAGCGTGCCATCGGCATTACTTTTTTTTTTTTTTTTTTTTTTTTAACTTTAAACGATTGCGTGATTTTCAGTTTTCACGCGTTGCCGACACAAAGGAGATTTCCACTGCAAAATTATTTTCACCGCTGTACTTTATTCAAATTTTTGAATCCATAACAACTCCCTTAACAAATAAAACAGGCTTTGAGAATTATTCAAAGTAATTAATCACGGTGCAAATTATAGCCGGTTTAAGGTAAATTTAAATTGCTAAATTAAATCGGAATTATTACTATTCAAACGTTCACTTATTAATTTACGACACATTCTTTAATGGCTGATTGTAAAATTTTCGTGATAACAATTTCTCGATAAATTTATTTAACGAAACATTTACTTAACTTCAACGTATTTTAAACACGTAAATAACTGTAGCATACTAGTTCACAAAATAGAATACTGTAAAACTTTTCAGATTATTGGAACGAAGGTCATTTCGCATATAGCTAACGCCAACCGATGTGTTGTCCGGTTATAAAAATACATTTTTATATTTAAATTATTTCTTTATCATATAGATCAACCAAAAGTATTTATGGGAAGAAGCAGTGCAAAATTAATAACGCAATATCGCCATCTTAACGCGTTTTGTAAGTCTCCCGGAAGTCATATCAAGCATCAAATGAAGGAAGAATTCCCTACGTATTTGACTTTTTCTTAAGCAAATGTAGGAACGCTACCAATTGGGAAAAAGGGGAGGAGGACCTTCAAAATTCGCGCTTTCTCAATACACGATAACGTTGATGTGGTAAACTTGTGAATAATTACTTATGAGTAGAGACATGAAGAATTTGAGGATTCATTTTGGGACAAGCAAGATTTCGAAACACTTGCGTTTATGTAACTTAAGCCTTTGGTCCACGCGGTGATTGACAGCTCCTGGAGAACGGTGTCCAATTGTTGCCTTCCACTGCGGCAGCAGATAACCAATGTGCTGTTGATATCGGCATATATGTGCATAAGACTGTAGAGTCTAGCCTGCAGGTCATTGAGCTCGCGAATTTTTCAGGTTTCTACTTATGAGTGGACTTTAAAATTAGCACTGAAAGATTTCATCCTTCTGATAAAATAGCCTATTTCATATATTGAGAATTTACTTATAAAATTGTAAATTTTTAAAAATTGACGTGTAGCTGGATATGTTTAGTTCAAAACAAAATTAATATATCTGAAATTTAGAATAATATCTTTTCTGTATTGTACACTTCATGCCTTTATTTCAGCACATTTCTCTTATTTCTGATTTAGCGTTTCATTTTTGTTGGTCCGCTAATCGGATTGGGGTAATTTCTAAACCGACTGGCAGCTGTCACCAAAATCAGAGAAACTTTTATCGCCGTCGTCTGTTTCCCCCAGAGAAAGCAGGCAGAAGACGAAGGAATCGTGGGAGAAAAAAAAATGGCTTGCTGTAGGGAGAAAAGGGGAAAAGCAGGGGAGGCGGAGAAAATGGAGGTGCAATATAGCAATTATCGCTCACTTTCGCCGACGATCTCTCTGGAGAGAGGGAATCGAAGCGGATGATGATGGTTTCATCTTAACTTGGCACGCTGCAGCATATGATGCAGCTTGATGGATTCCGCCCACCACCCACTATCCACGCCTCTTCCATCCCCATAGTGGGGAAAGTTCTGGGCCCGCCCCCCTTCCAGCCCTCATCCCCTAACTAAAGCACTTCCTCGGCTTCAAAAGATGATCCTCCTTCCTCTCCGCAGATCATTCCATTCTCTTAACTTCTTAGCTACGTGAAACTTTTACGCCATTTCCCGCTGCACGCTTTTTGTTATCACGCTGCACCCAACCTTCCTACTGACAGTTCCGTATTTAACACGTAATTATTACTGAAGTACTAAGTGAAACAGTTTAACGTTTGTAATTTTAAGTTTCCCTTGTACAACTATGGACACGATACAAAGCAATAGATTTGAAATCCGTATCCTTAATAAATCGCACTAAAAAAGTATCTTCGTATAGAAGAAAACACTTGTTACTTAACTGCTTATTAAAAGTACACTTATTCAACTAAGAACTGTTTCTCATTCAAATAATATAACGCCTACGAGCTTCAGCAACCTACTAATATATATCCTTATGCACAGCTAAAAATTAATTTCACAATATAAATCACTATTAGTAACTATCGCGTTACAGAAGCGTGTACTGGATATTTTGTTTTCATTCCTGATCAGCATAGGCCCACGCACAAACATTCGTATGCATATAACAATTCACAAATAATAAGAATAAGTTATCTCATTTCAATTTGCCAATTTAAAATTAGATGCATAACACTGACAATGGTACTTATACTGTGTTCATGTTTTTTTCCCCCTTTGTAGATATTTGTATGTTCTGGGTTCCTTTTAATGTATAACTTTACTTTTGTAACGCGAAAACATTATTCGTAACAGTGCCTTAAGTCTACACTGAGAGAACGGCTTTATTTAATCAAACAAAGTTTGTTCGGCGCAACCAAATTATTTGTTTTTATAGGACAATGAAATATTTTATTGCTGAAACCTAATTATTTTGTTGTGCAAGTAATGATTTCTTTCGCTCGAGGTACAGTAAACAGTCTGGGTTGGTATAGACGATTTTGGAATTTCGACCAAGATGCGAACCTAGATCACCTGCGGCCAAGCGCTATGCCTCGGCAACAATGGCTAATGTGACAACTGAAGAAGTTGCAATGTTTATACAGTTGATTCAACGAAATATCTTGTTGACGGTCTAATTTATTTTGCCCAACACAAAGATTTTGTTCATTCAAATGAGTATTCTGTTAGACGAATGAAAGAAAGTTTGTTGCTTTTCAAATTTTGTTTGCTTGACAAAATATTTAATTCCCAATGCATTATCTTGGCTGTTTTATTAGAAGAATGAAAACCTTCAGTACTAGATTGTATACGTTAGTTTGTAGCATCACCGTCAGTCTAATTTCATGGTGAGAGGGAAGAGATAAGGTTCCTCTATAAACCGTAGGCACGCTCATCAATTAAATATTTTGTTCGATTTTCTCTCTGTGTACTTTGTTCTATGCGCATACAGAATAAATGCTTAGTGGCCTTGCCACAGTGGATATAGCAAAAAGTGGCCTGTAACCACACACATCATTTTTTTTTTCTGCCGTTATCTGCAAATTGACATTTATTAAGCAGCGCATGACACGCATTACCTATCTCATTCTTTTGTCCGTAACCGAGAAGGATTATGTTCTGTTCCGACTGTTTTTTGAGCAAACGTAGCCGCAGCCACGTCGAAATGAGTGCTGTGGATTTTTTTTCTTCTATGTTTACATTGTGCGACAAAGCGGATATTACAACCCCTTTCTTAGTAGACGTCATAGCGAACGTCATATATTTTTTTAGGTTGGCAAGGGAGAGAGATAACGTCACGACACGTGCATGTTCTTTTTACCCTACTTACCACCTAGTTTTTTTTTTTTTTTTTTTTGGAATGATGATTCGCGAGGACGGGCTATTTCCGGGGAAACGTTAAACTGCGTAGTGGGGGGGGGGGGGGTTGCGTGAGTTTGTGTGGGTGGTTAAGGTTGGGGTAAGGCCGTCGGTCGGAGAGGGCGGTTGGACGCGGGTAAATGGACGGTAACGACCAGATATCTTGACACTGCCTTTACCCGGGGCCCCAGGGCGACCGCCCGTCCTCCCTTTACCAATCCATCACGAGTGGTCCGCGCGCGCCACGGGATAAGGGCAAAGGGTAAAAAAAAAAAGGGGGGTATTGGGGAGAGAGGCGCTTATCTCTCCGAAGGGCTTCTTCGGGCACTTTCGTGAGGGCTCGTTACCCGGGCCGTGCGGTAGCCGCGGGGACATCGCCCCTTCTTCCCCCCTCCAGCGCCACCACCAACAACCCAACCTCACCGGATCCAAGAGCTCTCGAGCATAAAACACTACAAACTATTTATTACCGGGTCGGCAATTTGTGCGTTTATGTGGGTCGTAATTGCCTTCGGGACCAGGCGCGGCCGTCGCTAATACCACGCCTTCCTTCACCCCTCTTCCCACCCCCAGGACACTCTTCTTCAAGCCGCGCAAATTGCACCTTCCTTTCCTTGCCTGTGAAACGAAAAAAAAAGAAAAACTATGTATAAAAGCTGTTCGCGTGGATGCCGTCGGCCAGTCGTGCTTCGTGCCCCTTGCATCCTACGTCGACGCAACCCGCAGTGCAGCTGGTGACTCGTAGTACTGCTTTTATACCACTCTAAGGGCCGGTTGCACCAACATTGCCCCGAACCGATATCAAATGGTCCGAGATCCGAAATAGGACCCAGTTTGATCTTGGTTCCAATCTCAAAGTGTTGCACCAACGAAATTTAATGATTCTGGATCTCCGATTCTTAGATCTTGGTTCCAAAGTGAGAGATCGATATTAAGTATGAGACAAATGTTCCTATTGGTTCGTAATATATGACGGCATGGAAGTAGGCATATTTTTCATTATAGATAGATATAGATGTGCGATGTTTTACCTGTTTTGTGTGGATTATTGTTGTGTGACCTTTACTGAATAATATTCAAGTGCGTATAAAGATGTTTTAATTTCCCAAGAAAACAATCGAACGTAGTTCTATCTGTTGGCGTATTTTCAAACTACATTTGTCGAACATGGCTTCTGATCTCGGATCAAGATTTTAAACCGCCAATTTCGGCGGACCGAAATGAACTTAATCTCGATCTCCAGTCACGCACTGAACTCGAATGGTGCAACAGTTTTCTGTGTCGATCTTAGATACGATTTCAGGTCGCGTTTCGAACCACGATTGTGCAACCGGCCCGAAGGAATTATTCTAAAGTTTACCGTATCAGTGTTTACGTATAGTGAGAAATAACGAATAGCGAATTATTCTCCCGTTCTCTCCAAGGTTGCAGTCTTAAATTAGCTCGCGAAATATTCAAACGTGCAGGGGACGTCCCCAGTTTTGTATAGTAATGACGCACATCATTTGCATATTTGCAGTCTTGGATGCGGTATTAATGCCAAACGATGTTTAGGTCAAAATTTTCTATTAAAGGCTGTTCACGATAAAGTGAGAGCTTTTAAAATCAACATTAGAAAAAGTCACTGCCCCTGCCTGCATATATTTTAACGGGCTCACTGAGTGACATGCGCCCAGTAAAGTTGGTAACGATGGATGGAAAATAGTTCCTTATTTTAAGGTCGAATAAAAACAATTTGTTATAACTTAAATTATTCCTTTGGCTTACTGTATTTTCTAATTCATCGAAGTGTAAAAATGAGTATATTTGTAAAGTATTAACTTTTATAATAATTTCAAAGTTTCACTTGACCGACGCATGAATAAAGTGATGAGGCCCGTGGCAATGTCAATATTACATTAGGCGGAAGAACACACAAAGTGCATACAAGTAGATCGTAAGCAGGGCTTTCAAAAGTGCTCATTTTAAAGTGAACAGCCTATACAATTTTTTTAACTTAAGCAGAAATATTTCTTTACAGTGCGACCACCTCGCGTCTGTGCCCTGGTGCGCAAGTAATCTGCACTTAAATGTTAGAAAGACACACACGCCCAACCTAACGGAATCTGAACCTGGATCTTTGTGTTTTGAAGGCACCTGAGTTACTTGGTCACAGAGCACACGTAACACGAACAACACAATTTCTTTCTTCGAAGCTGGTTTCGCACAAAGTGCGCAAAATATACTATAGGCTATTCACGGTAAAGTGAGTACTTTTGAAAACCCTCTCATTTGGAATAATAGTCATTAAATATCTTGTATTCAAGCCTTAGACATTAACTTCCAAGTGCTGTGGAAAATGCACACTCTATTTATTACCTACACTGCAATATTTATTTTAAAAGGTGGCTAGATAATTATATACGGCTGAAAGGAAAAAGTAGCTAAGGCCTCAAAAGTGCTCAGTTTACCGTGAACAGCCTATACGTATGAGACCACCCATGCAAACTCTCAGGCGAAAATATGAAGCGAATTCAATACTATCCATGTTCACACACAGTTTAAACAAAAAAAAAACTTCTCGCAATTCTTCTATTTCTAAAACGTAGTTGATTACCCAGGAAAATTACTTAAATAGTCACGATGATAATTTACAAAATCCTCGTTACTTAGATTTTGACAAACTTCGTTGTAAAAGTTACTTTGGAGGAATCGCACAGGAAACGTAGAGCAGAGTGCGCGTGTCAGCTGCGCTATAACCAGTCTCCATGTTCCAACCTCGGACTGTTTATTTTTTGCGAATAGAGCTATCAAAACAAACGAGGATGTTACTCCCTAGAAATTAACTGATGTACTTAAGTGCTTTGAAACCTTTACTACTCTTATTTTCACCATGTTTTAATGTAATTGGAACATACGTACTCAAGTTAGAGAAAATACAGGATTACATGTAATTCGCGGATACGGACAGCACAACACATATCTGTCATCAATATGTGTCTGGTCCGTAGCTTACGAGAATGAACGACATTAAAGTAGATAAAATGACTTTTTTTTTTCCACGTTAAGCGCAGCATACATCATCAGCATACAAAACGTCGAAACGTCATAACAGGTGTTCGAAGTTTGCTCCGCCCATAGCAGTGAACTTTTCCGCACGGTTGATACATGCAGCGTGCATGGAGCTTGGCCGCCGGATACACTCATGGCCATTGCCATGCCCCAGAACTCACTACACGTGAACTCCATGGCCCCTTTGGCACTACTGAGCTTGGATCATTCCCTTGCCGTATGCCTTACAACCGACACGTTAGTTACAGCATTGCCACGTCACCTCACCTTTATCTGATTGGAATACCATACGTTTGGTAAAATGGTTTTTTGGAAATTTCATGTGGTTTTTCTCGTAAGCGAAGAGGCTTATGCATTTTTACCAAAGAGTATTTTCTACTGTCTCTTAAAGAATGAATAATAAAATAGCAAATGCAGACGAAGACAAAATTCCGCTAATCATACACTAAGCAAAATTTATAGCCCTATAAAAAAAATTCGCAGACAATCGAAATGAAAAAGTTAATCAGTACAAAAAAAATAATGAGATTTAATGCAAACTTGGCTCAGTACAACCTGTGCGAAAGCCAAATTCCAACGATGATATTTTTTTGTTTAAATGTATCATGTATATAGGCTATTCACTGAATTAGTGAATCACTTATAAATGCTAATCATTAAATCACTGAATGCTTGCAACGTTTGGCGAATGTACTGTTACCCAAACTCGCGCGTTAAATTAGCCAGAATCATGTGTTGTTCAGTTGGTCAACGTCGGGTATTGTATAGTTGGCCAGAATCATGCGTTGTAGCGTTGACCAAAGACAGGAGTAGTTCAGTTGGCCGAGAAACTCCGTTCTTCAGATTGTCACGTTAATGTGTGGGAATTTTGGCCAACTTCTTTAGGTGTGCACAGTAAAGCGTTTTAATTGAGCCAAAACATGCACCAGAAATTTAATTTTTCCTTGCCGATTGTATTCCTAAAAATAAAAGGCATTGTGCAAACAAGCATCACGTTTGTGTAAATATGGAAATTGGTCCTACTGTGAATACAGCGCAGGTAAATGTAATCATTAGTGTTGAAAATGTCTCCTGAAAGAGCTTTGTAAGTCACGGTTACTCTCCATGATTCGCAGTGTTTTTATAACTGTACTTACAATTCTAATACAGAAGTCTTTTATAAACATGTTCTTGATTTTGTAATTAGGAGTTTATCATTTTATAAGACACATTGAAGGGGATATTTAATCAGTGAAATCTTGGCACTCTATGGAATAAATATACATGATATCATTATTAAAATCCGATATGTGTATTACAGTGCTCGTGGTGTCCAAACGAAGTATCTCTAACCCTACGTTTTCATTTTAGTTGATCTGAAACGTAACGTAAAGTTTAGTCATTTATCTTAGAAATACCTTGCATAGTAGTTGTGGCACAAACTATTGTGCAGAAATTTGAAATATTTTTCTCTGCAATAAGTTTCTAAGAGAGTCCACTTCGCCGAGTTTTAAGGTCAAACTTCGATTTTTTGTGATGTGAAACGCGATAAATCAAACTTTTAGTGACCGCCTCTTTAGTCTGCCATATTTCAAGACGGTACTCGAAAAGCGTGTTGAGAAACCGAAGGAATCAGAAACGCGATTTTCTCAACATTAATACTGGACAGATTTCTTATTTATTATGAAACTGGTACATAATACTTACCTCTGTTCACTTAAAATATTAAACAACTGCATATATATATATATATATATATATATATATATATATATATATATATACATATAATTCGTCACCTAAAGAATATTATTGAAACCTCATAAAGAAATCGCTTGTTTAACAAAAATGGGTACATTTTTAATAGTTTGGAAAGTGGTAATAAGAGGGTAGAATATGAATAGCTGATGCACTGGCAAGCGTAAGAAACAATAATAACTATCTCAATAAAAGTTTGATTTCTTCCTTGAGGTTTAGCAGGTAAAAATTATCGTACGCCTGGGATATTATAACATTAAATATTAGATTTTTAAGGGGCAATAAAAAAAGCTGATTTTAACAGTTACAATCCCTAAAAATCCTAACATTTAAATGAACAACGAATAATACTTTATTCCAGTATTTTCTAGAACATTTATCTGTTTATTATTTACTTATATTATGCTTATTTTGAAATGGTTCTACATTTCCCTTCATTCTCACTGTGAAGCAGAAAGAAATATAAATTTCTATAACAGGAAACAGGTATTCCTAATATAGAAGAATTGCGTAAACTATATCACATTGATAAATATTTTTTGAACTGTCCATTGATAATCAATAAGATCCAGTTACGCCTAATGTTTAAGTAAAATTGTTTGACTCTAAAAAAGTGGTATAGAGGAAGAAAGTTTTGACAGCATACAGGTGTGATGAACAAACAAAATTATTGGATAACCTAAGTCTCTTCTTAGGACTAAGACACTAAGGCAACCACACAACAATGGCAGGCAAAAATACCTCTTACTCCTCTAATACAGGATACCTTTTAAACTAATGGGGAATACTGTTACTAATACTTGAAGGTTGCAGCCATTTCTTAGCCCTTTTAACTCCTTATTCTTTAACAAATTGTCGATGCTTTGATA
Source organism: Dryococelus australis (assembly GCA_029891345.1). Taxonomy (NCBI): domain Eukaryota; kingdom Metazoa; phylum Arthropoda; class Insecta; order Phasmatodea; family Phasmatidae; genus Dryococelus; species Dryococelus australis. The sequence continues at coordinate 52,181,784 of CM056999.1, forward strand.
TACTAAGACTACTAAAAACAAAGGGTTATCTGAAAAAAAAATTAATTTTTTTTTCGTCATGAAAACTAGACTAAGCCATTGTAACAGCAAATGATTTAAACATTTAAAAGTAGTCAAATTTTTCATGGATTATAGGCAGATTTAATTTGCTGTCAAATTTACTCCATTAAGAGACGAAATCAGAGTATTAAAGACAATATATATATTAGTATGGTCGTGCTTAATTACTTATATTCGCATAATATTTAGTCACATTTTGAAGGCCTTGGGTTGAGCCCCAGCCAGTTTGTAATGGAAACAGTTTTTCTTTAATCTTTCTTCGCCCCGATTCCAACCAAATGTCGAAATACATTATAAATCTAAATAATCCAATGAATGTATTGGTGTAAAAATCAATAACACTAATCAGTATATTTAAGAATGTAAATTACCAACTCGAAACTAGATTCTGACAGCACAGTCGATTATACTTAAATTTAATCAATCTGGTCACTCATCTGTTAATAAATTCATTTCGTTACAAATTCTGAAATATTTTGGTGTGCTCTGTGGTCACGTCAAACTTGCTTCGCGCAGTCAGCGAGACACTTACTGTGTGACAGGTAATAGTGGCATCTACAGCGCATAACCTAATCCAGAGCGAAAGATTTTATACAAATCAAATTTATTCTCGGAAAGTCACCATATGAACATCGCACTTATTGACCATTGTGTATATATCCGGTTGTCAATGCCCATATGTGCAATACTTCCGTAGTCTCGCACAGGGTGACTGAACGTGTAAAGCGTTCCTGCCAAATCTCGGTGTAACTTTATCGCTTATGTTCAACAGACGCGGGGCTGCGGTTATGTAAAGGCTATTCACGATAAAGTGAGCACTTGTGAAATCGATCTTAAAAAAAATGTCACTGCTCCAAACTGCATATATTTTAACGGGCGTACTGAGTGACATGCGCCCAGTGAAGTTGGTAACGATCGAGGGAAAGTAGTTCCGTATCCTAGCGTCGAGTAAAAGTGTTGGGTAACCATTTGGGATAACATAAATTATTTATTTCGCTTTTTGGTTTTTTTATAATGCGTCGAATTATAAAATGAGCATATTTGTAAAATACTAAGTTTTCTAATAATTTCACATTCGCACTTGACCGACACATGACTAAAGTGATGAGGCCCAGCAATGTTAAGTTTACATAAAACGGAATACACAACGTGTACACAAGTAGATATTAAGCAGGGATTTCAAAAGTGCTCAGTTTATCGTGAACGGCCTATAGCAGTCGGAATACTCGCCTTCCAACAAAGTGCACTGAGCTCGATTCCCAGCGAGGTCTCGCGGGATTTTTTCGCATGTGGAAAACATGGCGGATATTGCTGTTGGCTCAGCAGTTTTTTCTCGAGGCAAACTCTCTTCCCGCGCCCACGCATTCCGATGTTGCTACAGCAGCGCCTCATTCATATCTCACAGGCGCTCAAGACATTGAATCCCTAACCTCGTCTTAACCCAGTTCACAGGCAGACATTATTTTTAAGGTTATTATCTACGTCCAGGTCTTCCGAAACTCCAGCCTTATTTATTGCCAGGTACCCACAATTCCAAGGGTATAATCCATTCCAAATTACTCCAAACTTTTCGGAAGCCCTCCTTAAGTTCTACTTCAAGATACTCCTCCGCCTCATGCAAACTAAGCTTCACTATTTCTTGAAAACACATGACAATTCACAAAATTCTTGCGCACTCAGTTGTAATATTATTTTGCGTGAAAACTATTTCATACTGGGCACTACCAACACACATGTTTTCTCGCTGTTTTTATTTGAATTTATTATAAATTAAATAATATAATTTATAAATAAAATATAATTTAATCTTTAATTTTACAAAAAATAATGTACTTTTATGTTAGCAGAGGTTTACAACGCTTGTGATACATGGAATATTTAAGAAACAACTAAATACATCATTCATGATGTGATTTTTCAAAGGTCTGATTCAAAAAAGTGTGAAGAAACGGCAAATGGACTATAGAGAATTTCTGGAAATAAATTATTCTAAAAAAAAAAAGAAAACTTCCACGATGATTAACGAACTTCGTAATACTATCCTGTAGAAATTTATAAGTATACTAGTGCATGGGACGAATATTCTTACTCCTACGGCCATTGTATACAGCATCGACGAAAGCAAAAAAAAAATAATACTGTCTTGTACACGCCAGAAAGCTTTTATCGGTAAGATACTTCTCCGGAGCTAAGTAGTTGCCGAGATGTTGACAGAGCGGAGAACTAACTTTTCGCGGAGCTTCAGAATAGTGAACACAGACAGCTCCCGTTGCGATGTCAGCAGCAGTATACTTATAGAACCGGACTGCGAAATGCATAAACCATGTCGACAAGCAGACAGCTCCGGTTATTTTTTTTTACGTCCAGACACTGACGCTAACACATTAGTCAAAATAAACTTAGCAGGAAATTATTTCTATTCCATTTTAGACTTATTCGCAATGCATTTCACGAAATTAAGGCAATAACCACGAAGTTGTACGTTACGTAAATTATTATTTTTCTTTGTAAATTTGAGCTTTAAGGGAAAATGAGTAAAAACTTATTAGCGAAATTTTGTATTTTTATTATTTATCTCTCAGTATGAGCTACGAGATGTCATAAATGAATATTATTCAATGATGGTATCAGGAAAACTTTTTATGATAATCCTAAGGAGGGTTCATTTCACGGCGGGTTCACACACGGCTTCTTGCATGTAGATAACCTGGCTGACGTTGCCGTCTGCCAGTGAATTTTCACATGTTACTTCCTTTTCCCTCGCTCTTGTTCTCCGTGAAATTTTTCATTTTAGAGTGTAATTTCATTCACACACATACCTAAACACACACAAAACACACACAAAAACACATACACAGATACCCACACACACACACACACACACACACACACACACACACACACACACACACACACATACACAAGATAGATGAAATCCGTGGAGTCTATTTTTGTGTAAAATCTGTTCTCTATTGGGGCCGCATCAGCTTACCACTTCCATTTTCATACAATTAAAGTATATGAGGACAAAACACGTGTTATCCAGGATACACGAAACTGAAAGGATGTAAGCCGCACAATATTGCACGCACTATGTTTCATCCAGCAGCACCTAACTTTTCTTGCTGAAAAACAAAACCTTCAAACTAAACGTAAGTTTTAAATATAGCGAACAGTGACTTTGGCTTACCGAGGTTATAAAGGAATATATGTTCTCGTTGACATAGGTACAAACGAACAGTAGGATTTTAATTTTTAGACTTGTTTACAGAGCTGGCAGGCAAATAAGGTAATGGGAATAAATGTTTACGCGGCTTATATATATATATATATATAAATAACCTACAGATCACTAATCTAAGTAAATAATTTAATATCCTAGCCATGTCGTATATACCACAGCTGGTTCTGTGTTTGCGTAAACCTCAAAATTGGTTTTGCAGCCCCCGGATTTCTGAGCTACTAAACTGTGCATGACCCAAAAACAAGCGTGGGGTGAATGCTTTCACACTCTGTACACAATACCCCGCCAGATTTGACAAATATCTTATTGCAGAAAGGGAGGAGGGGAGAGATTTAGACGGCTCTTTAACATCGAGGTGTTTGAAAGCCGATGAGCATGGAGCAGCGCCGGAATGCAATGCCGGGGGGGGGGGGGAAGGGGGGGGGGGGGGGAGGGGAGATCTCCGGGAAAAAAAAACCGGAGACCAGTGGCATTGTCCCGTACGATTCCGAAATGCGAAGGTCCGGGAGCGACCGGGCCGGGTATCGAACCTGGTTCGCCTAGGTGGAAGGAGAGTAGTCTGACCACTACGACACCACGGCCCCGAAAATGTCTTAATGTATGCGCTCTACTTCCCCAGGCAACATCCTTCATGCGCAACTTATTACAGACGATGCAAAAGATTTCTGAGGCTTGTAATATTTACTCCAGTTTTTATAATGTTTTATTTATATATGAACTACAACTAAGAAATTTGCGTTCGATAAAGATTGGTTATGCATATCTAAGAAATGGCTAAATATAAACTGGTTTTTAGTTAGATAATGCAAAATCGTATTGTGTACTGCAATATTCATAACTATATTAGTGTGAAAATTACATCCCATTATTTCGTTGGGACAGTGCTTATACTTCTGTTTTGGTTATTTAAGTTTTTACAAATGCTTGGCTTTACGTGAGGTAAATATAAAATCTATATTTGTCCCACGGCCACAAGGTTGTAATTTATACTCACCCTACAGCGTCGCGTGTGATGCATAGATTTCTGCGCTGTACCACAGTTGGCTTACAAGCTTAAAAGCATATCAGTAGTAGGGGCGTGCCCATTTCATTTCACTTTTAATTAATCGGATTATCGATTTGATATCAAATTGATCGATCGGATTAAGTCTTAATCCCATCAAATATGTTCATCCGATAAAATGATTTCGATTTTTTAATCAAATTAATTTAATTGCATGAATTAATAAGTTTTTTTTTAATTTTTGAATTTTGTGTGGATTGATAAGTGCCTATCTTGGTGTAAAAGTGTGGTAAAGCACTTTATTAATTTATACATTTTTTGGGTGGGGAGCTACGCTGGTAGATGTTGACCCTCGGAGCTCTGTCGTTGTACTCAGGTGGAGCTGTGGTAGGGAAGGGGTATACATGTATTGTGTAATATTAATTTTTGGAGAGTGGCTCTGGTAAATGTTGACCCTCAGAGCTCTGGCGTTGTACTGAGATGGGCTTGTGGTTGTGGAAGGGGTATATATAGGTATTGTGTAATATATTAATTGTTTGCAGTATTTCGTCTGACAGGCGACTGAAAGACATGCAACGATATATGAATATCGATTGAGCTGTAGATACATGAAAAATCGGTTATGAAATAGCTATTGAAAAACTCAAAGTTTAATGTGTACCTAAATAATAGTTACTATTATTTTACACAGGAAAATATACTATATTATTAATGGCAAAGTAGTAAATAACACCATCAATTTGGAATAGCAAAAATGTTTAAGAAATGATACTTATTGCGATCTCGATGAAGAAATATTGTATTCTTTTGTTTCATAGATGTACTGTCAATAAGAATTTCATTTTATTCTTCATAAAATACGTTTACTGCATAACTTTGCTTGTATATTTTTAGACAGCCCTAATTATTAACAATATTGCTCGCTCCCTTCTTGTTCGCTACGTTCAGTAGCACAATCGCACATATTTGTTAGTCTCGTTTCATTGGTAAAACATAACAACTGAAAGACAATTTTCAACAATGTCTGATTACAACAAACAGATGAATGACTTTAAAAAAGATTGTTAGTAACAATATTCTCTTAAACTACAATTTTGATCGTTTGGTGAACGTATGTGAACTATATACATTAACGATACAATAGTAGTGTGTTTGTTAAGATGCACACTGAAGGAGTTCTTTTAATGATGGTGTCACTTCTGGGATATTTTGCAGATAATAAATAATTATCGAAGGCACGAATATTACAATAATTTGTACAAGTTGGGTTATTTGTAAATTGGCAAAAGTGCATAAAGAAGTTGGACACATCTATGTCTTTATTCTGACTTCACATTTTGTATTACGCCCACTTACACCAGTTGCTATTTATATTAATTGAGCTACACGAATACCCCTTAATAGTGCGCGACCTGCAATCTAAACGTTTTTACATCATAACTTAGGGTAAAATTAATATGAAGAACGCATTAATCAGTATATACAGTAGAATAATCGCACACTATTAACTATAAGCAAACAAATTTAATCATCTCAATCGTAAAAATTTATTAATACATAATTTTCAAATTTTAATAATGGAGTCCCGTTTGAACTCTCGTGGGAGACCAAGCTAGGAAAGTAAATAACTAATAGCAAATTGATAGTAATGCCAAATTGTGGAAAAAGTTGTGTTCTTCCATTCTCGCGTGCTAAAGATAGCTATTAACTTCATTGCAGAACTGTTGGAAGCCAGGGCTTTACTTGATCTCGAAGCACTCTCAGATTTGGTATAATTCAATATACGTGCCACTCAGACTAGTAATCAACTACGATCACCACTCATCGCTCTTTAAGTGAAGTATACTCTTACTTTAACATACGTAAGAGTTGTCTACATCAACCACCCATGACAGAGTTTTGAATATGCAACACTTGCACATAGTACTTGGCCGCTTAAATCTCCCCGGCGTCCGAGCACGTGGCCACAAGGTTACGCAAAGAGCGGGCATGCCGCCTCCCCCTCCCCGTGCTGAGAGTTTACAAGCCGCCCGACACTGGGCAAGTCGAGATCTACCGAAGATGAATGAAGCAGTATTGCTGACTACTGCTGACCAGAGATTTTTAACTCCCATGCCACGGTAGAAGGACGTCATTCGCCTTCCCCGGACCCTGCTGTGGCAGCCTAGTCTTCCTCCCTATATAAGTCCGTGCGCAGCAGGGATCCAGTAGTTCATTCATCATCCTCTCTCGTGACATCCTAGAGCACTGATCAGTGCTGGGACCTCCGGAAATCTTAGCGGCTACTTCCTGTCTCGACGACCAGTCAACCAGCGAACACTCTTAAATTTTTAACTTCACTTTGTCTCTTCCAGACACTCGCTTACTTAGTATGGTTTAACAGTAATTCATTTTGTATTTGTCTGGAACTATATTCTTTCCTTGTAACCTAGAACCAGGTTGCCTAAACCTGGATAAAGCAGTTACCTTCAGACCTCCACTGTTCGGTAGGAGGTAGCACGGGTCACATGTTTATTTGAGTTCTCAATAAACATCTATTGTTCCCCTATCTTTAAGCTTTTTCTTCTTTAGAGTAATTTTCTGTTTCACCAGCTAGAAACTAGATACGACGTGCACTGCCGACAGAAACCAGGAGATTGTTAGTTAACCAAATTAGTCTGACTACGGGCCCCTTACCAAACCAGATACCGCTAAAAGGATCACAAATAATATAAATTATGGGGTGTTCGAAGTTTTGTAGAATAATATAGAGTCGTACGGCGGAAGAATAAACTAAGTTAAATGTACATGTTTGTTAGAGCACCGAAAAGCACGCAGTCACACACCAAGGACGCAGGCAGTAGCCATGCAGCCTCGTTTCCCGTTTGTCGACATATTCCACAATACCCTCCCCCCCCCCTATGTTCTCAGCGGGCTACAATGATGAGCTAACTTCCACATCGCAAGCAGCAGGCACCACAGCTTCAAAACATACTAGCAAACACACTGTCAAAATACCGCGTGTTCGAGTCATGCCACATTATTTTTTTAACAAGCAGACAATGCGCGATCCCCTTTTTACACAGTTAAATTGTAATATAGAGGGAAATTAACAGTGAAAACGAACAATGAATTAAAACATGCATACAAGCAATTGAATTAGGTAAACTAAAATAAAAGCATTCGACATAAAATAAATGTAATAAGTCATTATATATGTCTATGAAAAATTATTCCTTCAGAATGTTCGTTTAGCTTGAAAGTGTTTCAGGACACGGACAACACAACTACAACAACGAGCGCCGACATGCAGACATGCCTTATGTGCCACTTGGCATTGCGATCTTCTGAGCGCGCAGGCGAACAGCCACCTGCCGTGATGTCACCAACATGCAGGTAAGATACAACACAGCACTACGAGGTAAAACAGAGAAAAGTAATTAACAGTTACACTAACATGATCTTGCACTCAATAGTACCGGCACGTACACAGTTACTCACACAAGATACATGAACCACTTATAATACACAAACATGTTCAATGACAAGAACGTAATTACTCACAAACGAAATTAATTGCAAGTATGCCTGCATTTGGAAGTTATATACAACAAGGCAGTTCCTATTGCATATAACGAAATTATTTTATATAATAATTATCATAAACAGTAATAAATTGTAATTAAATTATAAATATATATGTATACTTCAAAATTAAATGCATTGTGCTACACACAAGAATAACACAGGGGCATCTATTATCAATCTATAGTGAATTAGCTGTTCACATGTAAAAAGAAAGCAATAATTAAGGCCATTGTTTTACAATGGGGCCGCGGAAATTGTTAAATGTGAAATATCATGAATATTCTATTTAAATAGACCATAAAGCAGTTTTTTTTCTGACCTATCAAAATGAAAATTTTACACAATTTTAGCTAAGTATAGTAAAATATATTTTTATTTTTTTTACAAATTGTTCCACATCCACTGCGGTGGACGTACTGCTATTAGGCATGCTAAGTTAATCTTAAAAGCGATTGTGTTAAACTACTATGTATTAAATTAAACATTTATTACTTGCTCAATCTTCAATATACATGCCAATACATCGTAAGCTATTACGACCACGGATAAAACCATATTATATTAGTTAACTTAAACAAATGATTAACTGTTTAAAATATTTTTGTGCACAAACTATATTATATATATGTTAAGGTATTCCTTTCCCACACCCCATACCTAAGTAAGGAAACATAGAAAATGGGAACCAGATTGTTAAGAAGTTTTAATAACAGATCACTTAGGGAATAAAATCTGCATTTCTTTACTCAATTCCATATATACCTCCAAGCATAAGTTCTATGTGCATAGAGGTAATACTAGCCTTAAGAAATTAGTTAATAATCAAGGTTAAATTCATTTAAAGTGCATGGAATTAGAATTATTAAACTAGTTGCAAAAATGTTAAGCTAAGGGCTAAAGAATGTTTCTACTTGCATTTGCTCTTAAAATAGACTATAAAGTAGACATTTCACCAAAGAACATGTTTCCAAGTGTTAAATTACTACAATAACTTTAATAACTTTTCCTCATGATTAACATATTTATTGTATCACACCAAAGTGTTTCTATTTACAGCAATATATAAATAAGTATGTCTATAGGGTATCGTACCACTTTTTATATTTGCAATTTTATCTGTCTGAAATGAAAAAAAAATACAAGGTTTTGCGGATTTGTATAAAAAAGTATGACTATTGATGGGTACATTTATGTGGGTTACATTTCAAAATGTGGCATCGGGGAAGAAATAAAGAACTTTTCGTAACAGGCTGCAACTGGTACGATATAAGAAACTGGTGTCCTAAATCACACCTCCTATGTCCTAAATCGTACCACAGCGTTATAAATTAAACCAAATGAGAGAACAAACAAGACAGATACAATAACACACAGGATTATTGTAGTATTTTTAAATACTAATAAAGTTTGATTGTTTTTCTACAGTAAATGCAAGAAATGTTCAATTTATTTACAGGCTACACGAACGAAATGTTTCAGTTCTGACTTATCCCCCCCCCCCCCCCTCAATCCTCATGGTCCTAGGATGCGCACACTAAACCATATCTTCCACAAATGTTTCTTCACAAACTGAACAATAACTGTCGTCACGTTGTAAGACACTTTCTATGTCGATCGGAATATCACACTCTAATGAAGTGGATGACTGGTGTCAATTGTGATCTAGGCCTTGATTTCTTCCTGCAGATGTAGAATGTTTCTTCGTTGTAAGCCTAGGTCGGTTAGTCTTTCTCTTCTTAATACCGGGCTGTGATAATTGTAGGCGATATGGCATGCCCTTTACGATTTTCATTTTTAACTCTTTTACTTTTGCCTGTACCACTTGCAACAACGTTCGCCAACTCCAAATCGTTTTTGTATGGACTGCCTGTCAAAACACGTGCCCGTTGGGCCTTTGCCAACCTACATATTTTGTTGGGTCTAGGAATCGGCGAAAATGATTCAATAGACACTCTGAGCTTACAAGAAGTGGTTTATGTTACATTAGGGCCAGTTGCATCACTTGGTTTTTCAATCAAAAGGACATTGTTTTCATCTGAGCTAGGTGACCCATTAGTGGCATCTTCAGTGGGCCTTGAAGATACACACATATCAGAATCTTCATTGACTAGTGTAGGATCATGTGTTTGCTTTAGGTACTCTGCTGAATATTTGACCCTGACGCACTTGTGTAACACACCACTGTCATGTTTACACCTCTTTCTCCATTAGAGACTGAACCCACCCGGCATTTTCCTTTCTCAGCTAAAACGTTTTGGCATTTGTTGTGAACAGTACTAACGCCTGTTTCATCCCCATTAAATAGGCGGGTCGCATCGATTTTGTTTTCATCAATGACTTTCTTTAATACGATAGACTTTGAATATCAAGTTTTTGCTGTACCTCGTAAATATTATAATTTTTTCTCATCTACCAGCTCGGAAGGTAGATGCTGATCTCATGACCTTGTGTTTGAGTAATAATCACAATTGGGGACGAATTGTTTATTTCGGGGATTATTTTTTTCACGTACATAATAATAACTTCATAACAATGACGTCAGCGTTTTTAAAGCAAAATGCAAAATAAACTAAATTATTTTAAAACTTATTTCTTAAAGTGATGCGAAGCTCAGTACTTTTACAGATGTTGCGTTACTAGTCATGGGTAAATCACTGTAAAGTTAGGCGACATGTTCTTACTTTTACAGATGCTGCGTTAATAGTCATGGGTAAATCACTGTAAAGTTAGGCGACATGTTCTTACTTTTACAGATGTTGCGTTACTAGTCATGGGTAAATCACTGTAAAGCTAGGCGACATGTTCTTACTTTTACAGATGCTGCGTTAATAGTCATGGGTAAATCACTGTAAAGTTAGGCGACATGTTCTTACTTTTACAGATGTTGCGTTACTAGTCATGGGTAAATCACTGTAAAGTTAAGCGACATGTTCTTACTTTTACAGATGCTGCGTTACTAGTCATGGGTAAATCACTGTAAAGTTAGGCGACATGTTCTTACTTTTACAGATGCTGCGTTACTAGTCATGGGTAAATCACTGTAAAGTTAGGCGACATGTTCTTACTTTTACAGATGCTGCGTTACTAGTCATGGGTAAATCACTGTAAAGCTAGGCGACATGTTCTTACTTTTACGGGAATTAATGTTACTGCCTTAAATGGACCGTCTGTGGAATTTACAACAAAAAAAAATCCGGCTTTTCAACAGTTTTTCTCCATAACTGTAAGCTTTGTGTAACGCTGTAATCAGCAAAATTCTCAGATAAATCAATGCATTTACTTAATTAATTAAGTGAATCAAATATGTGGTTTTTTTCTTGATTTCCAGTTGAATTTCGTCGGTTTTGGAATAGTTTCCTCTACATCAACCTCGTGGTGCATCCTTCAATGCTCATCCTGGTAACTTTCGGAACTCCCGTTAATGGCTTAGGGCCTAAAGTTTACAAACACTGGTTCGAAATTTGGCTGCAGGTGAACACGGCAGTTCGGTGAAATATCAGCGTGCTAATTTTGATACCTTAGCGAACCCCGGCGCTGATATGTGAAGAAGGAAAGAGTGAAAGGGGAAAAGGCGTGAAGGGAAGAACGCTTTGTGAAAATGTATGAAACTTTTAACACTTAATGGCAAACAACTTGTTCAACCTTACGAACTAACCAAAAATCAAGAGGCAACTGGTTTCGGATCTCTTTATGTTTTAAGAGTAACCCCGTTTGTCTTAATAGTTTCATTATTCGCTTTGTAAGAATAATAGTTATTTACAATTTAAATTAAATTTTAATAGACAAACATTAAATTTTTTTTTATAATACACATGGAGAATTATGACACTAAGTCAGTATTAGTTATTTAACGATACATGTATGGGTTGTTGATACACGTGAAAGAAAATTATACCTTTATTCTGCCAGAGTAGTTACATAAACGTTCCAATATACCAATTCGTAAAACAATAAAGCCTGTTTTAATTCAGTGTGTAAACGAAATACTCACGCATCTATTAATCGCGTTTCTACATTCTTGCGGTTTTATTATGACTACTGAAATGCCTATTTGAGTACCAATATTAAATTACTTGTGGTATAATCCATTCACGCTAAATTCACCCTTTTCTGAAGTCCTATTAAAGTTCTGCTGCCAAGACATTCCTCCGCCTAGTGCAAACTAAGCTTAACTAAGTCTGGAAAATGACACCAAAGGACAACGCACCGAATTCCTGCGCACTCAGTGTAACAGTAGTTTGAGGGCTATCGTGTTTTATCAAGTTACACTAGTTATACTGCTTAATTAATATGTCGACCTCTCTAGGCTTGTCCCAGTTTTGAAGAAAAAAAAAGTTTATTTTCTAATATAATTAGTACAATAAATCCGTATGATTATTGTTTTATAAATCTATATATCTCTCTCTCTACCTCCTCTCTCCCTCTATCACCCTCTCTCTCTCCCTCTATCACCCTCTTTCCCTCCCTCTCCCTCCCTCTCTCTCCATCTCTCCCCCTCCCCCTCTCCCCCTCCCCCTTCCCCTCTCTCACCCCTCCCCCCCCTCCTCCCCCTCTCTCTCCCCCTCTCCTCCACCCCCCTCTCTCTCCTTCCCCTCTCCTCCTCCCCCTCCTCCCCCTCTCCCCCTCACCCCTCTCCCCCTCTCCCCTCCCCCTCTCCCCCTCTCACCCCCTCTCTCCCCCTCTCCCCTCTCCCTCTCCTCCCCTTTTCCCCCTCTCCCTCCCCTCCTCCCCCCTCCCCCTCTCCCCTCTCCTCCCCTCTCCCTTCTCCTCCCTCTCTCCTCTCCCTCTCCTCCTCCCTCTCCCTCTCCCTCCCTCCCTCCCTCTCCCTCCCTCTCTCCTCCCTCCTCCTCTCTCTCTCTCTCCCTCCCCTCTCCCTCCCCTCTCCCCCTCCCCCTTTCCCCCCCTCCCTCTCTAGGCTGTAATGCAAAAAAAGGAAGAAACCTACTAACCTACTGAGTATTGTATGATAGAAAGAAAGTCGACTAATTCATTAAGCATTTATTCAAACCACCATAACTAAATTTAACTTTAGAATGGTTTTATATTTTGTGAATACAAATGGACTTAAAATTCAACGTAGTTGATTTTAATTTAATTTTCATTTCTTTTATCGTTTACAATAATTTACCCTTTTTAACGCGCATGGTTCAAACGGGACTCCATTATTAAATTTTGAAAATTAGGTATTAATAATTTTTTAGGAATGAGCTGATTAAATTTGTTTGCTTATAGTTAATAGTGTGCGATTATTCGACTGTATACACTGATTAATGCGTTCTTGATATTAATTTTACCCTAAGTTATAATCCAAAAACGTTTAAGTTAGTTACAGTAGGTATATTGCTATTATAAAAATATCAAATATCTATAAAAAAAACTTACTGTTTGAAAAACTGTTTTGAGAAAACTTTTGAATTAGTATTAATTATTTAAAGGATATTTGAACGGAGAAACAAACTAAAAATATCTTAAACCAGTTAACTTAAAAGCAAATGTATAGTACTCTCTTAGATATTTAACTACATAACTGAAGCGGAGTCTGATAAATCTATAGGTCACAAGCTCGTATTCAAAGATTTATATTCAATTTAAAGGCAGCAGATAAGCACGCAAGGCCACTTATCAGCGGAAGACCGGTATCTATCTCCTGGGTCGGGGGGTCTAATAAATAGCAGGCCGTAACCTACGGTCGATGGTGTCCAGGTGTCGATTCCAAACGTTGCGGGTGCTAATTTATCCTTATCTTCTCCTCGGTTTAGCGAAGAGCTACGGGACTGCGTTCAGGCAACCTTGAGGCACAGCAGCCGTGCAAATTGCTTACTAATGAAACGAGACTAATAAATATGTGCGATTGTGCTACTGAAGGTAGCGAACAAGAAGGGAGCGAGCAATATTGTTAATAATCAGGGCTGTCTAAAAATATACAAGCAAAGTTATGCAGTAAACGTATTTTATGAAGAACATAATGAAATTCTTATTGACAGTACATCTATGTAACAAAAGAATACAATATTTCTTCATCGAGATCGCAATAAGTATCATTTCTTAAACATTTTTGCTATTCCAAATTTATGGCATTATTTACCACTTTACCATTAATAATATAGTATATTTTCCTGTTTAAAATAATAGTAACTATTATTTAGGTACACATTAAACCCATGACTCGCCAAATTAAACTGACTCTAGAATATAAGCCATATAAATGTTCTTTCATGATACACGTACAGTTTGATTTAATTCATGATAAGTAGATGTCAATTTAGTGGTCCAGTGAGTGAGAATTTTTACAGTGACCTGATATCTGAAATAAAATAAGCACCCTGGTAATGTAAAGCTATTTTAATTTATTGATTTAATTTTGTGGTAGTTTATGGTGGATCGAATGAATAACATCGTGTACTGAAAGTTAAGTTTCGTATTTGATCGGAACCCGACACATAGACGAATACTTATGCTTCTCTACTGTAACTTACTGGCCGCACAATAATAACATACGCGAAAGCTTTAAAAACACGCAACACAAAATGATCCAACGTCAGTTGCAAAGTGCATGAAAAATATTTTTGGGCATAGCAATACGATAGTGCGCTACATTCGATGATCAAGAACATACCGCCATAGAAAAATTAAGAATAGTGTGTTGTCCTTCGAATATCATAAGCTTATCATCAGCTACGCAGAAGTGCCATATTATATAGGGCAAGAGGCCTGAAAAATTAGCTGTTTCATTTCGGGACAAGTTGGAATTCAACACACTGTTCGCTTGCATTGCTAAACCTATTGATCTACCTGTTATACTGCGACCCCTGGACAAACCTGAGCCAATAATAAACACACAATAAAATGCAGACGCAGTCATCGTCTTCCGTTGACACACTAAGGACCAGTGAACAGTGATATTTTCATTACTTTACATATGTCTCTGGAGTTTAGCCTATAGGTCATTGAACTCGCGATTTATTCATGTATCTATATAACGCTTACAGCGCTGAACATGGTTGAGGTACCAGGGTGGTACAGGAGAGTACCGTGGGATCAAATAACGGAGTTTGAGCGAGGTCGTTAAAGCCGTTCGTCAGGAAGGACGGCGCTGCAGGAGAAATACGCAGCACGTTGGACGATGAGTGTCAGCAGTGCATATATGTTGGCTCTGTCTATGAGAGGCGGATACGATTTTCGATCGTTTCGAACGGCCACGGAGAACTCAACAGAACTCAACAGCGGGGAGTTAGGCCTAGTATACTATCGACGTCACCCTCAGACGGTCTGGACGTGTCCGAACATAATTGCAGCGTCTCGACACAGACATTGCATTAAGAGGTTATTTACATGTTTAGTAGGACGCCTTAAGTATGTTTCTTCGTGATAAGTTATTTAAGTTTGATCTCAGAGTTTAAATAACTTGCGTTTTTCTTTTGATAATTTTGATACAGTCTGTTTTCTATATGTTCGGGATGATCCGATAGACTAGGTTAGATAGAACTCTTATTATTATTTCTATTGTGGTATTAATTAATGCTTGACGGGTTGCTCACAGCGTGTTCTGTAAATCTCGGAGTGTGTTAATCGAGTATGTAAGGTAAGCCGAAAATGAATCGTGTGCAGGATATTGTATTTAAATGCACGGCCAAATATACGCCGATTTAGTGGCAAAATTGCATTCTAGTGTGTTATTAAAAGTTAATTTTTAAAAGATGTGACTTCTCATGACATACTTTCCTAGGGTTTTAACACTGCTCTTATAAGATTGTGAAAGATATCTAAGTAAGCATCTGCCGTATTTTAAACTTAATTCTGAACACAAAAACAAATATAAAAAAAATTCTTCTCAGAACTCCTTTTGGAAGTAGGCCTATACTAATTACTAATCACCACTCAAAATACAAGGTAAATTTTTTTATTTGTGTGATTACACCTATCTATGTCTGCAAATATGAGTACGGTTTAAATATCATGGGTGTATAATCATGTGGAATCCGATTAAATAAAGACTGACTGACTTTTACTCCTCCACAAAAACCTATAACAATCGTTCAGTAGCCGAAATACCTAGTCCTTCATCAGGCCCCTGAAAGTATAATTTTGCAGTCGAAATACTTTTTTAGTAGACCAGAAATGCTGCAGTTAGTCTCATTTCCACCAATACAACTTAAATATAACTATAATTAGATTTCAATCGTTGTATGTACTCTTTAACATAATGATAAAAATTAAATAATTTTATCTTGTGCAGAGAAATTAATTCATACCGATGATGGTCACGTGGTGTCATGGGGGGGGGGGGGGAGATGAACCAATGGCGAAATTACATAGTGGTGAAACGGTGTGCCACGTATAAAAAATCCTGGACAATGGTAACGTCTGCCTAGTTTCCCAGAAACGAATATTAGTGTGTCGACCCTGCCGGGAATCGAGTCCGATTCGCCGTGGTGGGAAGCGATATGTCTGGTCACAGCGCCACCGCAGGTCCTACCTGCATATCAGCGATAGTTTGTTGGAGTGGGTATGGATTACACGTGGCACACTACTTGTTCCAACAAGACATGGTGCCACTGAAAACAGCAACGTCATGAATCAACAGCAAATGTGTTGCTCTGTGCCAGACGTTGAGATTCATTGTTCGAAAATTATTAATTTATTTATCGTAAATCACGGCAGTTAGCTTTAAAATACAAGAAGAAAATATTGTCCGCCGTATACTGTAGAATACAAATCCACGGGAAACAATAAACAAAGTGATACAGTTCTACTTTTACTTGCACAGATGTGCTGCCACCTCCTCACGTCATGGATGGGTGTTGATATTGGAGCCCGTATTATTGTGCTTCGTACTTCGTCATTTAATAATGCAGTACCTGGAAACTCAGATATCTATCATTCATTCTGGCTGTTTCTAGCTAAAAACCTCTGCTTCAACCACACTTTAGAGGTCAGATTTCACCCCATCGGGATAGACTTAGTCTGAATGTCGTGTATATATTTTAGGCCTATTATTTGATGAGGAATCACGTGCCGAAGTTTTTCGGTAGAGTTCAGTTCCGTCCTGTATATGCATTGTTTTATTGATGTAAATGCGGCCGCAATTAGTCCGCTATAATGACGGTGACTGTACAGTAAAATACCGAACACCGGTATACCTTGCTGGACAAAATACGCCACTGTACAAACAAATATTTTGTTTGCTCAAACAAATGTCTCGTTATAGTAATCACCGTGTTATATATTATGGTTTTGGTATCTTTCAGTTTATTATTAATTAAAATTTACGAATGCTTATTATGTACTTAAGTATAAAAACAAATCTCAGATTCATGTAAACACGACATTTTGTACAACATCAGAATTAATTTGGGAAAATAGTGTATATTAATTTGCTATTTTATAACATTGTGAATGAAAATAATAAAACTTTAATTAATTCGCGTACCCAAGAGTAGATTTATGTTTAACAACAAATTACAAAGGCTGAAAGGAATAAATTTTAACGCGAAATCAAAACCGTTATAGGGTTGAGTTATGAGATTATGGCCAGCGATTAACAGTGAGGTCTTGAGCACCCGTGACGTCGACATGAGGTTAATCTGGAACAGGGGCGGAATGCAAGTACGGGGGAAACTGCAGCACCCCGAGAAAACCCAACAGCAACACCCGCCATGTTTTCCTTAGGCGATATTCCGAGACACACCGTCGGTGATCGAACCCGTATCGCCGTTATGAAAACCACAGTCGGGGGTGACGTATAACCATAATAGACTTCAATTCAGTTTAGCGGAGACCGATATCAAATGTCCAGTCGTAGAAAAATGCGACATTTTCGTTCACATAAAACTAAAAAAAAACTGATCGATCATTTTGTAATCGGTAGCCTTTTACCTGTATCTTAAGAGTGAGATGGACCCCCGTGGGAACGCCGCGTCGAAGATAAAGAAGCGAGGGAGCGATACGGGCGACACTAACACGCACGCCTTAGTGCCTAATCGCACCTACGCGCAAGGCGTGCAGTGTTTCCGTGGTGACGCTGTACTGTGCAAATTAGATCTGTAACAGTGGGACTTTCATTAAACGCGATGAAAGCCCGCGTATTAAACTCCGCCCGTATCGTTGTACTTTACTCTTGTCGCTAGGGGCAGCAGTGTCGCAGTGGCTACGGCGCTCGCCTCCCACCAAGGCGATCCGGGTTCGATCTCCGGCGGGTTCGCTCCCGGATTTTCGCATGTGGGAATCATGCTGGACGATGTCTCTTGCCAGCGAGCTTTCTCGGGTTACTCCAGTTTCCCCTCCCCCTCCCGCCCTTACATTCCAGCGCCGCTCCATCCTAGGGTCTCATTTCATGTCCTGTTCAGGGATGACGGGAACCTACGAGTCCCAGCTGGAAAGCCCGTCACTCGGAGGGTGTTGCCTCGCCCTAGGTCCACCTCCATAAGCATTTATTATTTATTACTCTCGTCGCTTAAGGAAACTGCATAGGAAATCTTTAAAAAAAGGCGATATTTAACCATTTTCACAAATTTTTTTCTCCAAGAATACATTTAATATTACAAAATTTAAAAATAGGGGCATATATAGTTATCTTTTCTGACGTAAGGTCGTATTTACAGAAAATTTATTTAGAGATATGCCCGTATTCACGCAAACAACTATTTCACAAAAAAAATGCGGGGGTTCATCCAACTCATAAGGAAAATCGAAGTCAGTCACATTAATGTACGATAAAGTCACAGTGTTGATGGGTGGGACGCGTTATATTTGCGCCATCACTGTTAAAGCGACACGTTTCATATCACCCTCCCCCCGGCCTAGCAAGTTAATACGTACCACGTGAGCTGACGAACCTTCCCCCCCCCCCCTTTTCGCACAATCCCCCTTGCTCAGTTCCCGCTTTTCCAACACAGACATCGTCATGAGGGACACCGGAAACATTCGAGCGGACTTAGCGTCCGCGCGGGGCCTAAGCCTGCTGCGCTCTTGCAGGAATTTGAACAACACCGGTTCGCTAGGGGTAGAAATGGTGAGGGGGTGAAATGAGGGACGCGGAGTCGAAAATCCAGGCAACATGGTACCACGAGCTGGTATAAGCCCCCCCCCCCCCCCGTACACGCACAGTCACACACAGACAGAGCTACCGCCGTCTGACTCGACAAGGTCCACGAGAATGGGAACCTTGGGGGGGGGGGGTGCACGGGACAGCGAAGAGGATGATGAGAGGACGAAGAATCACGTATTGTTGAGTTGGCACGCTAGCACAGGAATATTGACAACAGTTCGACACTAGTACGGCAGCACCCCTCCCCTCCCCCTTTCTAACACTTCCTATTTTGGAGTAAGTACTGTATTGTAAAGGGCTTTTTTAACGTCCCCAGTTTTATGCTTGAAAGATTAACACGAGACGGCTTACAGACTAACTTATAATCTAACTTATATTAACACCTATATCTTACCCGGGATTCGAACCCATAACCTCCCGTGCCACAGAACGGTGGCGCACCAACCAACCGCGCCACGGGAGGTCGGCTACTTTGCAGTAAGAGGCTGTGTCACCCCTTATACAGAAATCAATAATATGAGTCAGGTTCACTACTGAAAGTGTTTCATATTAGACTAGCGAACCTTCCCCGGCTTTGCTCAGGTACGATTTACAAATATGGCGTTGTTTAGGTTTACAGCAAGTATGTGTACTAAGTTAACTAACACAGGATTATTACTGTGTTCACAAAGTCTTCGTAAGTGAATCCCTACTTTTTAAAACGACAAAAATGTTTACTGTGAGTCATCCTTAAAAGATAAAGATATGCTGTCACGGACTTTGTGTTGGCCTTATTGGGATCTGCAATACTGTAGTTCATTAATTGCGTGTATCTCTTTTGGTTTAGTCAGCGTAAGCTATGTAAGCGACAGAAAAGCGGATTTTTCCCACTTGATTAGAAATGTCGAAATTTTCTACCATCCTTACATTAAATATTAATGTATTATATACTTAAACCTTCCTCAAGAAATGCTCTAGGTGGTGGAGAAAACCGCATCAAAATCCATCGAGTAGTTCGGAAGCCTTATCCTAATACAGACATACGCGGAAGGGCGACATTGTTTTATATTATTTATCGATATAGAGGCATTGCATTTGATGGTTCTGTGCAAATGTTTGTAGCTAATTGTTAACAGGTGTTCCCTTGTTGACATTAAAATGTGAGAATGAATTAATATATAAGATTTTGTATTAGGTTAATATTTACAAAAAATATACCTTAGTTGGTCATATAATATTTTCGTGATGACAGGTGGAGTAATTATCTAAGCGTCCCTTGTAACATTTATTAATAAATCCTCCTAAATTTGAATAAGGAAGAAATAAATATAAAAAATATTAATATGGTGGGTGATGCGGGTTTTTAAAGAGCATAGATTTCCACACCCTCTGTTTCTCATAGCATTTCAGTAATGCGTGCATAAGTTTGAATTTTTTTCTTGTTGGGAGGGGTTTCTACAGTGTCTATGCCGGTCCCCCCCCCCCCCCCCCGTTCCATAACTATAGCCACAGCTATAGACACTCGGAGAGGCAGTCATCATCTTGAACGGCGGCCATGGCGGTCCAATCCCTCTCTGCCACCATTCACGCCTCTTTTGCATGACTTACTTTCCCTTTAGGCGCATGGGGCCTAGCCTTGAGCCGCTGTTATAGGCTATTCACAATAAAGTGTGCACTTTTGAAAGCCTCCCTATTTTGAATAATATTCAGTAAATATATTTTATTTCAGCCTTAGGCGTTAACTTCCGAGTGTGGTGGACTATACACACTGTGTTTATTACTTACATGGCAATAGTTATTTTAAAAGGTGGCTAAAATATAAACAATGGCTGAAAGAAAAAAACAACTAGGGCCTCAAAAGCGCTCACTTTACAGTGTACAGCCTATAGCTCCCATCCCTACATCGTACCTGCACTTAAGAGGACTACGTACTGAAAAATTTTCTGCGAAATATTTGTTTGCGCAAATACGCATATCTTTAAATAAATGTTCTGTAAAGGCGACTTTGTGGCAAAGAAGGTGAAAACAAATATCTATGTTCCTACAATTTAACTTTTAACATATTAGGTGTATTCACAGAGGAAGTATTCGTGAAAATGTTCAAATATGGTATTTTTAAAGCTCGTCTACGTAGAAAAGTACGTTGGTACGCACGTAGTTTAAACCTGTAGGCTTCCATCGCGTGTAATAAAGTCCTACTGTAGCAGGTGTAATTTGCACAGTAAAGCATTGTGATGAAAACACTTCACGCCATGCGCGTAGGAGCGATGAGGCGCTAGGTGTGTGTGTGTGTGTCGCCCGTATCGCTCCATCGCTTCTTGGCCTTGAACGTGCAACTACGTAGTCCTCTTAATACACTATCTACCAAAAAGTAACTGGGCACCAGTGAAGATAGGTAATTCAGTACGTCAGTTGACTTGTCTTTCAAGGCCTTCGGCTTAGGACCGCTGGTGTTTGTCCGTAGTAGCATGAACACAGAGGCATATTGTAACGTTCTGGATAATGAAATGCTCCCGACATTGTGGCGTTTTTACGGAATGGACCCGTGTTACTTCTAGGATGGCAATCCCAGGTGCCATGTTTCTAGGGCTACTATGTAGTGGTACGCCGACAACAATGTTTGCCGATTAGACTGGCCCGCCCAGAGACCCGACCTCAACTCTATAGAACATATTTGGGATGAATTGGATCGCCGGGTGAGGGCTCGTCAGGCGCGGCCAAAATCCATTGCTTAACTCATGGAATGTTTGCAAGAGGAATGGCGACGAATCCCCGTGGACGTTCTGCAAGTACTCATAGAGAGCATGCCAGACAGGTTGGCTGCTGTTATAGCCGCAAGAGGTGGCCCTACAAGATTCTAACGGGGTGGCAACCACCGAGCAAACATTGAGGACAGGTGCCCAGTTACTTTTTGGTAGATAGTGTACTTAGCAATAACGTAGGCGAGGGGGGGAAAAAAAAAAAAAAAAAAAAAAAAAAAAACGAACGATCGTACGGGACCCGGTAATTGTGACCGAAAAACCCACCGTTTTGTCGGGCCGTTGCAGCGTTCCAGTCCGTCCGCTGGGCCGATTATACTTGCGCAGATCTCGGCCGAACGCAATTAAACTCACGGCCAAATGGCGTGGGAAAGGAAGCGCCTTCGGGAACTTCGCAGGAAACGGCAGGATCTTCGGAAGACGGGGGAAGGACGCGGAAAGTGGGTGTTGGTGGGAAGAGGAGTAGCGGAGAAGTTAGGGTTGAGCTGAGAGATTTGGGCGGCTCTTAACAACAAGGTCTTGAGAGCCTATAAGTGTGAGATGAGGTGAGAATGGATCAGCACCGTAATGTCAGGGTTAGGGAAACGGGAAATCCCCGAGAAAATCCGCCGAACAGCGACATCGTCCGCCACGATTCACATTTGCGAAAATCCTGGAGTTTCCCTGCCGGGTATTCAGTGGTATAGGCTGTTCACTGTAAAGTGAGCACTTTTGAAACCCTATTTACTTATTCCTATCTACCATTTTTTAATATTTCCAACACTTTTTAAAATAAATATTGCAGTGTAAGTAATAAATAGTGTATATGTTTCACCTGACTCGAAAGTTATTGTGTAGGGCTACAATAAAATATATTTATTCACTATTATTCGAAATGACAGAGCTTTCAAAAGGGCTCACTTTACCGTGAACGGCCTATAACTGCAAATATTGGGCAACGTGTGCAGACAAATATTTCAAATTTTACAGCTTTATTTGTCAGTTTCTTGTTGCGCTGCTTTCTTAATGTGTTTATTCGATTGTTAAGCATCCATAGATGCTCTAACAAACACAGTTATTATCCTAATTGTCACGAAAAATAGAAACAAACTCTCGAGTTGTATTTTCGAACGAAGGCCGTCAAATTAGTGGCCAAACGAATATATACAGTTGATTCAAGAACATATTTAGTATGGCAGCCTAATTATTTTTTGGCCCAACACAGAGATTTTGTTTATTTAAACATATATATTTTTTTAGACGAACCAAAGTAATTTTGTTGCTTTCCAAATTTTATTTGCTCAACAATATATTTTGTTAGGGCAACTAAATATACAAACACATTTTTGTTCGATTTTCTTTGAGTGCAGACGGCCACATGTGTATAATGAGTGTGTTTCCGAGTTTCGCCGAAGAAGGGGAAGTGGTGAAATCGTTAGAATGACTCGCATCATACCACGGGAAGCATTCCTCGATTCCCGACGGAGTTACTGCCATTTGTCGCGTACGGGAAACATGACGGATGTTACCGTTGGATAGTGGTATTTCTCAGGGTACTCCCGTCTCTCCCAGCAGTCTATTCCGTCCTTGTTTACTGCTCACGTTACTTCATCACAGTCAGAGACGAAAGTCTCGGCTGTTGCACACTGTTCAGATCTCACTCAAATTCCCCTAAACTAAACCCCATATATTAGTATATTTAATTATAATCAGATATAGGCCTAATTGAATCCGCTTACTTTAGGTTATAATTTTCTTTACCCCATAAGAAATCCAATTTTAAAAATACAAGCATTTTAGATTTCAACATGTGTCCCTTCATGAACGGTCTTTGCAATTAATGACGTATGCCTACTTTCCAACTGATTTATCTCAGTAACAGCTAATTAATATTTTTTCTACGGACGGGGTAACACTTACGGCGTTTATTAACTAAATAACTTTACTATGGCCGAGTTAATAGTATCAGTACTTCCAGTTTACATTGATGAGATTGAAAAAGCTTGAATAGCTACCATAATATTTTATTATTAAAAGAACACTGATTTCTTGAATGGAATCGGGCCTTCTATTCTATGTTGAAGGTTTTAATTTGGTGCACCTTCATCGAAGACGTGGGAAAAAAAAATTTCTTCATTAATTCTGTACGACGTTATTTCGAATTAGTCGGTAGCGTTCTATGCGTCTATATAAGAGTATATAATTTTCCCCAGCAAGAAAACTACACTTTCTCCTCTGAAATCAGAAGCTTGTTCGCTGAATTATTGGTCCATGTGTGATACTGTAAACTGTTCGGTATATCTACTAGGTAGTATTAGCATTGGGTAATATTATGAGCTTGAGTTTTTGAAAGTAAAAACTTAATAATATTATAAATGCGAAAGTTTGTATGTTTGTTTGTTACTCAATCACGTCATAACGACTCGACGGCCATTTTGATGACATCTGGTACAGGGGTAGATTATATTCCGGATTAGCACATAGGGTTCTTTTCATCCCGGGAAACGAACAGTTTCTTAGAGAATATATATCATATGCCACCAACCATTTAGGCGCTGGTTGGTGGTCTGTTATTTATATTTTTCATACGGGTGGAGCAAAGGACAACAGCTAGTCTAATATAAAAGACTGGCGTCTATTGTCACTACGATAAAAGGAAATACATTATTTATACACTATTCACAAATTCATTTCAGAAAATAATGTTATAGTTAAGATAAGAGGATAGCCAAGACCTTGTCCTAAGTTAAAGTAACAATGTACCAAAAGGTGGGATATTAGAAAGGAAATTAGTTTTTTTTAACCTACCGAATAGTAAGTACTCTAAAAATAATAACCGTGACAGTAATGCCATTTCAAATATATCATTTTTTAAAAATGAAATATTCATTTAATTAAATAAGTTTATTTAACTCAGTAAAGATCTTCAAGCATAATTTGTAGACAGGCAGACATAGCAAGTAGAATTGTTATAACTATTTACATACCTACATTTCTCAGAGAAAATTACTAATTATAAACATTTCTTATTTTATTAAATCAGTATAATTTCAAATAGAAAGATAAATTTAGCACGTTCATCCTTTGTGTAGGGGTGTTGAAAACTGATGAAATAAGCTTCTTGTCGGCGGGAACGTCCAGCTGAAAATACGTACATACACTTAAAGTATGGGCAAGCCCTAGCTGTGGCTCTTGTATGAACGCAGCCTTTTTGCCACCACTAGCCCTGTCCTCATCTTTCATTATCGGCTTCACTTTCGCGTCTCGGCTTCCACTCCATGGACTAATACCTCCATGATCAGGGCACGAGCCGCAGGATCAGTTTGCAAACAAACGGAGTAATTTGTAAACTTCAGCGTATATCAGGAAGTCAAGAAGTTATAAGCTGTTCACGGTAAAATTAGCACTTTTGAAAGCGCTGCCTAGAATCTGTTTGCATGAACGTTGTGTTTTCTTCCGCCTTGTCAAATTATCATTGCCATGGGACTCATTGTTTTCTTTATGCGTCGGTCAACTGAAACTATGAAATTATTAGAAAAGTAAGTATTTTAAAAATCTGCTAATTTTTTACACTTCGACGCATTAAAAACAACAGAAATAGACAGAAATAATTTAAGTTATCACAAATGGTTACCTAACACTAATTGGTCTGCGTTAAGATATGGAAATGCTTTCCCCTCCATCTTTACCAACTTTACTGGACGCATGTGACAGAGTGCGCCCATTAAAATATTCGCAGGTAGGGGCAGTGACTTTTTTCTAAGGTTGATTTCAAAAGTGCTCACTTTATCATGAACATGCCTAAAGCTCAGGTCTGACAAAATCCAGCCGACGACGGGGCAATATGGACCAGCAGATGGGGGATTCGTCCGCCGTAGCCGTAATAACAAATTAGCCTTCGGGCAACACAAAGGTAAAGCAGTTCCGGCAGTTAGGGAGAGGACTCTTAGTTCGATACGTGGCTTGCTTTATTAGATAATATATAAATACGTGCAGGTAAAGAGCATCTTAACGTAATATGCTCCCCGGGTGCAGTTTAATAAGGTATTTACTTAAAAATTTAAAGTGTTTAATAATTCATAATGTAACAGGATTTACATTTGATTGTTTTAATTACATGACGTAGTGAAATATGATGATGTTCTCCATCAGAGTTACGTTTCCCCAAACAGTTTGTGTGGCCCCCATATGGGAGCACAACAATATGGTTTATCTTCTTGCCAGCAACAGACCCACTTCGAGGAGTTTTGTAAAGTCTTCGCGTCATAAAGATATTTCACGTGCCAATTGACATGTAGGAGAATGTCACTGCTATCTCGGTGTAAAAGGCAGTAAATTAACCAAGATGATGACCCAATTTGTTTTGTAACTGATGTAGAAATACTGGCTTCGTCACTAAGATGTCTTTAGATGACCCTAGTTCCAAAGGCCTGCCCACGACTTGAAACAGGGTGCTTACAAATGCTTCCATTTGCGGAGTTATGCTACATTCTGTCTTCATACACGTTGTCTCTTACACGACGCCCATAAACAGCGCTGCTGAGAACGAAATTAGCGGAAATCTTTGTGTGAGAAACACTATCAGAAATATTATTTTTAGTTAATTGAGTATAAATGTGATAACTCTTCTACCAGCTATTCAAAGCAAACCGCACATTTGCACAATATTTTACCAGGCATGAGAGTAGTAGGGAAATGTATGTTCACGAATAAGGCGATCGGGGATAGGAACGGGAGCCGCCCGGCCGCCATATTTTTACGTCACCCGTCCGCCATCTTGGAAGTCATTGACATTTACCTTTGGCCCGTGACCTTTACCTTAACCCCGGTGACCTCTAAATCCAAAAAAACCAAAAAATTGCAAAAGGTTTCTAAAAAAATTATAACGAAAAATTTAAAAAAGTAGTTTTAAAATTTATCAAAATATTTTATCAAAAATTTTAATTAAAATCGTTTTAAAAACTAAAAAATCGTTAAAAAATTAACCAATCGTTTTAAAATTTATTTTTATAAAACCTTGTGTAAAAAAATTTTTTTATTAAAATTCACAGACCCCAGCGGCCATTATTATCTTTTTGGCATCTGCTCCGTTTCGTAATTGTAAGTTAGATTACAAGTTTTCAGGTAATCGTTCAATTCTGGCGGAGGATACAAACTCCCAAAACTATCATAACAGTCTGCGTGTTTACCCTTTTTTATGTAGTGCTGTAGCTGGCCACAGTAAGAGTTGCCAAGCAGCGAGCCGATGCGTGGTGCGGGGCGACCTCTGCCAGCCGACCTGCAGTGATGGCGGGGGAATGAGCGCGAGGTCGGAAATGTGGTATATAAGCCCGGGGCAATGGCGGCTCTGGGCGCCATCTTGCCTGCGATGCCGAAGGCTTTGCCTGTAGACGGCCTGCCAAGAGGACCACCTGTCGTGGTCCTGCTTCAACGACCGACGAGCCCGCTGTCGAGAGAGCCTCCTCGTTGATATCGCCGCAATAAGGGTAAATATACTCCCTGGTAGGGCGACTAAGGCACGAGAGACTTCGGGACACACGAAGGCTAGACTAAGCCCCCTCAGAGCAGAATAATTGCTTCTTTGTGTAATTAACTGTGTTATTAAGAAGTGGCGTCAGCACCTTCTAGTCTGGATATCTGAGCAGAGTAGTTAGACTTCTGCGCTTCTCATGTGATTGCTATCCGCTGTCACTTTGTATTGTTGTTAGATGAATAAAAGTAGTGTTTTGTAATTGAGTGCTCTTTCCATCTAGCCACCTCAGTCCCCTATTTCATGTGTGACATGTTCCCCTCAGGACAGGCCACAGCAGTAGGCTACCCAGTATGTTTCAGGCCCTGCTGCTGTATTCAGATTAATTATGGTGCATTCTTCTCTTTTGGGTTTAGCGGGAAAAACCCTCTCTCATAAACACACTGCGAAACAGAGGTATTTTCAATTTGCGTGCGAACAGTTCCAAATCCACATTCGTGAGAGCTCAATTCGGTAGAGATTTCATTATTGTTTCTTCATGCTGCATCACTTTTGCACACTTCTGCCTCCTACTGGGTATGGTCTTTGGTAGAGGCCTTGCCCATTTTTTACCCATGGGGATAGCTTCCATACTTGCATTGTGTATTTGGCCTCGGTAAACAGCTTCCGTTCGTTCGATGCTGTGTTTATGGCTCGGGCGATACCACATGTGGCACCAATCATACCTCTGAGGGCTGCAAGTGCAGGCAAAAGCAATGGGAAAAATCTGCTGGTAGACATTTTCTTAGACTTGGCGGCTTTTATTCATTTTGTAACAGATTTTTATTTCACTTGTGCCTTTATTTTGCTCTTATAACCCATACCCATCTTCACTTTGGCATTCATCAAGTTGGAAACACCTCATGCTTTTTTTTTTTTCGCAGAGCCCAGCATCTGATGATTTTCGTATTTTGTCTGCCTTCTATGTAAGTGTCTTGTCTGCCCAGTGTCTGGCTTGCAGATCCTTGTGCTGGGAATAGGCGATGTCGTGCTGCTTGCACGCCTTTCCCAGGATGGTTATGCCTGTCTCGCTGTGCAACAGCCTTTTAGCTGGCTTGGTTCCTGGACCGCATAACCTGTATCCAGGAATGTGCTGCTCGAATGGTAGATTGTTGATCAGTGTATCGACGACCCCGCTTCCAGCTACGGTCTTACCTCTACTAAGACATCATGGTGAACTGAGGTAGAAAAGTACAAATATGCTCATTTTATATATTTTTGTTTCAGTATCAGTCTATAGTTGGAACAGTACAGACGTATCACATATTCCAATATGACAATTCGGTGAGAATTCGGTGAGAATTCTGTTAGGAACTGTTTTCTCGGCGTAATACTTTAAAGAGACATTCTAAAATTTTCAGCATTTGTTCTCCACCACCATGGCCACTACCACTGCAACTGCCACTGTAACTGCCACCGCTGCTGCCGCCACCACAACTGCCACCAGAATATTGCAGTAGTAATATATGTTTTATCAAGCAAGATGTTACTCTACCCATACACATTCACGTCGAAGATGATATCTCCCACGAATTGTGACATGGAAAATTATTTCCCAATACACTGTGGTGCATCATCGCAGGACCATCAAATTGTGGGAAAACATACATCCTACTGAGCCTGCTAGAAGAAGAGAATGGTCTCTGGTTAGAAAACATATACCTTTACTCAAAATAGCTCCAGCAACCAAAATATCGACAAATGGTACGAGTACTGCAGGCCATGGAAGGCGTGGGTTATTTCCCATGCAGTGATAATGAAGCTGTTGTACCTCCCAATGAATCACTATGAAAATTGATATTGGTCTTCGACGAAATTTCCCTAGAGAAACAAATTTGTATTCAAGAGTACTTTAGCATGGGACATCATGTATGTGTGAATTGTGTGAACATTGGCCAGATTAAATGCACATTCCCAAATAGATGCTTCGCGATAATGCTAATGTGTTGGTGCTGTTTTGCATGCATGACACGAATTTGCAACATGTTTACAACGATCATGTAAATATGGATATGATGCTAAAATATTTTAAACATATGTGTGCCTAGTGCTGGAAAGACAAATATAATTTTTTGATGATCATATAGGACTGACCCCTAAATAATGGCAGGTACAGGTGCGGGTTCGATCAGTTCATCGTCAGCCATTGAGAATGAGTTAGAGCATTTCGAAATTCAAGCAGAGTAGCCTCAAGATACACCATCATAAAGACAACGATGGTGGCTGTCTCATACCAGAAGATGATGGAACTTGTGTTGCGTGTAGAAGAATAATTCAAAATGTTGGTCAACCCGAACGATTTGGGGATGCTGCTACTAAACATATCGCCCTCGAAACTGGTAATGACATCATTTTGGAACTGCGCAGAATGTTGGCCGAACATAACGCATTCTTTCGAAACTATCTGTTTGAGCTCGGAGCAAAGATGGAGTATGTGAAGACATAGATTGTCTGCAATATGGTGACTATGGACAAGCACATGATGCATATCCAAAAGCAAATTATCGACAGGTTGAATGTAGCATCTGCACAATATGAAGAGAATCTGAAAAACCTGGAAGGATATATGGCCCATACTTTTGATACCTCGATTTCCGACCTTGCTATGGAAACATATTCAAAATTACAGTGAATGTCTGAACAAGATTGAAAGTATGTTGGAGGAGACCACGATTAAACCTATAAAAGAGAACAACAATGAGGATTTTTATTCACTAAGATGGCGGACATTGCCAGCGAACTACATTGGGTGATTCAGTCTGTGCACTCAAAATATTTGCTCGCCAAGAGAGCCAAAATTCAACATGACCATATAAATGAAGAAGATTTTAACCCCATTACTCATTGTCTCGATGAACTCAGGGAGAGCTATGGGGCACCCATAACTGAAAAGTCAGAAATCGACAGTACAGTCAGATCAGGACAATGGATCGGATGTGGATTTGCCACACAAGAAGAAAGTACGGAAGAGACCCCTGAAATCTAATGCTTTGGCTCGACAGTACCTATGATCATACACAGCTCGTAATAATGATACAACGTATGATGTATACAGGTATAATGATAAATGGTTCCTTGGTGCTGATGTAATAGAGTTTCTACAAGGTGGGAGCATCTAAGGTGGCAATTACATGGTATGTGGAAACCCCAGATTGTACTAACTTTAATTTCGCAAGGAGCCCAGGGACTTGACAGAAACCGACCTCCTGAAATACACGACTTTGTTCGAACTCACGCATGCACTCTATCAAGAAAACAATTCCGAGACCAGTGATTATAAGGATGAAGATAAAAAAAATCGACATTCTCGCATACCTCTTCAGCGGCCCAGCATTGAAAAGCAGCGAAGGTTTGGGAAAGATAGACGATGGCAAGAAGATGATTACATGTTTGGGACAATCTGAACAAACTGATTGATAGGCTGCAGCTACTGCTTGCTTCACAAAGTATTGGAAATTACTCCCACATGAACAAGATCATTTCAACCATAGAAGAACTTAAGGAGGGGGGCTACATATGATGAATCGATTGGGTATTGTCAATCAACTGTATATGGCTGCCACGTGCAACTAAACTGTGGCAAGGTCATGAGTTGTGGGATGAACAATCTGTTTCATGTCGACCTCATCGAGATGATACCATATGCTCATGTCAACAAAATCTCCAAATACATGTTGATAGTCATCGATGCCTATAGCATATTCGCCTGGCCAGGCCAGTCAAGTAGAGGAATGCATCCTGACCAATTTGCAAACTGACCAGGACAAGGAATTTTACAATGCAAAGTTCAAGGCCTTGATGAAGAAACATAACATAATTCACTATTCCACATAGAGTAATCTCAAAGCTTCAATTGTCGAGAGGTTCAACAAGATTCTGGAGGGCAAGATGTGGAAACATTTCACAGCAAATGGTAGCTACAAGTGGCTTGAGTTACTGCCGAAACTTGTACGTGAGTATAATTCTACAGTGCACGCGACCACTCGCATGAAGCCTGAAGATGTCAAGGACGACTCCCTGGTTCGGACTGTGTATGCTGTTCCAAAGAGAAAGGACCCATGCAAGCCATCGGTGACCTGGTGAGCATTTCCAAACAGAAAGATGTCTTCGAGAAAGCGTTCACAGTGAATTGGAACCCCGCAATGTTTTGTGTGTGACATATTCATAACTATGTTCTGAAAACCTACTATCTCGAAGATCTGAACAATTTACCTAGCATGGTAGTTTCTACACAGAGGAGATCAGGCCGATGAAGTTTCCAGATGAATATTTGGTGGAAAAGGTCTTGAAATGGCATAATGGAAGGGCCTACATTAAATGGTGGGGTTTCCCAGCCCGCTACAATTCCTGGGTCGCTGAGGCAGACATCGAGCAGTGAACATCGAAAAAGATTAATAAAACTGTATATTTTATTATGTGTGCCCTAAATGTTGCGTAAAAATGATATGCTGTGTTTTATTTCCAGAAACCTTGCCCACTTTATATAAAAGAATAAAAAATTAATAAATTTATGTACTTTGCAATAATGGTCAATGTCACCATTCGGTACAAGCCTATATAAGGTGGCATAATCAATAACTATATATATGTGTGTTGAAAAATATAATCTAACATGGATGGAGTCGAAGTTAATAGGGAGAACGAAGTGACTAATTAGCCAATAAAAAAACATTGATGAGTGTCGACAGTGCAACCCATACTTTAAACACACAAACAAATATGGCTGTCACCTGGTGGTACGTAAGTGATGTAAATATTTGATATATAATTTGGTTTTCGCATGAAGGTGAGACACAAGCTATAAAACAAATGACAACAAAAAAGCATGGAGGACTGCACCTAGCAAGGTGGTTGCCTCCCAGCATGGCAGCTACCAGTAACATATATAAACAAATTATGTACGAAAAAAACAAATATGGCCACCTGCAGTAACACACAAAAAATTATGTATGATAAAACAAATATGGCTGCCACCAGTAATACATACACAAAGATGGTGGCCTGTAGTAAAATATAAACAAAAATGGTTGCCTCCAGTAGTAGCATGAAACAAATGACGAATGAAAAATCAAGATCGCGGAATGAGTATATGTGAGGGGAGTAGGGCGAAGGAGTCAGTCGTCTGCTGGATTCGAACAGAGGTGAGTAATTCATGATGAATGGCTGGGGGGGGGGGGGGGAGACACCTGGAGATGTAAGTTTTTTAATCAAAAATTTAAATGCGATTTTTAATTTTAAAAATTAAGGGAATTTTTTTTATGGAATAACGTAAATTTTGAGGGAAAAATGGCCGCCGGGGTTAGAGATTGTTTAATAAACAAATTTCTGAAACAATTTTTTAATCAAAAAAGTTTAAGGACAATTTTATATAAAAAATAAAAAAAAGGAATGTCGAGGGAAAAGGGAAAAATGGTCGCAGAGTAAAAAACTTTTGTGTAACTTTTTTTTTATAAAATTTTATAAAATAAATTTTAATACTCTTGGTTGATTTTTTACATTTTTTTTAAATTTTTAAACGATTTTTAATCAATTTTAATAATATTTTTTATAAACATTTAAATTGATTTTTTATTAAATTTTTCCTATAATTTTTTAAGATTTTTTTTCGCTTTTTTTTGTTTTTGTGGTCAGAGGTTACCGAGGTCAAGGTCACGAGTCAAATGTCAAGGTCAATGACTTCCAGGATGGCGGACGGGCGACGTAACAAGATGGTTGCCGGGTGGCTCCGGCTCCGATCCCCGATCCCCTTATTCGTGAACATATATTTCCCTACTACTTATGAAAACACAATCAATGGTGTTGTCTATATAATATAACAAATTTATATTAGAATGACATAATACTATGACGTCTGTCACTATGTGACCCAATTCTTGAAGCTGATAGATACGGTTTTTTAGCCGAATTTTTATGTTTGAGATAATAAAGAGTAAATGACTTAATATATTTATTTCTTTTACAGATACGCTCACAATAATAATATCCAAACAATGTAGATTTCAAAATAACCCCAGCTTTTAGAGTACTTAAAATAAATAAAAGTTAAGGAAGATTATAAACAAGTCGAAAATGAGGTGTAATATAAACGCTAAAGCGAACATCCTGGTACAAATCATTATAAAGTTACATTCAAAACGCTGGTTACCGTTTCAAATCCCATAAAATACATGGAGTTAGCTACATTATTTCGCCATTTTTTTTTCAAACAACAAAGAATTGAAGTTTTAATAAGCACCTGTTTACATTACGTGAAAATGGAGAGGTTAACTTTTCGTCCAAAAGACGACCCCCCGTGACGCAGTTGGTTGGTACGCCACCGGTCTAAGGAGCGGGAGGCTCTTGGGTTCGAATCCTGGGTAAGGCAAAGGTGTTAATTAAGGTTAGGTTATAAGTTAGTCTATAAGCCGTTCCCGGCTTAGCTTTCATTCATAAGACCGGCAGACGTTAAAAAGCCCTTTACAATACTATATTTGTCAAAAAATGCATTTAAACTATTTATCTTGTTTTTTTATTGTCCAAACAGTGACTCCTATGGAATATGTGGTCGCCTATTGTCTGCAGAACGTAATTATCTTGTATCTTTAATGTTTTAGAATTCTATACGTTGAAACACTAGGTAGTTAGTGTCCGATTTTGGTCAAACATGAATGAGAATGAAATCGGAAAATCTGTGTACAGTAAATCTAAGGTAAACACAATTTTTTAATTAAATGATTTTCTCTCAGCCTTTTTAGTACGTAGCAAGGAAAATTACTCTTCATTTCCAAGAATGAAACACATCTCATATAATACTTTCTATCTTTCACATTTTTTCTTCCACTTGACGATGATTTCGCATCAGAGCCGTTCTTGAACATCTCAGCGAGCTGATTGCTCTGGGTAAGGCACATAAATTATTGTAGGACCTGAAGCCCACACAAAAACAAACTTCGATACTTAAATACCATTTTAGAAATAAAAAATTTATCTTACCGTTGTACAATAAATATATGGCGTGCGATCTCTCGAAATAATGAATTCTTCTGAGAAAGGAATCCATTTGCTGTATAGAGAAAGTAGGAATGTGGTTCAGGTCACAAGAGTAGTATCCATTAAAAAACACACAACGTGATAAACATTTACCGGCAATAAATCGTATGACCAGGAATCTATGATTTCTGGATAATTGACTTAATCATAATCTTGATTGCGTCATAAAGTTTTTTATTGGTTCGAAATACAATTTTATCAAGACTAACGTTGTAATATCAGTATACTTTATTTTATACCATATATTGGTTTTCTTAACACATTACATCCAATTACACGTGGACATTACTTAACAATTGTCCTAATGTATTCATAATGCCTTCCGGTATACTGTGAGCTAACTTCAATGTAATATTCAATTTTGTTATTCTCTGTCATTTTTGCGCACTTAAGATGATATTGCCCGTCTATTTGCGAAAGTTGAGAGGCTGTGGCCCATAAGAAAGTTGCTAATTTGGTTACTTGGTTTAGCGGCAAATTGGAACCAATATCGTCGACACAAATACAGCAAGTCATAAAAACAGCTTCTGTCGAAGAATAACTTATTTAGATACCGTTCTTCCATAAACTCAAAACCGAGTTTACCTACAGCTTGTTTCGGGTTTGGCTAAAAAGGAAGGTTGGTGACGTAACTGTGATCCACACAAGTTGGCGAGATCTAGCGGAGAAGAATTCCGGGTATTTAATACAGCAAATAAAGTTATTTTTAATGCAAAGGTATATTATTATTAACATCATTTGTTAGGAGCGATTTTTTTTTATAAAATTAAAAATTCTTTTATATTTTATTAACAGCAGTTTTCATTGTAGTAAGTTTTTTCCAAGTCATTTTGCAAATTAATGTTTTTCTGAGGCACAGAAAGTTTATTCAAATTAATGTAAGGCTTTGCATGATTAAGATGTATTAGTAAATGTAATGCACTAGCACGAACACAAACATGTGCCACACACAGGCATTTATTTACTCCCGAGACTCGCGTATACCGAGGGAAAAAATACAAATTTAAAAACAATTACTTCTCGAAATTCTCAAACATGCAGGCATGGCGAATTATCATGCACGGCCATTGAGATGCTTCCATGAAAAATGACTGCAAATGCCCTATTTCTCCAACTGAATCTGGCAAGTGTTTCTTCAACACGTACTTCACCGTAAATGAAGCTGTCAAATGGGGAGGGGTTGAATGCCGTATTTGTCATGAAGTGTGCACGTACAAACGTGCATGATCGTAGGTTTTAATTTATTTTGATTCGTAGCTTAAAAAATATTCTGTACAATGCAGATAGCATTTGATACCAAGAATAAATTAAATAAAATAATTTTTTTCCTCGCAATTTCGAGTGCGAAGTACATGTAATATAAAACTCCAAAAGAAAAGTTTGTTAAATAATAAAAAAAGGAAGAAAACATGTTCTTACGTATTCTAGTAAAATTCGAACATCGTATAATCACATAAATATAGAGAACATAAGCGTAAATTTTATATTTTATTTTTATTTATATATAAAAATTGGAAATTTACTAATACTCTGTATATAATGTCTATTTTCCTTTCCTACAATACACCTTGGGTTGAAAGTTAATGATCTACGCGAAATTTAGAGCATTAACTTATATAATTTTCTCCGTCGCTCATGGTGAATTTACAAACTGCGCCATGCTAGCCAAAAATCTCTTTGTTTCCCCTTTGCCAGGTTATCAGGTTTCCAACCGAAGCTATTAACCCCAGTCTCTCGATTTTCCTCTTCAAGGGAAATATTATAAGCGTTTGCTGTTCAACAGCTTTTTGAAGGGGGAGGGGGGGGGAGGGTCTCCGGCGCGTGGCGCGTGCGTCGGCGATGCAATTTAGCGAGAGCGTAGACCTCGGTGGCCTACCCCAGCAGAAAGGGCGGCAGTATCAAAGCTAATTTCCATGAGAGGTTCGAACGTTCCCGCTGATGAAGTAAGTCTACGGAGGAAGGTCGAAACGACGAACACGAGGAAAAGGGGCTAGGGCTTGTTGCACCGCGATGGGGTCCGAAAGGGTTTTCTGCGGTACGGGGAGGAGCAGGCGGCAAGAGGAACGATGCCAAAAGCACAAACACGAACAATGTGGTTTGCTAGGTCATAAATTTCCTCCCATCCCTGCAGGAATGCTGTGGCAAGTAGAGTGGAACCGAGTGCGATAGTAACCTTTTGTACGCGACTAATAACTAAAATTGAATTAGCCGCGGAGATTTAACCTATTTTCAGGAATCCTTCCTTCCTTTCATCTCGTCCTTCCGCCCCCCTTCCCTTCGTCCCTCTCCCGAGCTCGGATTTCAACCATTCCGCCACAAGCAACTGCCGCCATCACTATTATTATTCCACCCTACGTGAACCCACCCCTTTACCATCCACCCCCCTCGCACTCACATCTTCTGCGTCATAAACCCCGGCGGGTGAGGTGGGGGAAGAGAATTTGAGAGCGAGAGGGGGGGAGGGGTGTCCAGGAGCCCGAGGTCATTTTCCTTTCGATTTGAGATCTCATGTGTAAACTGCTGAGTAAATAACGCTCGGTCTATTGGTCCCGAAATTCCACGGGGCGCGGGCTTGATTCAGAGACCCCCAGAGAAGTATTTGCAAACTTCACTGACGTAAATTGGAATGTCGAACTGGCGGAGCGTTCCCTGGGTCTTCGATTATTATAACGTCCGCCGATTAAGCAGGAATTCTTGGCCACGCCGTGATATTGCACGGCTGCGAGAAGCAAAATGGATGCCGGTAATTTTGGGCCGTATGTTTTTGGCCGACGAAGTTCTCTGCGACACTGAACAAGTTTCTACTACCCTGCTACGTTATTTCGCTGAATAGCGAGCGCCGAACCTTGCATTCATTTAATGGTCTCGCTTCAATAATATGCAACTGCTTATACAGTAGGATCTGCAACCAGCCCCTCAATTAAACACCAATGCACCCCGTGTAAACTGTTCAGCAAAATGAACTGAGAACTTAATTATAAATTATATTCTGTTGAGTGAAACTAGAATATAAGCGTATTTTAATGTTTAACATTAAACACAGCTACATTATATGTGCATTCTCATTACATGCTCCCGTATGAGCCCTAACTGACTCCCTCAGAGTAAATTTACGGTATTATTCCAAAGTCAACCTATGGCTCAAACGTAGCTTGAATTTAACAAATGAGTGAACCAGTTACGTTGAATGACATTTTCTATATAATAATTCCTATAGTTAAGCAAATTATAATCAGCCATATTACAAGCGATCGTTGCGTCTAGGGTTCGGGTGGGGGTCGGAGTAATGAATTTTCATTGTTTGCTTTTGGCAATAATTAAGTATATGTTTCGATAACGAGTGTGCACATTTTCCAAATCATCGTTCAAATTGTAAGAATATCCTCCCCCCCCCACCCCCCCGGTTAATATGTGTTTGTGATTGTTGTTAACAAATCTATGCTGGAATTGCTGAGCCCATCCAACGACATGTAGGACTACGTGATGTATTTGAACCAGCCCTACAAATAATGGGACTGGTGCGGCCATCTCCCTTTTGCGGTGGTCGGTATGACCACAGGTGGAGTTCCGTCAATAACGTTCGGGCAGAGAGATAATTCTGGCAGGAAGCGGACGGCCGACGCACCATTACCACCCGATAAACCTACCCTGCCCTGTATCCACACCACGCCGATCCCATTACACTTTGCAAAGGGTTCTTTAATTCCGCACCGCATGCTCGGCAATTTGCAAGGCTTTGTGGTGGCGTTCACTCAATCTGCAGTGATCAGAGCAGAAGTAAAAACACCGAAGGAAAAAGGTGGCTGAGATTTTTTGAAATTGCCTCTCGCCAGTACTTACCTTGAGATGTCGAACACAATAAAAAGATAAAATAAACTGTACCTGCAA
This sequence comes from Dryococelus australis, assembly GCA_029891345.1. NCBI lineage: Eukaryota > Metazoa > Arthropoda > Insecta > Phasmatodea > Phasmatidae > Dryococelus > Dryococelus australis. The sequence goes on from CM056999.1 coordinate 52,219,848, forward strand.
ACCGCAAATACGCGCATACTATAATCAGTTCATAACGCACTCAGGGTTAACCAAAGGCTGTTCACGATAAAGTGAGCACTTTTGAAATCAACCTTAGAAAAATGTCACTGCTCCTGCCTGTATATATTTCAACGGGCGCACTGAGTTACGTGTGCCCAGTAAAGTTGGTCACGGTGGATGGAAAGTAGTTCCATATCTTAACGTTGAATAAAAAGTGATAGGTGACCATTTGTGAAAACTTAAAATTATTTCTTTCGCTGTCTGTTTTTTTTAATGCACCGCAGTGTAAAAATTACAAGATTTTTTTAAATATTTACTTTTATAATAATTTCACAGTTTCGCCTGCCCGACGCATGAATAAAGGTACGAGACCCTTGGCAATGTTAATTTTACATAAGACTGAAGAATACATGACGTGCATATAAGTAAATCTTAAGTAGGGCTTCCGAAAGTGTTCGTTTTACCATGAACAGTAATTACCAGATGTTACTACGTAACAAGGTCGCTTGATTTCCCATCGCAAACAACTAACCATTGGCGCAAAAATACGAGATATAGATTCCAGTAAGTATGACGGATGTCTTTGTGTATAGTTGGAATTATTTTATTACTTCAATATTTAAAAAATCATATTCGCCTGTTAGCTAGTTGGAAATATCTACGGTATAGAACACCATAAATGGGGCGCAAAGTTTAATTGCAAATGAGTATAATAAAAACTCAATTAGAAGCTGTTCAAGATAAAGTGAGCACTTTAGAAATAAACCATAGAAAAAAGTCTCTGCCACTCCATGCATATATTTTAACGGGCGTGTGGAATGACACGTGCTCAGTAAAGTTGGTAACGATGGGTGGAAAGTAGTTCCATATCTTAACGTCGAATAAAAAGTGATAGGTGACCATTTGTGATAACTTAAAATTATTTCTTTCGCTGTCTGTTTTTTTTTATGCATTGGAGTGTAAAGTTGAGCAGATTAGTAAAGTATTTACTTTGTTAATAATTTTACAATTTCATCTGACCGACGCACGAATAAAGGTATAAGATCCTTGGCAATGTTAATTTTACGTAAGGTGGAAGAATACACAACGTGTATACGAGTAGATCTTTATCAGGGCTTTCAAAAGTGCTCATTTTATCATGAGCAGCGTATAATAATAATAATAATAATAACTTAAGGCACCCGCATGCCTGGCACAATGTACGAAATACACGTCTTTACATTAACATTTTCTACGTGTGTCAAATATGGCGATATACGAGAAGAAGGCGCACTTCAGCCAAGGCATTTTGAATGCTTTCAGGACGTCACGCACGTTAGAAACAGCCTTTCAGAGCACTCCAACGTATCTAAGAAAACGGATTAATTTTAATACGTAAGCCAGATACATGTAGCTTATTCACGGTTTCTTCGGTCTTTTTAAATCAAACCTTTGAAAAATCTCCCCATGCATGACGTGTTTAGTTATTTCCAACAAATGCAATATATCACGAGTTTTTACACTTGGGTTCATAAAAGTTACGTTTTTTCCCCCTGTTAAACTGAAATGTTATTCATATTTTATCTATAAATTTTAATGTTATATTTATAAAAATTTTTTTTTAATAAAACAAGGAGAAAAAGGTATGTTGGTAATGCCTAGTAAGAAATAGTGCTTATACAAAATACTGTTTAACTTAGTGCCCAATAATGAGGTGCGTTGTCCTTTGGTGCAATTCTTCAGGCCTAGTTAAGCTTAGTTTGCACGAGGCGGAGTAATATCCTGGAAGAATAACTTTAGCAGGGCTTCAGGAAAGGTTGAAGTAACCATGAATGGGTTATACAAGACTACTCAAGGACCCTGCTCTGAACTTTGCTACATACTTTCTATAAATATAAGATACAATAATCGCTGAAAGTCAACTGGCACATGCAACACGACTAAAGTTCATTCATGGTAAAGTGAGCACTTTTGAAAGCCCTCTCATTTGGAAAAATAATCAATAAATAAGTATACTTTAGTTTAGTTGTAGAGGCTGACTTCCGAGTGCGGTGGATTGTACACACTGTGATTATTACATACATGGCAACATTTATTTTAAAATGTGTTTAAACGATAAAGAATAGCTGATAGGAGACAGGAACCAGGCCCTGAAAAGTGCTCATTTTACTGTGAACAACCTATAGAACGCTGAACGCCAGTTCAGAGCCTTGCTCTTAGTGTCGATGGATCACTTCATGTGCGCAACAGTGGCCCTTGTCGCCTCTGCGCCTCAGAAGCGTTAACTAGATACAGGTGGGCGGGTTCCATACATTGTTTTTTTTATGTAACCGAATTACATACAAAAGCCGATTTTGAGACGTATTCGTCTTTGTAGTCGCGAAATAGACGTTCGAAACAGTCGAAAAGCAGGCTGCAGTCCTAGTCTGAAGCAAGGTAGGAGAGAAATTTCCTCGCGAGAGTGTAACTCGTGTTTTATCGAATCAAGAGAGCGCTGTGTTTCTCGGTGTGAGGGGGGGGGGTGGGAGAGGAGGGGGCGGGGTCACATATGTTTCCAAAAATCGCCACACGGCAGCAGCGCTGGCAAGCTGTCGGATTTCCGCGGGCGAGCGGGAGGGGGTGGTACGGGATATAGCGTTACGCCCGGGGAGAAACGGGACGAGGCGTGCAAGTACACAATCGACTCGTCGCGTTTGCGGGGGGATAGGTTAAGGGGGGGAGGAGAGGTAATGGATCATCGCTTTATGAGCGAGTGTCGCGTTTGATTGCCGCCATAATTACGAAGCCCCTGGGATTTCAGGGGCGCGGGAGAGGGAATGGCGACGTGTAGAAGAGCCAGGAGGGGGGGGGGGATAACCGGCCAAAGCCTCGCTGAAATTAGGTTAGGTTTGTCGCGCGCGGATCTATGCGCGCGCACGCAGGCAGGCAGCCCCCGCGGATCGAACACGGCCCGTGACATGCAGCGTCCTTGGAGACGTGGGATGCGGGATAAGCCACAGCATCACCCCCTCCCGACGCCGTCATACCACGCCGAGGGGGTGAGCGGTCGGTGGTGCGTTCTGACTAATGGCCACCTGATCCCATCACACATGACGCCGCCCGAATCTGGCCCGGCTTACGGCCCCCGCTGGCAGCTCTGGATTACCGCGACGTGTGCGCTAGCTCAGGTTCCCGTTTGGAAACAAGTTCGGCTGTTCCCTGGTCCCTCCCTCCTAATCCACACGCACAACGTGAACAGAAGAAACCCCCTGAGGAATGGTTCGAATTAGAACTGGTATCCGACGACGTTGCCAACAGTGATTTCTTTTCATCACGATGCACCAAAGAGGGTATTCGTTTTCTATAGGTTGTCCACGCTGTTATCTTTGAAGTTTAATGGCAACGGTTAGTTCATGTTATTATGATGGTTTGATTGGACTGTGTCAGTTGCTGACCACGAGAATAAATAAAAATCTCACAATACACACACACATAACTCAGCAAGAAAAGAACACTAAAAACACTTTCACAACGTAACAGATAGATAATTAGGAAAACTATTTACTTGTCAAAGAAAATTATTATGTGTACAATTAAAACGACATAAAGACGGAAGAACAACTTGTTATTACAAAACAGGACAGACAACAAACGCAAACCAAAAGAAAAGACAGTACAATGGCGAAAACGAAAAAAACCACACGTGTGAGCAAAACAGTGTGAAAAAAGCAATATAAGTGGACACAGCTATGCAATCAAACTCAAAACGCACACAAAAATTGGACAGAAATCACAATGAACCACAAGTCAGGATGTCTATTCCTTATCAGATTATTAAACCAAATAAATCAGCACTACGAAAAACACAAGCACCGCAAAAATAACCAGAGAAAATAATAGATAAACAAACAGAGAGAACATAGAGCGAAGAAAAATAACACAAAAATATAATAAGTCTTCACGACGTTTCGGGGCCTGAAATCAGCCCCCTTCTTCAGGTGAGACACGGGAAGAACAATCACAGTAGATTTGTATTTAGTCTCATGGTTGGCAATGGACACTGTCCAATCAAACCGTCATAATAACATGTTCACTCTTCTTGGGGCATTTTTCAAAGCCCTGCAAAGGATATTTTTTCTCCTCAGTTTGTAAACTTCCGTCAAATGTAAACTTTACAGTGGCATGTGTAACGTTAATTCTACTCGGGTTACGAACGAAACGAGTTTTCTTACGAGAGAATCTGACATAGGGAAACTTTACGCTACTAGGCACGAAGTGTTCCAAATATGTCATTTTGACGTGAACACGTCTTTAAATTTTCAACCATAGTGGGAGGAAATCCAGAAAATCCGATGATAACAAAATGGGGGGGGGGGATACAGTTTGGCACTGCAGCTCCAAATATGTTGTCTACATTCGAAATTCAATTACACCACTCGATTGCCAGAGGATAAAATAATATGTTACGTTGAGTGGGGACTGCAAAGCATCGCACTCTGAAGAAAAAAAAGGGGGGGGGGACACAATTTTGAATTCGTTTCGTCTCGTCTCATAATTCCCCCGCGTAGCATAACTTTTGTCTAGGAGAAGCTACGGCGCTCGTTTGAGTTACAATAGACACCTCTTGTCAAGATCAATCAATAGATTGAGTGTATAACAACATTTGTATGCCATGGTTATGGTGAAATTGTGTTCGTTTAATGTAAAAAGTTAAGAAAGCTAACACAATTTCGGCTTATACTCGTCAAAAGCCAAGTTGAAATACAGAAATCGTATACAGTTGGAAAGAGCATCTCAAAAGTAATCCAGTGATACCCATAAAACCCTATATTATCGAGTGAAGCGGTGCCGGGAATGTAAAATAAACATCAAGGCGTCCTAGCGTGTCAACGTAGACGTATTCACGCAAAACAAACGGCCGTGTCCCCATCACAGCCAAACCCAATTTTTCTATAAAAATCTTAAGCTACTTGAATTGTAATAAAAAAATATTTTACGAATTTATTTTATATTAGACTAATGATTATTATAATTATTTTGTTTTTAACGTAAAGAAGCAGAGCACATCCGGTACACATGCGACACTAGCGCTTATCTAGTGGCGAAAAATTTTAGTTGCGAAAGTAAAAGCATTGAGCTTCCAAATCTGAGTATAATAAAACTTACCATGTGCGTTTTGACTTTACCCATGCGCCCGTCAAGACGAAACAGTACCAAGACGTACGATTACTTTGCTTAATTTGCTGCGAACTTTACTCCGAGCCTACATGCCAATATGTACGGTAGTACAATGCGCAGTAAATGGGCAGTAAAATTATTTTTCAATGGTTGATTTCTTGATTTAAATTGTTCTTACTTTACTGTGAACAGCCTATAACACTTGCATTATGGTGTCACTGCACTCGATAATTGAAACTTTAATTATGTTAAAGAGTTCACAATAATGTCCATTTGAGGATTTAAATAATTTCTATTTGAAGTAGGCACTGTTCCTGTAAGTATTAATACACCGGTTTTGGCATACCAAAAACTATAACATATACAAGCAAAAACGTGCTCATATATTAATACAAGAAAACAAAGAGAGTTGCAATTTTACAGTCTCTCGTCTTGTTTTCCTAAAGCGTGTTTTGTTAAATAATAATAATAATAATAATTTTACTTAGAATCCATTCTTGCTTTTATACGCTGACGTGTCACTTATACACTTTTGTGTAAATAAACCCACTTCACTTGAAATTAATGCTCTTTAACGTTTAACATCGTCGGAATGCGTCAAATAGTTTTCTCCCCCTTCATATTCATTACTATAGTTCCTTTTTTTGTACATATAAAATACATTCATTTAGCTATGTGCCTTAGAAAAGAAACAAAGACGTGAAGTCATAACTAAGCAAAATTTTCTCTCAATTTCTAACATAGTTTTAAAGAGGATCTTCGATGTGCAGAATATCAAACGTTGGATTACTTGACAGCTGATACTCCACATATTTTTCGGGAATGGAAATCTTCAGCATGCACTGCAGTAACTAATGATAATGATACTATTTTCTCGTTTTGTGCGGTAAGTAATTAAACACCAAATGCTATTCCTTTCTTAAACTTACTTCCTATCTTTTGCTAATATTGTATTTTAGTAATTAATTTTTATGAAATTTGTACTTACTAACATTTCCTTTTCGTACCATTATGTTAAGGGTAATATGGCATACGGAATAAAATTAAATCGACATCCACCAATGTCTTGAAGGGAGTTAAAACCGAGAACATATCTGATTCTGAGCCACCAAGTAAAAAAAAAAAAAAAAAAAAAAACGGGTAATCCAAATGTCCCATTTAGTTTCTGTGTACAGCCATGAGAAATCGACCTATATTTTCGATTTTTTTTATATCCCATGCCCCGTAATATGGAATTCTATGCAACTATAGCACAGAGGTTGCCCATCGTTCTGTAAAAGTTTTAATCACTTACGCATAATAGCAGGTAGCCTGAAAAGAAAACAACTTTAGTGGACTTGCTTCCTGAAAACGACAAATTCATTTCTTTGTATTGGTTTACTGTATCGATAATGATGCCACGAACCCAGCGATTTCCCTTTATTAATTATACTTCAAACAACTGTGTGCTTTCGTGCCTTACGGAACAACCTTTCAGACAGCGAAGTTCTATTTAAAAAGTATTTTTAATCGCCGCAAATATGTGTGTGTTCTTGTGTAGGTATGTGTGCGTGTGTGTGTGAATATGTGCCACAATGATGATGCATGAGGATGTAAATCAAACCCAGACAAACTAAACGCATTTATACTTCATCAAGAAGGTGCCCGTTTCCAATATTTATTTGTGTTACTGTTCCTGGTTTCATTTTACCGTTGCTTATTGATATTTCCCCGGTATATCGAAAATTTACCAAGATAAAAGATGAACTTAAATCTAAATTCCCATGGATGATATTTATGCAAGAAGTAAAGCGTCATAAAGAAGTCATTCACTTTGTTCTCGGACCTAATGCTTTGGTGACTGATTTATTCGACAAACATTGCATTTTAGGCAAAATTACCCTATTGTCAAGTTCAACCCTGCCTATTCAGGGTCAAGAGCGGAGAAGCTTCTATGCAACAGGATATCGGATACCCGCTAATGTTAAACCACGATTATCACTTTTCCGATACGCGGTAATTCCAGCTCAGAAGTTGGTGGGCATGAGCCAGCAAATTTCGCGCACGGAATACCTAAATGACGCTGCTTAATTTCCGTGGAAAGTCAGCAAATCCCCTACTTCGTAATGGATTTCATTTGATTATCCCTTGTGTAGATGGCGGAGCGCCAACGATATTAAAAAATTCCGGAAGGCCAAAGAACGAAGTGAATTATATCAAATAACAGCAAAATATTGGTCGGAAATTTTTTTGGAAAATAATTTAATTTTTATTTTTACTGTCGATTTAATCAAACGTGATTAAACTGCTTTTCAAACAGTAAACAGATAATCAAACGAATTTTTTTTCAAGTAAATTATTCTGCTTATTACTATAATTTAAATATTTACAGTTCATCTGTAGAAAGCCATGACTGATATACGGTTTAATGAAAATTGTGAAAGGAAAAAAAAATTTCGGCCATACATAAAATGCGAATTCACCTTTTCCAGTGGTTTTATGTATCATATGCATTATTATTACTACGCCCTTCGCTAACCTTACGTACAGTATTAAAAGTTACCTTCAAAACCAGACGATGTAGTCTATCTTATATATTTTACTTCATAGAAGTAAACGTTACATCTTTATTATTCCAATACATCCTTAGGCATCCAATTATACATTTTGGCAAAAAAAAAAATACTTCGGGCAGAGCGTAATTTGTATGGAGACTAATCGAAAACTCGTTCTTTGACTTGAATTAAATTCAGTTACAAAATATTACAAGTTAAATTGCAGTATTTTATTCGTGGCGTAACATACGAAGTTCCATCACACAGCACACAAAAAGAGTCAATTCGGGAAAACGAAGTACTAGGTAAAGGCGATGTTTGCTCCGAAAATCAATACTAGATTATCGCACAGAATAACAACACCGATTAAAAAAAAAAAATGTGTAGCCCGAATACGTTTTAAAGCGCATTTGCATTTAAATTAGCATTGCACTACTGCGAAAACTGAGCCCAGGACAGGCTATAAAATTCTTCTGTCGTTACGATACATCACCGAAAATATCCTGCTTCAAACGGCGTCCAACCGTGCATGCGTGTGAAAGTACTATAAACTGCACGCAGAAACATTCGCTTGGCATTCTTGCACACTGAGGAAAAGGTTTGGTTGAATCAAACAAGATTTGTTTGGTGCAACCAAATTATTTATCTGTATAGGGACAGTGAAGTGTTTTGTTGCTGAAACAAAATATTTTGGTTGTTCTCATTTGGTTGCCCCAAACTTTAAGATTTGGTTGGTTAAACTAAAGATTTGTTTGGCTGCTCGTACAGTTTGGGCCGATATAAAATACTTTAAAGTTCAACGGTGTTTCGAACCTAGGTCACCTGCGTCCGTGCTCTAGGCCTTAGTAATTCCAGCTAATTTGACAACTGACGAAAACGGAAAGCTTTTAAATAGATATTTAATATCTAATTATGTTGGGCAACGTGCGCAAACAAATATTTTAAGTTTTACGGCTTTACTTGTCAGTTTCTTGTTGTATTGTTTTATTAAATTGTTTATACGATTGTTGAGCATCAATAAATGTACTAACAAACACGGTTACTTCCCTAATTGTTACAATAATTACAAACAAACTCTCGAGCTGTATTTTCGAACGAAGGCTGTCAAATGAGTAGCCAAACAAATATATACTGTCGATTCAACATAATATTTAGTTTGCAGTCTAATTAATTTTTGGTGCAACACAGATATTTTGTTTATTAAAACATACATTTTGTTAGACGAACGAAAGTAATTCAGTTCCTTTTCAAATGATGTCGCTCAGCAATATGTTTTGTTAGGGCAACTAAATACACATTTGGCCCTATACCCTCGACATCAAAGTTGTACGGTGCATGGTGACACTACAAAATAACTTTCCGGTCCGCAATGCTCCAACATGCGGAGCAAAAGCAGGGATTGCGTCTACAATAGGCAGTGTCCGTGGATGTGTTAATTCATATCACAACAGCAATGTCACTTTCTTGCACGAAATATATACACGTCCACGACTGCGAGATTTCAGAAATTGTCACCAGGTGAGAGAAAATTGTGCGAACTTAAGGATGTATTGTCCCTCCTTTTCCTGATAATATTTTTTTTTAGAAACAATCAACGTTATAATAATCTTAATATAATATAATGTAATAAAACATAATACATATAAGTTAAAAGTTTGTCTTAAATAATCCTTTTTTCTTTATCAGGCACTCATTTAATATTAGCACACTAATAATATACTGCACGTATTGCTTCGACCCACGGCCATTGCAAATGCCATGGGCTATAGAGGGGTAAACGCCACCCAATGTCAGTTGTATGTGATCAAGGCAAGGTAAACATAAATTAATTTCAGTATTACCTGTGGCGGTACTCTTTGCCAGTCTTTGCCTCTCGTAGATAATTTCGGTTCAACTTCTTTTAAGATATAAGGCAGAGTAGGAAATATTTTGCGAAGTGGAATGTAAATATGTATAGCTAACAGCCTTGCAAATACTGAAACTGCAAATTATATATATATACACATACATACATACATACAAGAGCGAGTGAATGTATGTGTGTGTGATTTGGAGTAATGTACGTCTGCGGCAAAGGAACTCCATCTATTACGCGGTGTCGAGGAGGTAAATAGCGGTGGCAAAAAATAAAACCATTTCCGAGATGATAATGCTTAAGAACTGCTAAGATTTAAATCCAATATAGTATCTTCATTCGTGGATTTAAATATGAGTACACAAAATCCAAACGCAGAAAAATGAAACTAGACTGGTTTTTAAAATGTGGAAGATATTTTTTGTACGAAATTCTAAGAAAAACAATAGGTCAGCATGAAATTTACCTCTAACGTTAATAACCAGATTTTTATGTATGCTTTATTTATGTGGTAGATTTACATAAACATGTAGTGAAAATGAGTGGAAAATTTTCACTTAAGAAGTTATAATGAAACTCGTTTTTGGTTTATCAAGTATGTTCTAAAAAATGTAAAAATATTACAAAACTACTTTTGGTATTATTTATTTTCAAATAAAATGTTTATGCTGTGTGTTAATATTAAATATAGCAATCAGTTCATAAAACAGAAGTAAAACATGTATATAATTGCCAAAAATTATTGATAACATTTTAATGTTTTCTTTCTCCTAATTAAATCTCAGAAAGCATACCTCTACTTATCTGCTACTCAGTAAATAATACTGCGTACGAATACGGAGGTTATTTCGCAGTTAATGTTTTTGAGATGGACGAGACTCTTGTCACGAGAGAAATGTTTTTGGAAATGTCGAGTGGTGGGGCGACAGATTCTTCGCCCCGAAGTGGGTAGAGCTAGTAGAGAGAGATGACCGTGACATAAGACTAGGGGTGCTACGAGAGAGAGTGAAGACTTCAGGGGCTCGGCCATTTTCAGCCAATCGCATGCTGTAAATCGGAGAGAGCTAGGCGCGCCCCTGCTCAAACAAAAAAATGGTTTCCTGAAACTTGACAAAGCTACCAAAACTACATATTTTGTAAGCACACTTTCACGCTCCACTGAATTGCAGTTGTTAAACACCTTTCTTAAGAATGCTTGTATTTATTTCTAATATTTTTTATTTTTAGATATCGTTCAAACTCGCGTGAGCTTCAAATATATTGTGTAATACTATGAATAAGTTTGTTGTTAATTATTGGCTTGTTATAAGCATCGGTCAGAACCAGGGTTCAATTGTTGTTAATGTCGTGTTGTGTAAACTTGTAAATAATTTTTTATTCGGCGAGTAACTTTTTAAACCCTATTACGGCAAAGATTTTCAATTACGAGAATAAACGAGAGCTACAGAATCTAGGACGAGCAAGGCCACAGTTAAATATAATTCAACAACAAAGCCAAGGTAGTAAGTTGTTCGTATACGAGAAAATTCGACGTAAGTACATACGATCTCGCGGACTGGGTATGCTGGTTGAAGTTGGAAATGTGTAGCTTTGTTTAATTTCTTTTTTGCTAATGAAACCTAATGATCTTGCGTGGACTGTCAATGGGGTAAAAGATTTAAAACATTTGGGAGACAAAGTTAAAAGATATAAATCATGTTCGCAACATATAGAAACTGCCATAAAATTTTCATTGCTTGGTAAGGTAAATACACATTGTCAGTTAGCGCGTACAGGTTGACGAATGGATTTTTTTACAATTATATTAATTAAGGTATGCCACTTTGACCCTCTAATTTTAATTTGACATGAATTTTGTATGTAATGCAGACTACGTAAATTAATATTTGGTTTTAGAAATATTTGTTTTAGTATATTTAAGTTATCATCATCATCAGTATGGTAGAATTGGTATTATTATGTTATCTCTCGTCGTCTCGTGTAATGTACCACACCATGTAGGTACTGGTTGGAAGGCATATAACCTAAACAAACTTAAAACAAATAAATACCTGTGGTAGTGATTAGACCTGAACCAGCGGCCACAGTATGTTGACCATTACAAATCGGGAGATGATACATTTATCTTCAAACAACAACACTTATATTTTGTATTTGGCTACATAAGCTACACTTACGTAAGCCTATCGTACGCAATATATTTATCACTGTGCCTATTTTAAAAATTGTTATTTGTAATGATATGAATTAGGATCGCTACAGACCTCCTAGTTTCAAAAGTCACCAGCCGCCACTGGATCTCAAGAGCCCCCGTCATCATCAGATATTGGCTGGTTTGATTTAAGGAGCCAATGCTGGGCAGGCTTACTTCACTGCCCTACTTCGTCAGAGAGCTCTCTTTAGCGTCTTCACGCACCTGGGACAGCGACGGGTATGAGGAGAATGGCGGTGGTGGTGAGATTTAGGCGGCTCTTGACACCGAGGTCTTGAGAGCCAATGAGGGTAAAACGAGGTGAGTATGGAGCGGCGCCGGAACAAAAGGGCGGGGGATATAGGAGATCCCCGAGAAAACCCGCCGACAATCCGCATCGTCTGGCACGATTCCCACATGTGAAACTCCGGGAGAGACTCCGCCGGGAATCGAACCCAGTACGCCTAGGTAGAACGCGAGTAGTCTGACCACTGCACCACCGCGGCCCCTAAGGAGGAGAATGGAAGAGTTCTTCGCTCTTCCTGGCAACAGTGATTGACAAAAGTGTTTACACCATAGCTGTTGGAGGAAATTACGTTTTTTCGCAACTCTTCTGGCATATCCTTGAGGTGTTATAACGTACACTAAAATGCACGCTGCTGAAGGGCGGGATAATAAAGTATGAGCTTTAAAACCTTGAAAGTGTCCACTTATTATAGTCTCACCCTGCATAAGTGAAATTCCTACATCTGGATCTGTGGTGAATTTATAGGCGACAGACGACTGGTGACGTAAACATGTTAAATTATTGCATCTCTAGCTTTTGCAGGAGTGTTCATGTAATTGAGTAATTTATTATTGAAGTACGGTTTTTAAATTTTCATGCTGTACGTCAAATAGAGTGCTTTTGACTGTAAATATTATTTACTTTAAAGCTCTTGGCTGGCAAGTAACCCTGGTTGGGTGTGGGGGCATGACTTTTGAATATTTAAGTCTCGAGATGAGAGTGGCACTTCCTGAAATTAAGGTTATATTCTTTGGAAAGATGGCGCTTTGCTGTTACGTCCTACAGTGATTTGTGGATATAGAGTTTGACCTTGAAGTTAAAATATACGAGGGGAGAGTTTCAGGTGATACTTCACAAAGAGGTCATGAGAGAAAATATGAGAGTTTTGAAGACAGGATTTCTAGTATTAAAGCGATGATGGTAAAAGTACGTGAGTTCACTCGTTTATGAGATTGTTAAGACTGCGCTTCTGTTAGGATTATATGGAAACCAAAATAAAATACGTAATTACATTGCACCAGGTTTTTAAGGGTTATAAAAGTGTTGGTAATGTTTGGCTTAGTGGAATTATCGTTATTGGCTTCCTCATTTGCGTAATTAAGAAATAAATATTATTATACTGGAAAGTTGCAGGAACGTTTACAAAATCTATAGTGACATATAGACATACCAGGTGCCCATTCGTGGGCACTCAGTTAAGTAATATTTTGGATAAACACTATATCTTACTAGGCATTACCAACACACAAATTTTCTCACTTCTTTATCCATATTAATTGTAAATGAAATATTAAAATGTATAGATAAAATGTAACTATATGCTGTTCAATATAAAGTGAACATTATTAAAGGCCCTCTCAACAGGCATAAACCCTTAATAAGTGTATTGTATTGCAGCCTCGGGCATTAATTTTTGAGAGAGTTGAAATGTATACACTCTGTTTATTAGTCACATCGCAATGTTTATATTAAAAATTGGCGTAAATATATAAATTGACTAAGAGGGAAAATTTAGCAGGGCCTTAAAAAGTGCTCACTTTACCGTGAACAGCTTATATAAGTCAAGTTAACAAAAAAATTAAGATACTTTCATATAAACAGAACAATAAAACGTTTGAGATACATTATATATTTTGAAAAGAAACCCAATACTTCACAGAGGGGGAGATTTTTTAAAGGTTGGATCAAAAACAGTGTGAAGATACTACGAATAGACACTACCAGAAGGAAATGTAGGTACTCTTGAAGCATTCCCTTTCCGTCGATTCACAACTCTTAATTTCCGACCATAAACATCTCAGCGTCAAGATGAGTAGGGCCTACGGCGTAGAAGCCCTGCCTGGGGGGGGGGGGGGTTTCATCTGAGTCAAGAAGTCGCGGGCGCAACAGATCGCGAAGCGGCGGGATCCGCGCCACCAATGGCAATCACCGCCTGTGATTTCCCGCGGCTGCGGGTGTCATATGTCCCATGATTCCACCCTCGGCTTTTCCAGATCCCTCCGGTTCGGTCGTCGGTGTGAATAGCTGACCGAGGACCTGGACGGTCCTTGGTCTTCCTTCCGCTAGATTCCGCTGCCGCAATACAGCGCCTCGTACGTAGGCAACACGCTTGTCAAGCGTGTATGTTACGCAGCAGGTGTTACGGCCCTTACACAATTGAAAACTTTTAACATTCGACTTTACGATTTCACTTTACGTTTGCTTTCCGACATGTTGTCTCTCATGGAGCTTGACGCAATGGAACTGTCAAAGGTAAAGTCAAAGTGAAGCAGCTATTTTGCCCAGAATCTAACAGAAGTTATGTGGAAAGTACGTTATTTTATTGTAGGGCGATTTTAATCTCGGTATATTAAACAAATCTCGTCTTAAATTAAATAAATGGCAAATCAATATAGTGTGAAGAGGAAATATATTAATTTACATATTTTAATAAAGTAAACAAATGAGTTTTTGTTTTGAAACAAACTTTTAATTTACATTTTAAGCCTATTAAAAAAAATGTAAGTAAAATGCATTCCTACATAATATCATAATTATTTACATAACTAGATGTACATGTTTATGAAGCTCGCAGAACCGATGTTCAATTGTCTGAACTCTGACTTTACAATTGTATTGTATATGGTGGTTTCGTCAGAAGAAAGGAAATGTAAAGTAAAATGCTAAAGTTTTCTACTGTGTAATAAGCTTTGACCTTGTCCGTCACCATCGGCGGCTGTGCAGTGGCCATACACTGAATACTAAGCGCTGTATCTTTGCAGCGGATTCGCTGTGTGCGTTTTAAACGAAAATATTGGCTCCTAGGCAGTTGCAGCAAGGGGGGCCATTATGGTTTTGTAGTTCACACTACTCAATAAACCAGCATCAAACGTTTATAATTCTCGACGGTAACGAAGTTGCCGGAAATAAGATGGTGGTCACCCCTGATATTTACGTATCGGGGATACTTTTACTGTGAATTTGCTCTTAGGTTGAAGTTCTCGATAACATAGAACAATATTCCGCGAAATGTAAATTCATCTCACCTGGTTTCCGATATTTCGCAAAAATACATTACAAAATCTTTATTTTCGGGGACTTATTACACCCTTAATATTTAGTTTAGGTGTAAAGTGTGGTATATATTTGCCACTTGATTTTGCATAAGTAATCACCTCACGAAGTTTGTCGGTTGAATTCAGCCCCATTCGGTATATAGTATGAGAACTAAATGTAGCTTAGAAGCAACAGGGTGAGAGATTTTTGTTAGCACTTGCCAAACTGGAACGCAGCCAGAAGCTCCATATACATTTATGTTCGCGTAAGGTAGAGTTCTTGAATTATTGCGTGATTTTAGATACTGATGACTGTTAGAAAAAGCGTCACAAAATGCCAGATTTTTCGTTAAAAACCTGGCAATAAGTTTTGACAGAAATTGTGTGTGTGTGGCTTTAAATTTTGTTTTTTTTTGCGACTTGCGCACAGCAACGACAAATTCGAATGATGAAACCGTTAATAAAACGTAACGAAATAGAGGCATGGTTAACACCCATTCAACATACTGAGAACAAACTTATTCGAAATACACGGTAATTTAGTCAAGTAATCTTTGTGCTCTTTGACTCCAGCTTGTTACTTTATAACAAGACTTCCCGCATTGGTTCTGTCAGTACATATATATCGTAAAAATCCCTTGCGCCTTTCTAGCCTAGGATCTCGCACTGCTTTTAAGTGGGGATACCATAACAGCTATCAGAAATGGTTTCTTTATTCTTGGCTCTCGACGTTATAAGAGTGTTGAAATATTCACGAATAATGCGAGAAGTATCTCCGATAACGCAAAGGAATAAATTGTTCTGACAAGTAAGAGAAATTGATGCTTTAAAAAAATTATAGTCTTTTGCATAACTACAAGATTTCGCCAACAATGTTAACAGGCGAGGCGAAGCGAACACTGCTGAGTTAACGACGGCGATCAGCGAAATATTATATTTTCATGAGTTATAGGAGTGCGAATTCCGCCACCATTTAAACACGAAACACGAAGTCGCGTATTTTTCATGTATTATCGTAGATTAAGAAGCTTGCGAACACAAGAAACAACTCCTAAATCGTCTGCACACTAAGAAAAAAATTTTTTCTCCTCTTGGTGGGAGGAGATACACAATAACTTGCAACATTTCAATGGAAATCACCATGTAGTTTAGAACTGGCACATTCTAAATCATTATAAGTGATTTCAGTCAGTGTAATTATTCTTACAGCTTTAGTTCATGAGCTGTTACGTACTGACGAGTTAGTGGCAGTGAATTTCGAGTCTTTGGTAGAATGCAATTCACCAGGAATCAAAAGGAATCACTTTTAAATAAGTGAACTTAACTAACCAGCACAATTTTTCTAGTTCCAGTGGAGCAGTTTCAACAACTCTTCAGCCAAATTCACCAACTTGGAGCAATTTTAACCATTTCAATTTGAGAATGCAGTGAAAATAGTTGAAATTTGCAATTCGTATTTATTAGTATTCCTGGACAAACGGTTGTGGCTGTAATGTAAAATTATTTTTAATTGTAGAAGATAAATTATCAAGTGATAATAATTAACATTTTGAAGATCAGGGTTATGAATGGTAAACTTTTAATTTCGTTAAACATTATTTCCGCGGAGTTTTGTTTAGTTAACAAAAAAATTAACTTTCACATTCAACAAGAAATTTTAACTAAGACCAGAAATATGGCTTAATACTTTAATTAATTAAATATGATGATTAATTAAGGGCTGCGGCATTTAAAATGCTCACAGTAAATTTTTAAGGTTAACTATTTTAATGCGAAAAGAAGTTGCAATCAGG
The DNA here is from genome assembly GCA_029891345.1 of Dryococelus australis. Classification (NCBI taxonomy): domain Eukaryota; kingdom Metazoa; phylum Arthropoda; class Insecta; order Phasmatodea; family Phasmatidae; genus Dryococelus; species Dryococelus australis. Next base: position 52,236,678 of record CM056999.1, read on the forward strand.
AGACTCGAACAACCGTACACATCCAATAGAGCATTTATTTTAAAATCCCTTCGATTAACTTAGCTTAGAATTTCGCGACTTAAAAGTTGTTAGATATAACGGTGGTTTCAGCGAACATTGTTTACCACTTCAGGACAGCGAAATATCTTGCCTCCTGAGATTTCTGTGGAGAAGTTATATTTACGTGTTTCCTACATGGGAAGATAATACTTCCTGGCTGGCAGAAGCTGTAGGCCAGTCAGTGACTATATCCCTCCTTATTGGTTTGGCTGTTGGCGAATCAGGTACTATCTATCTGGTACACTGGTGTTCGAACATTAAGGACTAAGTGGACATGTTGACATAATAGCGGAACTAAAAGGCATACCTGGCAGAAAGGGAAATCAGAAGATCACCCTTAGTCCAATACGTTAGGGCATATGTGGAGCATGACGTACTGTAGACTTATGCGAAGGATACAAAGCACCAGAGCTATGTTTTCTCAGCATTGCAGTGAACTGTTGCACAGGGCGAATCGGGTTGAACGATGGCGAGTTGCTGTTTGAAGTCTGATACGGCCAACATACAGTTACGTGGACAACACCTGGACGACTTTACCCGAGGTTGAATCACTGAGAAGCTGGAAGATGGTCGTAGTGTGGCCGACGATTTCGCGGTCACCAACGCATCGTTTCTCCAGCTTGGACAGAATTTCGAACGACAGGAAAAAAGCTGTGTGAAAGTTTATTAATGGTCATCCGCAAGCAACAGCGACGACAGAGAACCGGTGCACTGCCCTGTAGGCGAGGAGAAATCGACGACAGGGAGTTGATGAGATCGCAAGATACGTGCAACGCACTACTGGACGAATGACATCGCGGTTTACCGTAGTCAGAAGTCGGCACACGCATGGTTTGTTCGTTCGCCTACCCATCGAAGGCGTTTGCTGGGCCTCTCAGCAATGGGGTCGAGTATTCTTGATGGACGAAAGCCTGTTTTGTCTCACAAGCGATATCGGACGTCTATGCATCTGGAGAGAACGGGGAACTCACGATCACCAATCCAACATTGTCGAACGACATATGTTTATAGGTGGCGGAGTTCTGGTTTGGGGAGGTATAGTGCTTGGTGGCTAAACAGAGCTCCACAAATACTCCAAGGAAGTTCAGTCACTGGTCGCCAATGTTGTACGGATGTTCTCCTTGCGACATGCGTCTCTTCCCCGGGTGATGTGACCCTGAGTTCCAACTAATGGACGACAACGCTACACCACTTCGTACAGCGACTGCCGCGCTGGGCTCTTGGAGAGTGGAGATATTCGCGGCGTGGATTGGTCCACATGGTCCCCGGACCTAGACACACTCGAACACGTGTAAGAAGTTCTCGGTAGATGCCAAGCACTTAGCCAGCCACCAGCAACGTCTCTGCAGCCTATATTGGCGCTACAAGAGGAATGGGCTACCTCAAGAGCTCGTCGACGAGTCTGGTTTGATCATGTACCCAACTGAGGACAGCATTTTCTTGCCTGCCACCTGTCACAAGGTCGTTTATGTCTGTCTGTGCTTGGAAACCACTTTCGAATAAACGTCCTTTGGATCATTTGTATTCTTTGATGGGCCAGTGTTGTTCATCTTCCCCATACTTTTACATCTTGACTATGTTTTAGTATTCTAGGCACCTGTTTGTAACACTGCTGCGTGACATAACACATTAAAACTTATATTGTCCTTGATCTTTGGCACGCCAGTGTTTTAACTGCCCAGGTTCATTTTTAATAATTTTATCTTTTTTTTTTTCATCTAGTAACTACATAATTAAAGGCTGTTAACGATAAAGTGAACACTTTTGAAATCAACCTTAGGAAAATTTCACTGCTCCTATCTGCTTGTATTTTAACGGGCGCATTGCGTGACATGCTCACAGTCTAATTGGTAACGATGCAGGGAAAGTAATTCCATATCTTAACGTTGAATAAAAAGTGTAAGGCAACCACTAGTGATAAACTTAAATTATGTTTTTTTCGTTTTCTGTTTTGTTAACGAAGTGTAAAAAAAAAGCATATATGTAAAATATATACATTTCTAACAATTTCACAGTTTTACTTGACCGACGCATGAATAAAGTAATGAGGCCCATGGGAACGTCAATTGTACACATGGCGGAAGAATATACAACGTGCAAAATTGCTCAGGAGGAGGGGAGAAGTAACACACCACCAGTTAAGCGTTTTCGAGGCGAGAAAACTTAGGAGCTTGAAATCCTAGAATAGTTAAATGGTATAATACTCCGACATGAAACGGCGAGGAATGCCAAGCTGAGGATAACGGGAGTACCCGGAGGAAACCCGCTGACTTACGGAAACACCTACCTCGTCTCCAACGCTCGAAAATCCCGGTGTGACTCCGACGGCGAAAGGAGTATGGGTCGTTGTGATGTGAGTCTGTTGCGCTAAATACATGGCCATCACGTTCCCTTGACCTCCTCCTCCAACATCAATTACTTAATTCTGCATGTGTATTTGTTTTAATTATAAAAGGCAGCAGAGCCGCAGCACGTACAGCTGGCGAACTTCATGAAGTGTCGTACGGAAGAGATAGGCAGCCGTATCTGCTTTAACGGGTTCATTCCAGTTGGCCGACGCCAGGCTGCGCAGCCGCGACTTGTAACGTCGGCTGAGGTACCAGGGTTGGCGGGTCGACTACAAAGCGCTCCCTGCCAAGGGCTGCCGTCACGGTCGGCCGATCTAGGACTACCCCGTACTCCCCTCAAAACCCCTGCCCAGACGAGAACACGGGCGCCTGCCCGACAGACGGCGCGAAAAGACGGAACAACGAATTCATTGACCCACCCCCGCGCACGCGAGAGAGAGAGAGAGAGCTCACCTCCACAAAAGCGATACACATCGCAGTGGAAAAAGAGAGTCAAACAATCCGTGCGTGAAACAGGCGAATTAAATAAACGGAGGGATTGTGCGACTGGACAGAATATGCGCACCGGTCTCTCTCCCTCTCTCGGCCTCTCTCTCTAGAGTATTAACCGGATTTGTTACATAATGCAGACTAATTTAGAACTTCATCCCGGGGCCGCGTGAATAAATTATCATCCTCCTGGCCGTATTCCAGCGTAGTTTTGAGCGCAGCGCACGAGCGTGAGAATCCAGTGGCTTTATGGTTTTTGTCCGTCTGGTGGCTCACAATGGGGAAACGAATGTTTGAATTACTTCTTACGTGGTTCAGCGTGAGCATTTTCGGGTTAAAACTCCTTTGTATGAACGTACCGCCCGAAAACTAGTTATCGTCGTTAAGAAAGCGCATAAATTCTAGCAAATGCTACAGCACTACTTAAAAACAGATGATGGGTCTTGTTATATCAGCATACCAGTTCATTAAAGTATGGAAATTAAGAACTAATCCAAAACAACGTAAGAATACCATTCATCTGAAACAATCCTTCTTGAAAAGATCATTGAGTTTTTAAAGTAATAATAATTTAAGCACTCGAATTCGGAACAGTATTTAAATACGGGGTTTGTATCATATTTTTTACAATAGGCAAGAGTGAAATAAATATATGTTATTTTCTTTATCTTCATCTTTCTTTGAACATAAGGATGGAATGGAAACTAATTTCTGGGACACTGATAGCTGGTTTCGGTGTTCGCGAAGACAGTAATGGTTCATATCTGGATGACAGCCATGCTGACCCAGTTATTTAGCTGAATCATCAGCACGGCAAAGACAGGCCTCAGCAGTTTATCCGGTAAACGAGAAAAGTGAACAGAAATTGTGTAGTTATTTATTTTTATAATCTACTGCAGATTATTCCGACAGTGCGGAGTGTAGCGTTGACGAATTTACTCCAATGGATCCATCAACTACAAAGAAACCGCAGGCGCCATTGGTTTGGGAATCAGTTTCGGAAGAAAATAGTGACAAACCATCCACAACTTGAAATGAACGTGGGATATATGGTGAGGCGAAAACCCAATAGGCTATTTCAGGTTGTTTTTAGGTACAGTTGTTTCAGTGAATATTGTAGAGCAATATAATTCGTTTGCAGTAAAAAAAAAATCCAAACAAATGCTTTATTGAGGACACCAATGAAATTAGGAAATTCATTCATGGGCTGGTGTATTTTTATGTCTATTTTGGGGCTGCCTACCTGAGCAAATAACGCACGAGTTGAAACTGTTGCCAGTACCATCGCATGTGATTTCTGAGAGGTCGTCAAATCCTGTAATCATTTCAATGACAATACCAAAATGCCATCTCGAAATGACCCAATTCGTGACAGGTTATTCAAAGTTTATCCTCTAGTATACGGAATGCAAAAAAAAAAAGTTCAGAGATTTGCCTTTACGTCAGATGTGCGCGGATGAACTAATAATCGTATTCGGGGGCAAATCAGCTCTATAAAAGAATATAATAAAAGATCACTAAAATGGGAATATTTAAGGTGTTTATGTTATGTGAATCAAATGGACGTGTTCAGATTTTTAAAATTTATACAGGCAGTATACCCCTAGTTGAAGGATTGCCTGATAGGCCCTAGCTCAAGCATTATTTTACGGCTGCTGAAGAATGTTGCCCAACATCAAGAGTCTCTATTGTACTATGACAATTGGGTTTTCACCTTTAAAGCTGTTTTCCGTGCTATTGGATTCCAGTATTGGTGTTCTTGGTATCATCAGAGTGAATCGCTTTCCTGGCCCACAGTTCCAAAATTAGAAAGAAATAAAGAAACGACGGAGAGGAGCTTATGATGAAGTAGCTGCTAAAGTGGACGATGCAGAGGCACGAGCATTAAATTTGTATGATAATCGTGGTATTACGTTGGCAACAACGTTTGATTGTCCACACCCTATAGAGGAAGTAAATAGTTTTGAAAGGAAAACAAAAAATGTAGTGACAGTACATTGCCCAAAAGCAGTAAAAACTTATAAAACTCTAATAGTCGATATGATTGATAGGCTTCACTTGAAGTTAAAGGACCAAGAGGGCCAATAGCACCTATGCTAGGATACACATCAAGACCAGGCCAAATACCCGTAGGTCATTCGCCAATAATGATAAAACAGCGCCAGATGTATGTAGGTACTTACGCTGCACGTGCCTAACTACTGTCGAATGCGGAAAGGGAAAAGTAAATTTGCACTTCACCAAGCAAAGGGAATGTTTAACTGAATTCCACCAGTAAAAATTTTGGCATTGAAAAATACCACAATAATGTAAGTACATCCAAACAATACATTATTCTTTATATCTGTAAAAGCCAACAATGATCCCCGAGAAAACCCGCTGACCAGCGGCATCGTACAGCACGATTCCAACATGTGAAAATCCGGGAGCGACCCCGACGGGAATCGATCCCGGTTCACATTGGTGGGAGGCGAGTAGCCTAACCACTACACCACCGTTGCCTCTCTGCCTGTTTAGCATTGCAGGCTTTTTCTATATTAATATAGTTATATTTTGATTTTTAAGCTATGTGTGTGTATTTTTTATTAGAAATGTATAAATATTTATTTTCTTTATTTACCAACATAATCATTATTTATAATATGCATTGTGGCCTGTCGTATCATGCATGTTACAAACCTATGTCTAAATATATAATATATGCTGTAATATATATATATATATATATAATGCATATATATGTAATATGTGTCTGTAATATATGTGTTATTTATACCATAAATAAAATAAAAAAATAAGTAATATAATGTGTTTTTTTTCAAGCAGGCATTAAAACTTATAATTATATAATGCATGCCGTAAATATTAATTTGGGACACTCCAATATCGGGAAAATGGCTTTTTGAGACTGCCTTATATTAAATCATACACCGAATGAAAGTTTTGTCACAGGAAACAAAATACTTGTTTGCATACGGCTAACCAGATATTTAGTACACACAACGAAATATTTTGTTACTTTAACAAAATATTTAGAACAACAAAATTTATTTTGTTCGTATAACAAAACGCACTTTAATAATTAAAGAAAGCCATGTTTGGTCAAGAAAACGGTAGAGGGTAAAAAAAAAAAAAAACATTTAGTTGAATAAAGTATTGTATATTTGCTTCGTAACTCATTTGATTGCCATCGTTCGAAAATACACCTCCAGAGTTTGTTTGGTAATTTTTGTGACATTTGGAAAGTAACAGTGGTTTTAGTGAATTTATTGATTCTCAGTAATGTTATAAAAAAAACCCAATAAAACCAATTCAGCAGAATACTAAAAAGTAAAGCTGTGAAACCTGTAATATTTATTTATGTACGTTGCCCTGTATTTTTAATTTATGCATTTAGTGAGTAGTCATTTTACCTAACGTAGAGCGCTACGTTCCAGCGGCACAGTTTTTGACTATGAACTCTGTTGTACTTTCATTTTTTTTTATAATAACCTAAACGGATTAATGTACGTAAAGCCACACAGTTCTTTAGTAGCTCCAATCAGATAAGAACAAAACAAAACTTTTTTTCAGCGACAAAATTTTTTAACGGCATCTATTCAAACAATTAATTTGGTGGCACCAAACAAACTATTTTTATTCGACAAAACATTTTTCATCAATGAATCGCCCCGACGCGGGCAAAACTACTATAACAGCCTGTATTGAACATTTCTGTAGACTTTTCAACGATACAGTGTGTCGCCGCTGAAGCCTGTTTGCCACGATTCCATGCAAACCGGCATCGCCTCTTGTATGGATGGTTCTATGGAAGATTTGACTGACTTCTGGCCGTCATCATGGACGTTTTCGTAATTTGTCGTGCGCAGTGTTCGATGGAAGGTTTCTTACAAACTTGAAATTTTAGCCAATCAGACAGAGGATGGTGGAGTCAATTTGTTTATTTTCATTTGAGGAAGAACATAAGGCTATTGAACACGAGTAAATAGTAAATAAAAAACCCATAAAAATGTTTACTGAATCTGTGGTGTGAAAATTGAGATAAATATTTGTATTTTTTAAAATGAAATGTCGAATTATAAAAACAAAACTCTGTGCATGAACTCTTAATGCTGAAATCGTGAGTGGAAATTCTACCTGAACCACAGGTGTAGAAGCAAAATATAAAAAAAACTAGCAACGCTCCCCAGCCTCGCTCGGGTGAGATTTAGAAATAGGGCATTCTTTAGGTTTACAACAAATATATACACTAAATGCTTAAGGTAACTAACATAGGATTAATACCGTGTTGTTCAAAAAGTATTCGTAAGTGAACCCCTATCTTTAATCAACCTTTAAAAGACAATAATTCTTACTGTGGATCATCCTTAAAAGATAAACATATGCTGTCGCGGACTTATTGTATTCCATTTTGAGATCTACAGTTCTGTAGTACATCAGTTTGGTTTATATCTAATGGTTTAGTCAGCGTAAGATATGTAAGCACCCGAAAAGTGTTTTTTTTTCCCGACTTGATTAGAAAATGTCGACATTTCTGTACTATCCTTAAATTAAATATTAATATTTTACACACGTAATCCTTCCTAAATAAATTCTTTGAATGATGGTGAAAACTGTATAAAAATCAATAAAGTAATTTAGAAGCTATAGCCGAACACACAGACACTCGCGGGCGGGCGACTTTTGTACTATGCATAGCTACAGTTGTCTTTAGTTGCGTGGCATCAAGTATCTTGGGGTAGGTTATTCCAGAGGACACTCTATAACTGCGTGCATGCAGGCTCGCGAAGCAGGTCTCTTGGAAGCTTCTGCCCGACCCTGGACGGGAAATGTTATTGTGGCACAAGGGTTTTGAAGTCCCATAAGTACACGCAACATGACGGGAACACTGCACGTCAGTTCGGCGTCTTTCACGTAGTGGCGACGGCACTCTTGATGCGCTTACACTGTTAAAAAAAAACCCTTAATTTTATGGAAAATTGGCGGCAAATATTTATCCGGAGGTTTCCGTAAACTCTTCGTGAAATTACGTACATACTGATATTTAAAAACTGACTTTCCGTGAATTTCTGTACTTTCCTTTTAAAATAAAAAGAGATAATGAAAAAGGTTTCAGTTGTGACGATTTTGGAATCGCCACAGTATTTTGTAGTATTTTTAGTATATATTTTTAGTGTAATTTTTATACCGGTTGGTATTACCTCTCTGGTACCTTTTAGTATGTATGTTAATAATTGTATAATGACCGGTCATACATTTATCCCTGTAATTTAATAATTTGTTTATATATATTATATTTATATTATCTAACAATTTAAGCATTTAATAGTGTTTGCCGTTATTTACTGCGTGATAATTATCACTGAGTGTTATTTCTGGGTAACGATTGTGATATAGGCTGTGAGTTGATTATGGTATATGTAGTTCCTTGTTCCACCACCTTAATGTAAAGAGAGGCCACCATATATCGCCTCTGGCGTGTCCCGTGTGACGTCGCGGGGGTGGGCCGGCGCCGGTGGTATGCGTGAGGCAGGCAGTGTGGAGTGTGAGCTCGGCGGGCGGTCCAGAGAGTCAGCTGTGTGCGCTAGCAGTGTAATGTTACGGGACTGAAGTACGATCGCGCTGCCGGAAAGTTTCTATTGGTCGTCGCGGGAATTTACGCACCGGTAGGCCGGTTATTTGGGTTACCAGTTGGCGTCGGGTTAGAGAGAATGGACGGTGTGTTCGTAAGGTCGGACTGCGACAGGATTTCTACCGCTGTCGTCTCGCCTAAATTTGGATTGTGCCCGTACTGTACGATAGTGAGTCGACGGTGTTTTGTCGGATTGACGAAATATTCTCGCAATCGAGCGAGGTGTGGAATGAAAATCAACTCGGTGAAATGGGCCTGCGCGGGGACTAGACTCAAGTTGTCGTTTAATATTGCGTTAGAGGCAACTCTCCCCGGGAAACGTGTGTAAAACTAACGAGAAATATAGACATATTGTGTGACGTTATCTAGGGCACGGAGTTTGGGGACGAATTAACTGTCCGCTGCTAATTAGACTTTGTGCTGAGGTTTCGAACACTGTGTAGAGACGGAGGGAGATCGCCAAATGTTCGTGGCACTATTTTAACGAGGAAAGTCACTGAAATAATTACTTGACTTTGGTATTCAAAACGTGTAGAGGTGAACCCTGACTTTGTGGGGTAATGGCGGACGCGTTGCGATTTGCACCCTGCGCTACTGGACGGTCTGCTGGTAAAATTGTCGGGCTGAATGATGGAAGTAATTTTGGCCGGGAATAAAACCTTGACTTTTCCGGTAGCCAAAATTTTCGCCGGGCATGTTCGTCCACGTCCTGGTTGCCGCGGTAAACTTAATATGGGAGCGAGTTTATCGCGAAAGAGCGGAGTAATTCAAGTGCAGTGTGGACGGGGATGAAGACTGCGTCGGCGGGGCGTAAACAGCTGGGCAGAATTCCAAAACGACGGCGTCGCGGTCAGAGGCGGCACGACACCCTGCATTGCGTCGTTGGCCGAATGGTCGGGATGGTTTCTTCACATCGTCGGGTCCACCATGGTATTGTGATTATAACATTGCTATTTCTTCGGTACCGGAGGGCAACATTTAGCGCCGCAGTTAAAGACTCGCCATATCGCGAACCTAGTGGCTTCTCTGAGGTGGCTTTTCATGCTAGCGTAAATTTTTGGAATGAGTGTAAAATCGTATTTGCGCGTTAATGAGACACTATGATAAGTAGAGTGAGAACGAACTTTCTGAACTGGTCGCATTTAGCTAAATGTGTCTAAGAGTAATTTTTAATGCAGTATTTTAGGTGTGTTTGCCAGAGACTTTTTGGAAAGCCGCGTAAATTTATGGAGTGTAATTTAGAAAATAAAATTTGTTGTCACTAGAGACTTGAATTTGAGAACGTTCTTTCGTGCTTAACTGTAGTGGACCTCTATAGCTGTCTGGTGTAATTTTGTAGTAATTTAATTATAATCTCCTACAACATCGTGGATGGGGCATGCCTCAGATGAGTGTTTAATGTTAAGCACGTCTAACTTCATCCAAGGGCGGGGTTGGGGATTGTTGTTGTCTTGGTGACGGAGTGAGGCACATTTTGTTACTACCCCCCCCCCCCCCCCCGTGGGGGTCGGAAGGAGTCTCACAATTTTCGTTATGTGGATGTTTCACTTTATACAAAAAAAATGTATTTAAAATACTTAAAATATTTTGTATTTGAGCAAGATTGGAACCGAAATCAGAAAGTTACTTATACACAACCCTTACCACTAACCTAGAACTCTTACATATTGTCCGCGATATATTTTTGCTATTTATAAATATTCACATAAGCAACGTTTTCAGTGTCTATTAAAGTTACCGCATTTTAAGGTTTACTAAATGTTACAGACGCCTGATGCTAATTTTTAATGTTTGAAAGAATAGTGGCGTGGATAACCTTAACTGCCACAGAAGCGATTATTTTCAGGCGATTATTTTCATGTTACACCGGCGAAGAAACCTTCGTGTATACTCGGCATTATTTGTCCCCGAAACCCGAAACTTTACAAAATACGGAGACTTTCCGTATTCCGTATTCATGAACTTAACTCCGTTTTTCGTCATTACGGGTTGCGCTTCCGTATATTTAATCTACATTTCTGTAAAAAAAAATCCGTTATAATACGGAAATTTTTAACAGTGTATCCCTTATCGCTACTGCGCTTCTCAGCCTCAGACACGGAAAATTTTCCACGGAGACGGGACCCTTAATCTGCATCACTACTGCTAAACATGAGGAGACTATGTGATTTTTAATTTTTTATGCTCTAGTGATTTTATTATTAAAAAGTTAATATTAGTTTTTTCACTTTAAAACTTTTTTTTTTTTTTTTTAATATTCACTGTTCTGAGAAAGACAAGCTTTATAAGAACGTTTGTTGGAGGGTCAAAAATATTATAGCTTTAAAATGCCTGAAAGTTACACGCAAACTGATGTTTTTCTAAAGGACTTTACCGTTTAGCAGGGGCACAATTATATTTTTCATGATTTCATTTTTTTCATATTTATGAACATAGGTATAAACAGTCACACATGTGTTACCGCTATATATTCTGTTATCTCTTGAGTAACTCGATCAAGCATTCCATCAATTTATGTGAAGCAATACCGCAGATTCTCGCGCACAAAAAAAATTTCCCCCGAAATTTCATGAATTTTTACCCAGTTTCACGATCACTTCCGGGCATCACGAAGGTAGGCTCTTCTCCTGTCGCTGGTTAAACGCAGGACTGACGGGCATCGACGGCGACAGTGAGCATAGGCGGGGCGAGCGTTTCTCGCAGTCGAATGGGGCGTGGTCTTGGCAACATACCGCTGCGGTCCAGCAGTGAGGACGCGGCCGATAATTCACCCTCGCAATAACGATTTGATTAATAACACCCGCCACAAGTCACGCATACCACGGCCAATAATAATTGCTTCAGCCCTCAGTTGCAATAACACTCGCAGCGTAGGCTTCAGCGTGGTGGGGGGAGGAAGAGGGGCGTGGCCAATGACATCGCTCGACACCCCTACACCGCAGCCAAAACCTCCCGATCACCCCCCTCCCCTACCCGCGGCGAACCTTAATCAATAGGCACATACCACTGTCATATCCGTCATATTTTGCCCGGCTATTCCTGAACCACAAAACTGGAGCGGGAGAAATTTTTATTTCCACGCTCTTTCTATCCAGCGAGCTGAATGCCGATAGAGTGTAAATAACAGCATGGCGGGTCAGCGGGCGACCGCATTATTCACGCAGTTATTCAGTAATTAATATTTAGGAGAATTTATGAAATATTTGCTCAGAAGTGAAATGGTCCAGCAGATAAATGTTTCGTGGAAACATGCGAATAATTCTAGGCTGAAAATTTTGCGTTAAAATTTTCCTTCACACTCGCATTGTCACATTCGTAAGTTTGCTTTACAAGCCGGTTCGAATTTTGCGCGTTTTAGGATATACGTAATAAATTATTTGTTTTAGTACGTCTATAAATTAAGAAGTTCTAGTATAATAAACTGTAAAAAACAAGTATTCAGCAACGCTTTACACGATACCCCATGCTTAAAAACACGGTGATATGCCTACAATTATACAAAAAATCTATTTTATTTTATTTACTTAGTCTAACCATAAATCCAAAACGTAATTTGTAAATATTTTAGAAGTTTCTGCCAAGGGTCAGTATATGCCTGGAGATGCTATTAAAAAAAGTTTCAGTAATTAAAATCTTAAATCAGGCGTTAAGTATTGAAACCTTGACGTAAAGAATGCAAGTAAGGCTTAATACTGCATTACCAAACGTTTTTGGCAATTTTTTTTTATTGCTCGAATGGTAAAGTATGTTATACATATAATGTGTTACATTATATTTTATCATACTTGTTAGTAATAGAGTTTTAAAGAATATTAATCACTGTAACATATTTTATGCTGAAAAAATTTATACCTTGTCGCTGCTACGAAATGTTTTCTTGGTTTACACACAGCCAAATTATTTTGTCGTGAACACAGAATTTTTTAGTTATTACCGCTTAACATATGTGATCTCTATAAATTTATTTTGTGGTGGCTACAAAATATTTTAGTGTTCGCCGCAAAATTATTAGGCTGCGTGTATACCAACAAAACTTTTTTTTAGCACTCGGAAAGTTTTTTTTTTTTTTTTCAGTGTAGCGTTCTATTTCACTTCAAGAACGTAGTAACTAAAGACCTGTTCAAGTAAAGGGGCCAGTCCCACGATACCCCAGATTTTTAGTTCTGAATTTAGGAACTGCCATGAGCATCTATGAGTAATGACAGAAAAATATCCTGCGTACGAAGACTTCAGACGTTTAGGAAATTTGAATACGTATAACCACTATACTCCCGGACCATAAAACGCAATAAGCATATAAAGACACTAAACGAATAAACGTATCAATTAAAAAATATATATATATCTCACCGACATTCTATTTTATATGGTTCGCTTCCTATCGTTGCACTCTAGCAACCGAGGTGAATGTGACAAATAATGAAGCGAATGTTTTAAATACATACATTTCAGATACTAAACTACGTAAGTAAATAAATATTTCAAGTTTTACATTTTTACTTTTCAGTTTCCTGTTGAACTCGTTTTATTAGGATTTTTATACCATAATTAAACGTCAACAAATACACTAACAAATGCCGTTACTGTTCTCACCGTCGCAAAATATACAAAGAAACTCTACAGCTGTATTTTTTAACGAAGGCAATCAAATGGGGGAGCCAAGAAAACATACACAGTTTATTTACCTAATCAAGTAAATATTTTGTTGTTAGTACTTTTCATTTGGGCCCAACACAGGGGTTTTGTTTATCCAAACGTGTAAATGAGTTCAAATGAGTAAAATACGTTTTGTTCACAAAACGAAATATTTTGTTGGCGCGACATATTTTTGGCCCTATGCGAACAGGCATTATGTTGGTCGGAACACAAGCCTTCCTCCCAGTGTGCTCCCGAAATGGAAAAGTGGATGAGAAAAGCCTTACTGACCTCTTCTTTTTCCCTTCCAAGTCAGCATGTCGGTATTTTTCATGGACGTGCGCATGGTGCAGGCTGCTGGGAGAAGGTTATACGTGATCAGGCAGACGAACTGTTTCGTCCCCAAATCACGTTCGCGTGGTTGCCTTGCGCAACTGACATCGGCTACACAAGGAACGAGACTGGATGTTTCTGCAGACTCGTGGGTGGATCGGCGCATGCGCGCTGAAAGAAATGTAAGACGTAATCGGAAGTCACTTCTGGTTCCTCACCGAGGGACATTCTAAAGACGGTCCTTAGCACATGAAAAAAAAAAAAAAAAAAAAAAAAGAACTTTCATTTGACCAAATTGGTACATGAATCGTGAATTTAATAATTATTTGAGCCTGTTTATTTATATTAAATTCGTATATATTATCTACCGAAAAAGAGTTGCTGAAAGATAACAAGTTGTCTCTTTCTCTCTTCCTTTTATGCACAGAAGCTAACAACGATCCTATTAAACCGGCCAATAATTATTACACTACATATTAGGCGATTGAACCAGGGTTTTCTAAGAATGATAAAAATTGAGAAAACCATAACACCTCGTTTTTCTTCCTTCATTTGGTGCCGCCCGCCCGCGCAAAACGAATAACCACCAGTATGCAAGATAAATATGAACATGAAACATTTCTCCAAATACACTCTGTGGTATATGGCTACTGTTCGTGATAGATGATTGCAATTTATTCCAGTTCTTACAATTGTCATTGTAACACATCCTTAGTGCTTGTTGAGGTAGGCCTGTACATAATTTCTCGCTTTTAGTAAATATACGCATACTTATATATAGGTATATTAAACTTGCAAATTGCTTTACTAATCTTTTACGTTATTTTTCAGTATATATAAATATATAAATAAATAATATATATACATACATATATATAAATATATTGTTGCTGCGTTATCATAACCTATTAAGATATTTAGTAAATTAAGTACAGGTAAACGAGATCGCAGTACCTAAAACAGAAAATACATAAAAATATCAATGGAGATACTGATATAAGTGGTTTAAAAGGACAAATGTGTGACGAATTTGACCATCAAATGACCTTTTTCGTACGCATGCTAATACAGATGTATCGCAATTATTGTTAGTATACAAAGTGTTAATGTTTTTTATTAATATTTGGCAGAATTGAATAGAAAAATTTAACGAAATAAATATAAATTGTAATAACAATTCAGAAATCAAGCTATTTTAATATATATATATATATATATATTTATATATATATATATATATATATATATATATATATATATATATATATATATATATATATATTAAATATCACCGGAAACTTATTGACAAGGAATGGTGTCACAAAACTGGGAGTAGTTTATAGCCGTAAGAGAAAAGCGCGCGCGTGTGTGTGTGTGCGTGTGTGCGCGCAATTCTTGGAAGACTATGGCAAGCACCAATTGAACAGTTAAGTGACACTGGGCGTGGGCGTATTGTTGGACTTCGATAGGGTTGTCTGACGTTCCGCAGAACTGCCACTCAGGCGTGGCGTGTTAGTGGTCCATCGGTGGAGGAGAAGATGGGTGACAGGAGGTTCCCACAGTTGCCTAGCCCCACCAGTGCCACCTCGCTGCCCCGATGAGCGCCTCGACAGAAGGATCGTTCGGGCCGCCCTGACTGACAGAACAGCGCGTACAATCAGAACAGCTGTGGTTCGCCCTTGTGTCTGCACGAACGAAAAACAATTGATTGTTGAAGGTATATTTACGTTATCGTGCTCCTCTGGCACGTTAACCTGTGACACCAGCTCATTGTCGTGAACGTCTCCGGTGGTGTCGGGAGAGAGCGTGTTGGAGAGGTGATTGTTGAGCAATGGTGGTCAGTGATGAGAGTCTTTTTGCAATGGACCAAGTGATGGCCGTGTTCGCGTTAGTAGAGTTACAGTTGAGCGGAACAACCCGTCGTGTATTCGCACTCGCCATCCCGGACCCACACCTTGGACTGTGGTATGGAGGGCCATAAACTACACCTCCCGATCGCTTCTGGTGTTCATCCGGGGGGGGGAGGGGGGACACGATGAGTGTGCCGTAAATCTACGACGTTGTTAGTACTGTCCTCCGACCACTGCAGAAAGAAGTAGAAACCAATCTTCCGCCACGATGACGTGCCTCCCCATTTCGCTAGCGCAATACAGCTTGCTCTACACAAGTGTCCACGTGCTCGACCCTGGCCTGCTAGATCCCTATAGCTCATCCCCCGTCGAGCTTGTGTGGGGCATTATGGGACGGCGCCTGACATCCAGCCCAACTACGGCACTGACTACAGACAACTACACCAAGAGATACAGCGAGCGTAGAATACCGTATCCCAGAGAGACATTGAGCGTTTGCACGATAGGTGACATGCCAGAATCGCTGCGTACATGAGCGTTCAGGGCGGCTGCACTCTTTGCTAAGGTAAATGCTGAATGTATTGCTTTCAATATAATCTTTTAGTTTCAGCCACTATTCCCATATATTAAAAATTCTCTACCCATATCAACTTCTCCCCTACCATTGTCACCAGTGTTCATTTCCTGTTGTTATTCCTTTATTTTGTTCCCCAATTTGCACTTTTTGTGTTGACCTTCACACAGTTACTGTCCCACCCCCTCGTCCTATGCATATAATTCTGTTTGCACCTCTTCTTAGTCAGTTTCCCATACCACGAGTTCGTCTGAAAAGAAGAATAATATAAAAGAAGGTAACCGAGAGTGAAGTTGCAGCATGATGATTGGTTGATGAACAATAAAATGGAGAGGCTTTTTTTTCAGGTTGATAAGGCATATCGCTAGAAACTGTGAGGTTGAGTAATTTTTAACTGCTTTTATAACTAGGAAAAATTCTGGACGACAGTTATATGATTTGAATTATTCATGTCAATAGTAGCGAAATTGTCAAATCAGCAAACAGAAAATTCGGTCAGAAAGGCTATTATCATGTATATTTTATTAGAGAGCAAATATATTTTGTTCAACGTTGCAGATTTATTTGGCTTACATGCGGTACATTATAAAAGAAACAATAGTTTTTAATTTGTTTGGTATATAAAATGAAGTAAAAATTATTGATATATAACTGTTTCGTTTCATAAATATTCCGAATAACTTGATAACATATAATGCGATTCTCTGTCCCTTTAGTTCAAGTTTCAATTCAGCAGTGAAAAACGAAAATTCATCAGTCTAAATTTGATTTAATGGGTATTAACTAATTCCCCTGGATTTTCACTAACCGAGTAATTTAAAAACGCTTGTTCACTAATATGTAGAAAATTATTTATCAATGAGTGATTTGAATTTATTATGTTGTAAATAAAATAGTCTTAATTGAGGAATCTTTAAACTAGTCACTTTTTTTTTTTTGGTGAATACTGAATAATGGCATGTACAACAACCATTTTGTAATGTATATTTCGTTAATGAGAAGTGTGTGTAGAGATTATATGAAAAAAAATTACAGATCCATTGTTACCTCAGCCCGGAAATTATTATTTTGTAAGTGAAGAGATTCATTGCATATGTTTTGTATCATTCTTAAAGCAAATTTATTATTATTTCACATTTGTTGCAATCAAGTACTCTTCAAAATGCTTAGGTGCTCTTTTACAGCTAATCCACGTGTCTGATATTGTTGCAGAATTAATTTAATACACAAAAGAAAATGAACTGATATTATTTTAACAATTATTTTTATGGATGCGTTTAATCATTGCACTGATAATAGCCAAATGACAAAGTGTAAGTAACTTAAAAAATTAATATTTGTAGTGTTTCGTAAATGTTTATTGAACTAACATACTTAACCGTTCAGAAATCTTTCATTGTCAAGGGCGATGGAAATGTTTCGCTTACTGTGAATTTCCAAAATAACTCAATTTGTTTCTAATTAATATATTTCTATATGGTTTGTTCTTTGAATTAACAGAACTACCACGTACATCAATTTATGGTACATTTAAGGATAAAAAAGTGTAGGTTCTTTTATTAAAATAATGTTTAAAATTTTCAAAATCAATAATGCAAAATGTTATTACAAACTTTATTCAATTTAACTTCGAAATAATAAAATTAAAACAAACCTTCATGGCCGTATTTCGTCAACATAAAAGCTTCTGTTAAAAACACTGCATTTAACTATATACATATATATGTGTATATATATATATATATATATATATATATATATATATATATATATATGAAAAATGTACATAATATTAATTTGTTAATTTTTAGGCAGTTATTTTGGCATATTTATTGATTTGTGGTTTCAATCTTTTTTTGGGAATAGTTCGGCAATTTTTAAATTGAAAGCTGTGCAGAATGAATTACCTAAAGTTTGCACCCAAAATATTTTGTAAATGACAGGTGCTATGGTGTGCTGGTTTCACAGAAGTGAAGTTTAGACAAGTGATCATAATTGACGCCCAGACACAGATTTAATAAAGTATTGTAAAGTGTATTTCTTGAACAATGTTACTTTTTTCAAATGTAACAATACGTATTCACATCAAGAAAGTAAAACTATAGAAAATTATATTGTCAATGGTATTTTTACAGGATTCTAGTACAAACAGTTTACGTGCTATAGTAATATGACACGTTTCAATACAAACAATTTTATGATCCATTTAAATGCTAAGGTACTAGGCTAAGATGTTCGTACTTTTGTGGAGATTCTGTTTCCTTTACACTTATTGCATAGGGACCTCCTTGTCAGAACTTTTTGTAATAGTTTATATTACCTCGATATAGGACGTGCTAGAAAATGATATTTAATAATGATGAAAAAGCCGACATGCTCATGGTATATAGGGAATGTAAGAATAATGCTGTTCGTTCTTGTAATGTGTACTCTAAACGATATCCCAATAGAAGTCAACCGTCTCGAGAATTATTTGCGAACCTCTTTGACCAAACACGGGAAGCTGGAAGTGTACAAAATTTGAAAATGTAACAGTAACAAACAAGTGACCGGAGAAGAGGGTGGAATTAATGTTGTAGCTGCTGTTGCTGTAAACCCGCACGTTATCTCCCGTGCAATCGCAAGATAGTCCAGCAATTCTGTAGAAAATAAAAGAAAGTTATGATGGAGTTTTGATATTTGGTATCTTTATGTTTTTTGGGTCACTGAATACGAATCTGAGGTTTGCCAACAAGAATTTTCCCGGGAAATACGTTTTTTTTTTTTTTTGCAAAAAAAGTAGAAGAATCTGACTTTTGCCTATTTTTCTCAAATGACTCCAAAACTATAAATTTTACGTGAAAGTTGATTATATATGAAATTAAAGAGAATAAAAAGTCCTACATTTTATGTCTTAGAAGTATTTTTTCTCTGATCAATAGTTTAACCGTGAGAGTGTCGCAAAAATGGGCGTTAAAAGCAAAAAACTCTTAAAAAAAAAAAAAACGGGAATTGCGGAACTTTACGTCGATGTATAGGCCGTTCACGACAAAGTGAACACTTTTGAAGCCCTAGTTACTTGTCCCTTTCCGCTTTTTTTTTTTATCCTTTAACCAACTTTTAAAATAAATGTTTTCTCTTAAGTAATAAACACATTGTTTATATTCCACCGCACTCGGAAGTTAACGTCTAAGGCTAACATAAAATATATTTATTGACTATTATTCAAAATGAGAGGGTTTTCTAAAGTGCTCACTTTGACGTGAACAGCCTATAACATGAGAACTAACCATTTTACGCAAACGTTGAACATTAATGATACTAAAGATTACATTATTGACTACATTTTACAATGAAGTTGCCTGATAATAAATACGACGACTCATTATGAATCATTATTTAATTATAAATAATTATGCACATTAGTAAGAAAAATTAGTAAGTACATTTACATTAAGTAAAAAAGCCAAAATCTTATTTCTGCATTCTTTTACTTGAAGGTCCCTGCTGTTCATCGACATCTACAACATAGAAAATAGACGTATGGAATTAGTGGGTGTTTTTATTACTACTAATATTATAGAATAAATCTTTTCTTAATGGTAAATATTTGATACCTAGTGGCATGGCTTGTTCCTCTTCCATTGGGTCCACGGGTTCAATGGGTGGGCAATTCATCTCCAGTTTGGTCCCTAGGTCTAGCTCGTCTTCCTCGTCTTGACTCACCACTTGATGTAGCTGCAGTTCCCCTCGCAGTTGAGGCACATGTTGGAGCAACAAAGCCCTGCTTTCTTGCACCCACTATTTCGTTGGCAGTTCTTTGTGCACTTGCAGGATACAGGCTTCAACAAAGCAGGGGGAGCAGGGGTTAGTACAGTGAACACAGGCTCAAGGCCAGTAATTGATTTCTTCCATTCCCACTCTTCAGTATTTTTTTCAATCCCCAGCCATTGCTGGACCTGGTGATATACTCTAAAAGAGTGCTGTCATGCTGCAGCTGCAGATGGTGGTTAAAGCAGCAATGTTCGAACTGTATCTGAAGGCTGACTTCTTGTACGAAATATACCTTAGGTGGTTCAGCGAAGGCACATTCGTCCCTCTATAGCCGTGCAGTGAGACAAGGAAACATTCCCCAGCAACTGCAACCATCTCCCGAGTAGCGTTAGAGTCTTCACAAGAGTTCTAAGGAACGTCATAAACAGTGCTGACGTATTGCAACAGCTCACACCATCTGTAATCAAGCGGGAAGAACAGCAGATGGGAAAGACCCATTAGATGAAAAAATCAGATGCATAAAATGTAGTCAATCATATAATCTTTAGCATCATTAATGGTCAACGTTTGCGTAAAATCGTTAGTTATCATGTTACATTGATGTACAGTGCCATAATTCCCGTTTTTTTCGGAGTTTTTTGCTTTTAACGCCTATTTTTGCTGCACTCTCATGGCTAAACCATTGGTCAGAGAAAAAAAACCTTTAAGACATAAAATGTAGGAAATTGTATCTTCTTTAATTTCATGTATTGTCAAAGTTCATGTATAATGCATAGTTTTGGAGTTATTCAGAGAAAACTCCGACTTTTATACGTATTTTGCAAAACGAAAACGTATTTCTCGGGAAAATTCTTGTTCGCAAACCTCAGATTCGTGTTTAATATCAAATATCAAAACTCCACAAAAATTTTCTTTTATTTGCCCTTTATGAGCACCTAATGCCTGGACTAAGAGGGAATGGTATGAGTCAGGCAAGTGTACTACGCATTATGCACCGTCATAAGTTCCATACGTATCATGTCTCTTTCCCTCAAGAGCTAAATGGAAACGATTTTGAGAATCGTGTTAACTTTTTTACATGGTCATTAAGGCATGATACACCATGTTTGTCATTCATCTTGCTTAGTGATGAAGAAAATTAAAAAAATCGTTGCCAAGACAACCTCAGAAATATACACTAGTGGTCAGTAAAATATTCCTATTGGCTTCGTCAAATGGAACGTCAGCGATTCATTGAGTGTAAATGTGTGGTGTGTAATAGTGAGTGAACCATCAACTCTTAGGCCCTTTTTTCGCAGAAGAAATACTGGATTCCCAAAACTATGTCAACATTCTAAAAAATGAACTTCCACAGATGTTAGAAGACCTTCCACAGCAGACTAGGTAGATATTTTGGTATCAGCATGATGGTTGCCCAGCGCATAGTGCAAGAAGTACTACGGCTTGCCTTCAGATATCGTTTCAACATTGTTGGATTGGATGGCGGCAACCTGTAGTTTGGCCTACCCGTTCACCAGACCTAATCCTAACAGTTACGCTAAAAACACTGTCTACAAGGTCATACCAAGTACACCAGATGAGATGAAATTCTGAAATTTCTGTTGAAATGCGACATCATGTCCAATCTTTTCATGACAGACTGGAAACTCGTTCTGTAGCTGGTGGTCTTCATTTTGAACACAACACGCGAAGGACAGTTTTCCATTTCTTTCTAATCATTCACAGAATTTGTTTACACACTTTCGTATTTCTTAAGATACTGGTGATGCATGGTAGAGTAAAATCGCATGAATGTACAAGATGTAACATGTGTTTTCTTGCACATTCAGAAGAAAACCACACACAGTAAAACAGTAAAGTAAACATACGAACATAACACAGTAGCAAAGCTGTTAAATGGAGCAGACAGCTATATGTTTTTAAAATTGTCATATTCCGATAGCACGTAAACTATTTGTAGTAGAATCCAGCAAACAATGCCACTGACATTCCAATTTCGTCTAATTAAAATTTTCTTGGCGTGAATGGGAAGTGTTCCATTTCAAATATGTGACTTCTTAAAGAAATGCGCGTTCCTATAATTATTAAAATATATGCCTGGACTGCAATTATGAACCCTTGCCTAAATTTCACTTCTGTGAAACAATATTTTCAGTAGAACCTTCTACTACAGAAATATTTTCAGTGCAAATTTGAGGTGATTCACCCAGTGTACTGTATCAACAATTGCTATTTATGAGATTTACTAGCATTAATATCTTGCCAATAAATAAAACTACAAAGCAATATATTAAGGAGTTGTAATTCTGTTCTCTCAGGGAATTCGCTCACTGCTTTTCGGAATTTGTTTGAAGAAAGAATTATACAGCTATGGAGATTTAAATCCGTATTTAGTTCTACAAATATAAATTAGTGAAGTATAAGTTTCTGTAAAATGGGAACGGAGTTTACAGCGGCTTTTGTAGTCGGGAAGTCTTGCCACCAGCGAGGGCGGTGAAGTTGCCGACAAACTTGAGACCCCAATCAACTACCCCGCAATTGCGCCTGCAAAGTGAGGCGACCCGCCACGCAGAGGCGTTGTCAGAGGCAGCCTGCGTCTCAAGGAGCTGCCGTCACAAACACACCAAGTACGCGTCGTAACTCAAACCAAACGAGGCACACGCCGCCTTGACACGTGGCATTCAGCGACTCCGACGTTTAGGACGCCCTAGTTTAAACTAGAGCGGGCAGGACATTTATCACTGCATACCGCGAGGGGAAACTGTTAGGACCGCTGCTTGCCATCTTTCGTCACTTATCACTACAAACCCTATTCCCTCTCTCACTTCCAGTGATTACTTTCTTAATCTTTGCCAATTAATTCACGCACATGCATGGAAATCCGGCCGACCGGCGCAGTCGGTTGGTGCGTCACCGATCTGTGGTGCGGGAGGCTCTGGGTTCGAATCCCGGGTAAGGCATGGGTGTTAAATTAACTTAGGCGTCCCCTGCTAAGCTTTGCAGCTCTGCAGCGTCAGTTGGATTTAGGTGAGAAGGGTTCAACGACAAAATGAAAAAGTTAGGAGCTAGAATTTCTCAGAGTAAACACGAAGAAAACATCAACGCCTATCAAGTTTCCCCTTTTATGAGCCTCTGTCTGTTACTTCCCCGGGTATCGAATCCGCCTCGCCATCCTGCACGTGTGAGGAGAGCAGGCGGAAATCTGGCAACCAAGCCACAGCGGCTTTTGGCGACAATAATTCCAAATCTGTCGGAGTATTTTTGCTATCTTATTAAAATTAATATCTCACAAATTGTCTTCCAAGTGTAAACTGTAAAAAATAAAAGCGATGAAAATATTTCTGATAGATTTTTTATCCTGGTATATTGTTTTCAGTACCCATGAACTACACTCGGGAATTGGTTTTGGTTGTTGTTAATTTTAATCAATTTTTAATGTAATTATCGTTATTTAAAACAAAATATTCAAGACGAAAATTGTTATAGGAACGTTACTCGTAGTGTAAATGTTTCGATTTTATTTATCATAGGAAGATTGTAGGTTTTATGTATAGTCAAAAAAACAAATAACATTGCTTGTAGAACTAATGAGAAACCAATTAAGAGTTTCGTAATTTTTCATTAAGAGAAACTGCTGCTTTTATCTTCTGACATATAATTCGCTGCACTCTTCTAGGGGTGAAAAAGTATCGCTGCCGCTTCTTACGCGCGTGTAAGCACTTGCTTGGAGGGTTAGGGGGTAGAGACAAATTCCAATCACAATTCTAGTCCGAATACCCCAAAACGAATTCCTACAAAAGGCGAGGTCTCGGCCTTGAGTTTTATCGGTTCAAGAAGGTGTGATGAGGGGGAAGGGGGGAGGTGCATTATTTCTCGGCGGAAACTAATTTGCACGCGCCGGCGATGAAATCAGGAACATGAAACTAATCAAATTTCCTGTGGGGCTCCCCGAGTGTGTCGCGCGCAACTTCCGACAGTAAACGCGAAAGGTCCTTTCAGCCCCTCTTTATTCTCTGCACCCCACACCCACCCTTTTTACTCCGCTCCCGTCACCCCTTCCCGGGACGGTGAATTATTTAGCGATGTGCCCGTGGGATGGCGAGGAAGAAAAGGGGGCGGTAACGTGGGAGGGATGGGGGGAGGAAACGCCGGATGTGGCCTGCGGGGTGGAAAGAGTTCTACCCAAGACTTTGACATTGTGTGCACGCTAACGCAATTTGGCGCTCCTGTGCGCGAGGCTACAAGGCCGCGGTGGAAGGGGGGTGGCGGCGTCCATTGGCGCCGCGCCGCAAGCGTCTACGGCGGCGGTGGCGTCCGACGTCGTGCTGCCCCTTCAAGAGGCGGCGTCGCTTCTGAGACTCGACGACGATGCCGCCAGGTAATTGCAGCTCGTGGCTGGAGGGGTAAAGGCCCTGCGGTTTTTGTCGTCGGCGGCGAATAGAACTTCCGCCTAATTACGCCCCCGCAACACTGCACAACCAAGCCCCATCTCCTTTCAACTACCTTCGCCGCGCGCCACCAACCCACTTCGTGCATTTTGCATCTCGCACGCAGCCTCGTTCGGCGCACCTGGTTCGCGGTTAAGGGGAATGGTTCATGAAAGCAGTATATTTACCTGGTTTTCGATATAAGTTATTTTCCGGAGGGTTTCTCGAAATTCTTGGCTCAACAAGACGTAAATAATAATTTTCAGCACATTTTTACTTTTTTTTTAGATTTTCACTGCCTTCATTATTCTCAGAGCACTGATGGAAGACAAGAAAGAAATTTTTTTTTCTTCATACCTTCAATCAACGCTCCAAGAATAACGAACGCAGAGAATATTTAACCATTTAATAAGGTGTTCAAAATTATTTACGTCTTGTTGAAATAAAAATGTCGAAAATTCCTCTGTAAAACAAATTGTAACTAAAATTATATTAATAAACGATTTTCGTGCACCGTTCCTCTTACGTGCCCCACTTTTGAAATCAACTTTTCAAAAAGAGTATGTGTCTGTAATTGTACCAGTAAATCTATATTCTATCTATATTCTGTAAATCTACCAGTAAAGTGGGCTGTGATCTGGAGGGGAGGAGTGGAGTAGTAATTCCGTATCTCTATCTGGTATTAATAGCACTTTATTTAAACGCGTGGACAGTAAAATTACATGTATTTTATTGCCCGTCATTAATTCACTCATTTGTAAAAAGCATTGTTTCACACAGAAGATGCGGTGATTTCATTCCCCGCGGGGTCACCCCCAGATTTTCGCACGTTAGAATAGTGCCGGACAATGCCACTGGGTTTTCTCGGGGTTCTACCGTTTTCCCCCGCCCTTGCGTTCGGCGCTTCTCCATACTTACCTCACTTCACCATCATCGTCTCTCAAGGCCTTGATGTTACGAGCCACCCAAATCTCTCCAACCACTCACTACTCCTGGTTTAACGAAATTAATTCGCAAGTAAAGCGATAGTCCTTTGGAATTTTAAATTTAGGTATTGCAGGAGCGTGCAATATTGCCAGAAGCATACATCCTATAAGAAGTGACTTAAAAAGCGCTCGGTCGAGAGAGGACAGTTCATTTTCACGCATGCAAGTTACGTGGATTTCGGATCAAGGAAGAGAATAAGTCAGATCACGTGATTAAAACATAACGCCATTAAAAAATTATATGCTGACTCCTGATTACGTGAGAAAATATGCTAATTATACGTTCGTGTGTAGGCTGTTCACAGTAAATTGAGCAGTTCTATGAGCCCTGCTCAGGATCTAGCATCCATCTGCTATACGTAACATTGAAATTGCCATTGACCTGAAATCTTTATTCAAGCGCCGTCCAAGTGAAACAGTAGAATTGTTCGAAATGTAAATGTGTTGTTAAAATCCTACATGTCCATACACTAAATGTGTATGAAACCAGATATAGCCTATCCGCAGTTTCTACGCACATTTTTAATCAAATCTTTGAGAAATCACACCATGTATGACGTCGCTGGTTGTTTTCTCAATATGTCGTGTGTCACAAGTCTTTTATACTTGCGTTAATATAAATAGTACCTTATTTTTGGTAAAATTGAACTCTTATTTACATTTTATCTATAATTAGAGTATTCCATATATATGTGTGCGAGTGTGTGTGTGAATAATAAATTACGAAATTACGTGTGTTGGTAACGCCTAGTAATGACGGTTCACGGTAAACTGAGCACTTCTGAAAGCCCTTTTTAAGATCTACCTGTATGCACGGTGTGTATTCTTCCACCTTATGTAAAATTAACATTGCCATGTGCCTGGCCTCTTTATTGGTGCGTTGGTCAATTAAAATTGAAACATTATTAGGAAAGTAGATTGTTAACAAATTTGCTGGTTATAATATTTATATGCATTTAAAACAGTGAAATGCAAAAGAAAAATTTTTATTAGTAACAGATGTTTACCTAATATTTTTTATTTAATAATACGACAAGGGACTACTTTCCTTCTCCAGTTACGAATTTTACTGGGCGCTGGCACTCAGTGCGTCCATTAACATGTGCAGGTAGGAACAATGATATTTTTCACATGTTTGTTTCAAAAGTCCTTAAGTAACTATGAACAACATATACGAAATAGTTATAATACGAATTTTAGTTACGCTGAGTTCACACAAATACGGTGCACTGTCCCTTTGGAAATTTTCTAGATCGGTTTAATTGTGGTTTGCACGAGGCAGAAAAAATATCGTGGAAGTAGAACTTCAGCAAGGCTTTAGAAAAAGTTGCGGTTAACCATGAACAGACTATATGTACTGAATTCAGCGACCACGAATTTAAACATTACATTTTAACTATGGCCTATTCGCGGTTTCTTTACACTCTTTGATAAAACTTTTGAAATATCATCACATGTATGACGTGTTTGGTTGTATCCTAAATATGTCGTGTATCAAAATCCTTTTATAGTTGTATTAACGTAAAAGTGCCTTAATTTTGTTTCATTTAAACTTTCACTTAAAATTTGTCTATATATTATAATATTTAATTTATCATTGGAGTTATTAAAAAGAGGGAGAAAATAGGTGTGTAAGAAATAGTTCTTATGCAAAATTGTATTACACTGAGTGCGCACTAATGTAATGCGCTGTAACTTTGGTGTATTTTTATACTTGGTAAAGCTTTATTTACATGAGGCGGACGAATATCCTGGAAGTAGAACTTTAGCAGGGCTTCAGGAAGGTGTGAAGTAACTGTAAATAGACAATACAATGTCAATTCTTAAGAACTACTTTTATTAATCGACTGCTAACTAGGAGCGTGCATGCTAGTGTCCACTGCAGCATATACGCAGTGTTTAGCTAAATTTTTCAAAAGTTTATTTTAGTTCTAACTATACCGTCAACAGCCTTTATACGAATCTAAAAATAGCTCATAAATGTCAACAGGGTAGTAATTAGAACTCAGTTTATTGGTATAAATGTTCTCACATCCTTTATCCAACTCTATACTGCAAAATCATATGAAGATGATGCAAGGATACATGAAATATTTGAGATGAGAATAATTTATACACAGAAGTATATTCAGTAAGAAACATCGCCGTAAGGGTTTCGTATTATCCTAGGGGCATGTAAGCTGAGTACTGTGTTAGAGGTCGTCGCAGAAAATATACTGTTTCTCTCATCCAAGAGAGCATTCGATTTCACTTTAACGTTTTCCAAATTCAGTGACTGTGTTTCGGTAATGAAACAATTTGCAGAGAAACAAATACTAATGTACAGTCTTCAAGTGGCACTACAAGACGGCAAAAAATGGCGCGTAGGAATTTTATTCTTTATATTATAATTAACTAAGTAAAGGGCCGTACGACATATTTTGATTGTTTGCGTGTTTGAAGGAGATAGGCAAGTGACACGTAAATAAATCATATGTATTTAAAAAAATTTATATATAACTATCAGTGAATCTCTAAAGTAGAGAGCTCGGAAGACTATTCATTTGTGGCTCCATACTTTGTGTCATTCGTTATATGTTAAAATGGTTTCGTAATATCCTTAAAACAACTTGAGTTGAACATTAACGTGCCATTATAGCCAATCTTACATAATTAATTTCCAGTGTTTGACTGGCAAGGTATTCGGAGCTAATACTTTTGGCTTGTAAATAATAATTTATACCAATAGTAATACAGGAAAGCTAGCAAACTTTTTTTTTATGAAACGACATTTTAACTATACGCTTGTTCTTTCAAAGGAATAAAATTTTTATTCAGTATTATCTTCTCTCGATACTAACCGAGGTTAATGCATTAGAAATTCAGAATTAATTAATTTATATACGTGTTTTTCTTCGTCAAGTATGTATACTATTGCAGGGTAAATATTTTAATGTTCAAACTTACTGTTTTGAAGTTACAATGTGAATTATACGTATCATAAATAGCTTTAGTGGCTGAAAGTATATCTGGCTCATTTTACACTGGTACACGTATTTGACAATTTTATTGTAAAAAATAATGTGCATGTAAATAATTCCGAAGTATATCTGTGTATTTGTTTTCATTTCACCTACTACGGTAAAATGAGATTATTTTCTCTCCACGAAGTTTCGAACATGAGCAAGGAAAATTGGCCTGGGAAGAAAAGGAAAATAAAGAAAGCGAGGAAACCCATGCCAGAGAGAATAATTTTGTCGTACAACAGTGAAAGTTCCTGAAGAAAATTATAAAGGGTTTCAAAGCTAACTGCTTTCAAAGAGAATACATTTTTCAGATTAATAGTACAGAAGTTCTTTCTTGCTAAATAATCACCAATACATACGTTAAAGATCATTTTTAATATTTGAAGGATATTGTTTGTAAAAAAAGATTGAAAATGTTTGAAAGTCATAAAATCAGGCCATCAGCCACACTTACAGAGGTCTTGATTCCTAAATATTTCTATACGGGTGTCCTCTCGTTAGTTAAACTTCATATTCTTACCGATGGACATGTAGTTAACATGCAATTAAAGACACGGTTCTTGGAATCTTCATATATTTTACAACACCTGAAACATTTGAACGGTTTTTGCGGGCTATTGGAATAAGTTGTGCATGTGTTCTGTGATATCATTCACAATACTGTAGTCCGCGAAGTATGGGCTGGAATTATTACGTTCCACACAAAGGACACGTTGAGCTCAAGGGCTTAATAAAATATCAGTCACATTGTCAGTATTTCAACACGCAAAAAAATTCAAAATGGTACCGCACTGCAAGACTGAAACTGGCATATTTTATAGAATTATTATACGTTTTTGCTTTGCGTATACTGGCATATAAAATAGTTTCATCGCCATAAATCAATGACGATTTCGCAAATAATGCTCCAGTACTCAAGGAATTTTTAAGCTATGAGTTTAATTATGTATGACATCTGACATATATGTCCTTCCCACGATTACTCTCCTGTCATTGCTCTTACGGGTGAAATGGAAGGGGTTTGATGCTAGCTCCTGCGATTGAATATTTAGTGATGAAACGCAGAGCTGTCTTGGAACGAACCTATTTCCGAACGATTCGCTATATAGCTTACTTCCAGCTGAGTTTATTTTGATTCATAATTCCCACCAATGCGAACCAGGTTCTATTCCCGGCGAATTCACCCCCCGGATTTTCGCATGTGGGAACCTTGCTGAACGATGCCGCCGGTCTGCGGGTTTTCTCGGGTGTTTTTCTATTTCCAGCCCTCGCGTTTCTGCGCTGCTCCGTACTCAGCTGGTTTCGCCCTCATCGGCTCTCTAGACCTCAATTTTAAGAACCATCCAAATCTCTTCACTTCTCTCACTTAATACTTTGAGTGCTCTGGGGTTAAAATTAATCAACCGTATACGAATGGTCGTTTCCGTTTTCTGTACCTATGCAAGGGTTTTATTTACTGACATTTTCATTTACGGTAAATTAAAAAAAAATAGACCTACATTTTGCAGTTGTCCATTCCTTTGATACGAACAGACAAGGGACGTCATAATGTCTTTTGAGACAACATTTCAGTTCCTTAATCAACTCAGATTTAATGTATGACATGAATGCGCGAGTCAGTTTTAGAAGTAACTTTAAGGTAGTTAATTTTGTAAGCCGCTTGCGAACTCTCCTAAAAAATTATTTTTCGTGTACGAATGACAAAAAATTAAATACATAAATTTCTCATATAATACACATGACTAACAGAAACGATACTTCTGTATAATTCTTAATTACTGCGAATAATACTTAAGTTCTCCCAGAGTTTTACTTGAGATTCTGGACTTCCTTTACATGTTTACGACTTCAGTGACAGCAATTGAACTTATTTGAATTGATTTATGCTAATTTGCAGTGAATTATATAGTCGCAAGCATCGGATATCACTATATTCAATTGATTCGCCAGTACCGACGGCTCGTTGAATGGAACCACGGTTAACATTTTGCTGACTAAAATTAATACATCAGCTTTTCATTCGATTCACGATTATTGAGAATACTTAGCATAATTTATTTTGTGGTAACAACAAATTTATTTTGTAAATTTTACAAAAGGATTTGCGAGTGTTGACAAAGTAAATACACATTTTTATAGTTACAGGAAGACTAGTGACAGTTGCAAAGGAGTTTTGTGTTCAACTCCAGTACAGAAACATTGGACAAGATAGCTTTACCCAACAATTTTGTACATTAATTTATTCGTATGTAGAGTGAGTAACTACCGTATAAGCTTTCAATCAAAATTTCACTCCATGTCGTTTTTCGCCCCGACGAATCATAACTGGAAATTTATGACAAGTATTGAGGTAACTTAGTTCTACCTTCGACCACAGCGGCAAATGCATGTGTAATCCATGTTTGTTATCCATGCCAATTCTAGAAATTTTCAAATGCCAGATTATCTTATAGGTTTCGATGAGATCGTATATTTCTCAAAAAATAAATAACTGCAATTCAATTAAAATACCCGAACGAAAAATGATTTAATACATTTTAATAATAATATCTAAGTTTTGAATTTACATATTTTGTTAAACGTGTTTGGAGATGATGTTAGGACACAAAAGCGTGAGTTGGATTAAATGTATCATGGAATCATAATGGCGTAGTCTTGGGCCAAAACCTTGGAGTGTTGGCTGTTAACAGCGATGTCTTGATAGCCGATGAGGGTGAAATGAGGTGAGAATAGAGCAGGGCTGGAATGAAAAGGTGGGGGAAACGAGGGCTCCTCGAGAAAATCCACCGACCAGCGGCATCGTCCGGTACGATTCCCACTTGCGAAAATCAGGAGTGATCCGGCCGGGGTTTGAATCCGGTTCGCCTTGGTGGAAAGCGAGCAGTCTAACCACTCAGTCACCGTGGCCTCTTAGAAGGATAGTTTATCCTGTAAATGTCACAGATCAATTTATTTGAAGTGTGACATGTTTGTTCGCCTGTGATAAGATTTTAACATCCATCACTTTAAGATTTGAAGTTTATCTTTAAACTTTAAATTAATCTTCAGGTAAACCACATTACGCATTTCCAAGAAATTTTTAAGCTATTTTGGTGGCATTGATATTATTTTCAGTTGAAGAAAAATATTTTACTTTTGCGCTGTTCTAAAATAATATAAATTTATAGCTTTGTGTGCATACAATTATCATAATCACGTTAATTTTCATTTAATTATTTACTACACACTTTCTCATTTGCCTAGTATTTGATACCATATCATAAATATATGAACAGCCCGTTCACATAAGAGTATTAGAATTTCTGTGAAGTAAAGTGTTTCCATATAAAAATCAAATATAAAATACATATATGTATGTAAAATTGGCGTCTAAAGGTATTATGAGCGTTATTTGCCATAGAAAATGGGGAAATAGTGACTTATTTCAAAACACGGAAATCGCTTGAGATGAAGGAAAACAAATTCTCACGATGTATCAGCAGACGAATATTATCTACCTCTGTAAAGGTAATAAATTGTAAATAACATCTTCAGTCAGGCCCAAGACAGGGGTTCTTGCTCTCGCATCTCAGTACATGTTATAGTACTGAGTATTTGCTGATGTTACAAAATGGATTATTAATCACCATGTTTGAATGTTATAGAATTGTCGCCTTGTTTAACACTTTAACACTTTCCGTTTCCGAGAATACAGCCCCGAGAAAACTAATAAGGATGGCAGTCCCATACTTTAAAGTTTGGCAAACTGAGTGACACGCAAACACAACTGTTTGCCTACTTCGTAGGTTTTGTATGACCAACCTTAAATGCGGAGACTGTTTTATTGCAAACAGTGCCTTAGTGTCTCAATCAGGCGGTTAGTGATTAATTAACACTTTGATATTTTTATAAAATACTCACAACATACAACATCTACTGCGTTGTCAGTGTGTGATTGAGAACGTTTTTTTATAATAACCTTTAAAGAGTTTGATTATCTTCGTTTGCTGATACATTGTGAGAATTTTTTTTTGTACAATAGATTCTAGTATATTTTTAAACAAAATTCTTGTTATTTTCCTGCACTTGAGAGTGAATAACACTGTTAAAGTGTTACGTATATTTTCTACCTGTGTTTTATATGCAATCGCCTCCCTACCGTTGTAGCACACTTACGGGAACCCGATGTGATATGCTATAAATATATAGAACTTTTTTTGGACGCTCGAAGGGCATTTCCGCGAATACAATTCTAAGCAATTATCCGTAAATTAACCACATGTGTTAAAACGTGTACTGAGAAAGCACGAAAATAAAGCTTTTTCTCTCAAACATAGCCCTACACTGTATGAAAACATTTCAACGACTGTTCAGAAAGTAATTTAATATACAGCTAACTTTCCAGCTGAGCTTTGCGGTGATCCTCAACAGTTATATATTTGCTACCGAATATGTGATAAATTTACCACACGAATATTCATCTAAAAAAAATCAATACTTCCTCTGCAGTTAAGAGAGCTCACTGGAAAAAAAAACATTTACGATGCATTCATTGTAAGGAAAATATGCATCACACGCAGTTCTGATTTATTTGAGAACGAGTTAGTCAGTCACAGATGGTGATTTTTTTTAGCGTGTGCTTGTAGATCAGTATCACGAATACAGCGCCATTTATCTACCCCGTACAATCGCAGCCTGTTTCAAAGATGTTCGAAGCAGCAGGCAGGCGGTTAGTGGAAGCGGTGACAGAAACAACCACGTTGTACGAGCGATGGGTTTATGGCACTACCCAACATAAAATCATCGTGCTTTCATTAAATAAAGATTGTACTGCGGGAAAGAGAAAAGGCCAGCAAAATACCTAACAGTTTTGCTTGTAATGGTCCGATGCATGACATGTTTACGGGGCCTCCATTGTAAAAAAAAATAATATTAAATGCCTCAAGTACACGTCCGGACGTAAGTAAGTGCTTTGCGAAGGCGGTGAAAAATAGCATTAACGAGCCTTGCGCATATTCGGCTTCCTGAGAATTTTAAAAGCTGACTGTGGGGTTTTAAAACAGCAGTCTGTTCAGAAAATACACAGAATAATTGATTTTTTTTTTTCACGGTAAAATGAGCACTTTTGAAAGCCCTGCTTAAGATTTTCTTGTATGCAGAATGTGTGTTCCTCCGCCTTATGTAAAGTTAACATTGCCATGGGCCTTAACACTTTATTGTTGCGTAGGTCAGGCGAATCTGCGGAATTATTGTAAAATAAATATTTTACAAATTTTGTAATTTTTACAATACGATGAATTAAAAAAAAACCGAAAGCGAAATAAATTAATAATTTAACACAAATGGTTACCTGACACTTTTTAATTCGAAGTTAAGATATGGAACTACTTTCCATCCTTCATTACTAACTTTACTGGGCGCATGTCAACCAGTGCGCCCGTTAAAATATATGCATGCAGGGGCAGTGACTTTTTTCTAAGGTTGATTTCAAAAGTATTCCTAATTTTATCGTGAACATTTGTATAGTTTAAAACACTGTTTTGCAGTAGAATA
Source organism: Dryococelus australis (assembly GCA_029891345.1). Lineage (NCBI taxonomy): Eukaryota > Metazoa > Arthropoda > Insecta > Phasmatodea > Phasmatidae > Dryococelus > Dryococelus australis. Next base: position 52,270,302 of record CM056999.1, read on the forward strand.
AATATCGTAAATATAAGGCTATTTACAGCGATTTTTTCCGACTATGTGAGTTTCCTACGGCTGCATATAGGTTTCAGTAACAAAATTTATGTACTGCTCACGAAAAAATTGAATTTCATTTCTGTTCTGCAAAGAATATTTACATTGAAATATTCCATAGCATTTTGAAGATAATAATTAATACAATTTCTTACAATGGAACTCGTATAACTGCTAGGTAGGGACTGTAAAATTTCGCGCACTCATTTTAGAACAAGCTAGACTTCAAACACATATACAATATTGTTAGGTTTGCAATCGGATCACAGTTTATTAGACACGCCCAGGTGAACTTTGAGCCAATAACATACCTATAAGGAAACCAAGACCGAATACTCTGCCACCTGGTCTGAGGTAAAGCTGGTTATACACTGGGCCATCAGCCAATGAACAGACATCTGAGGCTCGAAAACGCATAGGACATTGTAGTCTATCCTAAAGGTTGTTATAAACGCGAAAAATTTCCGTTCCTACTGCTAGGGAGTCTCCTTGAAGAAAGCATACAAATAGATCCTAAGCATGATTTTTAAAAGTGCTCAGTTTACCGTGTACAGCCTATATGCAACTTTAAGCGGCGTCCATATATATATATATATATATATTTATTGGACGCGATTCTGTAGCAAAGTCCAATTTTGTCTGTGTCGTAATTTCGCGTGTATGCGATTCGTAAATATTTTGAGATAGAGGAGTCTGAATAAGCCGTTTTCATCTATGTTTTAGGGCATGAAAATTCTATTTCCAATGTGAGTGATGTCTTGAAAGTGCCATTCCGTTTTCGTCGGGTATGTGCTATCTTTTCGTACGTAAACCTATTGGGGGCATGTTTAACAGTTTCGTAAAAGAACGCATTTTTTTCAAACGCGCTGCAGCACCCAAGTAGGTAGGTGACTACCTTAAATATATTTGTTGTCCTCTGAAATCATTAAGTTCCATTCTCAACCTTGCCACGATAGACAGTATTCTCGTTTCTGTTTATTGCATTTGTCAGGTTCATTTCATATTTCCAAACACAAGAGAGAGTTTTGTAAATATTTTGCTTAATTTTACTGTTTTGTTTACGATATTTTTTAACTAGGCTTTTTTTTTTATTGCTACACGTCAACCGTTGTGTATTTTTTTAACCTGAATATCAGATGATACGCGTTTGGTACACAAAATAATAATGATATGTTTTTGTTTGTACGGGATGTTTTATTATGCTACTGCTGCGCTGGAAATCAACCGGGGAACAAGGTATATGAGCACTCTGTTTAGCTTCAATTTGGGTCACGTGTGAATGACGCCTGACTCCCAATATTGGGGTCAAATTGGATCTCACGGATAAAAGTTCATGTTCCCCGCTGATACGCGGCAGGAGCGCTCATTTGGTTTGTGTTTTATATTCTGTGTTTAGTTTCGCAACACGTGTGCAGCTCGGAAAAAAGGATATCTCAGATTATAACTTACAATTGACCTCGTTAGGCTTAAAAAAAATTATACCGAATTCGCGCGCTGAACAATTAGCACGATGATGATTTCAAATATTTATATACTTATAGAAAACTGGCGGGTATATGAAGGTAAAGTTTGAATTTATAAACGTTTGGAATCGTTTCTTTTAGCCAAATATTCCTAGTATAAATAAAAATTGGTTAGCGTTCTTGAAGACATACTAAACATCTTACCCGGGAAATATAATATGGAACTACTTTTCGTGCACCGCTGCACACTTTCCTGAGGGCATTTGGGGCAGTGAGCTTATACAAATATTTATTTCAGAAACGCTAAACTCATGGCGAAATATCTGTATAGTTATTTATGTCAGTGGTAAAAATTTCACTTCTTTAATAACAATAGTAATGACTTGTATTGAATTTCGCTGCAGCCGATTCCCAATGCAGCGGAGGCAATGTGTCACGTTTCGCATCACGGTTACACACGCCGAACAAAGACGATAAGATTTAATTATTAAAGTGGGATCGTAAAAACTTCGATGTTATTCGGCGAACAGAATATTTTGCAGCCATGCCAAGAATGTGGCTTGAACCATCACCAATCCGGCCTCCTCGTTACGTAAGTGTGACGCTGTAGCCGGCATGATGACAGGCCCATGGTACACACCGATGATACATTACATTGTGACCACCTACCTAACACGGTATGACCACCTTTCGTCTGCAGAACCGCGCCCACTCGGCGAGGCATCGATTCAACGAGGTGGCGGAAGGTATCTTGGGGTATCTGATACCACAAGAGCAACAGCAGGTCCTCCAGTTGGCGTAAATTGCAGGACAGTGGTGACGTAGCACGAACCCGCCTATTTAAGTCGAACCACAAATATTCAGTTGCTAATTGGGGGCCACGGCATTAATGCAAATTCACTATCATGTTCCTGAAACCAATCCTTCGTAATCCTGGCAGTGTGGCATAGCATATTGTCCTGTTGGAAGTGATAGTTGCCAGCAGGAAACATTGTTTACATGAACCCACGAACTTGGTTCCCAATAATGTCTAGACACCGGACAGGTGTCAGAGATCGGTATACAGGAATAATGGGCCGCAGTGTTTCCCACGAAAACCTCTCCCAGACCATCACACCTCCACTGGCCAGTCTCCACCCACTAGTGCTCCCAGGTGCCATACACTCCGATGGTAATCGGCGCACGTGTGCCCGGCCGTCGGTGCGATGAACAAGGAATCAGTATTCACTGGACCAAGGCGACCATTTTCAAATCACCGCCTCAGGCGGTGCTGTCTGTGACACGCAGCGAGCATGGGGGGCACGCGTGGGTCTTCGACTCCGCAGGCCCGTCCGTAGCAGTGTTCGATGGAACCGCGCGCTGGTAAACATTGTACGGGCCATCACTGTTGTACCGCTTCGCGTATTCTCCAACTGTGGCTCAGCGGTCGCACTGTTGCGCTCCGGGCATCAGTGCGCCGTTGTCGATTCAGGCTGTTCACGGTAAAGTGAGCACTTTGTAAGGCCCTCCCATCGAACGTTAACCACTAATAAAAATATACGTTATTGTAGCATCAGGCGTGAACTTTTGAGAGTGGCAAAATGCATCCCCAGTGTTTATTAGTCAAGTGGCAATGTTTACGTTAAAAAGTGGTGGAAATACAGAAATTGGCTGAAAGGAAAAATTTAGCAGGGCCTTAAAAAGTGCTCACTTTACCGTGAATAGCCTATACAAGGACGGATGACGTGTTGTTTCTCCATCTTTACACCTCCTGTGATACGTGCTCACAACAGTGGTAAGAGAGAAACCAACAATAAGCACCATTTCAGAGACTCTGATATAGGCTGTTCACGGTAGAATGAGCACTTTTAAAAGCCCTGCTTAGGATCTACTTGTAAGCTAATTGTGTATTCTTTCGTCTTATGTAAAACTAACTTTGCCATGGGACTCATCACTTTATTCATGCGTCGGTCAAGTGACACTGTAAAATTATTAGAAAAGTAAATATTTTATAAATCCACTAATTTTAAATATCTGATGCATTAAACGAACATAAAACGAAATAAATAATTTAAGTTATCACAAATGCTTACCTAACACTTTTTATTCGACGTTAAGAATTTGAACTACTTTCTATCTATCGTTACCAACTTTATCGGGTGTATGTCACTCAATGCGCCCGTCGAATTTTATGCAGGCATGGACAGTAACTTTTTTCTAAGGTTGATTACAAAAGTGCTCACTTCACCGTGAACAGCTTTTACCAAGAAACCGCGCCATCATAATCTGACCTCTGTCAAACTCGGGACGTAGATCAGCCACTTTTCCCATTTTGACGCCGCACACACTACTAACAACCAACCTGTGAACCTGACTCGTATATTACATGCTGCCAGCTCATCGCGCGTAACCCTCCGCGCGAGGTACATCACCATATCGGTGTGACCGTAATGTTATGGCACGTCGGCATATTCCTCTGGTATCGCAGTCGGTAGCGACCTAGAAAGTGAACTCCCCTGGCGCGAAACTCGTCCGGATAACGAGAGAAAATATGTAAAATTTTACGTGTAAACTTTGCGGTCACGTTTCAGAGCGTGTTTTCTCGGCAGCCTTCCATTTTCTATCCCAGTACTCGTTCGGTAGCTGTTCGATTCACAGATCTAATATCTATGCGTTCGCAGATATCGCATCACCCATCGCGATAAAAAATACTGTCAATCAAAATCACTAGTTCAAAGGAGGACGAAGATGATTGTTTACTTTCGGTTTTTCAATTTACCCACACATTTTACATAGAATATTTCGATTAATTCGAAATTCCCCGATCAAGAATTTTCTAAGCATTTATTTACATAAATAGTGTTTAAAAAAACATAATAAAGGCTGTTAACGATAAAGTGAGCATTTTTAAAATCAATCTTAGAAAAATGTCACTGCCCATACCTGTATATATTTCAACGGGTACCCTGAGTGACATGAGCCCAGTAAAGTTGGTAACCTTGAATGGGAAGTAGTTTCGTATCTTCACGTCGAATAAAATGTGTTAGGTAACCATTTCTAATAACTTAAATTATTTCTTTCTCTTCGTGTTTATATTTTAATGCGCCGAAGTGTGTAAATCAGCAGATTCGATAGATATTTACTTTCCAAATAATTTCACAGTTTCACTTAACCGACGCATGAAAAAAGTGATGAGCCCCACGACAATGTTAAACTTACATACGGCGGAAAAATTACAAAACGTGAATACAAGTAGATTTTAAGCAGGTCTTTCAAAAGTGCTCATTTTACCGTGAATAGCCTATACACAATTTCATGATAGTGCTGTTAGTAGTAAAGCACTACAATGATAGTTCACTAAGATTAGTTAATGCACATCTGGCAGGATCTCTTTACCTATTTCATAGATTGATTAAATAAATTATAATTTAAGTCTGATTATTCTGAACGTTTCCTTGTATTTTACGTTTATCACGGGACGCGATCACACGACGTAAGCCCAACCTAGCACAGTGGGAATGGGAAGCGGGGGTGGCAGACAGCAGGGAACCGGAACACGTGGAGATGCGTCGCCTGGGGGGGGGGGGGTGCTGTAGGGTCCCGACCCCCCTCGTGAAACCACGGGACAGCGATTCGCCATCGCAGTCGAGTGCATCCCGACACGCCGCTACAACGGGGGCAACTCCCTGCCGCACGGTCACGCTGACCGACCCCCCTTTCTCCCCACACACACCACCCCCTAGCCACCTTTTTGCGTTTCGACGCCCACCCCCCCCCCCCCCCACCCCCGCGCTCAGCGCACATCACATCCTGCCGCGGCGCGACGCCGCTCATTTACATGACAAATAATTAAAAAAAATTGTTTCGCGTACCCGGGGTGTACGCGGAAATATGAAAAATTCCCCCGCGTGTGAGTGTGTTGCCGGGCGGTTGGTAGCAATGCCTTCCACCATTTCGCTGGGTGGGGGGTCGGGGACACATAAAAAAAAGCGCCCAGGTATTTAAAAAAACAGCCGTACCTAGTCTCTCCCTTTTCTCCCGGAAACCTGAGAAGGAGTTCTAACGTGAATGCCGAAACCGACCTTTATAAATACAGCGGAAATGTATCAGGGCGTTAGCCAGACTTGACGCAGGAATATGACTAATCCCTTCCGCATTATAATCCATTGTAGTCTTTAAGGATAGGCACGTTGAGAATATATTGTAGTGATGCTACTTAGAAAGCACGCAAGTATATAGATTATGAGGCTTCTGGGGCAGCGGCATCTAGCAGTGGAGCAGTGGGCTGACCTTTGACCTTGACCTTTGACATCGACCTTTGAATTTGACCTCTGCCCTTGAACTCCATTCACCAGGTACTATGTTGCTCTATCATTCCATTCCGCCATCTTGTTTTTAGAATTTTCCACTTTCCTGCTCTGTCATTCCACCTTGGTACCTCCTGCTCTGTCGTTTCTTTCTCGCCTATTTTTCTCTCTCCAACCAGATATTTCCTGCTATTGGCCACAATCTTGGATGTTTGTAGGCCACCATCTTGTTTCATCTTGCGCCATCTTGGTTCTCATATCATCTCCTAGGTGATGCTAGAATCGACAGCTATCTTGGAAGTTTCTTTTATTATCTACCAGGGGTACTATATTGGTCCCCCCACTCTCTGCTAGGCAGGGCTAGTGTCACTTGATGTCATCGGCTGCTAGGAGCGTTGGTGCCGGCTGGAGGCTAAGGGCGATGTTCTGCGTGCTGTATGCAGACACTCGCCTCTTTTGACATGATATAATTTAATACATTATAGAAAGCTGCGAAGGTGAGGAGCGGCGAACTGCTGGACCCTGAATTGGTAGACGGACGCCCTAGTTGACTGAGCCCCCAGAACATGGGAGCCAGTACAGGTCTAAATGATGTATATATAAAAATAACCAACTAGATACGTCTATTCGAAAGAAAATTAAAAATATAAAGTGCTAGATGTCAATACTTTATGAGTATAGCTGTGCATAAATCATGAACCACCCAGGTTAGGTATTCGACATTTTGTACGTAGGCACCATTACACAATCTGATAAACTTAACATGTTAAGCCTCGAAGTACTTTTATACGCATAGTTAGCTTACATTTGCAAATCATGGCATCTGGCAGTGGATGTGCATGTCAGCCACCATCTTGGATCTGCCATTTTGGATGACCTTAAGCATGCCAAGTACATACTCTTCAATTTTGCTTATATTTGTTATACTCCTGCATATAAATAATAAGTTAATAATATTTTTCTCTCTATATCATAGAAAATGATAAAGTGGCAGACGACCACTCACAAAACCAATCCCTCACAAGACCGACTTCTCACAAGACCGAGCCCTCACACGACTGACACCTCTCAAGACTGGCCCCTCTCAAGACTGGCCCCTCATAAAGCCGACCCCTCACAAGACTTATTATGTATATCTAGAAATGAACATTGTATCAAAATGGGCTTAAAAATGGTATCTATAATTATGAGTGTTGTGATGAATTTTTTCTAAGAATTCTTTAGTCATGGGGAGGATATGTCTATTCGAGAAATAATATATGTGAGATAATTAAAAGTGCCATGACAATATGTGGCCAATATGTTGATTGTATGTGGAAAAATTAATTTGTTCCTATAGACATGAGTTCGAGAACTACATATTACATATGGCCATTATGTTGAATTGGACACCATTCATGCTTACAAGACACTAAAAATGCTCAATTTTATAAATAAAAGGTAAACTTATAAACTTACAAACAAAAGCGTATCGAGCTACCTTTCTATATATTCGTATTTTCAAAAGTTATTTTATTTTGATTTAACATCCATCAATTATATGAAAAATGATTTTATAAATGAAAGGTATGAATTTAATATAATATTTTTTCTTTCCCTTTTAAAACTTACGGTAAAGATTATGCCAAGCAATGTGTCTGTGGAGTCCTATTTCCAAGACGGATTTGTAGTATATGATACCAGAACCATAGATTATGAAAAGCATAATTTTATAAATTAGTCATATATTTAATAAATAAATTTTAATTTTACTTTTAAATTAGTATATCAAGCAGCATGTCAATGGATTCGTATTTTCAAAGAGAATTCTATTATTGTGTCAGCAAATATGATTACGAGGCAACGACGAGCATCAAATTGAATTTTCTAAGCATAGAATTGTGTGTGTGAATATATACCAAGTGTTATATATTTTCGGGCTCTTGTTTTCGATAGAAAGTTAATGTGACTCCATAAACTATAATTATTCGCATGTTTTCGTTGTCATATTGACTTTAGTAGACATAGGTCGTGTTCTAAGTGAATTATGTCTATATCCGACTTGTACCAACGTATAGGCACAACTGGACATCATTCAACGACTGCTGGATTTTAGACACGTGGAAATTGGAACATATCAGACCCGTGCAAGTCTAATCAAGATAAAAATTTAATTATGCCTTACGCCTTTTTATAAGCATAAATTGACGCAAGTTTCCTTCCTCTCGAAGTTATAGTCATAAAATTTAGATCAGAGCCATATCGTCAATTGTGCCTTAAGCTTCCTTGTAGTCATCAATTGCATATCATAGGTACTGCTTATGATCTAAACCAAACTGTTTTTGCCCATTATGCACTTGGCCTTCTTATAAACCTATTTGGGTGTAATTTTCTATCCAATTAATCTGTAGACATCATAGATACCACTCGTAACCTAGATTAAGGTGATAATGCAAGTTACGCCGCAAGCCTTCTTATCAAAGTTGGCCATCAATTGCGAACCACAGCTCTCAAATATGTATCACATGTACCACTCCTGAAATCAACCAAGGTGTTGTGGTCAGTCATGCTTCAAACCTCATATGCATGGTTTACAGCCATTCTACACTCATTCAAGACAGTCAATAAATTCACATCACAGGTATTACTCCTTACTTCTATCAAGGTGATATAGATAATTGAGCTATAAGCCTTTCATGAAAGGTATTTTATGTTAACTATAGCACATAATGTGTCAACAACCATGTTTATTTTGAAGAAACTTACGAATAATACGTTAAGTACCCATGTGATTGTAAAATAAATAATATATTTAAAAAAATTTAAAACCTATTGTGTGATATATCTAAAGTCCAGTATTTTTTTTTTTAAGAAAGTCGAATATGAAGGCAGAATTGTAGATTACTTGCCTCCCTATGACAGTTTCTGCATTGTATTAGAAGAGGAATGTCAAAAAATGTAGTGACGTGTTTTTCAAACATTACTATAGCACATGATGTGTCGTCGGTCGCAAATATTTTCAAAATTGTTCGAATACGATGTTACGTACATATATGATTCTAATCAAATATTTTATCTATTTAAATCTTAAGTTTCTAAAACTTATAGACCTAAGTATTCTGTGTTGCATGTCTACTGCTGCATATTTGCAACGTTAATACAACCATATCGGAACCCACGAGTGAATGACTATGTCCCGACGCCATATTGAATTTGATAGTAATACTTATGACAGAAGGATTCAAAGGTATACAGGATCATCGAAAAATAATGGTACAATTGCAAAAAATTACAATTTTAAAACTATTTGACCGATTTGGTTGGTTCTTGCAACAAAATGTACAGGAATAGTCAAGAGTTTCTTTTTAACTTTAAAATATTTTTGTGCGCGCTCTATTTGTAGTTATGCATATTCCCAGGCGAGATTCGACCTCCAGCCACGCATTTCAGAGAACTGTCGGTGTAATTGTATCAGTGGAAGCAGTGACGCTCTGGTGCAAATGCTCGAAACCTCGAATCTTCACAGCGTCGACAATGTCCTTGACATGACACCAAAAGAAAACGCGTGGAGGGGTGATCTCGAGGCTTCTTTCCGTGTCCATTTCGTTTAGAATGAAAGCTGCTGATGCGAAACGTTTGGGCCGAAGTTCCGGTTTAATTTCCATGCCTCAATTGAATCCTGTGCGCATGCAGTCTCGAAGGCTTATGAAGAATATCTTACACGGTAGTCTTCGGAATGCCAAGCTCCTAACTGCGGTGGGTAATTGAATGTTTAGGGCTGCGCACACAAGGAAGCCTAAGCTGGATCCGCCTTTCATCGGACGTTCTTGGCCGTCCTGGTGATTGTTTTTTTTTTTTCTGCACGATACCGGTTTCGCTGAAACTTCTAAACCAGTGACAAATAGCTCTCTATTTTGGTGCATGTTATCCAGGGTACTGCCGTCTTAATTTATGCTGAACATTCACTACAGACTTGAACTCCGCGAACCAAAGAACACACTGTGCTGTCTGCTGCATGGTCGCCATTTCACCGGAGGGGTCAGTGCAGATATTCCAGATGGAACTGCCACAATCTCAAGGTCTCCGTGTGACTGTTGAATACCTCCCCCCTCCCCCCCCCTATTAAAAAACTTCCGTTCTTCCGCTACAAATTGGTGCAAGTATCAGCTAACTCAGTTAAATAGTTTTGTTGCTATAAATTTATGAAATTTTACCATTCTTTTTCGATGATCCTGCATATGGAAGGAGCTTATACATGGACTTAGAGCACAAAAATTATTTGTCACAATTGTATAAAAATTTCATTAAAGTCAAATTCTTTGCAGTCGTGGGTATTTTTACAACAGATACACTAATAAATGTGTCTGAGGCACTGGACATTGCATTATGGATGCTTAAAGAAATAGTTAGGGAAATTTTAGACGTTACATCGGTTTGGTAGCCGATATTAAATATAAATAAAAACAGGAAGAAGATAGGTGTGTTGATAACGCCTAGTAAGAAATAGTTCTTATGCAAAATAATATTGCATTCAGTGCGCACGAATCTGGTGCAGTGCCCGTATGGTGTAATTTGCTCTACCTGGTTATGCTTTGTTTACATGAGGCGGATCATTATTCTAGAAGTAGAACTTTAGTGGGGTTTAGGAAAGTTGGAAGCAGTTGTGAACAGGCTGTTTATAATTTTTGCAGTAATTTACAGTGCGCAGCTTTATTATGTATGGTGGTTTAATTTATCACTTGTGTCACCCTTGGTGCATTCTTGCTGGCGTATCTAAAATATGCTTAATATCTTAGAACACCATCCATTTAACCGCATTTTCACAAGAACAACAATTTTACGATGCAAGAGTGACGATAGTTTCAATGAATAGACAAATAAACAAATCATTTAAGGACAACGCTAGTAAACAATTTTAATTTCTGCAAAGTCGCGTTTGGACATAAGGAAGCATTGCTACGAGTCTCTTCCCAAGACTGCGATATGTGTTAGTGGGTGGCTGAGTTTCTCGCAAACCAAACCTGTAGGAGTAGTATATAATTACAAGTGATGTATGCCACTTTGTAATTTCCTCTTCGCTTAAGGTAACTGAGCAGAGGAACATCCTTTTTTCTTTTTAGCCATTCTCGCTATTTTTTCTCTTTGAATTTATTTTATACAACAAAATAGACAATAAAAAATGTTTTTTTTTTTTTTTTTTTTTGCATTTTTCGAAAGAAAAAAATTTTATGCCCAGGACAAATGTTTACTGAGATAAACGTATATAGGCTATTCCACGGTAAAGTGAGCACTTTTGAGGCCCTAGTTACTCTTTAATTTCAGTATTTTTTTTTTACTTTAACCATATTTTAAAAATAAATATTGCATCGTAAGTGATAAACACAGTGTGTAGATTCCACCGCACTCGGAAGTTCACGTCCAAAGCTAAAATTAAATAGTTTTATTGAATATTATTCCAAATGAGCAGGCTTTCTAAAGTGGTCACTTTACCGTGAATAGCATATATGCACAAACACTCATTTATTTTACAGGATGTCCCCTTTATAGTGTTTTGTAGAAACAAACTGGCATTTGTTATTGTGTGTATACAATAACAATTCAGAAAGAAAAATGGTTTCTTTTTTTTCGGGAGGGGGGGGGGGTGGTTGGAGAGAGAGAGAGAGAGAGAAGAAGGGTGCTAGAAAAATTATAGACCATGACTTTGTAAACTGCGCTATTTCCCCTCGCAGCAGTGCGCGCTTCCTTCAGCTGCAAAAATTCACATTGACAACTAAGACTACTCCTTGGGTGGGAAGGCAGGAGTGTAGCCATATCATCTGCATTTCTGCCGTGTCATCGCGAAATGGGCAGAGTGGTTGGTGTGAAGAGGGAATTCTCCATTGTGGAAGGCGGGGGTGGGCTCGAAACAACCCCCCCCCCCCTTTTTCTTCTAGCTTTCCCACCCGCCTCTTCACTCCTCCTTAAAGTCGCCCTTTCCACGCTCGGTGATGGATTACCTCTGGGAGACTCGAGCGCTCTTGCGCACTCCCTCACCCCCCGCCACCTTCTCAAGCAAGGGCCATCCCAGGGCGACAGCTGATGGATCGGACTCTCAAGAAATGTCTGGGACCAGCCTCTCCAGCACATAACAGGCTGCTCGCAGGTAGCCGGCGGTGATGCGGCGTGGGAGGGGAAATATTACACGTGGAGTTGTGCTTGTGTGGCCTCCCGAGTCAGTGAGGTATTTTCGTTTCTTGAAATAAAAATAAACAAGGTATTCTAAAGACGTGGATACGCAATGCACCATAAATTCAACAACTATCGCAGGGAGTGTCACGAAATACTGAAGTATTCTTGTTGGCTTTTTTTAAAATAACTTTTTTTTGCAGATACTTACCTTCCTTGTTCAGCTTACATACCAAGTGTATTCACTCAGCGCTTACTTACAGTCTCATTTCTTTGTACAGTTTTATGCAGCGTATCTCAAATTGAAGATTGAAACTATACGTACAAACAAAATTGTGTGTGCATCTGCATACTCAATCTCCTTGCACGGCTTTGCTAAAGTATTACTCTCAGCAGCGTACTTAGGACTTGAGAATTTTGTACAAGAACGTGTGATACCCAGTGGGATGGACCCCCGCGTTTTTTTTGTGAAATAGTTGTTAGCGCGAATACACGTATCTCGGTAAATAAATATTCTGCAAATAAGACTTATTTTGGCAGAAAAAATTTTTTTAAAAATTATCACTGCAAATTGTTTTCACTTTTGTGATAATGTGTATTCTTGAAGGAAAATATCGAGAAAATGGTCAAACATCGCATTTTTAAAAGCTTGCCTATGCAGCTTCCTTAAGCGTCAAGAGAAAAGTACGGGTGTGTTGTTTAATCCGCGGTCTTTCATCGCGTATAATAAAACCTTACTCTTACAGATATAATTTACACAGTACAGCGTCATGAAGGAAACGCCTTGCAAGTAGGAGCGATGAGACGCTAGAAGTGCGTGTTAGTGTCGCCCGTACAGCTCCCACGCGTCTGGACCTTGTTTGGTTAGAAGGGGGGGGGGGGGGTCTATCCCAATCTTAAACATGGCACTAAGCCAAGCTTTGTGGCGTAGTACCTTCCAACCTCCTTGCCGAAAGTTTGTGGGTTCAAATCTCGAGTGACGATTGAATGAGGGTGCCGTTTACGCCTATATAATGTTTATAATGAGATGTCGCCCTGATAGTTTCGTCGCCCAGGCAGGCCTGCCAACTAAACCTGCAGAGCTGGTCACTCTGATAAATGAATGTTTCTGGCGTAGGGGTGAAAGATTCATTGAATCTGACGCCCATCAGGATGCCATCCGCACATACGGGAGGCGTACCTTTGATTACAGTAAGCCTTTCAACGGGTACACTGTGGTCAGGTACTAGTCCTTCTCTTCGGATGACATTCTACCACCAGTTTGGTCACGCCACATAGATGTGACAAGCCCCTCCCTTGGGAGGGGCCTGGCCGGGTGGAGGAAGGATCTGGGAGGAATGATCGGTGAGTTTGGGAATCTCTCGATAGGGACGAAGCAACACAAGGTATTGGAAAACTGAATTCCTTCCAACAATTGAGCCTCCAACCACCCGGCCAGTAGCAAATACACCGATTAAGACAAACCAGATAATGACGACATGCCGCTGAGCAATGCTCAAGCATACTTTAATTGAGCTGACAAAGTTGATTGCACCTGTATGTTTTTAAATCTGTTGGACAATTGTAAAGCGACAAAGAGCGCAGCGATGGTTTTGTATGTTACTGTGTGTGCATGAGTGCCGTTACGGAGTGCAGTTTTGAGTTTTCGATACAAGCATCAGGGGGCGAGGTGGAGGGGGATGTTACTGGTTACCGGATATCCCCCGAAACTTAGTCAGGTACAACCCAGGTGCACTGAGCCGAGAAGGCAATTATGGGGATACCGTCATGCTTAACTTCAAACGAGTCAGGATTTGCGCAGTCGCGAATAGTAGTTAGTTGTGTGTGAGTAGTTTAGTTGTAGTGTTCTTTTTACATTTTTCGGACAGCATGGCGGTTTCAAAATTGCAAAGTTCCCGGTGGTTACCTGAGATCAAAAGAGCCGATTTAGCTTATTGTTTGTGGGGCCTAAAGTAGCTTGGCTAGAAAGTAGCGCTCCAGGTATGACCTTTTAATAGGTATCGGCCACCTGGAGGGGAGGTTTGGTGAGGCCAGCGCCGGTTCCACTGGGAACTTTGATAGTTTCAAACAACTAGCATCGGCCGAGTAAATCAGTTACTTGTATAAATACTTATAATATATCCGTGTATATTCCAACAAATACGTACACTCACCGTCAAATAAAAATAATTACAACCACAAGGAAGCAACCTACAGAAATGAATCGTGGTGGGTAGGTTTGACAATGTGAGGTATGAATATAATTTTCTTTGGAAGCTCGGCCGTGCAAGTTATGTCAGTATGAGCGGGTCTTATCGCTGTACTTGCCATCCCGTATAAGATCATCCCGGTGTGTATGTTTTGCTTCTGACTGGTGTTGTGTCGGTAGCACAACTTAGAAGTGTAGTATGCCTCGGAGATGAGTTCGACAGCGTTTCGAACAGTTGGGTGGGGCCGCGGGGGTGTAATGGTTAGACTTCAAACCTCCCAACTTGGCGAACCGGGTTCGATTCCAGGAGGGGTGACTCACGGATATTCGCGTGTGAGCATCGTGCCGGACGACGCCGCTGGTCGGCGAGTTTTCTCGGGGATCTCCCATTTCCCCCTCCACTTCAGTCTGGCAGTGTGCTCCATTCTCACCTCGCTTCACCCTCATCGGCTTTCAAGACCTCGATGGTATGAGCCACCCTAAACTCTTTGCCGAGTTGAACATGTGTGGCGCGGTACAGAGGCGTCGCGCCGTAGAGCTGCAGGTAGCGGGGTGGGCAGTTCGCCGTACTGCGCACCGTATCGGTTGTATAGGCTATTCACGGTAAAGTGGGCACTTTTTAAGGCCCTCCAAACAGGCATTAATAACTAATAAATATATCTTATTGCAGCCTTAGGGGTTAACTTTTGAGAGTGGTGAAATGTATACACTGTGTTTATTTGTCTCATTGCAATGGTTATATTAAAAAGCAGCAGGAAGATAGAAATTGGGTAGAAGTAAACATTTAGAAGGGCCTTAAAAAGTGCTCACTTTATCGTGAACAGCCTCTATGGACATTACCATTGCACGCTGTTGGTGCCAGTGGATAGCAGAAGACACGCACACAGGATCTGGGAGACAACCACGAACCACACTGAGGAAGAACCGACGGGCTCTATGACCTGCTTCCCACGATTACAGACATTCAGCGAGCAGTGATGCCCGCCCTGAATCATCGTCTTGTGAGTAACAGCCGTATACTGAGGATAGGGTAGACCGATCTCGCTGGCTGCGCACAACCAAACTCCGTGTCCTAACATTGAACTGATTTTCTGCTTACACGTCTAACAACAATAGCGTGGATTGGGTTTGAGGTTAGAACACTGTTAAATAAACAAGTGCTTTCCAGGTGTTTTTATACTTCCTCTAATCAACTTATGCTTTTTGATTACATTCAAACTGGTAGAAGTATACTATTTATATAATAGTGCTTGTCATTTAAAAATTAAGATATATACAAACACGTACATCACAGTTGACCATGTGACTTTGACAGTTGTGTAGGATTGGGGTAGATGAATGTTGGGTACATGCGCAGAAGACGTATAAACGGTCTACCGCATATTTAGTCTACGGTAACAGCGCCGTTTGAAGACGGCTGCAGGACGGAGGACAACATGCCCGCAGTCAGTCACGACGACTGTCCTTAACACAACACCAACGTCGCCATAGACTGTTATGGTGTCAGGGACCAACTGTCATTAAGCCATGCAGAACTGCAGCGAGTAATCTTCACTGATGAGTCCCGCTTTTGTCTTGGCGGTGATGACCAACATGAATCCTGCTGTCGTGGCGTGGGGTCGGATTTCTGTACGATGCCCGATCACCATTGGTACTCATCACGGGCACCATGACATACCAACGTTAAGTTCACTAGGCGACCAGCGAGTGGTCTCACTGTTTGTGAACCCCGTGCAAGTGCTCTATTCCAAAATGCCGACGATCGAGCTCGCACTGCTGCCGTCCCAAGAGCGTGGCTTGAAACCACGGACACTCTATTATGGCCAGCTACATCCTCTCATCCGTCCACGATTGAAAATGTATGAAATGCTGTTGTATTGCTGCTCTATTGCTACTCGTCACCTACCGCCAAATCTGCAGAACTAATTTTCGAGTTGCGTCGTATGGGTTATCGCAGGGCACCGTTGGGGACCTCTACAACTTCATGCCGCGACATCTGACTGTACGTGTTTGCAAACACGGCGGTCCGGTTTCTTACTGAGAAACGTATCTACAGCACAATAAATATTGCTCATACCAGTCTCAATTTTCAATAATGTATTTTTCTTGGCGACTTCTTCTTTCCTTCAGAATAGCATTGCAATCAGACACTTCCCTGTCGAATCAACTTTTTTTTTTTTGACAAGTAATGCACAATCTCCCAACTTGTAAATGCTCCGTGGCCTGCTGAAGCCAAAATAATTTTCTCCGGATATTCTGTGAGGTTTCACGTTCATGGTCTCTCTACGTAACGTAAGGCAGTCATGAACAAATACCATTTTCTCTCATTTCTAACATCTCTTAAGCCATTTTTTCCCCCTAACAGTAGGAATTAATTTGAACAAATCGTAAAGCGTAGCGTTGTAAAAATGTGTGTGTATAAAGGCAAGAAGATTGTGGATTCTTGAAATCTCAACTAGCTACTAGTTTCAGTAACACCATACGTCTTGCAAGCTGTGTAACTGTCACTAAGTAAAGTTGGTGTTTTCAACTTACACTTTCACACACTATGTTAAAATTTCAAGATTCATACAACTGCAATATCGGCAGGAATTTTTTTTTTTAAATAACTTATTAACACCCATTGCCCAAGTTCCTGTGATAAGACATATGCTCTAAAAGGACTCTAATTTCTAGAAAAAGAGGAACTGTGAGAAATACAGTAGGTTAAATAAACTATAATACTGAATTCATGTGAATTATTAATGGTTAAAATCACACAATTGGCGTAGCACTTAAATTATTTAGAATTTTTCTCACGAACGTATTACAATAGAGTGAATTATACTTTTTTAATTTGAGGGAGCATTGCTAACATATGTGAATGCCTATGACGCATATTAATGTTTAATATCCACGTTGGCGTTCCAGAAGTTAATGGAATATTCCCCAACAGCTAATATAAATTAGTGACATTCGTTCATGTTTCAAATTTAATTAATATTAAGTATTATTGTGCATACACTCTATGAAATCATTCGGAAATTCACCATACCAGTGCATATTCTTAGTGAGAAAGCGGGGTGGTAGTTTTTCCCCCTATACATTTGTTGCAGCGTTTCTAAATTTTCTCAGGAAAAGTCAAATTCGTAGGGAAGTTCCCAACTTTGTACTGTAGCGACGCTAAACATCTCTGTGCCTGCAGCTTGAGTGTGGTATTGTTTCCATGTAATGTATAGAATAAAAAAATTCCATTACTAGTGTTACGTGCTGCAGTTGACGCCAACTCGGCTGCCCCGCGCAGTAATCTGAGACCCGCCTCGCCCTCCCCTCTCCTGGAACGATGCGCTCGTGGCTGTCTGCCCTCCTTCTGGGAATCACGTGAATGCCGACAGCGGCGAGACTTGCTGGCGTCACAGACCTCCTCTCGCCGTTTAGAGTTTCCGATACGTTTAGCGACGACGCAAGAATGTTCTGGTGAGACTGGCTGGCACCTCAGCCCTCCGCGACGCAGCACGCGAGTTGAGGAAGATTCTAGGTGGCGGCCTAAAACTGCCGCAGTCTTTGACGGAGGCCGCCTGGCGAGTGTGCGCGAGCAAGTGATATATGGACGACGACAGGAGATTGCAGGACGACTGCGAGCGAGGTGTTCGTGGCTTGAACGGACGAGAGGGTGTGAAACCGTCAAGTGAAGCGTACTGTACGCGAGGGCGCTTGGAGGACTCTAGAACATTGCGACTGATGGGACATGAACTGAACTGAGGTGGGACTGAATGGAAGTGTAATACAGATTTTACTGTAAATATTCGAACTGTCAAATATGGACGCATAAATTATAAAATAATCGAATAGGTTGATATACGGTCTATTGGGACTGATCTTTAATTATTTGATTTCATTGATTTCGTTGTCATAATTATACATTTTATTAATTAGTGTCAATTGTGAAAAGTAAGTGATTTCAATTTATTGTGAGAATTTGAGTTCAGAGAATTTTGCTGTAGTTATTGTAAATAAAATAAGGAAATTATAATTAATTCTTTTATTTGATTAAGACCTCCATCCCTTAACGAACGTGGTATAGCCCACTTAATTTCTAGAGAGAGAAGTTGTAACACTATGTAGGAAGTTTACCAAAAATTTTTTACAGTGTATGCTAAACGCACACTGTACTGACGTTCTGGTGGCGGATCAGTGCTGGTCTGGAATACCTATGCGCAGATCTGTAGAAAACGCTATTAGCACACGTGGTCGTGGCGCCAATTAAATGTGTTGGAACTTATTAAGCTTTTGTTTGTTTGAAATAGAATATATTTTTTGTCCTGACATAATTGAACTCTTGCGATATTTATTATTTTTCTTCTGAACTTTTAAACTCCAAGGCTGGTGTTCGATTTTAGTGGCAATGAGCATTTAAAATGCGTGCACATGGAAACGTACTAGTTACCAAGATATAGGGTATTCACAGTAATGTAAATACTTTTGGAAGCACTCTCATTTGGAATAATAGTCAGTAAATATTTTATATTTTAGCCTTAGAAGTAAACTTACGAGTGCTGTGTAATATACACACTGTGTTTACTAGTTACAAATTAATATTTATTTTAAAAATGTGGGCGAGGGATAAACAAATGGCTGAAAGGAAAAGTAACTATAAAAGGGCTCACTTTACCGTGAACAGCCTAAACCTACCGGGCGCGAAGAGACTGATCGAGTAGGTGTGAGTGAAATATTTGGGCGGCGCTTAACAGTGAGATCTTCAGCGCCGTTGGGGGTGAAGTGACAGTGTGCAATGGCGAGGAAAACTGGAATACCTCGAGAAAACTCTTAGGCCTATGACAACATACGCTACATTTCCCACACGCGGGAATCCTGGAGGACGTCACCAGGAGATCTAGATCGGTTCACTGTGCTGGGAGTCGAATGATCTGACCACTACACAACCCGCGCCCTTTGATAGTGTCGGAATCCTGAACTAACTGTGTACAGTTACTATCGTTCGATTTATTTCCCTTACAATGTGGCGATAGAGGGCAAGTTATATGAGTTGGTTACAGTGCCAAAGGTAAATGTTTCGTTCGACCTGTGTCACCGGCCTATTAACCTTCTCATAAGGCCGCACTGGCATATATTCGACAAACTATACTACAGAGTTGTTTTCTATTCTTTAAAAATTACTTGCATGTGAAATACGTCGTACAGTCAATAAGTCCGTGTATGCCATGGTGCATATCTGCCTACACTTCGGGGCGCCAGTTCACGAAATGATGGAATGTATTAGTTTAACACATGGCTCAAAAATAACCAATTATCAAATACCATACACCTAAAGTTATTTTTACGTCCTGTCAATTCGGCAGCTACTCCTGTACGCAACAATAGGGTTATACTGATTCGATGAACTTGATGTAATTTTTACTCGCGGTTTCTTATTTAAAATTTATAACACGACGCTTGCTATAAGAATGAGGAGAAAATCTCTTGATGGAAGTTATAAGTTAGATGAAAGAAGTGAAGAAAACTGAAAGAAAAAGAGAAAATCTATTTCACTTTCTCTCCAGGTTTTATTTTTTTTGTAAAAAAAAAAAAAAAAAAAAAAAAAGAATGGAAGTATTGGGGAAAAGTAATAGAAGCGTTTTGCTCTCCTACCTACCCGGTTCCTAGTGACAGCAGACATCTTTCCTCAAGGCGTGGTTGCCCAGAGAGGGAGACGGAGAGTAGCAGAGTGGGAGAGAGTGAGAGAGAGAGACGGAGAAGGGGTGAGCGCAGGGCAAGTTGCGCGTGCAGGAGAGGAAAGATCCGGCAGGCTGGAAAACTCGTCGCTAAGTTATTGACTGCATGGTGTGGCTGAACTTCTCTTCATCCCTTAAAAAACTTCTTCCTCCCAGCCCTGCTCTCATATTTCCAAGCCTCCAGGGACACATCTAACCTTTTCCTCCCTCTGTGCGCCCGCTCCCCACAGGAACAGAAGACTCGGGGTTCAATTTCCATGATATACCGGGTTAGGGGAAGGGGGATGATGTGCGGGGAGGGAAGAACGGGGTGCTGGCTGAGCTCTGCGTGGACCACGGGACTGTTCCCGGCCAGCTGGGGCGGTGTTGAGCAAGTGTCCAGGCCCTTTAACACACATCCTCGACCAGCCAGCGGTCCTCGCTCGGCGTTTATGACACGAGGACTGGCGAGGTCCGGGGAAAGAGAAGGCTTCTGCTCGCTCCCTCATCTCCGCACTTCGGGACTTCTTTCTCCATGGCCAAGGAGGACACACCGAGCTCTGCACGCGAGTCTCGCCACCACAAAGGGCGATACGTGGTAGAGTGCGGGTGCCATCTACGCAGTAACCGCTCTCCGTGGCCCAATACTGAACTGCTTCTTCGCCAATATCAATAACAGAATCAACGTGGACCTAATTTGAGGTCAGAAAACTGCTTGTGGAAGTAAGTGTGTTGATATATTTGTACACTTACTCAGATCTAGTTTTAATGCAACAAATTATTTTATTCACATAAAATTTTGGACACCTTGAAAATTCAAACGTAAACAAACTAGTTCATCACTGTTTACCACGTGATTTTGATAGCTATTCTAATTACGGATAAGTGAATAAATGTCGAGGACATGGCAGAATACGAGAATCTGTCTACACGATCTTTCTAGTCTATGTTTGCATGTAGCAATCCGAGCACCCGATTTACTAACTGATAATTTCAAGCATAGTTCCGAATACAGATACGTGGTTTTCGGAGGCCAAATATGCCCTTCACGTGACATGTGTACTACACATACGAAACAAAAACAGACAGTTAATAAAAATCATTATTTATTACGCATATAAATCAATTATATTACCAACAGACCAGTGAGGAAACTTTGTCATATGTTAAGTTGAGTTTGCTAAAAAAAATCCAATAAGAAACTCTGAAAAAAATCGAATCGCTAAGTAAGAGAAATTTTATTATTTTATCAATTAAGTGCATTCAATTAGCAATATTTTAGTGCACTTACATTTCAATACGCTAGCCGTTGTGGTATTAGTACTCCCTTCGTGAAAATTGTAAGGTTTATCAAATAATATTTTGGCTTGGTTCCTCAGAGTTTTCTAACATCACCATTATTTCAATTAAGTTTTATATGGATGTGATCTGATGAGACAACGTATTAAGCACAGGAACAAAATACACTGGTTATTTTCAAGATAGGAGCTCACGGAAACTAAGATCTTAGTTGTCTCTCTGTGAAAGCACTGCGGTGGTTTACTTCAACTTGTCTCGACTGAAATTTCACACTATTATGTTTCACTAATTAGTTATTCAGGAAATTGAAATCATTAGTATTATTTTTGTTTTAAAGAGCTTTTTGAACTTCCCCTCGTTTATTCACCCAATTTTTACAGCATATTCAGAGCTTGAACCCAGAAACTTTTGTGGTGTGAAAGCTCCTTAGCAACCTCGGCAACGAAGGTGACTTCACACAAAAATTCTGTTTGCTGTGTTGGATTATTTCCTGTAAACATCTACTTCTTTTGCGGGATAAAAACTGATAAATGCTTAGTATGTAAGAATAAAACATCAGTCAACAGGTCTTCTTGCCCCAGCTAGATAGTGACATTTGTCATCGACATAAAGACATTGAGGCCCATTAAGATTGCGATGGACTCTCGCTTTTCTGTGAAATAGTTGTTTGCGCGAGTAAAAGTTCTGCAAATACGCCTTTTTTTCACAAAAGATAAAAAGCAAATTATCTATGCTCCTATTTTTGTTACTTTTGTCATATCATTTGCAGTCATTGAGAAAAAAATTGTGAAAATGATAAAATATCGCATTTTTTAAGCTTGCCTATGCGCAGTTTCCTTAAGCGGCAAGAGAAAGGTACAAAGATACGGGCGTAGTTTAATCTGTGGGCTTTCATCGCGTGTAATAAAGTCCCGCTGTTACGAATCTAATTTGCACAGTACGGCGTTAACGACGGAAACACTGCACGCCTTGCGTGTAGGAGCGATAAGGCACTAGGCTAGCGTGTTAGTGTCGCCCGTATCGCTCCCTCGCTTCTTGACCTTGGAAGCGGGGTTCCCACCGGGGTTCATCCCACTCTTTAAAAAAAAAAACCCGTGAAAGTGCACACACGGGCAGTCATTATTTTCACTCGATGATTGTTATTTGAACTATCCTGTATCGTATTGAATATACAGCAAGGCACTGCATGTTGGAGGAAGCCAAGGTGGAACTCTTCCCCTGATGGAAAAATAGTGAGAGACGTCTGGTCCTCTCATGGACATACATACAGTGAAATATAAGATATATTTCTGACCGGACCATGAATAACTTGAGTAAATGAGAACATTCAGAAAGAAGTGATAGTTGTTACCACCAGACTGCATCTACTTTATCTGGTCAAGTGGTGGGCTAACTGGAGAAATAAGATACCACACAAATCCATCTGTTATCAAGACCGGACACTATTAAAAAAAAAAAACTTTATTCATAGTGTTTAGCATAGGTGACGTTGCATAATGATTGGATTAATCATATAAACTGTCTGAGTCAAGTAAACAATGTCCAAAAAGGGAAATAAATCTGTTTGATTCAATACGCCTAGGTGCCAAGTCAACCGGTGTCATTATTATTAGGCATAAAGATTGCTGTTTTTAGACATGAAGTGTATAATATTGGGTTATTAGTGCAGGTAAATTAAAAAAAAAAATTCTTTAGTCTTTCTGTGGCAAATATATTTTTGTAAGAATTAAATTGTTAGAGTATCGAGGCTAAAGCTGCAATAAACAAATTACACTGCTGTCGTTTTGGAATTGCTTTAGCAATACAGAAGGACATTACAAGTATCGTGTAGTAGTGTTTTATTTGAGGGGAAATGTCTATTATGCCAAATCGTCAGGATATGGGGATTAAATATACAGATAACGTATTATTTATGTCTAAATTTCGTGGCCCAAAGTGACTATGTTTAAGCTTAATGAACGTAGTATTATATATATACATATACCAACGTAGCCATTATAAAAGAGAAACTACAAATGCATTATTGTATATTAGACATATGTTAAATACAAGGACATAAGATGAACATAAGTTTATATGACATACTCTAGCTATTAGATATACATATACAAGGTGTTTTTATATTACTTGTCAAAATTGAAACCACGTCATATATGGACTAATATAAACACGAAATTCTATTCGCAAAATGTTCGGAAAATTCATGTAGTATTTCAAAATTTATATTGAAGTTACCAATCAGCGCCGGGAACCCGCAACTTCACGTACCTACGTGAACAGCAATTTGCATATCACGAAGGCGAACGAAACTGGCGTGCCACGGTGAGAGCGCCTGCACATAGGACACCATAATCTCGAGGTACGTAGGCACCGCTGATGGTCGCTTGTTAGTAAAAATGTGCCGCATTTCATGGACAGTGGGAGATCGGCAATTTAGTAGTAAAGGGTGCCAGAAGTGATTGCATCTTGTTTGCAACAACACACAGCAATATTGGCGACGTGGGGTCCTCACGTGTTTTCCGTGGTGGCCTACATACAGGCGGTTGCCGTGTGACACTGTCAGTTCCGTTCTCTTTCGTCATATATAACTTGTGCACGCAGATACGTGAAGTTGCTAACTCCCGGAGCGGTTTTGCTAACGTCATTTTCAATTTAAAAATATTAGATGAGTTTTCGGAACATTTGGCTAATAGGATTTCTTGTTTATATTAGCCCATAGGTGCAGTTGTTCGAATTTTGATATGCGGTTTAAAAACTCCTTGTATAAGAATATAAGTGGACCTATATGAGATTTTAACATATATTTATCAACAAATATAAATACCAATTATAATTTTGTAAATTAAACATAAAAGTAGTAATTTATGTATTATCCATTTCTAGAGCTTTAGTCCCAGACATCGTATGAATCTAAGCCACATGCATATCCTTTAAAATCTCTAATTTTAAGACTTGTTATATTATACCTATTAATCATCAAACTAATTTTACGCTGTCCAAGAATGTTTGTTACAGATAGTTTTGAACTAGTAAGTAACGCATTCTATTCGATTCCTTCAAGCAAACAAAAAAACCATAACAAAACTATTAGCCGGTTTGAATCGTGAATGGAGTATACACACTATATTAGTTATTATCAGTTCAGCAGACTCTGAAACAAATACGAAAATACATTATTGGGCGTAAAGAATTTTGTCAAAGAGAAAAATTGTGAAAACCATTGAAACAAGTTATATTTTGAAAACTACCTGAGGAATTCTAAAATAAAAATTTGAAGAAAATTCCTATGGCTACTACATATTGTTTACACATTGTTACGCGTGGACCGCTGGCCTTCCCAACCCCTCCGAGGGGCATGGATCACGACCCGCCTCTCCCCAAGACCCTACCAAAGGTGGACAATCAATATTGCCAGGCGGGTCGTAAATAAGGGTGAAGGGGAATTGAATTGACAGGTGACCTAACCTGGCGTCACCCCCCCCCCCCCCCCCTGTTTTTCAGCTCTGCTGGTGATGTTGACGGCTGCGGGATATTGCACTAACTTTCTGGTCACTTTCCTCGGCGCAAGCCGGCATCTTAATTATGTTCTCGTTCGGCCGCCTGCTCCTATGAATAGTGCCACATCCAGAGGGTCATAGCAATCTGCGATATAGTCATCTGGCAAAGTGCGGCGAACGGGGAACGAAGAATAGGACGGGCGGTGGACGGAGGTGTGGGAGAGAAATGCGGTGCGCGCGCGCGCGCGCCAAGCGAAAGATCGTCCGCAAGCGCCGCGGAGGGCGGTGTGTTCGACGAGCAGAGAGCGGATGTGTACGGGAACGATCGGTTCGCTCCAGGATGTCCCGGACAGGAAAGGCTGGTGATGTCCGGATTGAAACAAATTCGGCACTGAATGGACGAGTGATGCAGACTTGATTGCGAGTACATACTGGAACTGTCAGATTACAGATGTATAATTTTTAACAGTAATTCGACGGGTGTTAGAAAACAGTTTATAAAGACTACTTTCAATATTGAATTTGTTAATTTGTATGAGGTGGCGGACGATTTGGTATGTATTTGTTTTAAATCACAAGTCATAGCAATTACTGCGAAATATTATATCTGAAATGCTTTTTTTTGGATTATTTATTAATAAACTAGGAAATTTTCACTTAATCAGGATATCCATCTCTATAACATCGCTAAAACCACAGAATTTGTATAATTGTAACAGAACCAGTAACATAAGTCGAATAAAAACTTATCACTGGTTTACGGATAATAAATAAACTGCCAGCGTTGGAAAAGAGGGAGCTACTGGAAATTTTTCTATTGCAGCATTGAAATTCCGCCACAGAAATAATCACTGAAGTGTGCAATTCATTTTCAGTGGAGGTATTAGTGGTTTCTGTGTCCGAGGCTATTCGCACTATTGCAGGTCGAGAGTGAGCGAGTGCGTCAGCTACCCAGGAA
This sequence comes from Dryococelus australis, assembly GCA_029891345.1. Taxonomy (NCBI): domain Eukaryota; kingdom Metazoa; phylum Arthropoda; class Insecta; order Phasmatodea; family Phasmatidae; genus Dryococelus; species Dryococelus australis. The sequence goes on from CM056999.1 coordinate 52,295,866, forward strand.
CTGCATCACGTTGGTTAATTGTTACTCGCCACGCTGATAAAAGTTGGCAAACTCATTTCGGGGAAGGCAGCACAGCGGTTTCAGGAGGTCCCACCCTCCCAAGCCCCCTCGGGAGGGGCGTAATCAAAGAGTTGGGCGAAAACTCGCGGGCCTTCCCCGGACGAGCACGCAAACACGAGGCCCCGGGCAACGCAGGGGGCTATATCATGGTAATTAGCGCGGGCCTAGGCCCCCTACGTGCGAGCGTCCATTAAGAAGTTAAACAATGTAATGGAGTCTGTATGCTTGCTCCTCTATCTCTCGAGCCAACCCCCGCTTCACCCCCTCCGCGGCCTACTATTCCCCTAACGCGAGGCCCCTTTTCTCCCCAGTGCAAACTACCACTCCACGACTGTCAACTTTGCTTTTATACGCCCCGCCGCTAACATGCTTGCTTGTTATACGTATGTCCGCCTGCCGCGGGCTTTCCCATCCTTTCTGGCGAGGCGGGTGTAACTGCAGGAATGAGAAGAACAGACGAAACTCGAAACAACCCGCGCATACTTGCAGGAATATCGTGAACTTCGTTGCCTTCTGCCGTCCACTGTGGTTAACTGACCTACAATCCATTCACGGTTGCGTCATGCATTTCTGAATCACCGCTAATGTTCGCCTTCTAGGATAATCCTCCACCCCATGCGAACTCAGCTTAACTAAGCCTGGAAAATGACACCAAAGACAATGCGCCGTATTCGTGCGCACTCAATAAAAAAATTTTCCTTGAGAACTATTTCTTACCATGTGTTACAACACAAGAGTTCTCTCATTCTTGAAAATTCATATTATTATAAATGCACATTATAATTTATAGATAAAAATAAATAACATTTAAATTGAACCCAAAATAAAGTTACGTTTATGTTGACACAAGTATAAAACGCTTGTGATACATGGCATATTAGGGAACAATCACGTTCGTATGTGGGGTGATTTTCCGAAGGTTTGATTCAAAAAAGTGTGAAGAAACCGCAAATAGACTATGACATCTTGCTTGGATAGAGCAAGAACAGCGGTGATTCGGGGTTTTCCTGCACTCTAAATTTGAATCAGCGAGAATGTCACTGCTTCAATCAGTCGAACGCATCTGACTGATACAGCAGTCACTTCAGTGAATGTAACTGATGAACCAGTGGAAAAAAATCCATATATCCTTCACTAATTGATTCAGTGACATTTCCCACTGATTCGTGTCATTTTGTTCACTGTTTTCTCAGTGGTTTATTTTTTGTCTGATGGACCAGTGAAACATCTGAGCAACGTGCACCTTCTCGGATTATTTTTGACTGATGTATCAGTGAAACTACATGTAAAAATGGCCGCCGAACATAATTTCAAAATGGCAGTTAAACAACGCGTATCAAGTGAAGTAGCGACGAACAAATAATAAAAAAAAAAAAACTAATACAAAATACTATTTAAAATGTGTTTCGTCTTTGAAGATGGCATTTTACGAGGTAATGTGAACACGCAGCCTTTCATTCCGTTTTTGCGTCTTTCATTTCGTTCTCATGTAATCGTCACAGCGCTCTGTTTGAATATTTAAAATACATTTGATGTGAAGAATAGAGGGCCCTCATACATACTATTCGTTTTTAACAATCCTGACGGTACTACTCAAACAAAAAAAACGAAAAGTAGGAGCAAACAATTTCAAACAACGCGATTTTGTATCGAAACTATAACACACATATTTTCCTCCTTGACTTCAACTTGTCGTGGTAGCTCAGATCGCAAGGCAGTGGGTAAACTGTACAATATAAATTATAAAATATCGTAAATACGTTTATTTCTTGCAATTATTTGCCTGCATTCGATAAAAGCAATATTTAATTCGCCACTGCAGTCGGCCGTCACTTATTCAATCAGTGAAATTGTTCACTTATTCAATCGGTGAACTTGTTTCACGTCACTAATTCAATCAGCGAAATTTTTTAACTGGAACATGCAGTGGTTTTCTACTGATTCTAAGTGGAGCCATTTTCACTGATTATAGTAGTTGAATTTCACTGTGAATCAGTGGTTTCCCAAATATTCGAATTTAGAGTGTACGTTTCTCATAATTATTAAAACTTTGATTTCGCCGATGCAGTAGTGTTTTAACGGATTCGTCATTTTTATCGATGACTTCGTGGTGTCACAGTCTTATTTAATTATTAGTCATTTAATTAGCACGTTATAATCAAATACATTGTTAAAGGATATGCGACATATGCCGTTCAACTACACACATTCAAAATTAAAATATTTCTTTGTCATACTTTTACATTATTATATTGGATGGTTTCTAAAATGCTCTATTTCGTGTAAACATTAATATAAGCTATAAGCACAACTATTATACTGGAAAAATCATCGACGCATATATGTCCCAATTTTTTAATTGTTTTTTTATATAGTACATTTCATTTAAATTGTTGATTTATAACTAGTTATATAACTTTCATATTAAAAAAAACAAGTGATCACACCTTCAATGTTATTAATGGTTTACATAGCTGCATGGTTTTTATTCTAGATTTTGTAGCTGATTAAGTTTTTTTTTTTGCATAAAATAAATAATTATAACACAAAAATAGGTAATTTCCTGAATATTTTCGTTTTAACTAATTGGTGCTTAACATAAATGACATAGTTAAGTAGCTTTGAATCTGATATCCAGTACGTAGTCGAAATATCAATTTCTCAGTGGACTATACGATATTGCTGCAAAATATTGGTGCCTTAACTGGGATATCATGAAGAAGCCTGCACTTACTGACCTCGCCAATCAGTGCTGTTACAGACACCTGTTTTAAACTTTCAAAACACGACGCAATTAAAAATTCAGGAGCATTGTTTAAGTGCACTATGGATTAATATCAGCGAGAACGGAAATTTATGCAAACAGTTGTTGTAGCGAAATGATTCAAACTATTTCAGAAATAATTAAGATTGCTTGCAGAGTTGCAGTGTGGCAATTTCCTCTGGTTCACGGCGAAATCTTACTTATTTGCAGCAAATTTCACTGCGTACTGCTGCTGATTATATTTTTTTAAAGACTGTTCGCGATAAAATGAGTACTTTTGAAATCAACCTTGGAAAAAAGTCATTGTCCCTGCCTGGATATATTTTAACGTGTGCCCTGAATTACATATGCCCACTAAAGTTGGTAACGATGCATGGGAAATAGTTACATAATTTAAGTCGAATAAAAATTGTTAGGTAATCTTTGTGACAACTTAAATCATTTTTTTTTTCGCTTCTTGTTTTTTTTTTAATGCATTGAAGTGTAAAAATGAGTACATTTTTAAATGTTTACTTTTCTAATAATTTCACGGTTTCACTTGCCCGACGCGTGAAAAAAGTGATGACGCCCATTACAATGTTAATCTTACATAATGCGGAAAGAAACACAACGTGCATACAAGTAGATCTTAAGCAGGACTTTCAAAAGTGCTCATTTGATCGTTAATAGCCTATATCAGCCTGTACGTTTCTTGCGCCATGCTACTTGTAAAACTAAAGGTATTGCAGAAGTCCACATAGGTTTATTCTATTGCTACATTTTTTTTTTTACTGAACAAATTAATGTGGTTTGTGTTTTCGTTAAATGGCGATAGAAGATTCCTTCCGAAACAGAATTTATCCACGTCTTCTTTGGGGTCCTAGGTCATCTTTCTCTCTCAGATGCTGGGCTTCAGCTTTGACAAATGTTCCCATACGTCACTGTCGAGTATTTTGCAAGTTTCTTCCGATGCGAAAGATCGTTGCCGTTTGCTGATGAACACATTTACGTAAAATCAAAATGGTTTTTACTGACAAATTTCGGCCGCGTATTTGTCACGATAAATATAAATGGAAAATATTCTCGGTTTATGAAAACTCGATTCCTAATATAAAGTGGATCCATTAGTCCGTACATATAATAATTGCAATACAACACTACGTCTCCTCAACGCGTATTAACGAATTGTTATGTTGTATTAGTACATTGTATCGTAAACATATTGTAGTTGCCACCCTTGTTTGGATTTCATTTTGCGATGATGAAATACGGTATATTTTCGTACCAGTGGATTTTTAACGAGATACCAGCAATCAACGCAAATGTTTTCACTGAATTATTTATCTATCTTACATATGTTCCTAGGAAATCGTGGACTTCTTTTGAAAGTAATAAATACTAAACCAGCAAGTGGGCGCCAAGGAAAATATTTAAATTGTTACGATTGCCGTTACTAAAGGGTGCCGATTCGTAAAGGTGGGTGGCACCCTTTAAATATATCGCAGAGCACTAGATAAATTTAAAAAAAAAAACAACAATTCAGTGCAGATGCCGGGGCTGTTTTCTATTCGTTGTAATGCTCGGAGACATGCGAGCACTCGAAACATTACTGTTTTCAATGAATGGGTTTAAAAGTGCAGTAGAGTTCCTGCTTCACGTTAGTCGGGTCGTAGGTTCAATCCGAGGTGGTAGAATTGGGGTGATTTTCCCCGGCTAATTTGTTGCATCCAATTTTAGTCGTATGTCAGTATAACTTTCCAAGTATGAAACTTCTATAATCTATTCAAGGTTACATCACAAATTTATAAAGCCCTGCTACAGTTCTACTTCCGGGAAATTCCTCCGCCTCGAGGAAACTAAGCTTAACTAAGTCTATAAAAATTTCACCACAGGACATCACACCGAATTCGTGCGCACTCAGTTGTAATAGTATTTTTTCTTGAGAACTATTTCTTACTAGGCGCTACTAACCCACTTGTTTTCTCACTGTTTTTGTTCATATTTATTATACATTAAATATTAAAATTATAAACAAAATAATGGTAAAACTTCAAATTAATGAAAATTAAGAAGTTTAATGATAACAGGGGTATAAAACAGCTTTGATACATGACAGCTTTAGGAAATTAATTAACACGTCATTCATGAGGTGATTTTTCTAAGGTTTGATTCAAAACAGTGTCATGAAACCCATAATAAACTATAGCTTTACTCATTTCATTAATTTCTTATGAAATTAGTTTCCTAGAAGAAAATAAAGAAAATAATTACTATTTTTATTCATTTTCCAGGACTGAAAAAATAAATTAAAAGAAAAGCTTATGGCTGTTCAGTGCCAAGAAATATGTTATTTTATAATTAAACTAGCGGACCCGACAGATGTTGTCCTGTACATATGTCTTAAATCATTTGTTATGAAATAAATTAACTACACAAATAAATTTGTAGGTTAGGATGGTTGTTAATCAACGCACGTGTAAATTTGATAGGAATTTATGTAAAATACTCACTTCAATACCGCACCGAATTTGCACAATGTATAGTTTTTATCTACACTTCAAAACCCTTCACACACTAATTACATCTGAATGTAATATTTCAATTAGCACGCGATTTATTTTAACACAGTAACAACACAAAGTTACGAAATTCTCCTGAATCTGATCACAGCGCCACTATCGGGACAAACTGGAAGTAAAATGAAATATTTTTGGATATTCGACACCGCGATCGCAGCGCTGTCTGCCGGATACAATGTAAAACATTCCAAGATCAACAATAACATATAAATAAATTTATTAAAAAATTATTTTGTAGTGGACCGAATTGTGAATCTAAACCATTCTCGAATCCACTTGAACACACACAAAAAATTTCATCAAAATCGGTCCAGCCGTTTAGGAGGAGTTCAGTGACCTACACATGCACAGAAGAGTTACATATATAAAGATAAAATATTTTTCAGCTTGTATGCGCTGTAAATGATGACAGTTTCCCATGATTAGCCACACCGGTACAATACGTGATGTGGCGGCAGTTGACAGGCAAAAGTTATTGTCACTGGGTGGGTTCGTGAGTTACACGTCGACGGCAAAACGATGCAAAAGTTACGGATAACTTCACTTAGCGATTTGGAAAAAAAAAAAAAAAAAAAAAAAAAATACTACGATTTCAGTGGAAAGAGAATAATTTTGGAACACGCCGTGTTCGTGGGAAGATCTTCCACAACACCTGAACGTTGTGCAGTCGTGGTGGAATATGCCCGGCGATCCCCTTTTAAATGCACGAACCAAAACGTGCAGTTGAGTTGGCAACAATCCGATCGACCATTCGAAAACACGTGAAAATGAACCTGCCAATGAAACGTTGGCTTCCGTTCGCAGTCAACGAACTGACAGTTCCCGATACTGGTAGACGCGTGGAAGTTTGCGCGCATATGTAGCGACCATTTCAAACAATAGATCACCAGGCAGACGTTTTCAGACGAATGCGTGGATTAATCGCACGTACCGCAGTCGTGAGCTCTTTTTTTCTTAGAAAAATAAATCCCCTTTCGTTCAAATAAGCTGAGAAGAATTCACGAAGTGTCGAGTCAGAATGACAGCATTGTATAGGCTGTCCACGGTAAAGTGAGCTCTTCTGAGGCCCTCATTACTTATTCCTAGCAGCCATGTTTAATCCTTCCACCAATGTTTTAAATAAATATTGCCTTGTAAGTATTAAAAAGAAGTGTGTATATTTCAATGGACTAGAAATATTACGCCTAAGGCTTCAGTAGAATATATTTATTGACTATTATTCCAAAAGAAAGGGCTTAGAAAGTTGCTCACTTTACAGTGAGTAGCCTGTACGTGTGTGTATATATATATATATATGTTTATATATAAAACTGGCAATGGCAATCATTTGAGTTATATCTACATTGATATCGACTAGCCCGGCCCATTCCACAACTGCGAAATGCGGAAATCCTCAAAAGCGTGTGGTTTCAACGCAATGAAGCGTCGGTCCACTTCGCATTGGCTTTTAGACGCCGACTGAACTAAGTCTTAGGGAATCGCTGAATCGGACGAGAATCGGACAATTCGCCAGCTTCCCTCCCGGGGTGTCCGAGAAGCTCTGATCTCGTAAAGCAGGATAAGGCATCGAGGTATCATCGAGAAGGAGGTGTGAAAGCGCAGTTATTCAACCACAGATCTACTCAGAAAAATACGGATTTCATTGCCTACCAAAAAGTGGCCAACGTATTTTGACTAACATGAGATAATATAGTTTGGCAGCGCTCTCCACTATTCGGAGACTTGAAGGAAGCCATTATAGACGTTTCCACCTTTGTGATAAATGTATGTGTAGGCTATTATAAGTACACATGTATAATTGTAGGGGTCCAAGCAATTTGTGCGCAATCTTTGTAATTTGTATATATTTAAGTAATGTCGCAATGTGGAATGACTAAATGTATTATATAAATAAATTCAAAAACTGGGATTGTTAAATTAATTAGTACGTTAAACGCGTTGCCAATAACCATATGTAATTATTATTCTTCATAACAGAGAAAATTAAACAAAAAATCGCTATGGTGGTATCCGCTAACCTCGTCGTTTGCAGGAAAACAGGAAACAAAGCCCGCATCGTGGTACATGCGGGCTTTGAGGGTTCAACGACGAGAAATCCGCGTGGTGTTTGCTCATGTGTTAATGCGAAGATTACAGGTGGCAGAGTTGGAGTTAGTAGCTAACTACACTGTGCATATTTAACAAGAGGGAACTGTTGTGATCATGCATTCAGGCCTTGCCGGCCTGATCACATTATCAAACATGTCGTCGGTGGACACACAGTGAGTAAGTGAAGAGATCTGGGTGGCTCTTAAAAGAGAGCTGATGAAGGTGATTGAAGTGAATATGGAGTGGCGCCGGAATGAAGGGGCGGGGGAAACGGGAGATCCCCGAGAAAACCCACCGACCAACGGCATCGTCCGGCACGATTCCCACTCGTGAAAATCCGGTGACCCGGCCGGGGATTGAACCTGGTTCGCCTTGGTGGGAGGCGAGCGTGCTAACCGCATAGCCACCACGGCCCTTCGGTGAACACGAGCCGTGCGCCTGAGCTACAGGGGCTGCGGTGGTGCAATGGTTAGACTGCTCGCCTCGCACCTAGGCGAACCGGGTTCGATTTCCGGCGGGGTCACGCGGATTTTCGGCGAGTGGGATTCGTGCGGTACGATGCCTCTGGGAGGCGGGTTTTTCTCGGAACCTCTCGCCCCCCCCCCTCCTCCCGTCCTCTTATTCCGGCGCAGCTCCGTACTTACCTCGCTTCACCCTCATCGGCTCTGAAGACCTCGATGTTAAGAGCCACCCGCGTCTCTTCACTCACTCTCCCCTTAAATCACAGCAGATGAAATCGTCTCCATTGGTTCGAAGGCGGGGCAATTTCTCAGTAAACGCGCCCCCGATATTAAGGCGTCTTTGTCGCCGAGATACTGTACCATGAAGACATCTGGAGATATTGTATGCTTAACGCTGCCATAATGTCTACAGACGTCAGACTTCGAAACCATGATTAAGGTGAAAACTTTTCCGATGTATAGCTATAATATGTAATAATTCGCCGTGGCTTCTTAATACATGACAACATCTAAAATAAACTTATATTTTTTATTTTATTGACCTCTTATGTTCTCCTCCTCTCCCTCCCCGATTTAACGTTTATTTATTGTAACTAGTCGTAACTGTTATTTAGTAAATACAACGTTTATCAAACAGGCATAATTAATTATGTCTGTGAGTTCACATCCCCTTAATAATAAGTGCGTAATTTTAAAAACCAAGATTACAACAGATCGAATCCATCACAAAATTTGTCAACTTTTTTTCTCGCTAGTTTGAAAAACCAACAAGAACAGGCGTATTTGTTATCACCTCGGTACGCACGTACCTGCACGTATATGGTGAATAAAAAACGCAGAAGTATCACGAAGCAAATTCGCGTACACCCAGAAGAAGTATCGCAGTGTAAAGAATGGCCTTCTCTTCACTCCCTCGTGTTGAGAAGTGCAGCGTCATATGCCGTACTTTTAAATTTACCACTAATAATAATATTTATTTCTGCTTGTAATCTGCGTTTCACGAGTTATGCAGTCTTTAACTCCCTATTATTCAAGTTAAAATCAATATCATCACCCTTATCGCACACGAAGGTAATCCGCTAATGAAACCGACTTTGCAAACAAAAAAACTGTGGTAAAGGCTGTTCACGATAAAGTGAGCACTTTTGAAATGAAACAGAAAAAATGACTCCCCCTGCCTGCATGTATTTTAACGGACGCACCGAGTCACAATCGCCCAGTTAAGTTGGTATTGAAGGATGTAAAGTAGGTCAATATCTTAAAGTCGAATACATAGTGTTAGGTAAGTATTTTTGATGACTTAAATTATATATTTGCCTCTCTCTATTTTTTTAATGCATCGAAGTGTAAAACTAAGCAGATTTATAAAATATTTACTTTCCTAATATTTTCGCAGTTTCACTTGGCTGACGTATGAATAAAGTGATGAGGCCCATGGCAATGTTAATTTTACATAAGTTGGAGGAATACACAACGTGGATACAAGCAGATCGTAAGCAGGGCTTTCGATAGTGCTCATTTTACTGTGAACAGCCTTTAATTATGCCCCCGTAACGTATAAACATATCAAAATTTCACACAGATCTAAGAAATTCAACACTGAGGCTACAGTATAGGTACTTCCAAAGAATTCTCTAATGATAGATAGTATACATAGTAAAAGTTTTTGGTACGTTACATGTCACTTGAATTTAGTAGATTATTATTCATTTTTTACTATACATTACAAAATATTACTATTTGTAGGAAAATGTATGAGGAAGGAAGTTGCTATCAAGTACTAAAAGGTAATAGTGTTGTACATACCTTAGTAGTGTCTGTAAGGAGCACAAGGCAGCTCTAAAACTGTTCTTGTTTATCTGAAAAGAAAGGAATTATAGAGTCAATAAGTGCAATTTATACGCTATTAAGAGCACTATACGAAAAAATACAAATAAAAAATAAACATTTGAATTTTTAAATTTTTATTTCGTGTTCTGCTAATAAATGTATTTCAGTATTTATCCTAAGACACCTACTTGTATACACAATACCAATACAGTATCTGATACACCAGGTTTATTCAATAAACAAACTATAAGTTATGATTATACCATATAGTCCTCAAAAATATGTGACGAGTTGAAAATCCATTTTTAGCTTCTCAGGATCCTAAAGAATAAAAATTAATGTACATTATTTTAATGGTTTCACCCACGTTTTCTGTAGCCCTGTTACAGTTCTGCGTTCAGGCTACTCGACATGTTCCACCGCGACAAGAAAACAAAATGTAAACAAGTCTGAACGAGAAAAAGTCAATGCGAAAGTAACTCACAATATTTCTGTCACGGATGCACAGAAACACAAAAAAAATTTTTTTTTCGAAATCATAACTATGAAATGTGTTTTCATCAATGCTACCTGGAAGGTTTGAACAAAAGAAAATATACTTCTTCATAAACATACTAAAATATCACATTTAAAAATTATTTTGCATTAGGCTAGAATTGTTTTTTACTAGTATTTACCACCATAAGTGTATTCAGTATGTTTTTAATTACTATTGATAATGGATTGGGTATTAAATAGACAGAATATAAATTATATTTTAGTTTAACTATTAAGCCAGGTACTTAGATGTTACCTAAAGTGTAAAATCCGTGTGATGCACGATTTAACTAAGGAGAAAAATGTCATACATAAAGTAATGTTTCGAAAATTTGATCAAAAAATATGGAGATTCTGTGAACATAATGTAAAATGACAGCATCAATATAGGTCTACATAAGAGATAAGAGAGTGAGAATTGCACACACCTATTCTAATAAAACATCTTACCACGGACAGGGTGGGGTGGCGAGGGTGGAGATATTTCGACAGCTCTTAACAGCGAGAGCTTAAGAACCGATGAGAGTGAAGTGAGGTGAGTATGAAGAAGCGCCGGAATGCAAGCGCGGAGGAAACGGGAGACCCCGAGAAAACCCGCCGACCAGCGGCATTGTCCGCGACGATTCCCAAATGCAAAAAAAAAAAACGGAAGCGACTCCGCCGAGAATTGAACCCTGAACGCTCATGTGGGTAGGATAAAAAAAGGTGGGGGGGGACGATATTATGCCCACTTCATCCGCTGTGACCCCACCACGCGCAAACGAGCCGGCTTCTGGAACTCCATCCAACAGAAAAAAAAAAAAAAAGAGTGTGTAATGAAATGAGGCGAAGATGGAGGAGCGAAGGATTGCAGTGACGAGGGAAACGGGTATGCATGGGGGAAACCCACAGACTACAGCAACGTCCTACATGTTCAACACATGCGAAAACCTGGGAGCGACCTTGCTGGGAATAGAGGCCATATCGCCTTGGCAGCAGCATGTGAGAATGCTGTCCAGCACCAGCAACACGTTTACACGTCCAGTTATGAGAATTTTGATTTCATATAAGTATTAATTTAAATTAAGTTTTATGAATTAAGGGTGACGTCTTCCCTCGCTTGCAAACGTAGCGGAGAGTAGTATAGTTGCCATTGGAAATAAAACTGTTCACTACTTTGAGCCTTACGAATAGCTGAGAAATTTTCCACGCCACAATGGTAGATTCCGCTTTCCGTTCCCGTCTGTAATTCGTGATTTTAAAAGTGAAAAAACTGGCTAATACAGATGTTTTACAAAAGATTTTTAAGTATGAAACATTCGGTTTAACATACCATAGCGATATGAGCAAACCGTTGTCTTTATTATTATTGACTGTTCCGCCTTACATAAAATTAACTTGACAAAATCTACTCATTTTTACACTCCGATGCATTGAAAAATCACAAGGCTAAAAAAATAATATCAGTTATCACAAATGGTTATTTAACACTTTTTATTTGACATTATTATATGGGTCTACTTTCCCTCCATCATTACCAAATCTACTGGGCGAATGTCACTCAGTGCGTCCGTTAAGTAAATGCGGATAGGAACAGTGACATTTTTCTAAGGTTGATTTCAAAAGTAGTCACTTTATCGCGAACAGCCTTTACACCGTAGAATGGTAGGTCACCACGAGAATTCCTACAGAGACGAGTCAATGAGGGGAATACCGCACATCAGTTCAGTACCTTGCGCGCAAAGACGACCGCGCATTCGAGATGCGCGCTCTCAGTCCGGCGTTTGCGCTCCAACGTTTGCCCCGGACACGCGACGTACCTCCAACGTTAAACTGACCATCGTCAAGATACTATGGCCAAAATTAAATAACAAATATTGATGCGTTACGCCAGAATCAAACTCCTGTCTCAGTGAGCTGGGGTTCCAACGAAATATAGGCTGTTCACGGTAAAGTGAGCACTTTTGAGGCCCTAGTTACTTTTTTATTTAAGCCATTTTTATCCTGTTACCACCTTTGTAAATAAATAAATATTGATGCCTTACGCCAGAATCAAACTTCTGTCTTAGTGAGCTGTGGTTCCAACGAAATATCGGCTGCTCACAGTAAAGTGAGCACTTTTGAGGCCCTAGTTACTTTTTTATTTAAGCCATTTCTATCCTGTAACCACCTTTTTAAATAAGTATTGCCATCTAAGCAATAAACGCAGTGTATATATTCCACCGTACTTGGAAATTTACGTCCATGGCTAAAATAAAATATATTTATCGACTATTATTCTAAAAGAGAGAACTTTCAAAAGTGCTCAAGTTACCTGAATAGCCTAAACACTGGGATAGGGGGTTCATATTATTGTTTTCATTTCAGGCAAAGTTTTTTGTTGGCTCTAGTTCGTTCAGATACCAAGGATAACTAATCTTATTATAATAGATTAAAATATATTGAAGTCGCTTGGCAAACGTTTCATTTCATTGTGATTAAGTGAATGCGCTACATTTTGCACCATGTGCATAAATGCATATGTCTAATTTAAATAGGTAACAAATTTGAAAGGGATTCCTTAGTTATAAGTGAAATGTATAAATAAATACTCATATGGTCGGATTGAAACAAAAATTACCCTACAGTACAGTTAAGTTCTTTCAAAATGTTTTTAGGTTTAATTAAATCAAATGCCTATAGAGCACTGCATCTGACTTTTCAATGTGAACTCATAAACTCATAAAGATTTATTACAGGCACCAAAATAATTGTCAGAAAAGTGTTTTATGGTTTATATGAAACATTTTATAAAACATTTTATTAAAGTATACTTATTAAATGTAAAACATTTACCGATCGGTAGAGTCCATATTCTTAAAGAGATTCAAGCACATTTCTTTATGAGTTTTTCACGTGCCAGGTGCAGTGCTCCATAGGAGGACGTCGCTTCACTTCAAATTTAATATGTAACCCCAGGACTTATTAAGAAAATAGTGCTTGTTTTATTATTTCCTTAGGAATTATAGGATTACGTTATTACTTTCCTGCATGCGTGTGTCTAGATGTACTTGTTGGTGTGTATCCTCGCTTAAAAACGTTTGAATCCGCGAGCCGAATTCCACCAAACTCTGCACACGCAAAGTATTTAAGAACATCTTACCTGTGCAGTATTCGGCATGACGAGGGCTTACCTATTTTAAAAATGGCTGCCATATTGTGACACGTGATATCTCGACAAGCATTTGACCGATTTAAACAACATTTTGTATGTTGGCAGTGCATAGGTAAGTGTGCAATTTACGATAATGTTATTAATCGGTCATTTTGGAAGATGGCACTACATGAAACAATTTACTTCTTAATTATATCTCGGAAATCACTCCCCGATTGGCAAAACATGAAAGTAACGCTATGATTGCCATGTACACATATGTGATTTAAATATATATGGCGTCATTTAGGTTATTTTTTAATATCTATCATACAATGAAAATAAATTAATATGCCAGAATTATCTGTTCCAAAAATCAATATAACCAATAAATAACTTATTTTGCTATACATTTTGAAAGATACCGCCACATTAAAAAAAATATTTGCTATATCATATCTCGGGAAACAATCAAACGATTCCTACCAAATTTGACAAACAAGTATAATTACGTAAATCATATGGTTTTAAAAGTCAGGCACTTATTTTAAAAATGACAGCCATATAAAAGGTTTTAACTACTTATGCTACAGCTACGAAACCATGAAATACATTTCAACTTAACTTTGTATGCTGGCAGTTTCAATTGCAACCATAAAATGTGTCCACACAGAATCTCTTTATCTGGCACTTTGTTGGATAGTACATACAAAAATTTAAATTTTTTAATTTTATATCTCAGGAAAACTATTAACCTATTCCCACCAAATTCAGCGACAAGCTATACTTCAGTTGTTCATCTAAATTTATATCTTAGCAAAACTATTAACCTATTCCCACCAAATTCAGCGACAAGCTATACTTCCTTTGTTCATCTAAATTTATATCTTAGGAAAACTATTAACCTATTCCCACCAAATTCAGCGACAAGCTATACTTCAGTTGTTCATCTAAATTTATATGACTGAAGTTGATTTGAGAGCTCTGGGCGGCTGTTAACGAGTTCTTGAGAGCCTATGGAGTGAAAATAGACTAGAATGGAGCAACGTCGGAATGCAAGGGCGGGGGAAACGGGAGATCCCCGAGAAAACCCGCCAACCAATGGCATCTCCGGAACGATTCCCACTTGAAAAATCTCGGGAGTGACCCGGCCGGAGATTGAACCCAGTTCACCTTGGTGGGAGGCGAGCAGTCTAACCGCTCAGCCTCCGTCTACCCTCATATAATTTAACTGTAAGTTTTGGTCTCATATTTTAGTATTCTATTTCCCCTAAATAATTCCAAGCAATCTTTATATGCAAGCAGTGGTTATTACTAACATCGAATACGCTATAAAATAACCTTTCCCCCCGGCCATTTATGAATGAAGCATTAAATTATCAAATGTGTCATTTATGCCATTTCTCGGGGACAATTCAACCGATTCTCACCAAATTGTGCAGACGGGTAGTGCCATGAAAGGCCATATAATCTATGTTGTTTTAAGTAGGTCAAATATTTGTTTTAGTGATTGCAATACAAAAATTTAGATTTTTATTAAATATGTATTTAATATGTTAATAATATCAACCAATATCTGTATATGCTTATATTATTTGATTCTTGTTTTTACTTTAGAATCAAGTCAAAATTTTTTCAATGGTTTTTGCTCAACATTGTGTTGGCGTTTACTCTTCGTTTCTATTATTTCTAGGCCTATGTGTTCCTCAAAATCTCTCTGTAGAGATAATATTTTCCTTCCAAGTCTGGTTATCTTCTATAGGTTTGTTTTATTTACGTTTTTCCGTTGACTGTGTGGATTTATCGAAATATTTTGTTGCCAATATAGAATATAGAGACGGTCCAATTATAATTTGTTTTGTAGTAAAACTGATTCAAGAAAACTAGGGTGAGTGAGTGAATAGTGAAGAGATTTGGGTGGCTCTTGACAGCGAGGTCTTGAGAGCCGACGAGGGTGAAGCGAGGTGTGTGTGGTGCAATGCTGGAATGGAGGGGCAGGGGAAACGGGAGATCACCGAGAAAACCCGTCGACCAGTGGCATCGTCCGTCACGATTCCCACATGCGAAAAATCTGAGATTGACATGGCCAAGAATTGAACCAGGTTTGCCTTGGTGGGAGGCAAGCAGGCTAACCGCTCAGCTACCGCCGCCCCAATCAGGGTAATTATAAGTTTCGTAATTCTTTTTAAACTCTTAAAATATTAAAAGTATTTCACAGTGCAAATTCTAAAAGACTTAAATAAGTGCTGTTCAGATTCATACGCGTATTCAAAAATATAAGTTCGAAATATTGAAACACCTAAAAAGTTTTTGATACTCCAAACACCTCAAAAGCAAAGACGTTTCCCAAATGCACAAGTAGCATTAAAGAACTAAAGTTTATTCACAATGAAAGAACATCTAAGTTTTTGTGGCTATAGTTATAAACGTAAAACACAAACGAACATTTTATTATTAAATGAATACATGAATACATATCATAAAATAATCCCCAAATAGTTTAAGTAAAATATTTTTTCCTTGTACGTAAAAAAAAAAATATTTGTTTGAGTTAGATTAACTTTAACTTTTCTAGAATTAATTTTATTTGAAGTTGTGCCTCATTTTAAGTTTGTGTCTACACTTTTAAACCAATATTTAATTTATCATCGAAGTTCTTCTGTTTGTGTAAATGAAAGGTAGGATAATATTTCTACTGAATCACTAAACTGAAGCTCTGCTGTTGAAAAATCCCGCAGCGGGTTACTCAGGCCCTTCCTTGTTAGAACTTCAGGAATTATAATAACGAGTCCCGTCTAAGAAAGGGTTTTGTGGCGATAAAAAAGATGGAAAAAAAAATTGTAAGGGTCTGCAGGAAAGATTTAGAAGCTGTTAAATTATTGGTTGTTTGTTCCTGCAGGGCACATACAACGTTCTATTTTCAAAATAGCCACTTTTGGTTTCACTTTTATTTTGTACAATAAGGTAGGCGACCTCTGACTCGAAGAGGGTTGTATTAGACTAAGTCTCCAATAAAGTAAAATTTTCACATTCAACTTTTAAATATGTATACGTTCAGTAGATTCCGATATGTAATTTTTTTTTCTGCAGAGTTTGTTTGAATTTAAATACGACAAAATTACTTGTGCTGACTGATATCAGAAGTGTGAAATATTTTATACTTCAAGTAAATGTATATAAAAGATATCTACAGTGTCATGAGACTCACTGATAAAGTTAAGAGAAAAAACATAGTACAAGTGAGTTATAAAGACTCAAACAAGAAACATCAAGAAAATCATAGTAATAAACAAGAAATTCCATGAATAGTTTGAGGAGGAAACTACAACATTATTCGAAAAACGTTAGCCAATTCGACCGTAGGTTTTTGTTGTATGCAGTCTTTAATCAAGAACTAGAAATACCTTGTGCCATTGCAGTAAAACCAAAACTATACCAAACAAAATAAGATACAATTTATGTGTTGTAATTTTCCTTCCAAACGACCGCATTCATTTAAACAATTTTAATTCTACGGCATTACTAAAACGACTTAGCCAAATAAGTTGTCCTTTTTGATGAACCTTTACGGTGTCAGGTTGAATCAAAATACAGCAAAAAAACTCACGGTAACATATTTTTTTAATGTGATAAAATGTACATAACTCATCAATATAATTGCTAGAGATTGAAAAAATGAAAGTTTATGTGGCTTGCAGCACAAATTCGCATCTGTATGACAATTACTATACAACAAATTTAAAGTGTACAAATATGAATACAAAATATTTATTTGCAATAAATGTCAATTGTTTCTGAGAAGTAATCTGAATTTTCCAGAGAACATATTTAAAGTGTTAACACTAGACAGATAAAATTATCAAAAATTTCGTGAAACTTGAAAAGCTGCAATTTAACCTGACCGACTTTCGCGTAAACTACTCACACATTGACGGGAACACAACGCTTAAGGTACCAGTTATTCATCCGTCACGGTGAGAGAAGTTGTGATCGTAAGTAAACTGCTTTTGCCATTCGCATTCCGCTCTAAGAGGTTAAATTTTCAGATGGCTTTGCCTTTCAGCATTATGGTTAGGTAAGAATCCCTTCTTTCAGTATTGTTGCCCAAAATTAGTCACTTCTGATAACTATTTGTGTGAACACTGCCACGGTCAGCAGATATTCTCTGCGGCAACTACTGATTCCATCTCACCGAGAATGAAGTCAACACCATGTGTTGCCAATTATCATCCGTTCCTCCATGCGAATGAGTAAAATTCACTAGACAAATCTGTGAGCGAGAAGAAAAATACGCTCGAAATTATTGAGAAAATAATGCATTAAATTAACTCAGGAGGACTTTCATGCTCCAAATTTTCTGTACCAGCATTATTACATAGGCGAGCTTTAAATAAACACCTCACAAAAAGTTTGGAATGTACAAACAGAACGCCAAAAAAGTATGGAGTATACATAAACGAAAGCATAGCATAATTTCTATGTTACCAACTGTACCGAAACAAAGCGTGAAATTCGAAGTGTTTCTAAGAAGAACACATTTTTCCAACGTCACAGATAAATAAACACGAAAGAAAAACATTAACTTATGGTGTCTCTGACTAGGGATGGTTTCTTTCTTCCGACTGCAGCTTAGTACCATGTATGGCATCTATGTGTATTGTACAGGTCCCCAACACGCCGTGGCATGCTTGATATTAATGTGTTGATGCCATCTTCCGGAAGAAGGTTCCATCCCATCTGGGCAAACTCTTATGAGATCTGCAAGTGTTTCTAGAGGTTGTGGACGATGATAAACTGTGTTGTTTTCATCTCTTCCCAGGCATTGCCGATGCGTTAGTGAGCTCTCTGTTGATCAGAGAAACACTACTTAACTCCTACCACCCAAACTGCCCTATCGCACATTATTCTAAACTGTTTTTGTGAGTTGTGCATATTTTCGCAATTCCTGTCGGAAAACCGTATAATTTGCGAATATGCAGTGGCGATTGCCACGACTGCGCCGTACAATAGGACGGTCGTAGGTGAGAGAAATTCAAAAAATGTGAAGGGGTGGGAGGGGGGGATGGGGTTGGTTAGTGGCGAAGATGGAGGTAGAAGAAAAATGAATTAAAATTGAAAAGCAATCTGGGGGAAGGGGGGGGGGGGGCTGCGAGCCTTGTGAAATAATGAGTGAAGCCGGCCATACAGTGAACTCCCAACTCCCCGTACCCCGAAAGCCTACGTGGCCGTCTGATTTATTTATCAACATTGTCTCTCTCCCCGCCACCCTTTTTCCCTCTAGAGGTACGCGAGATACCCATCCCCCCCCCCCTTTTGTTCCAAGTAAACCCCCCTCCCCTTCCCGCTGGTCTCCGGTCGTGGCCGTGTGTTTCATGGCTTCGCAGTGCATGAATAAGAAATGACCCCGGGCTCTGTTTTTTTTCCTTTCCGGGGGAGGGGGGGGGTTGGTAAGGGGTGGGCAGTGTTCTAGCCCCATCTCCCCCAAGCACACCTGGCCGCAGGGATCCTCTCAGGGTAGAACCTTGTGGGAGTGCTTCCTCTTCCCTGCCGACCAACATTATTTTCTTACAACATCGCGCGGTTACACGCATCGAATACATTTCTCCGAGAGCGTGCTTTTGCTACCCCCCTCAGCCATCCCACAGCACGTGCCAGGCCCACAGCGGAACCAAATGCGGTGCCATTACCGGGCGCCTTCGTGCGGGGTTAGTCTCTCCTTGTGTTGGCTGCGGAAGAAACATTTCTCCTCCCCGAGTCAGAGGCTCTTCGTCGCCGCGGTCACGCTGACCTACCCACCAGGTGGATGCTGGTAAACAGGAGCTCGACCTGGTGCTCTCAAGTTGGAGTCGCAGCCATCAGCTTACTGAAGCACGTCGGACGAAAAAAAATATCCCGAGAGATAGAGGGCGGGGTGGTTTCATTGAGTGATTTGTAATGGTCTTTAAGTGGCCTGCCTGCATCGTTTTCCTTCTTTTTTATCGGCCGAGAAGTGTGGTAGCCATAAGGATTACACTGGCACGCATCACAAGAGTGCCATCGCCGCTACGCGCAGGGCTCTGAACTGGAGTGCACGGTTATCGTAGTGATTTGTGTACCTATGGGACTTTCAGAGGTGACCATATTATTTTACTCATGAAAAGTCTGCAGTAAAGTTCAATACAAGCTTCTATTGTAGTTTAGCTTGGGTCTGGCTAGTGTGATTTCAGATACAGCAGTCTGAAATGTCATTTTGAACTATATTGGAAGGCTCCAAAATAATATTTACAACATGCGTGGTAGTTTTAAAGTACCATTCCGTCCTCGTCTGGGGTATGATGTCTTTTCGGAGGTAAATATACTGTAGGCATGTTTAATAGTTACTTCAAACAAACAGCATTTCAAACATTCTGCAACACAGTTCAAGGTACAGGCAGGTCTTACACGTCCTCGTGGGAGAAGGCAGATGAAATTTTTTTCTTAATTCCTTGCAGTCTCGTCGACAGCAGTCATCAGAGACACAACCAGGTGCTCGTATAGTACGGAACGGGGAAGCAGTCGGCCATGGACTGGCTGGATTGATCTGAAAGATCATGGCCGGGCCGGGAATCGAACCATTGTCCTGAATGCGAGTCTAGTGTGTTATCTATGCGTGACCTCGCTTAATATGAACTGGAGTAAGGGGAACGAAGAAATTAAATGACCGGGTCATCATCACAGCCACGGGGAGCCACGGTGGTGAAGTAGTTAGACTACTCGCCACCCACCAAGGCGGGGTTGCCCCCAGACCCCAGATTTTCGCTTGTTGGGAATTGTGCTGGACGATATTTCCTCGGGATCTCCCATTTTCTCTGCTCTTGCATTCCGGCGCTGCTCCATACTCACCTCGCTTCACCCTCGTCGGGTCCTGAAGACCTCGATGTTAAGAGCCGCCCAAATATATTCACTTAATCACGCAGCAATGTAACTAACAACATTTATGCGTATAGAGACTTTCCATCTGTCTACGTATACAGCATTCCGTTTCTCCGTAATGTACTGTGCTGCTGTGGAAAGTAGGGAGGAATATTCTACTTACATCGTCGCTAAAAAATATATAACTGGCAGTTGCTCCTGCCCATCTCTTTCCAAAACTGTCTTTCTCATGGGCAATCATGAGACAACAGTAGCGAATTAAAATTATATATAAAGGCGGTTCGCGATAAAGTGAGCACTTTTGAAATCAGCCTTTGAAAAAAAGTCACTGCCCCAGCCTGCATTTATTTTAATGAACGCGCTGAGTGACATGCAGAAAAGTTGGTAATGACGGATGGAAAATAGTTCCATTATTTTTACGTCGAATAAGAAATAGTGTTTGGTGATCATTGTGATAACCTAAATTATTTATTTCTTTTCTGTGTGTTTTTTTTTATCGAGGTGTAAAAATGACCAGATTTGTGAAATATTTACTTTCTGACGATTTCACAATCACCTGATCAACGCATGTATAAAGTTATGAGGTTCATGGCAATGTTAATTTTATGTAAGACGGAAGAATACACAACGTACATACAAGTAAATCTTAAGCAGGGCTTTCAAAAGTGCTCACTTTGCCATGAACAGCCTATACACGAAAGATGGAATATTGGAATTAAGGAAAGTAAAATTATTTGGGAGAGTTTGAGAAAGGCGAATGGGGGAGCGGAGCGTCGGAGCCGTTCATGCTCTGTTATTCCTGTCGTTCGGCGGCCATCATGGATCTAGGCGAACTTGACGTTGACCAAGGACCTTGAACTTGAACCCGAGCTTAATGATACACGATATTAACACCGGTCGAGTTCTTTTAAAATGGCGCGTTTTTGAATGTATAGTCAATAGAATGATAAGTGGTCCAAATCCTTTGCTTGTGACAATCGTATTTATTGTATTAAAGATAACAATGAACAGACGCTTTGAAAGTATACACACGGAGCAAAAATATTTTTTTCCATCTTTTCCCTGTCATATGTTGTACTTAATATTTTATCAGGTTCAGGCTGCAGTTATTCGTATGAGGCTGAAGTAAATGTTTCATCGATTCGGATTCCCAGTGTTCCAACAATTAAGATCCCTTGATGATCAGCATGTATTTAAACATAACAGTAGGCAACTTATTAGCATAAACTGTACATCTTTAATTGATAAGTCTAAGTCAGCGAAAGAGCTAGATATATGAGCGTAAACTTACACATAAATGACTGTATATAAAACATATTAGTTTATCATACAAACCTATATTCGTTAATGTGTTGTGATGCACCGATTATTCTTTATTGTTTTATGAATACAGATGCAACTTGAATGGTTTAATTTTTTATAATAATAATACTAGCACGTGGTATGTAGGGGCGGACTGGAATGTTAGGGGCCTCCGCTGGAAACAGTGATGTACTCAGATTTGAGTCTGAGTGGGCAGGAGAGCTGAGGGCATGGAATGCCCCCAATAACCTGCTTCAATTTGAACTTTAACGGTGTCTTTCTTTTTCAAGGCCATCATTGCTTTTGGATGCAAGACACGAAGTTTTAGTTACATATTTAGCATAATTTAGAATTTCTTGCTCATCACTTTTCAACCCTTCTTCGCATATCTCTTATTCCATGAATGTTAGTTTCGCTTCGGCGTACTTGTAATATTTCCTGTTAGTTGTCTCCTTTTTAAATGCATGTGTAAAGGGCATCTGGTTATTGCGGCCTGGTGGTGTTCCCTGCCTCCCAGCCCCTGGCCTGTCCATCACTGGTGCTATGTTAGTTATTAAATTAATTTTGTGTTAGAGTCAATAAAAGTAATTAGGTAATTCCTTTGGAATAGTATCCTTAAAAAATTACATAATATGACCTGCGAATACAGGTACGTATGCGTTCTGTAAACCAAGATACCATAATTATTTTATTTCAGTATGAATTAAGTTGAAACTATAAATTCTCGAATAGTGTTTTCTTGAGCGAATATATGTAAAGTGTGAGATCTTGATGAGTAATACAAACCTTTTAATTAAGGAAATAATAGGTTACTGTAGTAAATTTTTAAATATGGATATTAATTATGACGTTTTAAGTTGCAAAAGATTTATATCGCTTATTACTCTCAGGCAAAAGGTCCTTTTAAAAAATGGCTACCAAATTTGAACAGATACAGTTGTTTTCCTGGCGTTACGCAATCTGTCGCCCAACATTTATAATTTATTAACGAAATTGGATGTTAAGTTTGTAGTTTAATGACAATTGTGAGTCCGTGTTATTTTGATAATATGATTGGATTGTGTCCATTGCTGACCACGAGACTAAATAAAAATTGCACATACACAGAACTTAGCAAGACAACACGAAAAAAAAAACATTTTTACCACAACAGACATAAAATTAGGAAAAACGGTTTCCTTATAAATAGAAAACAAATATGTATACAATTAAAACGGCAAAATGACGGACGAACAACCCATTATTGCAAAACAGGACAGCAAATAAAAGTAAACCAAAAAGAAAAGACAACACGATGACGAAAGCAAAAACACCACACAAGTGAACAAAACAATGCTAGAAAACAACATCAGTGGACACTGCTGAACAGGAAAGAAAACACAATTAAACAAAGCTTTTGTTGTCAGATTATGAAACCAAATAATTGAACACTACGAACAACACAGGAACCACATTTAAAAAAAAACTGAGAAAATAATAGGTAATCCAACAGAGTGGGCACAGAACTCCGAAAATAATAAAACAAAAAGTTATTTATTATCATTTTTCTTTGTCGATCTGTTGTCTGATTTGTTGTATTATCTATTCTATTATTTGGTTATTGTTGTGGTCCATGTGTTATTCTTAATGTTTAAATAATTAATTTTATAATTTAATAAGGAACACTTTTTCTAACTTGTGTTTCGTAGCGGTTTTTTTCCCCCTAATTTTGTTTGTGTTGTTTAGTTTATATGGTTCAGCTGTGTCCACTGATACTGTATTTTGCACTGTTTTGTTCAATGGTGTAATGTTTTTGTTTTTGTCAGTGTGTTGTTTTTTTTGTTTACTTTTGCTGTCTGTCTTGTTTTATAATAATAAGCTGTTCGTCCGTCTCTTTACTGTTTTAATTATACACGTGTATATTTTCTATTGACAAGGAAACAGTTTTTCCTAACTATCCGTACGTGGTGGTGTAAAAATGTGGTTTCGATTTTGTCTTGCTGAGTTCTGGGTGAGTGCGATTTTTAATTGGTCCCATAGTCGGCAACGGACAAAGTCCAATAACACCATCATAATTAAATTGGATGTTACTAAATAAATGGTTGGAAGTATTAAATTTCAGTTAAATATCAGTATTCACGCCATCTTCCACTTTCTGAATAAAACCATCGAAAAATCACACCTTGTATGACTTGCGTTGTTCCCTAAATAAATAAAGTAGCATAAGCGTTTGGACATCTGTAAAAATCAAGTACCTTCTTCTTTGGCGAAACAAAACTTCTGCTGATATTTTCTGTATAAATAATAATGCTTATTACATAATCAATACGAATTAAAAACAGAGTTACTTAGGAGTTGTGATAGTAATACCTAGTAAGAAATCATTTTATAAGTAAAATATGATAATACTGAAAATTTTTATGTTATTTATAAAGTAAAACTCTCTATTGCTACATGCTTGTTTATACTTTTAAGAAATGTAGCGTTGGAAACACAATCCACTGCTATGTATAAAAATATTTATGTTAGACTGTTCGTGCAGAGTTCGTATATGGTGCATGGGTTACTCCATGGGGGTTTCTTTCACGCTTGTTCACGTTTACACCTGGCGGAAGAATGCGTAGTGTGTACGCCGAAAGTAGAACTTCAGCAGGGAACCAGAAAAAGGTTGGAAGTTAGTTCTCACGATTAGACTGTAGTCACTAATTATATTTAATGAAGGTGAGTTTGTTGAAAATACATACTATCAGGGACGCTTACCTTACTTGTTAGTAACAAAAGGTAGGAAGCAATATAATTATTCCATTATCATTTTGCATAACCCGATATTTGCGGCACTTTGATCGAGGTGATTCAATTCTCTATTATTAGATAACAATACCTCTCGAACATGTTGCAAAGCGTGCAGGCAAACAACAGAACCGTTTTCAACTATATAGTTGCTGTTACGAGTGCCTTTCGCCTGAAAGTGCTACACCAAAGCAAATGTTTTCATAATTGAAATTTAATTAATATAACTGTTATATACATTATTATAGACCAGAGTTATAAATTTAAAAAATTGATAGTAATATCACAGCACCTGTTTTGATAAATAATTTTCATAGATTGCAGATCTCTATTCAAGAAAACATCATTCACCAATTTGTTATTTAATCTCAAGAAGTTCCACATATTTTGGTATAGTATTATTTTTAATTCTTAAAACACAGTAAGAGCACCTCACTTCAAATAAGTGTAGGAAGTAAGAAGTAGTATGATTTCTTCCTCATTTAGTATAGGGAATATACGAAGCGATTATGGACAATCCTGTGTTCGTGTGTGTGTGTGTGTGTATATATATATATACACATACATATATGTACACACACGTGTATTGGTGCAAACATATGGTAACAATCAATTATTGATTTTAATCGAAAACGATGTTACTAAGCCAGATGCATGCGAGAATGTATTCCCTGAGGCACATATGTCAACAACTGTATCTGTAGTTATTTCAAAAGACAAAATATTAATTAAATATATCGGTGTATTATAAAGTCACAATATTTAGCTTTTTTTCTTAACACAGTGCATTTAGTTTTTTAATGCAAATTAGGTTGCGTATTGAAAAATTTCAATCGATATTACACATTTAAGTCGTCATTAAATGGTGGGGGAGCGATAATAATGCAACTTAAAACGCACGTGTTAACAGCAAACCTAATTGTTCATGTATAAAAAGGCACATCCTACTTGGAAGATGCCACAAACATCAAATATAAAGATGTTCAGTAACTAGTTAGCAGGATTATTTAATTTTTAATTTAATTCCTAAGAGTTTTGGTTAACAATGACTGGAAAATAACATTCGATAATATGTTTATAATCTGTCAAAACCATGTAAGGACACAAAAATGGTGAAAATATTTCCCTGAAACGGGGGTATAACTTAACTGTGTTTGGGGGGGGGTAGGGGGAATACGGTGGTCGGCCAGGACCAAACCCCCTAACTCCTCTGAATACGCACAATACACATGGTGCTAGCTTTTCCGCGAGGGCAGATGAAGGGCGGACATATTGGAAACCGGAGGAAGAACTGGGAGATGAAAAACTGAAGCACTAGAGCAAACAAATTACTGGATGAGAGGTTTGCGTTTTGAGTGAGCTCACGTCTATCCTTTGGTGACCACACTGTCAAACTTTCGTATCGAGACGTTTAGAATTTCAGTAAAAATGCGAGATGTATGTATGTATGTATTCTCTATGAATATATCGCTCTTTGGAAAGTATAGCCACTTCTATCAAATTTTTTTTTTTTTTCGTTTCGTTTCTTACGCAAGGCTATTGATTTTATCTTCTGTTTGTGTTTATTAAGAAAAAAATTTCAAATAAGAGTAACAGCTGATTCCAAACAGTCACGTTTGATTTACAAAACAAATATTCATTCGACCACAAATCTTCCCACGAACTTCAAGCAATAATCTTCAGCCGTTCATTGTACGGTTCTTAGATAAACACCCAAAACGTTAAATATTTGGTAAAATACATGAGAATTTGTGTTGTTTGTCTATATATTTTTGCCTGGAATATGATATTTTGTTTCCATACATGAAAAATGCATGCTTCTACCATACCTGTCAGCACAGAAGTTAATGTAGTTAAGTCAGCCAATCAAGTCCACATAATATCAACCCTTTGCGACACCTTAACTATTACATCAAATGATACTTGGAGTATCAGGTTGTTACCCTTTAGGGCTTATAACGTTGAGGACTCCCATATCACTACAATCATTGGCACCTTGGTTTTGTTTGAAATAAATTTACCTGAGATCTACGTGTTGAT
Organism: Dryococelus australis; assembly: GCA_029891345.1. Lineage (NCBI taxonomy): Eukaryota > Metazoa > Arthropoda > Insecta > Phasmatodea > Phasmatidae > Dryococelus > Dryococelus australis. The sequence goes on from CM056999.1 coordinate 52,322,278, forward strand.
TTTTAATAATTACAAATTCATATGCACGTGTGTAAAAAATGCGAACCTAATAGCCTATGGTTGTAATATATTCGTAAAACCTTATGTTGTGCTCTTCTTGCCCAGATTATAAAGCGAATATAATACAAATAAAATATCACAGATAACTTTATTACCTAGCCAAACACATTTGCAGGAGTGCCGCGGTGAATGAACGGTTAGACTGTCCGCCTTCCACCAAGGCGAACCGAGTTCAATCTCCGGCCGGGTAACTCCCGGATTTTCGCATGTGGGAATCGTCCCGGACGATGCCGCTATTCGGTGGGTTTTCTCAGAGATCTCCCGTTTCCCCCGCCCTTGCATTCCGGCGCTGCTCCATACTCACCTCAATCACCCTCATAGACTCTCAAGACGTCGTTGTTAAGAGCCGCCCAAATATCTTCACTCATTCACTCGTATACGTATGTTCCTATAAACGAGTATAGGAAGTTTCATAATCCTATCACACACTTCCAATTGTTGTATTGGGCAGGTCTTAGGTAAAGTTTGGGTGAAGAAACCATGTCCGAAAGTGTACCGTTTCGGTTCTACAGGGATGACACTTATGAATTAAAATTTCACGCCTTACCTACGTCAAGGCACTCTTACCTACGTTGACTACAACAGCTGTTCGATGTGGTGGAAATGACGTTATTTGCACATATTGTATCAGTGAAGCATATACCCATACATATGATCGATAATGCCCGGTGTATGCTGAATCTCTTCTGCTACAACCACAAAACGTGCAATCAGATATTCCTATGATGCTGGGACTCGTCTCGTAAACAACACCCTTCATGTGGCCCCACACGAAAAAGTTGAGAGGTGTTATATCCAGCGATCGTGGTTGTTCAGCGAGTCCTACCCACATTTCCTCAAATGTCTGGTCGAGATGTCTGACAGCACGTGCTGGTGCGCCATCATGTTGGAATCACATTTGCTCACGAACGTTCAATGGCACATCTTAGGATAACTCTACCAGTGATTCTAGCAGGAATGACAAGTACGTGGGACCCGTTAGGCAGCACGGAATAATGTATTGCCCAATCACATGAACGTCGAAAATACCTGCTCACACATCGATGCCGAACCGTTGTTGAAATCCTTGGGAATGTGTGACACGAGGGTTTTCTTCATTCCAAATGGGGCTGTTTCGACAGTTGAAAACAGCTTCCCTGGTGAAATGTCCTTCATTGGTGGAAAGAATGCGCTTTGGAAACACACGCACTTCCATGCAATTGTGTAGATGCTGCATACGGAAGTTGGCATGTGGCACATTATCGGCCAGACCCATTGTGTGCCACATGCATAATTAGACATATGGCACATAACTGGGTCAGACTCATGGTGTTTAACCGTATGGGGGCTGGTAAGAGTGCAGCTGATGTTCATTTAGAATATGCCAGACACTGCAATGAGACTCATCTGTGGCAAGCGCAATGGCTCGAGTGCTTGTCGACCGATTCTCTTCAACTCGAGAGTCGAAGTCGATAGTGCTGCGCCTTCGTGGAGCATCACAGTTGGTCCTGTTACCATTGAAGGTGCTTGTTTCCTGCAGCCGTTTTTTTTTTCAGATGTGGCAATAATGCGATGGAGAAAACGCTCCTGATACAGGCGATAAGAATCTCTGCAATAGCGTTTAACTTCGCCAGAAATTAACATCATGTCGGTGCTGTCGGCAAACGTATATTCGGTCATCCTGAACTGTACCGTATTCATCAACGACTGGACGTCAAGCGTAGTGACGGTCGGAACAAAACGCCAGATTGTAAACAGACGACACGTGGCATCAGGTGACGCCAGACGTCACCCGTTGTCAAATTGGGTTTGTCAGTTCTGATTCTTATCATCTTTATAGCAACGCTACGATACATTTAGAGGCATGGATTCCCTGTCCAATATTTATCTACTACATGCCTTTTACAACATCAATAAGTGTTTAACAGGAATTCTGAAGCAATCTGTACATCTTTCTTTATTTATGTAAAATTTTGAGGCAAATGCATGTATACTTAAATAGCGACACTTTTTGAAGAGCAACAAGGCAAATTCTTTGAAAACAATGAAAATGTCTGTTTCAAATAAATTGAAACGTATCTCCTTTCTACTTAAATATTCAGATGTGCCGTTCACCGTTCATCCAGTTTCAATGATTTCCACCAGTCCAAAGCAAGGAACTGGATGCCGAGTATTATTTCCTTGTTTTCACTTTTAGTTCATTGAGAACATTTTGTATCGAAATGTAACAACCAACGTCGCCGCACTGGTACTAAACTGTTAACTTGTAAACGCAACCTTCCGCGTTATTACCTTTGTTTAGCGCGGGCGTTTCGTTTGAGCATTGCACAAACTTCTGCGCGATATTAAGTACCAAATATTTTAGTAAAGGGCTTACTTCACGTTTCATAGAGTTCTTGAAATGATTCGCAGTTTTTGTAGCCTTTAGATATGCCGACTCCATTTACTTTTCAAATCAACAAAACATATTTACTGAAGGCAAAGTGGGTATACTAGCAAGATCGTGACGGGTAAAAGGGAAAGAATTACAAAATGTTTATTTTACTCCATCGTGAGGGAATGGATTGAAGAACCCATTTTGTAAATTAAAACTCTAGTAATGGAGGGGGGCAGTGGGGAAGGGGAAGACGCAAAGTTGCTGTCCAATACGAAGTACCCCTGGGAACTCAACCACTTGAACAAGACTGTAAACACGGAGGGCGTGGGGGCGCTGTGAAGAAGGAACGGGAGGAGCAAGATAGTGATCGGTCAAAGGGGGTGCGGAGGGGATAAGGAGGGGTAAGCGGGAAGCTAACGAGAGATGCTTCAAGAGCTGTGAGTGACACGACATGAGAGACTACTAGGCTACATCTCTTAGTTGGAGTTAATTAGCGCTGAGAAATGTGGGAGGTGGGGCCTGGCAAGCAAGCAAGCGGACTTGTTAGGGAACAATGCCCGGGCTCAGACGCCAGCCAGCGCTTTAAGTAGTGCCGGTCCGAAGAAGTTTCCCTTCGGAGACGTCTTCTCGCAACCACGAACAGATCTACAGCCATGGCGTGTAGGGGGTTGGGGGAGGGGGAGGTGGGCTCCTTGCAATTTGTAACAGCGCTAGTGGTTACTCGCCGGGCAGAAGCGAGGGGTTGGTTCGGTTGCCGAGGAACACAGTAAGACCCATGGGAGGGGGGTGGGGTCCCTCATGAAATATCTACAAAATGGACGCTGGGAAAAGTGAGGAGGGCAAAACTTTGTGCAAAATAGATGAACTCTCCTGCTGCTCGGGCCCCGTGGTCGGGTAGGAGGGCCCTGTGCCATCAGGCGGTGTGCGTGTGTGTGTGTGTGCGCGCGTGAGTTCTGTTTCCTTCGCTGCAGCCCGAAGGATATCCTGCAGACCGTAAACAATATTGTAAGCCATGGAACAGAGGTTCTTTGCCCCTTAAATTAATATTAAACAGGCTCTTTGTGTTGCGCACCGAGTCACGGGGAAGGTTTCCTCCTAAACTTTACTAGCTCACGTGCACACGGGAAGAGAATAAAATAAAAACTATTCTGATGGGCTCGCAGAATTTTTATTTCGGGCATGGGATCAGAGAATGCAAATTAAGATGCAGGCAGTTGTGGTCTCACAAACAAACTTGATGGCCAAAATATTCATTTTAAGAACTTGTTAAAGAACAGCGTTCTCGAACCATACGAATATATTATTTTGGAAAAAATAATTGACATTTTTACCACTGTTTTGTTACACAAAAGCTAAATGTTACTTAAATAACAGGCGCATCTGAAGAAAAACATAATTTTGAAATTAATTCTGTAGTTGGAGTTTTTAGTTAATTCTTAAGTTCTTAATTAGTTACTGAGTAAAGTACGTAATTATTCAAAGGTGAAAGTAATTGATCGCCAACATAACAGTTCATTTTTTGCACGAAGAATTACTTTTCTCTGTAAATTATTCAAGCACATATTTTATTAAAACTTTACAATATATTCTATGACAACAGTTCTTAAAACCCATTTGATCCTTATATCGAAGAAAATTTTATCCTAGTTATCTCCTTAGATTTTAATGAATGACAAAAAAAAATTTGTTATGTGATTCAGGTCCAATTTATTGCTTCCCGCGTTTTTAGATCTCAGGAAGAGGTAGTTTCAAAATCAATTTCTTTATGTCTTTTCACTACTTGCATCTTATTAAAAACTGATCACAGACATCATCGCTATGATTAATACATTAAACCAAATGAACTCCTTATCGCTCCTATACAACTAATAGTGTGTTGGGTAGAGACAGTGGTGGCGTCCTGGTTGAAAAATAAGATCGTTTGAGTCGTATGTAGACCTCAGTAAAATAATTTACTGGACTTCTTAGCTCGCAAATTAAATACATGCAAAGCAAACATGTAACTTGAAATACATACGTGTTTTCTTAGTTCGAAGATAAGTAAAGATAAATATAATTTTATATGTTTAATATTAGTTAAATATCACCTAGCTGTATAGCTGTGCAGTGAACTGCTTAAGACGATGGGGCAGCTTGTTACATTTCAGATAAAGCACAAATATATAATTATCACATTGGGCGCCGCTTGTATGAGCACGTTAAACATAGCCAAATTTTTTGTCAAATTAAAAACCATGATTCGAAATTTTTTTATATCAATATTATTAAATGGTCGTTTTTTGAGTATCAACTATAATTTACTTTTTTTCTGGGAACTAGACATAAAAGGGGCCATGGTGGTTGAGCGGTTAGCCTGCTCACCTCCCACCAAAGCGAACCGAGTTCAATCCCCAGCCGGGTCACTCCCGGATTTTCGTATGTGGGAATTGTGCCGGGCGATACCGCTGGTCGGCGGGTTTTCTCGGGGAACTCCCTTTCCCCCGCCCTTTCATTCCGGCGCTGCTCCATACCTCAATCACTCTCATTGGCTTGCGAGCATACCCTAGGCTGAAACAGCACCTCTTGGCCCTCTGCAACATGTGTCTCGCTGTTGGTGAATTCCCATGTTGCTGGAAGATTGAACTTGTAGGAACTTTATACAAGGGCGAGGAAAGGGGTCCCTGATCAATGTTTTCCTACCGGCCCCTCTCCCTATTGTCAGTATTGGCAAAAGTGCAGGAAAAGGTGATATATTGGCGGCTTCTGTCCTGCTTGGACACCGATCACCAGGCTGCTGGCGTACTTGGGGCTCATTGAGTCCGGAGGAGTACCTCGAACCCATGCCTGGGCATGGGCAGACAATGCTGTGTGGTGATGCGTGGGTGCAGACGGCGTGCATGTGGGTCGTCCAGTGCATTGGTGCGTTCTCCAACCTTAAAAAGAGGCTGCTGAGTCGGGACCGAAGTTGCAGTAGGCATGTCGGTGTCTCCCTCAGCTGGGGCATCTGAGGTTATAGACTCTCAGAGTGAAGTCTACCCATACGAATAGCTCTGATTCTCCTCTCGAATCATGTTCGGGCATGAGAAGCTTAATTGTTTGGAACAATTAGGTGGAGGGGCATGTTTTACCATACCCTTGGTGGCGGTGGTTTCCGGAACCAAATTGCCCACAGCTATGGTTATAAAGACTCCTGAAATTTGTCACCTGTAATACCTCTAGGAACAGGTACAGGAAATGAGGTGGTGCGGAGAGCCGGACAATCCTCCAGAAAACATGTTAAGAGCCCCCAAATCTGTTCACTCGCTCACTAAACATCAAAATAATTTTTACATATATTATGTAGCTTCACTTGTTTATAGTTAGGATTAATTTCGATCCGCTTCTAAATATCCGATCGACTTGATCCAATGCTCATAAACGTAGTTCCGATGACAATACAATATATTTGTCTCCCTCTCTCTCTCTCTCTCTTTATGTTACATAGCACTTTTGTAGACGCAAGTCCTGTGATACGGGAGTCACATTGTCTCGAAAAACACAGCACGACACTACAAAAACAGCAACCACGACACAACATTTATATTTTCTATGTGACTGCTTTAATCTACAGCCCGACAGTCTGCTGACGCAACACGATGTGTAGAATTTTTCGGAACACTTTTGAAGGCGCTGATTGACTACGCTAGTTTCAAAGGCGTTGAGCTGACGGGAAATTTGGAATACATTATGATGACAAACTGTTATCGCCAATGCATACAAAGAAGGTAGTATTATTAGTTTTAAAAGTTAAATATAGTAAATTTCAATTTTTTTCCCCTTTAATCTGCTTTTAGAGAAAGCTTCCCATACAAATTCCTTTTGCAAGGTTGTAAACTCTGTGTGTCGTGCCGCACGGCACCACGAAGATGGAGATCTTTTCTCATCCAAAATTGCTGGCCGGACGACAGAATTTGTCGGGCTTGCGTCAGATCTATCTTGCATTTCATTGGCTGTTTAGTTTCAAGTGTCATGTCGGGGCTGCCGTGTCGTGCTTGTTGGTGCTATGTGACTGCCGCGTAACAACTCAGCAACACGCGGCAGTTGCGGTAGGTTAAACTATGGTAAGAGAAGGCTGGTTGTGTCCCACGCTATTGGATCCTTGTAGCCGCTTGCCGCGGTGCAAGTTGCTACACTGGGCGGGGTTTTCTGTACCGTCCGGGACAGGAGCTCTAATAAAATCCGCGTTTGTTAGATTTTCAACCTTAACATTAAAGAGCATGGAATCCACACCAGCCGTCTCTCGTAGCATTTCCAATAACGCTTGAATAGGCTTTGAACCTCTTTCCTGTCGTGAGGGTTTTTTTTTTTTTCATGGTGCCTATGCCGGTTTTCCCCTCCCTCTACTTAGATACAGCCTCAGCTATATATACACTCTAGTGAGGCAGTCATGACCCAAATTGGCGGCCATGGCTGCCCAATCCCTCTCTGCCACGATGTACGCCCTCTTGCATGCAAATCCCTTTCCTGTAGGCGTATGGGTCTTAGCTGCGAGAAGTATTTAGAACCAGTCCTTACCTCGGACGTACTCTTAATAATTAGCAGTAGGGTAGGTTAGGAAAAAACCCGGAAGGAAATTGTCAGCACGGCCTCTCATTCCGTTGTCGCGGATTCTGACTAGCATGCGTATGCATGCTAGTCAGAATGCCTGTTAGAATATTTGCAGGTAGGGGCAGTGGAATTTTTCAAAGGTTGATTTCAAAAGTGCTCAAATGACCATAAAGAGCGTATAATGTGATTTCAGTGTGTACTATCCAGGTATTAAATGAATGTTTCAAGAAGGGGATTTTACTAAATTTAAAAGTTTCGGTACTAATGAAATAGTTTTAAACTATTCCTACAGCTTTACTAACGAAAAGCTCGTAAAGACGACAGACGAGGTAATTAAAATAAGTTATTTGCTAGTGACATTATAATTTGAAACACGTCCGACATGTACAGCTTACAAGCACTGGCATTTAATTTTTCATAGTACTTCAGAACTGATGGTTCTTCAGGGCTGAAATAACACCTTCGCAAAGGAGCAGACGCGTGTACTCGTCTCACGACGAAGCCCTTAGGCCCACTACACACGTCAGGATTTCTCAGCAAATCACACGCTATGCGTATTGAAATATATATATGGACGGCAGTCCTCTATTCACTGCGGCATTATAAAGGAGCTGCTGGGACGTCTATCATCTCGCCTGCTCCACAGCTTTCATTGTCCTACTAGAATGGAGCATTTCAGTGTCAGTAAACGACGAGTTCAGGGGTTCACAAACTACCGAACTACATAAAGCTCATCTGAGGTAAAATTGAGGTATTTGCCTCAACAGATAATACATCACCTGTTTCAAGATTTATTTCATTTTCGAATCATTTTGTAAATAATATTTATTCCAACGATTAAGTTCTTAAATATTACATATATTATTAAAAACTACTTCTAATGTTGCTTATAATACACCAGTTGCATATTTCCCAGCCCCACGTGGAACAAAACATTTATCTCTCGTTTATCCACATGAGGATTCGTTTACTGCAAAATTTTACAGGAATGTTTTGTACCATAAGTATATTTAAGAAGAATTAATTTTTATAAGTAATTAATTGCATGGTACATAAATTTTAATTATATTTCCTTTGTGTGCTATTCTATTATTTTATGTCTACCTAGGTTTATTCTGAACGCCACAGAACAGTAATATAAATTCGTTTAGTGTTAAAGTAAGTCTTAATTTCTAATGTTATTTTTATGATTTGTTACACCATTATTGTTTATAAAATATAGATCAAAATGTCACGTAGTTTCTTTACTTTTCGAATTGTATTAATTATATTTTTATATTTTACGTGCCATAAAATTTCCAATAATTTCTAGTTAACCTGTGCGTCTACAATCATCGATGCTGAATAAACATTTTTGACGAGGATTGACAAAAATAACTAATAATTAAAAGTAATTTTACAATTTCACAAATCCATGAGAGAAATTCACTCGTTCTGACCAGCCGTAATTGAGTTTTAATTGAAGGAGTTTCGTTTCTCATTTTTAAATTCCTACGTTCTCCCCAAATTTCCGTCATTCGTAATGAATGGGCGTCTAATTATTTCTGGTAGAATCTTAATTATTCCTTTGCGCTTAGTATTTGAAAGGAAAAACTTATTAAGAGATAATATGCCTTGGCCACAGTATTCCAAAACAGGTTTCTTAAACTCATCGCATGTTTAAATGTGAAATTATGCAAAGGAGAGGAAGCAAAACACACTATTTTGTCGAAATTTGCAGTTGATTACTTCGAATTAATGAGTTGTTTCCAAGTTTTCATAAAACAAGAAATTAATACAAATAACACCAATAAAATTATTTAATACTTACGATCTTTGTACGTTTTAGAGTTAGGGCCTACTGATCTTACTCGAATAGCTACAATTAACCGGCAGTTAATGAAGTTTGAGAATTACTTGATTTAAATAGGAAATATTTAATATTGTTTTAAATTGCAGCATATTACTAGACCCAACTTTTGAAAGAAAGTTGAAAAAAATGATCCGAGAGAAAATTGATTTAAATCGTATATATATATATATATATATATATATATATATATATATATATATATATATATATATATATATTATATATACGACTAACATAATAGGAATAAGATTTAACATCTTGGCGTGGATTACGAACAATTATCATCATTTTGTTCTAATAGGGCCTATAAGGAAAATTTCCAGCTGTATTGGCACGCATAGTTGTGGTATGTCACATTGTCATAACAGAGCATTATGCGCTGCAATAAAGGTCACATTTTATCATTCCTGTTCGGTTCCTGGCTGTCATTCACAAAAGCATTTAACTTATTTGCATTGCAACATAAAATAAACTGATTGTTGCGCATTTACAAAGAGAAGTCCGTACAAAATAGTGATGAATTGTTTCCGACAAAATGTAACCTCGTATAAGGATCTCTATCTCTATACTTCGCCAGTTAATATGTTTTTGGACTTGTTAAAAACTTGTTTCTTTATTACCCAAGTAATGTAGTATAATATTATGAAATGTTGATAAAGGATAAAAATTTTCTTTGTCGTTGAAATTGTAACAATATAATATAACACTAATTTTTTTAAAATTCTGTTGTTACGATTATAGCTGTAATGCGATGAGACTACCTTAGAAGGAAAGGGGAGAATAAAGTACTTTTACGAGAAATTGACAACGAAAATTAAAAAATATGTACACAAATCCATATAATATGTTCAAGAAGCAAATGCTGCTAAATTAATTTGATAGATATTCTCTGTTTTATGAATATTGCAATTATTTAAATTAAATCGAATTCCTTTCAAAGTAATTTGTTGCGCAGCACATAATATCATTTGAATTAATGCCTAAAGATTTTCGTAACTATCGAATGCAGAATACCATTTTTGGTACGTTGATATGGAGTGCATATATTTTGGGAATATTGCCCACGAATAATTTGTGTCATTACTAGTACGTTGATTTTAGTAATTTACGATTTTACGTAGTGTATAAAAACCGGTTTAAACCAGTAGGTAACCCATAGTCGGTTAGAGTGCCTTGCTGTGAGATAGTTATGTAACGCGTTTTAATACATTAAACAATTTAGGTAATTGTAATTTCTTAAAGCCGTGTTCATTTCAAAGTGATGATTGAAAATATAAATAAAATTACACCAGTAACTAAGTATTCAGTAGAATTTCCTTTACAAAACAGGACGATTGTAACAGCTAGTTTAAAATTAAAGACATAAAGATATATTACCGTTGGACAAATAGATGATAGAAAAAGCTAGACTTTTGACTTAAGTATACGTTCAAGAATGAACAAATGCATCGCTATAGGCTACCATAGCGGAGAAGAAATTTTTTTAAACATTTTTATGGTATGGGCACGCAGCTTGTCAATAATACCATTGATCTTGCACTGCGCGTTAGATCGCTGTGCTGGAAGACCGTTGTGGGCTGTAATATAAAATGTATAACAAAAAGTATAGTGCCATAATTTGGCATACTTATTTTAGGTTATATTACTTGTCCAGTTTTTAGTATGCTGTGTTATTTTATGAGTAAGACGTCGTATAAAAAAGCTTTATGTTTTTGTTCTCGAGTGTCCGCCATCTTATTAGCTAATATAGAGAATAGAGGGGAAGGGAAATACGGGAGCATAACGCTGTGCGTACACATATGATTAAGATGTATCGTAAAAAGAATGGGTGGTCGCCATTTTCGACGAGTGTCACGAAAAATGGTTTGTTATCGAAGTACGATAAATTAGTTTTGTGACCTGGAGGCTAAACAACTTAACTAGGTGCCTAATTTATTATTTAAGATAAGATATAATTTTAGTCACGGAACTCTACGACAATATTACTACCGCATGTACACACACGATCACCATTTGCCTATAAGTTTCCGTACAGAAACAAGAAAAAAATATACTAGCAACGTAGGCTGACGTACAGTAGAAAAATATCTCGACGAAATACCCGAAGCACTTAGAAATTAAAAGTGACGGAACTGTCAGAGAAAGTAACTTTAATTATTTTGTGGTGTTGCAATTACATGAACACCGAACATCAGCTATGTTTGTTGTTTGCAGATACAAAGCGAAAGGAGGAACTTTCTTTCTTTTTTACAGAACTTGTAACATCGCTCTTTGTGAATAGCGGATGACTACAGAAGCTACGATACAAACAATGCGTGTTATGTTATTTGTGTAAGATCATGTAGGTTTATCCATCGCAGTTAAGACTTACAAGGTCATAATGGAACCTCTCAATATTTAATCAAATAATAAAGTACAGTACGTTACCAGATCTAAGATTCGTCACTGAAAAGATTCATTGTCACCATTCTACTGTCTACGCAACCCGATAAAAACAAAACTGCCAAGTAAGTCGCCATTTTCGTGGTGTCGGTAGAATGCTATGTAGCGACTTCGACAATGCAAGTTATTTCGCGAAGAAACGAATAAAAGCAAGGCTAACTAGTAATCCGCATATTCAAAAATTCACCAGTTCATCCATCGATGTACACCGTACGTTCGAAAATTACTGTTTCGGTTGAGTCCGGTTAAACACATTGATCCATCAGTTTAACCGGCCTGAAAATTAGGTGGACCTGGAGGAGATGTATTGAAACACCAATCCGAAGAAGTTTCGAACACTTCCTCTGAAAACGAAAAGTACACACACATATTTCAAATAATTTCCACACATTCCGAAGGGTGCCAAGTTTATTCGAATGTCTAGTTACACAAATAGGCGATGGAAAATGTAGAATTTGTGTGTAACGGCATTAATTTGTGCCTGGAAGTAAACTCACATATCCCTGAAAATTCTACCAGATATTCGTAAAATGCTTAACCGGTGTACACCGGGGATTTCAACCACTGCTCAGATCCACTAGTGAGTTTATGGATATGCGGAATGTCACTGCAAGTCTCTGGGTAGAAAAAAGAGGCGCAGTTGGTTCAGTTCACGCCTGTTGGACGATGAAACTTAATTTTTTCTGGTTGCAATCCTGGGTCGCCCGGATGGAGCCTTCTCGGTGTGGATGTGTTCGTATAGGCTTTTTACGGTTAAAGGAGCACTTCTGAAGTTCTGGTTACTTTTTTTTCCTTTCGGCCATTTTGTATCTTTCCACCATGTTAATATAACCGTTGCCGTGTAAGTAATTAACAGAGTGTATATATTACACCGCGATCAAAAGTTAACGTCAGAAGCAACAATAATATGTATTTATTTGTTGTTATTGCTGATTAGGGTTTTTTTTCCTTCAAAACAGTTCACTTTACTGTGAATAGCGTATACTGCTCCGAGCACCGTCGCACAGTTCCGTCGCAAAGGTCCAGGAGGCGGGCAATCAAACCGAACGGCCACTCCACCTCATATACACACTAAATCCGAATCAGTGGAAAACCACTGATTCACAGTGAAAATGGCCCCACTTAGAATCAGTGGAATTTTTCACATCACTAATTCAATCAGCGTAACTGTTCCACTGAAAAATCAGAGGTGCTCCACTGATTTGAATTTAGAGCGTAGTCCAACGATTTTCCCTCTCGTCGAAGTTGTTCAGATCGGTGTCGAATGCTTCACCGAGGCATGCCAGCCATTCGCCGACATTCACTACATGCGCTCACTGATTACACTGTCCACAGCTTCGCCATACGATCCTCCACGTCACCAGGTTTGTAGTGGTGTCAGCGGCACATCATGGGAAGTCTACACCAAATTTTACCGTGTATTGTTGCTGCATACCAACGTGACTCTTGCAGTTAATTATTCCTAGGTGAGGCAATTTTAATGTCAATGAGTGTAGGAACGATTTAGTATGACTCTACCTTGAAAATTTGTGAATATAATTCGCATTGTAAGTGGTGCAACTATTATAACTGAAATGTTTTGCAATTACCCAAAAAATAAAAACTAATATTTATGCATATATTTTAATTCAGGGTTTACTGTAGGATATAATTTGAAAGAAAATGAAACTTAAAGATGACTTCATGACGCATAATAGTAGGTAATGCCATTGATTGCCAAAGTTAACACAGTGTTAAGAGTTCAGCATCTTCTATAGGAGTGAAACGAAATGCTTAATCATTTCTAGAAAGCTTATATAAGTAACAGGTAGCTGGGAATACTATTTTGATACCTTATTATTAAAAATTAAAAATTGCAGAAAACTGTGTCCCGCAAAAATTTTTTCACGACTAAAACTGTTTTATGTTATTTACTTATATAAATTTTTAGGAGGTAATTGATTTATTTTAATGGCTGTGTAATAATGGTGTAAAGGAAGCCCAAAGTAAGTATATAAATTTTAGGGAACTACAGAGTCACGATGGAACAAGCCCAGAATGTTTCAGCACAACCATGGCACATAATATACTTTTTGTGGTACAGAGTTCCCCTGAGATATATTTGCTATCAATGGTCGAGATATTATAGTCTATTTGCTGTTTGCTCACTTTTAGAATCAAACCTTTGAAAAATCTTGCCACGTAATCACTAGTTTGGTTCTTTCCTATAGAAGTCACGTATCACAAGCGTTCATATTTCTGTTAACACGGAAGTATCTTATTTGTTATAAAATATAACTTTTACTTACATTTCACATGTAAATTACTATATTTCATTGTAATTAAAATTAATAAAACAGGGAAAAAAGTAGGTGTGTTGGCAACGCATAGTAAAACATGGTTCTCATGGAAAACATTAGATGCGCACGAATGCGATGCGTTGTCACTTTGGTGTCATTTTCTATAGGCTGTTCACGGTAAAGTGAGCACTTTTGAGGCCCTAGTTACTTTTTTTCTTTGTCATTTTTTTATCCTTTAACAACCTTTTCAAATACATTCTGCCATGTAAGCAATACACACAGTGTGTATATTCCGCCGTACTAGTGAGTTAACGTCTCAGAGTACAATAACAAATATTTATTGACTCTTATTCCAAATGAGAGGGCTTTCAGAAGTGCTCACTTTACCGTGGACTGCCTACAGTATTAGTTATGCTATGTTTGCACAAGGCAAGTCGGAAGTAAACACGAATGGACTATGGAATATCTATTAAACCAATCAGCTACCAAAACACGCTTTTCTACCGAAGCAGCTAAAGTTTAATGAGATGCTGGGGAGGAGGTTACCCCGGGATCGTTCCTCTATACCCGGCGACCGAGACATTTAAAGCTGTCTTCCCTTGACGGGTATCCGGCGGGAGTAGTTGGCACCCCTGCGCGAGAGAAGCCGGTTGGGGGGGAATCCCTCCCTTCGTGGTATCCTATTACCGGCACCTTGTAACCTATTAGCCGGGGCCGTCATCTACAGCAGGTTATCTCCAAGAGGACTACGCGAGATGTCACCCGGCAGGTATATCGCAGATCCTTCCGCCTGGGCGATCATCGAGTGCCATCCCTCCTTTCTTCGTCCGGGCGGAGAAGGGGAGACGACAGATAAAAACTACTACAAGGCGCACGGTAATGAAAGGAAATGAGGGAAGCGGGATAATCGTTTCCTACGCCGGGAAGGAAACAGAACAGGCTGCCAGTGGCCTCCCCGTGGACTTTTCATGAACAACCCCTCCGCATTTTTTCTCTCTCGCTCTCTCTCTCTCTCTCTCTCCAACCTTTTCATCGCGGAGGTGAATGGCTGGCTACCGTGTGTGTTTGAGTGCAGCGGCGAGGAAATGCGATTAGGGGAGGAAAATGCTCCCGCATTGCTGTCCAAACAATGAGGCACGCACAATGCGTACGAGCAGCGAGTAAACAGGGGTCGGGAGAGAACCTTATTTTCTCCTTGGGGGCCCGCGCAAGACCCGCCGTCGAGTGCAGTGCTTCCCCGCGATATGGCGGCTGGTGTAAAAAAAAAAAAAAAAAAAAAAAATAAAGGAATATATTAGCGGTTCTGCAGATTGTTATGGTAATGCCGGCCACCGCTTCCACCAGACTCGACGGTGAAATGTAAGAGGATGCGGGGATAACGCGGAATAAATACAAAATCACTGAGGAACTACTATCGGGAACGAGCGCATCCTTCGCAGATATCAAGTAAAGTTTATCGTTCTACAACTACACGTCAGAACTGACATTACTTTGGATATTGTGACTATTATTCGTATTATTTTATCGGGCGATGACGCAGAATTGTGATGTTGGCTGGAAGAACGACCCTGGTAAGAAGATCGCGTTCTGAGATAATGGCAAGTAAAGGTTTCGGAGACACAGTTAGCGAATGAAGAGATTTGGGCGGCTCGTCAGAGAGGTATTGACAGCCGAGAGACTTGCAATGTTTGCGACAAAGACTATAGTTAAAGTTGAGTAGCTACCGTAGATTCTTAAAAAAAAAATTTTTTTTTTATCATATTTGACATACATTGGATAGGTTGGAATTATATCTACAGGTTTTCTTGTAATAATTAAACATTTAAATCTTTGATAAACATCTTTCCACCGACAATTGGCTTAAATAATCGTAATACACACTTTTGCAATAGAGCATTTTTACCATCCCCGTATACCTGTTCTAAATTAACGTAACTAAAATTATTAATTTGCATTTAATAAATATTTAGTACTATTTCACAGAATGGAAGTTGGTCACACTCCAAGTTTAACACAGTTAAAAATTACAAAATATGTCTATATATATATATAATATATATATATATATATATATATATATATATATATATATATATAATATATGTATGTATGTATGTATGTACACACATATAAAAGGAAATACTGACTCACTGACATACCAACGCGCAGCCTCAGCCATTGGTCCTAGAAATATGAGATTTAGAATAAACATTCAATATATAATGTAAGCAGCCACTAAGAAAGGATTTTTCAAAATCCATAAAACGGTTGAAACGGGGGTTTAAAGTTTGTATGGAGAAAAAAAGTTATGTTGTCCTACTAACTCTAATAAACTCCGTGAAAGTAATATCGAAAAAAAATAATTAAACACGTGGTTAACAGTTTCTTATAAATAAACCAGCAGTTAAACGGTTCTGTTAACTAAAAGGGTAAAGGACATTGTTTACAAAAGATCACTGTAAAACGCCTAACTTACATGTTATCATGACTCCAAGCTTAACCGCCACAATTCTCATATTTTTCGACTTGCATTTCCGTTTACTTTCTATTTTAAAATGCGTATAGAATTTTAAAAACATACTTACTATTTCAATAATACTGCAATGAAAACACGAATCACATGCTGGCGAAATCGCGGGCAAAAGCAAGTTAACTTTACTAAGAATCGAGCAATCGATACCAGATTGTTGTGTGTAAGCTATTTTTGTTTAACAAAAAATATGATAAACAGTTTAATGGAGGAAAGAACTTATCTTACGAAAGCCTTTTTCCCAGCCAACTCCTCATCAACTAGAATAATAAATATGTTACGAATAATGCCATTTCTTACTCAAATGTGTATAGAACGAAAGATAAATTTATTTGCTACAGTAAACTAATATGGTTTTGAAGATGCAAGAAGAATAGTTTTCCACGAAGTATAAACCTGTATGACAGATAATCGGAGATTATTGCATGCTTCTAATAAAAGCGACAAATCGTTCTTGATTTGCAATGGTGGCCAAAGAACTGAAATAATAATGAACGGAAAAATATGCACTAACATACTTATCTTCTTTGTTAGGAATGCTAAGGTCATAATCCTGGCGTACAGGTCAATATAACTAACGCTGTAAACTTAATAGTCCGATTGGCATTCCGTATTGTAATGAAAAAGGGGGAAATGTTGATTCGCTATAGTATAAAAGCACGTAAATATAATTTGAAATCATTAAAATTCTAGGCTCGATCTACTTAGACAAACAAATTAATTCCTATTGTTCCTCCACTCGTCTTCATTTGGAACACTTTGGTGCTTTTATTGCTGCGTGATTATTTATTGTCATTGTGTATTTAATTTGACATAAATGACTCCAACTTAAAGATTTATCTATTATTGAAAATAAAGGACTCTTGATTGTATACATTCTACATTCATCATAAAGTGTCATATTTTTTACATAATTTGTAGACCGCATTTTCGCCGGCATGAATGTATAATCTTTATTAATTTTATTATGTCTTGTTTTATATCTTAGATATTTCTTGGTATCTCTCACATTCCTATTTCATACAAGACCGTGTCACTGGCACTTTTTTTCTGTTTTATAAATAAATCTACACAATAATATTAAGTCATAATCGTATTAATAAATATAATTACTTGTGATTTTATTACGTGGGTTTCTACGGAAATGGTTACAATTTTTTTGCCAGGCATTATCTGTAAAAATGTTTAAACGTATTTCTTTGCAATACATTCTGGAAATTGCTACACTTTAAGAATATTTAAGTCGCTACGTATGCTGGTTTGAATACCATCTTTTAAAGTTCTCGGTAAACGATTTTCACTTATATGTTACAAGATGAGATTTTAAATTACAAATTATTCATGGGATCGTCTAATAATCTAACAGAAACAAACTCTGTTATTGGCACTCTACCACACCATCTTTTAATAATTTGCTAACCGATTTTGAAATAAAGTATTACATAGATAGTATTTATTTATTCATTATATGTAACATTTACTGTTCTAGGATATTTCTGTAAGGCATATACATTTATCATGAAAAAATTTATATTTCTTGCCATTGCATGGTTCTAATCGAAATTTGGAGAACGACACTTGATTTTTCCAATTTCAGATCACACATGTTAAACATTAAATTTGGCAACATTTAAACTATCACCGCTAAATACGCTGAAAGATTATGAAGTTAAGGCCTCGAGTATTCCAATTACATTTACATATACGAGGCAGGCCAGAAATTTTGGAAAATATGTTGGTTTCGTTGCAAATGGGAAAGAAATTTCCAGACCGAATACTTATTGGACACATTTCTTGCAATTGAAGTGAAGATATAGGTTTGATTACCTTGTTATCTGAATAACATTAAATATCGGAATCGTGTTTTTATATTTACATAAAGAAGGAGATGCGGTAACACTATAGATTATGATTCACACAATTAAATATTTAGAATCAAAAGTTTCATTATGTTAATAATTGGTTTGTCGTAAGATTAAACCAACTGCCAATTTATAAATTTTTAACAATTTTTCGAGAAGAAAACGACAATTTAATGTCCCATCGAAAGATATTTCTTTCTAATTATACTCGTAGAATTTTAGTGAGTATTTTAGCTGTTTTTGCTAAGCCTTTCATTATTTTTAAGATAGTTTTTTCGAGTAAATATAGACGCATGAGATCGCTTTCCTGTATACCTATATGTGCATGTTTGTGTGTGTCTTCCTCTCACCTAAAAATATTTTAACTTGTGTACCAAATTTCTCCTAATTTAGTTTTTTTTTTTTATATCCGTAGTTTACGACCATTCCAAAAGCTTATTTTTAAAAAGGAAATCCTAATATAATGTTCGATTACTGAGTCATACCGCAAGAGAGATTTAAAATATTTGTATAACTGAAATTATTGACAGCTTGCACTGTTAGGATTACATTTAAAAACCTATAGCCTATATTTATTAGTAGTCCATATTTAGGAACTTAAATAATTATAAGCAGTCCTATGGCATGACCTAAATAAATAAAGCATTTACATAATACCCCGGAAAAAATTTGGCACACAAATAGCCTAGTGTTGTGGTAAGACGTTGTAAACACATACTGTTATAAGGCATTCAATATGTTAAAAATGCCAGCTAAATAAATATGATCGCGTAGTATATAGGGAACCTATATAGGGAACCAATCAACTATTTGCAAACAAACACCGTATGTTAGCAGTACCTATTGGGAACATTAAATTCCTTTATGGACAACATGTCTTATTTTGTAAGATAACGCACATGAAATAAATAAAATTTTAACAATAGGCCCTACATTTCCTACCGATTCCCAAAATATTTGGCATACAACAAGTATACAGTAAGTCGTGTAAACTCTTTATAAATTTTACATATTTCTCACTTACTTTCAAACTGACTACTTCGTTATTATTTGTGCTACATACAGAGCCTACTATATACATGAAACAAATGAACCTACTTGGCCGTACCTTGGCATCCTAACAGTTTAAATTGTGTGTTCGAAATGCATTTATTAATAACCTCATTTTAATGTTTATATATAGTCCATGAAAAAAATTAACTTATTTGGAATCTCTCAGTAACTTTTTTCAAAAGAATCCCACCAAATTTCGCAAGCAAATGTTACTACTTAAGTTCACCTTAAACTTATTTTTAAAACGACAGCTTAAACCACGTAGTCGCGTGTTTTGAAGTATCAACTGTATGCTCCTCATACTTAAAAAATTAATTTCAAATACCCACCATTTTGGAAGGAAGTGGGTAATAACCTACTGCTTTTAATTTGGTGAAAAATTCCTCCTGCGGAATCTTTTTTGTGTAAGAGAATGTAGGTTAGTTAGTTACGTCGGTAGCTACTAGTTTCTTATGTTTATCATTTGTTTTTCGAACTGACGGAATTAAATTAATTTTTGGATGTTTTATTTATTTATTAAGAATGTTAGGGGGCCCGTCAACGCGTCTTATAAACCACTTATTCAAATAGTAGTGAACAAATGGGCACCGTAATCTTTATAGTAGGCTTGTATTGTTTTTTTCATTTAATAAATTGTTTTGTCTAGTCACAGGATACTTCTTTTCGTGGATATTACATTTTTTCTTCGTTATATTTATGGTATGCTACTTTCCCCTTACAGTTAATTAATTATTGTTTAAAGCATGTTTAAAAATAAAAAAATTCGATATTCTTGATAAAGCCCCCAAATTATTGGTTTTTCTACTACTAAGTAGATAATAATGGGTGGATCCTTATGAATACAAAAAATATATTATGTTTTAGTTTATAAATTTTTGATGTCTACACCACTCCAGGTATAATTTTGAGTTGGATAGTTATGACTATCGCAGAAAAACTGCAATAACATATTATACACAAGCAATAACCTAAGCATAAAGTTGTGGCACATGCAAACAATGTTATAGTTCATTCATACTTTCTTCACACTTTTCTGAATCCCTGCAAAAGTTCTACTCTCTGGCTATTCTTCCGCCTCATTTAAATAAATCTCAACTAAGTCTAGATAATTATACCAAAGGTACAATGCACCGCATTTGTTCGCACTCAGTTTAATAATATTTTGCATGAGAACTATTTCTTACTAGGCATTTCCAACGAATTTCTCTGTTTTTTTTTAACATAAACTATAAATTGAATAATATAATTTACAGATAAAATAAAAAATAATACTCAATTTAACATAAAATAATATACGTTAATGTCAACAGAAGTAACGAACGCTTGTGATAAATGATATGTTTAGGAAATAATCAGACTCATTTCACATGGGGTGATTTTTCAAAGGTTTGTTTCAATAAGTGTGAATATACCACGAATAGACTATATGCGTGGGAAAGGGAGAATAATGATATAAGGCGAGAACTTTTTAAGTACCTCCTTACAAAAATTAACCACTAATAAATATATATTATTGCAGCCTCAGGCATTGAATTTTGAGAGTGGGGAAATGTATACTCTCTGTTTATTGGTCAAATTGCAATGGTTATAATAAAAAAACAGCAGGAATATAGAAATTGGATAAATGAAAAATATAGAAGGGCCTTGAAGAGTGCCCACTTTACCGTGAACAGCCTATGTATAAGTGCACGTGTTGTGTCGAACTACTTGGTAGACGTGAGCATCGTTCGCAGTGCAACGAGGCGCGAAATACACCGATTCATTCTCTCTCTCTCTCTCTCTCTCTCTCTCTCCTCTCTCTCTCTCTCTCTCTCTCTCTCCTCTCTCTCTCTCTCTCTTCTCTCAGCGAAGTGCCCTGCCCCCTCGGCAAGTTCTTGAACGGGCGCCAACCCAAAGAAAGAGGTGATTCTCAGAGCTCGCGAGGACTTGGATGGCCCTGGATTCGCCAATAACCTTCACATTCGCGCACTCCGCTGGGGTGAGTCCCGGCATCTGAAGAATGTTTCCCCGCCGAGCTATTCAAATGCTTTTATAATTCCTGTCTTCAACATTCCGTGCGGGCAAAAATCCCTCGGCGAACGGCCACACAGCGGAGAGTATGCTTCCTACGAAATATTTACAGCTGGAAAATTCTCCTCTCTATCTTTCCGCACCCCGAAATTTTGCTTCCTTTGCATCTCTCGTTTCTTTCAAGAGTTCTTTACAACTTCTTGTTTCGGGTTCTGATGGTCTCTCCAGGAGGAAAAATCCCAACAAGTAGGAAGTGTTTTCTTTGTCCCTTAAATGTAACGGTTTTAAAAAGCATTTTCGCGCGTTTTCCTGCTATAGAAGTGCCATCACATTTTTCTTCCGCATGTTTCATGCATTTGATATATTTACAGGTGTTCCAACGCAGAAATATGTTCACAAAATCCAGCCACATAAAAATTTATTTTATATTTTTATTTACGCTAACGAAAGTGTTTTATAAATTATATTATTAATGCATATTATTAACTGATACATTACGAATTATTAATAACTTTGCTTTCACTTATGTGCATCTCATTTCCTTCCATTACACAAATAACATAAGATTCCTTCTTGCGAAGCATCGTTTTACAGCGTTATTTCTTTTAAATATATTTATGCTGTTGAAATGTTTCTACGGTGTATATAACCATCTGAAACTCTTAAACGTTTCGTGAAACTATTATAATTACAGCCCATGCCTGTTACTGTGACTATAAAAGAACGTAAATTGTAAACATAATACGTGCAGAATGTTATCTTTTTCAGAATTATCCCGGCCGCTGTCCTGGTGGAGTGGGAGCAGATAAATTTGTCTGGCTCTTAAACATCTAGGTCTTGAGAGCCGATGAGGGTGAAGCAAGGTAAATACTTATCAACACCGGAGTGCAAGGGTCGGGGGGAAAAGGAGATCCCCGAGAAAAAACCCGCCCACCAGCGGCATCGTCCGGCACGAAACCCACTTCCGAAAATCCGAAAGTGACCACGCTGGATATCGAGTCCGGTTAGATTTGGCGGGAGATGAGCAGTCTAACCACTACACCATAGTTGTCCGAGTGAGCCAAAACATCTATACGGTAATCGGATATCGGGCAGGAATTTTCATCATCTTTGAAAACTCGCCTGGACTGGACGCTCATAACTGATATATGCTTTTTTTTTTTTTTTTTTTTTTTTTTTTTTTTTTTTTTTTTTTTCAGAGGCACTATTTTTCTGAATTCACAGCTCTGTCCGGCAAAGTAAAGGAATGATAGAGGGTTTTCTATGACAAAATGCAAAAAAAAGATTACAAGTTAGCACAATATGTTAGGTGTTTTGCGCGTTGAATTACTTTTTTTTAAATCAAGCAGTAATCAATATAACTTAAAAGCCTATTTTTCTCTATATTTCGTACACTTACGAAATTTTTTTGTTATGCTCTCTAAAGATTACATAGTACAACATTGTTTTTTAAGGATATCGATTCAAGTTTCCATTACATTCTGCAGGAAATGATGGAGTAATTCCTAAGCTTACAGAAGAACGTATAAATTGTCCGGTGGGGAAAATTTTCAAAAGAAGTAGTCATTTCAGATTTCGGCGCGCGCCAACTCAGGACGCCAAGTTTGGTTAAGTAGGTTAGGTGGTTTCAGAGACACAGCACTAAAGCAGGCGAAACACTGGAAGACTTATAACGCCATTCTCAAATTAACTCACTGCTCTATAAAATTGCTAGATTCTCTCACGTGCCATTACTTGCTTGCCATGTACGGTTATGTTCGGTTGGAAAATTCACGGGAAAAGTACCGAGCGGGGAGGTGCGGTGGTTGAATTTTCGAACCTGGCATTCGATAGGACTTGGGTTTTGATCCGGGACCGGCAGTCCTGGTTTCGGTTTACTGCAGTTTCCCCGAAATCACAACAGGTGGATGCTGGGATGTGTTCTTACTGCAGTTCCATCATGTCGGAGCCGTAGTCTAAAGATGAGGCAGGCCGATCTCGCTGGCTGCGCTCGACCAATCTCCACGCCCCCAACACTTAATTGCTTTTCTGCCTACACGGCAAGAAAAAATAGCGTGGATTGGGTTTGACGTTAGAACAATGTCAAACAAGATCTTTTGAGATTATTTATACTTCCTCTAACCAATTTGTAATGGGTTTTGATTAAATTCTAACTTGTAAATATATTTTATTAATATAATAGTGCTTGTCGTTTAAAAATTTAGATATTAACAAACACGTTTATCACCGTCGGCCATGTGACTTTGACAGTTGTGTAGGATTGGGGTAGGTCAATGTTGGGTACATGCGTAGAAGGCGAATAAGCAGTCCACCTTATGGTTAGTCTATAATATGAGCCACTAGCTCCGTCTTTAATGACATCTCAATCGACGTGACGTTGCAACCTACATACCTGCAGAGAAGGTATTAAATATTAGTTTTTGGAATACAGTATATTTCAACATGGAAGACTAGTAACATTATTAATGAGTGCATTTAGCGGACAAAAAAATGGAACTGTAAGAACACCAAATTAAGTTTAAATGCATTAAATGGTTCCATAAACTCAACCCGTAACAAAAATTATAAGCCTCCATAAAAAATAGATATACCGTAGCGATATATAAATTTTGAATCCTGGCGGACTGTTATTGTACATGTATTTCATAATGTAAGTTTTTTTTTCTCCACAGTTTTCGGAAATATTATGGGGAAGTATCCTTGCTATCTTGGATTTACGTATTTTCCTCATCAACTTAATTTTCAGAGTCAATATTTGAAAACTAAGCTGGTCATGACACAGGGAACATTTTAACAGTTATTTCTAAATCCCACTTATTTTTCTTACATGATTAGTGTCACATCTGTAACCGTAATCAAACATTATCTAATAACTTAATAATTTCAGTCACACATGGGAAAATACAGGTATATTTGAAACCCTACAAAGTAAAAAAATTCTTTAAGTAGTCGTCCATGTCATGTCAAGCTTTGATTTTTTATTTCTAGTCATACATTTTCACTACGAATATTTGCAAGGAAATTCGAAGATGGAGTGGATACTACCCCCTTAAAGATTAATTTTTCAGGTTGTTGGGACTACAAGAAGGATGCAGACAGAATAATCAACGCATTGTGCACACTCGCCATATCGGCCGTGTGCGAGACACACTCCCGGAGAGGGGAGTGTTGTGGTAGTCGAGCTTAGCAACACAACAGCCCGGCCTGCGTCAGAGGGGGCACGAAATGTAAACACAACCGGAGGTAACGTGCTGCCCCCCCCCCCCCCCAACTCTCTACGACCCAACTTCAGAAGCCTCGGGCAGTTGTCGGCCGGCTTGTGTGAGGCCGATCAGAAAACGCATTCAGAAGTGCCTCCGACGCGAGGCGTCGCTGGTCCAGGTTCCTGTCCATGCCGCAGCCTCCCCACGTCAAGAGACGTGCTTGCACCACCACGACTCCCGCTACTCGACATCAGGAGGGCACGACGGAGCTTCTGGCGATTCCGATCTGAGTCAGTGGTAGGTGTACTCACAGAGTAGGGCGCAAGGCTGAGTCGATAGGGAAGCTACGTGGTTCGAGAGATGTTGATTTAAATATTGCGAGACAACGGAGCTTCAGATTAAACTCTTGTTTGTCTTGGAATTTATTGTGTTCGTAATTACAGTATTATTACGTCGCCCGTAATTAACCCAAGTGATAGTACGCGAGGAGAAGTGTGTGAGAATCAAGTGTTGTTCAAAGTGATTGAGCTGGGATTAGTTGGTGCCCTCGTATCAGCGAGACTTGGTGTAGTCGCCAGCCTTAGAGTTCAATTTACTCAGCTATTCCTTACAGCAGTAGTAGGTGTTATGGCTGACTATGGCACGCAACAAGGTGGTACTATCATTACTGAGAACTAAAGATCTAATGATTTTTGTGGAATTTGGCGCACAGGTACAAAAATGTTAGTGTGACGTCTACACCACCCATCCATACACACGCCTACATTCTTTGATACACAGAGAAAACAGTGATCTCATTAGCCTATTTTTCATTCGACATACAGGCTAAAAATGAGGGCAGATATTACATAAATAAATTATTATATTATATATAATTATATTTTATTTATAAATTATTAAATCGTTCATTACATATTTTATAATAATTATATTTTTGTTATATATTATTATATTACGTATATTAATATAGGCTTCGTAAGATATTTTTTCTAGTTTACCTGGGTTATTATATAATATCATCAATATTTTTGTCACAGCTCTTCTACTGCTACCATTAAATTTGCGTTTAGTACTTCCAGTGTGAAGAACAACGGTAGTTATTTGAGATCAATAGATATTTCAAGAAAACTAAAATAAACTTCGAAATTTAATTTCGTGTTACGGGTATTTATAATACTGAAGGTCCATTTTCATTATCACTTTACGAATTAGATAGAAGAAATTTAGCATGTTTGATTAATTGGTGAATGTAATAGAACATTAAAATCATGAAAATTACTACGAAGCAGTGTACAGATTTTGTGTGGTTCTTAAGTTTTATAATTCATCTCAGTAAGAATTAGACCCCTTTCAAACAACTGATATATTATAGATTTACATGGAGAATTATGTTTTTTTCATATTTGATACTGCAAGCAGTAATTATCCCTGTTCATAAATATCCGAAGGCTATTATTTCAAAACAAGGCCTATCTTTTATATATAGCCTATTATCATCCAACTGTCACGAAAATCCCAGCTGGAATAAGTTAGCTATCCAAAAAGAAAATTGTGAGTTTGTAGTAAGTTTGCAAAAATAGGCAATGATATGCGTTTTGTAATCTTGTTTTGTCGCGCTGGTCCCCTTAATCACAGTATCTAGCCGATAACAGCGAAAAAAAATCACCTACATCAACATCAGCCAGTTATTGAACTGTTACTGCTTGCTTGAAATTTATAAGTTGGCCTACACGTAGAAACTTAAATTCGAAATACCACCCGTGACTGATACGTGCTGGACTTTTTTCAATTTTATTAATTAAATAAGTTTTTCGGCTTTACTTGTAATGCCATTAACTATTTATCTGCTTCTGGTTTTAACATTTATTTCTAATAACTTACGGGTGGTAAACATGTTTTCGTTCTGGTATTTTTATATTTATCATAAGAAAACTATATATTTACAACAATAGAATATGTTTTCAATGAGTGAGGATTCAAACGTATAACGAGAATTAAGTTATAGCTACACAACACATAGCATCGTTTCTTATTCATTTATACCGTTTTCGCAGTCAGCACACGTTGTTGAGTGAAATTTGTTCAGAAGTGGCGGTGGCATCATGTTGTACGATATATTAGCGAGATTCTTAGTTTTGCAGTGTGCTGCGTTCGTGCTGGTAACATAATGTTCTGGATGTAGACAGGAATCGACCTCTCGGCGCCAGCTTCTAATGCCGGAATCGCATAGCCCCGACGCGCACGACACGACGGCCAGCAGACAATGAAACACAAGATAGATCGTCGTAAGCCCGACCGATTCTGTCGTCCGACCGGCAATTTTGGATTAGAAATCATGTCTATTCTTCGTCGGGCCATGCAACACGACGCACAGAATGTACAATATTGCAAAATGAAATTTTATTGGAACACTTCCCTACAGTGGCAAATACGCAGCCTAAAAGAAAAATAAATTAAAAACTAGTGTATCCAACTCTCAAAAATAATAATTTTACCTTTGTATGCATTAGCGATACCAATTGGTACCATTATGTTTTACAAATTTTCCTCTTGTTCACCACCTTTGAAACTAACGTAGCCTATCAGCGCCTTCTAAATAGTTAGGTTAAATGCCGAGAGCGTTGTGTCGGTCGTGCTGTAAATTCAAGTAGTCACATTGAAATGTGTAGTGGTTGCGTTTTTGGTCGTGTCATGCTGTATTGGTCGGGGCTATGTGATTCCGGCATAACAATGAATAACTAGGAACAGAGAGGTCCTGGTGATTATTCTAAGTCTCTCCTTCCGACGAAAAACGATAGATTCTTCACAACTATCGACTCAGACCTCTGTTCGGTATTCTAAGCTTGAAACGAAGATCGTGTGACGTCACGAGTGCAGTAGGAACGTCTCAACTTCTCACGAGCAGTTGGCAGGCTAGAATTTCCTAGGTAAATCAATATGGCGCTCGTCGGTATTACATGTGGCCGTGTATTTCAATGATACGGACATAAATATTGTGTAGTATAATGTCAGTGCAGCATGTGTTTGTGTTGTATGCCGTACGTTATAATTTTCCTACACGTACATTCACGAAACGAATAAGCATTGGTTATAACTATTACAAACGTGCATTACATATTGTGCACGACATGATACAGACTATTTTACCTATGCGATGTTATTACAAGCGCGTGAATGTACAAATACGCAATTGTAAAAACAGTATTTATTCCATAAATTACTTAAATAAACATCTATTCATTCCTAAAATAACACGTGTTCGGTGGTCCAGTGGTTAAGTTGTGTGCTTCGAAACGCAAGTGTTTCTATGGTATGAGATCCAGACACACACACTTGAACGAAGTTAACTTTATACTCGTTGAATTTACGATATAGGCAAATAAACAAATAATATTCACTCACTAAAAATGTCTATGTATACCAATATCGCCATTATGTTACTGGCATCTTACCTGTAAGTACTCGTATAATTCGAATTTTAGATAGTAGCATAACACATAGTAAGACGTTTTTATCCTGAACATCCGCAGTTCTTGGAGAATGGGTGCGAATTTTAATAATTTCCATTAAAATTTCCAGCTGCGCTTTCTGCTAAATTAAAATATAAGCGAATTTAATGACATCTATTAAAAAAAAAATTATAAAATGTTCACCTTATAAATGTCGTATAAAGCAAGCTGCTAGAAAATATTCTCATAATTCCGGAGTCTTACGTTATGCGCTCGTACCGAGGTGAAATGAAATTTGATGTCATTTTAAGAGTACATTTTTCTCTGCATTTTTTAATTTATTTTAAATTGCCACTCATGCCCTATACAAAAGCGTTTTAAAGAAAGTAGCAACTCAATAACGTTGTAAGTCAATATTTTAAATTAATTTTTTGGCATGACACTTATGCAACCCTGAGCTTGTGCGACCACGCCTCTATTTCTCCCAATGGCCGCGCTGCATCAGCGAATCCTTTTCTCTTCTTTACGGAGCACAAACGCACGGCAACGCATACCGACTCTCCGATTTTTTCCCCTTGTTATGCAGAGCTGAAGGGAAAGAAAGAAATGGCACATATTCTCCCCTCGAGCTGAAAAAAAAAATTCAGTATTGTGTATACAGCCACTCAGCGAGGTAATGTCATAAATCAGACAATGCGTACGCACACGCAACAGGGCTCGCCAGGCTGGCTGTAGGGGTTGAAAGAGGAGGGGAAGGGGGTGGTACGCAGTACGCATGAACCTCACCTGCCATCGATCGGCTCCAAAGCGTTGATGTCGGCAGAGAGGGGAAAAGGGGGGAGGGAATCACCGCCGTTGGAGGGGTTGCGGAGGGGGGATGAAAAATCCATGGTTGGTGAGGCTCGGAAGGGGGATCGCTAATTACTGACACACCCCTGGCACTATGTACACCCCTCCCCCTAGGCATTCCGCTGGCATCGACCCAGCCCAGCAGTACCCACCCCTACTACCCCCTCCGCCCAACCAAACCCTACGCACCAGCCCCAATGCCCATCTCACCCCAGCGCGCAAAACAAATACGTCATCGCGTAGCGACATGCTCGCCGAATCGATCACAGGTACCGACGAGTGGCAGTTAAACAGTAGCGGGGCTCTCTATGTGTGTGTGTCTGCTGTTTGCCCTCCTCCTGACATTGTTCGATATATATCGAGGAGCGATGAGCCGGGTTCGAGGGGCTGCGACACGACCCCGCGTGATGCTCCGACAGGAGCTGCCATGGGCCGGAACATGTCCCACGGCGCCATAAATTAGTCCTGGCATAAAAAATAATCAGTCATATTCTCTTGCGAGCCTAACTTCTGTGTAGGTGAACAAAGATGAATGTAAAATATTCTAAATTAAAACTGCGTATTTGAACGTTTATGTGCTTCCAGTATAAATAATTTTTGAATGAAAATTTATTTCCAGAGAAAGGATGAAAGATTAATTTTTATTACTGGTTTATTTGCGTGAACTGTAATTTTTGTCATTGATAATATTTACCGGATAAGTAACGAAAGAATTGCTAACTTAGAAATCCTCTCTAGCTTCTCCTTTGCTGCATTAAGTGCTGGAACATATATTGTAAATTAAAATAAATATTATATTATAAGTGAAATCCCCTTTCCACCCCACCCCACCCCCAATTGTTTTTAGCCAATATCTTTAACATAGTAATGCAATTACCAAGATCGAATAAAACGATTTCTAACAATTTATTTATAATTTCTAATTAACTACTGGGACACTTTTTGACTGTCAATTTTTCACAGAGTCAAAATGCCACGTCAGATTGAGTGAGAAACATATTACTTATTCTAATAATTCATAGAAATAAATCTGGGAATGAATATATTGTACTGTGAATTAAAAATATGCGCAGTGTAAAGAATAACTATAGCGTTTGCCTGGAGTAAATTTCAACCCAGGAAATTCCACTTTCAGTGCATCAGGTCGTGATGAAATTGAAGACATTGCGAATGCGGGCTGGACGCGCTACTGAATGGCCAAACGCTCAATGTAAACAGTTGAACCAAGGGCTGAACACATGAATTCCCGATTAGTGCAAGCTCCATCCTTGCAATTAGTATTCTGATCGCGGCAGCAGGAGAAATGCAGATACAGGCTGTACACGGTAAAATGAGCACTTTTGAAAGCCCTGCTTAAGATCTACTTCTATGCGCATTGTGTATTCTTGCGCTGTGCGTAAAATTAACATTGCCATGGGTCGCATCACTTTATTCATGTGTCGAAGTGCAACTGTGAATTTATCACAAAAGGAGATATTTTGCAAATCTGCTTAATTTTACTTCGATGCATTGAAAAATAAAAAAACAAAGTGGAAGAAATAATTTAAGTTATCACAAATGGTTTCCTGACACTTTTTATTACACGTTAACATAGGGAAATACTTTCCATTCTTCATTACCAACTTTACTGGGCGCATGCCACCCAGCTCGCCCGTTAAAATATATTATGCAGTAAGGACGGTGACTTTGATATAATGTTGAGTTCAAAAGTGCTCACTTTATCGTGAACAGGCTATAGTTGTTCATGCTCTCAGTTCACCTGAGCGGTGGCCAAGAGGTTTCGGCTGCTCTTGAGAGCCGATGATGGCGAAGCGAGATGCGTATGGATCAGCGCCGGAATGCAAGGGCGGGGGAATTTAGGAGATACCCGAGAACACCCGCCGACCAGCGGCATTGTCCGGTACGATTCCCACGTGCGAAAATCCGGGAGCGGCGCCGCCAGGAATCGAACCAGGTTCGTCTTGGTTGGAGGCGAGTGCTCTAGCCGCTGTACCATCGGGGCACCTCCACCTTGAATGAATTGTGACCGTGACTATCAAGTTTACAGCGTCCTTGACAACGATCATCCTCCACCACTTGCTTTACGAAAATGTCAAAAAATACCCGATAAATGAACAATTTAAATGGATTTGTTGAGTGGAAAAAATGCCTGAATAATTCGAGCTCAAAGTTTTAAGCTCCGAAATAATAAAATTTACAAAAAATTATTTTATAAAATATGAAACCAGAAATCGATTCGAGGACCTAGTTTCGTTCCTCTAGGAAAGCCATAGTCGCATTTTCTCCACCCACGAAGCATCTCCGTAATCGATGATTTGCTGGATCCTGAATTACCCACCACAGCGATTGTCAAAAGAAATATTACATAACGATTCCTGCTTATAAAGATACCCAAGTCTTATAGTGTCCTCCGCTCAGAAGCCTAGGTTCGCTCCAAACGACCACAAAAAACATCAGGTAAGGTGTATAAAATCTGAAGTTTCACCCCCCAATTCGACCAGTTCTCAGCAAGCTATGACTGCGTTATTACTCCAGTTCTCAGCAAGCTATGACTGCGTTATTACTCCAGTTCTCAGCAAGCTATGACTGCGTTATTACTCCTGTTTCGTCCACCACTAAAAGGGCAACAGTCATTTCGTGGCGTATCAGCAAAAACGTCAAGCGTATTTCAACCTTCGTCTTATTGACTGCTGGCCGTATTTGTTTGTTACTTGCCAGATGCAGTCGAAGGCAAAGGACAACAAAAAAAAGATAAGATTGTTACTCCTTTGACATGTTCGGATACAAAAGTGACTTAATCGAAAACTTGAATTAAATTTTTAAATTCGTACTACGTTAAGAATACTTTTCTTTTTATTTTACAAAAAAATTGTGTAAAAATATAATACTGCCCAATACTAATAATTGTATTATAGAAGTTAAAAATAGGTCTGGTACTCGGACGAAAACAAACGTTTGAAAGTTAATAATTCCTATCAACTACGCGTTATGAATCATGTTATTTCAGGCACTGTAATTAAACTTGTTCAGCACTTCTGAGGTCTAAGGATTGCTGACACACTATTGATTTGGGCCAACCCTCTAGTTTCGAGATTACAACATCAAATCACAAATCCATTCCGTCCCCAACCGCCCGAATTTTATTCTATTTTAAGCCAAAATACTATGCAAAGAACATACGCGTGTACTGTATAAAGTGTTAACCATTTTGGTTGTATACTTAAAATATTGGAATTTACTTGATTTGAAAATGCTGTCCTAATCCAAACTGAAAACAAATTAAAAGTGGGTAACATTGTTATTTAAAAAGTACATAACCCAGGCAATAACTGGCTTGAATCAATGTGTTGTGTTTTGTAGGTAAAAGCAGTTCACAATAAAGTTAGCCCTTTTGAAATCAACTTTAGAAAAATGCCACTGACCCTGCCTGCATAAATATAACGGGCGCACTGAGTGACATGCGTCCGGTAAAGTTGGTAAAGATGGATGAAAGTAGTTCCATAAGTTAAAGTCTAATAAAAATTATTAGGTAAACATTTGTGATAATTTAAATTATTTCTTACTCTTCCGGTTTTTCTTAACGCCCCAGTGTGTAAAATTAGCAGATTTATAAAAATGTTTAATTTTCTAACAATTTCACATTTTCACTTGACCGACGCATGAATAAAGTGATGAGACCCATGTCAATGTTAATTTTATATAAGGTGGGAGAATACACAACGTCCATACAATTATATCTCAAGCAGAGCTTTCAAAAGTGCTCATTTTACCGTTAACAGTCTATACATAACTTCTACTATTTGTAAATTCAACTGTGACTGACCACTAAGGTATGATGAACTGCGTAAATTTCAGTTGAAAAGATATAAAAAAAAAAAAAAAAACAGAAGCTTAATCATTACCTTCAAAACTCGTACTGAAATATGATATACTGCATTTTTGGGCACAGTATAGCTAAAGTATCGCACATATTTAAACTGTTATAGAAAAAGGCGACGTTCTTCCGCAAATTAGTCAAAGTTTAGACAGAAGAATACTTTGTACCCCTTCCCAACTCCATCACATGTTTATTGTAATCACTCGTTGCCTAATTGACGCTGTAGCATACCTTCCTTGATGCCATGATAACTGATGACTTAAAATCTTGACTCTTCCTCAGAACGGGGCTTTGCTGTTACGTCAGAAGGAAAGAATATCTTGAATCTTCCTGACTTCTCTGAAGTACGATTTCGGAAAGTCATTTTCTTGGTTGTCTATATTTTCTTGGGGATTGTTTTCTTGATTTCACTATCTTCTAGTTTCTGCTTGTAGGGACTGATTGAAGTGAGTATCGCTTTCCGTGCCTTTCAATTAGAATCTCGTTAAGGAAAAATTTTTCTCCTGGGAATGGATAGATTGTACCTAAGGTGGCGTCCACTATTTACGCCAGTGTTTTACCTAATGGAGGAGATTCTGGATCATCGGTATTGGAAGAGGACACAGCTTCTTTAACTGAAATATCTTTGATAAGTGTGGACTGAACATGATTACACTGTTACAATTGTTTCTGGAGCTTCCGTGATAGGGATGGCATATTTTTTTTAAATTTCTTTGCAGCTACAAAATGACAATCTTGAAACACGCCCCTACTCACTGGCTAAACTCCTATTTTCGCAGGCCCGTTCACTACATACCCTGTGGCCGCAGCTTGTCCAATATGCTTTGCCGAATAGTCGAGCTGTATGAAACTGAGTGACAACTCTTCACTGCACTTTTGGCGTATGAACTTTTATATTTCATTTACGTAACATATATTTACTGCCTTAAAAAAGGACACATCCAGGCGGCTGGAGTCTACACGTTGTGTGATCTGGAAGTGACAGCATTGTTCCATTTTCTTGAGCATTATCTAATACGCGGAGACTTATGGTGTGGGTACAGTGGCCATATAGAAAAAACAATCATGCCTTTCCTTCACTCTTAAAAAATTTAATAATTTTTACTGAGAAATTCTTTGTAATTTTAAAAATTCTTGCAACAATACAGAGATTTTTCTTGTAAAACTACAAGGTCTATGTTTGTAATAGACCTTAGGAAATGTTTGTACTATACTAAGCCGTATCCACGAGCTTCAGAAAAATGGCGGACACGCAACTACGTAAAACCGTATAAAGCTTTTTATGCAAAAACCATGGGTGCAAAAAGAAGTGTATTGCAAGATTGAATTACGTAAAACACTTAAAACAACTCAAATAATCATAATAAGACGAAAAGTTCAATAAAACGTGATCGTATTATTTGTTATTTGTGTTTCCTAGTTAAACATAACACTTAAATCGTCTCTTCCACGGTGTTAAGAAGCGCCCAACTCTTAACTCGACAATTGAAATCTATATTTAAAAAAAAAAACGTATTCTTCTTAACCGTATGGATTCAATATTATTTTCTATGTAGCTGTACGTATATTTACAGTCAAAATAAGCGCTTATGTCGTAAGTCAAGTTGGCCTTGTAGATAAAGTTGCGGCCTAGTAATACAAGACGTGGGAGTTCTGTTCCCCGTGCCGGCGAAGTATATATTTTTTTGTAAATTATATTTTGAATATTTTTTTTAGTTGTCCTCTGTTATGAATTAATAACATTTGCTTTTTTTTTTGGAAGACAAAAATAATTTTATTTACACTTCTCAATAATGTCAGTTGTAATACAAGGCTACCATTTGTAATATTGCAAAGAAATGTTTTGCAGATTTCCCAAGAAAACTATTTGTAGTTTTACGAAGGATTTTCTTGGCAACTGGGATTCCGAGGATTTTTCCTGTAAAAGTACAAAAAAGTTTTTTGGAGTGATCAGAGGTGAACTTTATCGATGAAATGTTGCAACAACATGACAAAATATCTTTGTTTATGTATCCACTTGCTAGGTTGCGTGGAAAAATCTCTACACGAAGAGCTCGATCTTCCAGCCGCTTAGCAGTGCCGTAACGATGGCGTAACGCTCTGGCCAGTATCACTTGTGCAGCGAATTGCAGTGGTAGCGATCCCCCTTCCCCCCTCCCCCCCTTGGTTATTTACCCTACTGCCCTTTTACATTTTCCAGTTAGAACAATTTACGATTTCCTTTGCACTGCAGACAAACCAGTCGCATCAACGTCAAACACTCACGATTCAGCGAGCTGAGTTTCGTCAACGGTTCTCCCCAACACACGCAAAAAGAAAAATGTTGCACGTTCTCCTTATTAAAACCTCTCATTCGAGCGAAAGATGTTGACGCTGTCTGTTACATACTGTGTAGACACATCTGAGTAATATGTTTGAAATCATTTTATTAAGAAAGACAAATTGCAATGTTAATAAGTCCACAATAACTCCTAAACCGACCTAATATCGCTGTGTATTTTGCTACATGATAACTACCACAAATACGAGCGCCTAAGAATCTGTTGAAGAATTTTTCATATTTCTGCATACAAAGGTGTGAAAAGAGAAAAATAAGCTAAAGAGGGGAATTCCTCAACATATCTTAAACGCGATTACAGAATGCTAAGTTTTTGTTTGAAAAGACTGTCCGAACAAATAACTAGAAATACATATAACATATCAGATAAAATCTCTAAAGCATTGGCAAAACTGTGTTTGATTTATATCTGCCACACTCTTTATTCGATAACGCATTCAAATTCCGGTCGGGTCCAGCTATAGGAAATTATTTCCATTTTTAGCACATCACATTCTTAGGAGGTAAAACAAAAGAAAAATGGGGTCTGGCTGTGTTGGGGACACAGCCTTTTGTTTTGCGTTACGTTGACGCGCTCCGACGCCTTGTTGTATTTTTTTACGATCCCGGCACCACCTCACTCCATCATATGGGATTTTATGAGTATCACTGGATCGCTTTAGAGATGCTCTTTACAACCGCATACGATTTCTGTACTTCGACTTGGCATTTTTACGAGTGTAGACCGACATTGCGTTGAGTTTTCTTATTTTTTTTTTTTACATTAAGCTCATACGATCTCACCATAACCATGTCACACTTTTTTTTTTTTTTATATATACATACGCATTCCATTGATATTGATGAGTGCTGTGGATTAAAATTTAAACGAGCGTCGTAGCTTCTCCTAGTCAAAAGTTGTACTACGCGGAAGTTATGAGACGTGGCGAAACGAACTCAAAAACAAATTGCGGCGTGACACCCCCCCCCCCCCCCTCCACCACAAAACATCGCGCGCGATGCTTCGCAGTCCTCACTCAACGTAACATATTATTTTTGATCCTTTGGCAATCGAGTGGTGTAATTGAATTTTTTTTATGCAGACGATGGATTCGGAGCTGCAATGCCAAACTGTATCCCCCGATTTTATCATCGAATTTTCTGGATTGCCTCCCACTATGGTTCCAAATTTAAAGACGTATTCGCGTCAAAAATTCATTCTCTACTTACTCTCTGTTTGCCACAATAAGATTTCATGTTCCGGGCGGGTAACACTGCGTGTGCGAGAGATATTTTGTTTCTCTGCGGACAAAAAAAAAAAAAACCAGTGGTGCCGATTAAAATGTAAATAAATATTTTGAAAACTGTGATGTTGTGCGACAATAACAGCCATATTCGGACAATTTGTGTAGATCAAGACGGATGCAGATGGCATGACGAATAAGGTTTGCTGCAACACAGCACCACTCCCATCCAGGTCGCAGTGTTGGCCAGCCTGCTCATAGAGGGCAACTTTATGCGATAACATGGTATTTTGAGACACTGGTTTCACTCTTCGAATTTCAGACATTTATTCAATTTCAAATTAGCTGACCAGAGATGAAAACGCAAACTATATATACATACAATTTTGAACAAAGATATTTTGCAGTAGGTACCAAATATATTCAGAAAACATCAAGAAAACGTATAAAAATACCAATTAATAAGGAATCCAGTTCAATAATAAAAATCCTGGCAGTTAAACTTTTCGTAGAGTTTGAACGCAGAACTGTTCGTTGGAGGTATTCAGATGTAAATTTTGAATCAAGAATTCGTTTTTTTTTTTTTGTGAGGAAACTTGCCCAAGTATACCGCCATATAGAGTACGCTGCTCCTCAAGGTTATTAGAATTGCTAAGTTTTTTTTTTGTTGTGTAAGAGTAACTATTCATAGGTAGACCAAAAATATTGGCTGTAGTTTTTGGCGTAACAAATTACAATCAATATTTTATTTTAAGCCAGTTCAAGAAGTGGATAATTATAAACCAATCCTGTGGCTTCTTCGTCCTAGGAAGTGAATTCCAATTACACTATAGTATCACTTTGATTGTTTCAATTTTCTGGTGGTTGGTATGTATGGTTTTGAATAGAAATAGAGGCCAGCAGCCAGATATAGCATGCAGATACACTCAGGAAGTTATCACTCAAGTTTTAGTTACAAGGCAGGAGATAAGTGAAAATGTCGTACAGGAAAAGTTGACAAATTTATTGTTGAAGCCATTCAAGTTAGCTGCATAAATTGAGAATCATATCTAAACACACCAAGGGGTTGGCTAAATAAATTGGCAGAATAAGTGTGGCCATGCTATTCATGCTCATAGGAGCTGGCAGTGTACAAGTGATTTTGCGGGGAAATATGGTAATAATTACACACTATAGTTACATTCATAGCAGACAAAACGACGTCAGATTAACCATGATGAGTTGATAAACCCGAAACTAAATACTGTTAAATGTAGTTATTGTTTGGCCAAAATTCGATGAAGCCATTAAACATATGGTGAGGGAATGCAAGCTGTGTCAATATTGAATAAATACATCTCCTGAAGTGAAAAATGTGAAATGGTTGCCAGGTAAATGCCGAATAAATTGTGGTCCTAACTGCACATGTAATTTCCTGGAACATTTAAAAACAAACAGCCTTGTACTTATTAATGCTTATTACAAATGACTAGATGTTTGGCGGATCGTAAATGTGTCTGTCAGACAGCTGTGATTTAATACCTGAAGGCTAGATTTAATTTTCGTGGGATTTTAGATGTTACTTTAGGGAGCCATGCCACAGTATTTAGATATGAAGTTATATATATATATAAGGAACAATCGGGTTCAAATGTTTTATTTATTTCTGTACTTACCTTGTAGCAACGGGTTGGCCGAATGGATAGTGCAAACCATTAAGCAAAAGCTTGGAAAAATGGTTCTGGGGAATGGCGAATTCGGTTGTCGCGAATGCTAACAACACTTTGAGAAAACAATACTGGTTCGATTGAACACTTAAATGTCGCTGAGGGAACCACTGAAGACAGTGCTGAATAACATTCTACTAAGTGTTAAACAAAGTCAAGACTCTTTGTACCAGGTAGCGGAATATGTTGCAGGACAGGCTCGATAATTTAATGTGGGCGAGGGCCCCCAAGTAGATACCGTGCTGGATAAATATAGGCGAAAGTCTGCTTGTATACACAACCGGAATGGGAAAGGTGGTCTATACAGTAGATACATATATGAGGTAAACTGCGGAAATGTCCAGTTAATGATAGGACATATTGAAAAGGACACTGGCTCCGACAGGCAGTCACATTAGTTCTGGCTCAAGAATGTTCACGGCAGTGTATCTAAAATATCTTCTGGGTTGGTAGTTGGCGAGGAACCAACACGTAAACCAATTTCGATTGTAACCTTTTAGAGCACCAGGGAGGAGTCTGAGGCTGCAGTATAAAGAGCTTCAGTAAACTTACGAACTGTAGCTGCCAATCAACCCGAAGAGTGAACCAGCCCAGCTTCATCAGAAAATTTCCTTATAAAGTTCGGCATGGGGATGGGCTCGGGACAGAGCCCTAGTACGACAGTAGGCTCCCCCAAGCACGTTTGAAGTTTTATGGATGAGATAAACAGTTATATATTTTGCAATATAT
Source organism: Dryococelus australis (assembly GCA_029891345.1). Classification (NCBI taxonomy): domain Eukaryota; kingdom Metazoa; phylum Arthropoda; class Insecta; order Phasmatodea; family Phasmatidae; genus Dryococelus; species Dryococelus australis. The sequence goes on from CM056999.1 coordinate 52,360,662, forward strand.
TATGAAATTAAGTTTTTATTTAATTATAATGTTTTATAACAGAATTTATAGTTCGGGGATTAATAACCGATGGTTCAAAATTCGCCTGCTACACCGGCAGAGGGTGTTTCTGCTGACACCGGGTTTGAGCACTCGCACTTATTGGTTACAGAAATCCTTGTTACATTTAAATGTGGGACGGCCCGTTCATGCAGACTGTGGAATTAAGGCTTGACCACACCATAACAATCTGCACATTATTTATGATATTTGGTTCGTTGCGAATTTGACAGCATCAACAGAGTGATCACACAAGAGATACACGTGCAGTAACCCCGGGTAAAGGCTGTTCACGAAGTGAGCACTTTTGGAACTAACCTTAGGAAAAAAGTCACTGGCTCTGCCTGCATATATTTTAACGGACACATTGATGGCATGCGCACAGTTTAGTTGGTAACGATGGTGGGAATGACTTAACGTTGAATTAAAAGTGTCAGGTAAATATCTGTGCTAACTTAAATTATATATTTTGCTTTCTGATTTTTTACTTCGTCTCAATGTAGGAATTAGGAGATTTTTAACACGCTTACAGTTCCAATAATTTTATAGTTTCTCTTGACCGAAACATGAATAAAGGGACGAGGTCCATTGCAGTGTTAATTTTACATAAGGCGGAACAATACACAACGTGCATACAACTAGATCTTAAGCAGGTCTTTCAAAAGTGCTCATTTTAACGTAAACAGCCCATAGCAATGATGGCCACCTGTGTAACGAATAACGTGATACTGTAGTTGTTTTTGGCATAAATCTTTAGTACAAGTGAGGAACTTCTAAATCTTAGAATTAGAATCTTCAAAATTTAGGGTCCGGTATAAAAACCTCCAGCATTTTGAAGGGCAATATGAAAAGAAATATAAATTATAGGGAAGAGTTTATTACAAAGTACGGTTTGACACATGAGGTAGTTTATTTGCACTATGACTTGTAGATGATGTCTAAGTGATCGCCGCCATTCCTGATGCACATGATCACTAGTGTTTGGAAAGTGTTCCATCACGCGTTGGGTGATTTGGGGCGTAATGTTGGCAATTTCTTGACGTATTGCAGGTTTCAGATGGACAATGGTTCGTGGACGAGAGCTGTAAATATTAGTCTTGAGGCGTCCGCAGAGAAATAAATCGCAAGGGTTCAGATCTGGCGACCATGCGGGGGCCACCCGATGTCACTGTGTAATGAGAGCAATCCTCTCAGAGCAGCCATTGAGACCGGCGTCTGCCATCCTGTTGAAAGCACACGACCACGATGGCAAGTTCTGCGGGCTGTGGTTACAGAAATTTACGTAACATTTGCACGTACCGAGCGGCCGTCACTGTGACCGTACGCCCTTCTTCCTCGAGAAAATGAAGACCCAATATCACCGACCGAACTTGCCAATGGCGCGCCGCGCAGAAACATGCGGAGTGTGTAGATGTCTCTTTCATGAATCTTGCGAGGGTTGATTTGAGTCCAATAAGTAAGGTTTACTTGCCAACGATGCCATTCAATTGGAAGTGTTATTTCGTCGCTTGAAACCGTCATAGCACGTGCAGGCACATTTGCAAGGATGAGCTCGCATGTGGTTCGGTTTACCCAGTCCCGTTCGGCAAGTACTCAAACAACCATAAGTGTGTACGAGTGAAATTTCTCATCCTCATGGAAATTTCCCCCGACTCTTCGATCCGATATTCTCCAAGCAGATGCAGGTTTGACGGCAGAACGTTTGAGTGTTTGCCCAATGGATCGTATTAGTCGAAGTCAAATGCATTAAAGCTCTGCATCGTGTGTTGTACCACACTATGTAACAAACCTGAGCTTACTACTTATCGCTCTTTTCTTATTGCCCTTCAAAATTTGGGAGGTTTTTATACCGGATCCTGAATTAATATCCTCTCTGTACCAAATCAAAACGTGTAGGCGTATACCAACAGTAATGTTTCTCAAACTTATGTTTTTGAAGTTTTCATTATAATTCAATATTATCAGTTTCAGGAATGAATAACCAAACGGTTAGGTTACACATAATTTTTATTTATTGAACTGTTTTAAGTCAGTTTAGTTTCTGCGTAGGTTTCCAGCGTAAACGTGTCAGTTATAACTGCGCCTAGGAAGCAAATTGCTGGAGAACAGCTCAAATTCGTTAAAACCCACTTTTATACTGATACGTACAGTATAGGCTAATATTAAGGTTAAATTGCTCCGGAGTTATTCATGTCCTCTCAAGTACTTCCAATTACACAAACTCTGGGTAACCAATGAACACGCAAATTAAAAGCCGCTGATCTAACAGCCTTACATTATATATATAAAAAAGTGAATTTTACTTTAATAGAATCGATTAATTTTGTTGATGTATTTTGTATGTGTTATAATGTGAGAACGATAGAGATAATTCTCATTATTATTATTATTTACGTCATACTTAAAAGTAAAGCTCGCGTCTTACTGCTCACGTTACTTGTTCACGGATGGAAATGTAACGCTTTTTCCTGCGAAATATTCCTATAGTCCACCATTTAGGAAGTTAAGAAGACTTGTACCGATACAACTAAGAACAGAAAATTGTACGTATGGTGTGACCATTGTTAACTCCTATGATCACGTAGATTAAACTTTTCTCAAGTTACGCATATGAATTTGCCCGTTTCAACTGTTGGGTTATATTAATATTCAACTGAAAATACGAAATAAATTTACCTTAATAGGTACATAGGCTAGTTTATGAGTTACATAAACAAATTTCCAACATTTCGCTTTGTCGATATATTGAGGCCCATTAGAACTATTCATTATACGAAAACATCACTTGCCAAAAGAAGATCAAATATTTTTTTTTGTTAATGGAACCACATAAAAAAGACAACGCGAAAAAGATTAAAATTTTCTAGTTTATGTACAGTCAGTTAATGCAATGTGTCGAGTCTCAGTAAAAGGGAAGAATTTTACATTAGAAATCAAACAGTAAAGAATAAGAACTTATTCTGGCGTGTGTAAATATGTATAAGCTGTTCACGGTAAAATGAGCACTTTTGAAACCCCTGCTTAGAACCTACTTGTATGCATGTTGTCTATTCTTCCGCCTTATGTAAAATTAACATTGCAATAAGCCTCATCACTTTATTCATGCATCGGTGAAGTGCAACTGCTAAATTATTAGAAAAGCAATTTTTTCCTAATCTGGTAGTTTTTATACTTTGATGAATTAAAAAAAAATTCAAAACTAAAGAAATAATTTAAGATAGCACACATAGCACTTTTTATTCGACGTTAAGATATGGAACTACCGTTCGTCCATCGTTACCGACTTTACGGGGTGCATATCACTCAGCGCGCCCATTAAAATATAGGCAGGCAAGGGGAGTGACTTCTTTCTAAGGCGGATTTCAAAAGTGCTCACTTCATCGCGAGCAGCCTTTATACCGGTTGATTCATAATTAGACCGACAAACTTCGGGAGGTGATTCTTCATGAAAAAGTAAAAGGAACACATATGTGACACTTTATATCAAAAGCGGATATAAGCCCTTAAAAAACGAGGTTTTAAACCGCATTTGTGCAAGATATCGGTAACGAAGTAAAATACAATAACAAATCTCGGAACAATAGTGCATGTTATCGGGACCTTCAACGTAAGAGACGATATTTTGCACAAATACGACTTAAAACGTTGCTTTTTAAGGGCTCATGCCTTCATTAATATTCGGTTTAAGTAAAAAGTCTCGCATATGTTTTCCTTTTACTTTTTTTATAAAGAATAACCTCCCGAAGTTTGTCGGTGTAATTGAGAATCGCCCTGCATGATTAAGCCAACATCGACTAGGGACTGATGCGACAGAGACGACGTGTTCGCAGCAGTCCGCGGTTCTAAAATAGAGTTGTCCTCCGGCGCTAAGAGAAATGCGCTGGAGCCCAGACGCTAAGCTCGACGGGTCGTCATATCCTGTTCCCGATCTGTGCTTCATTGAATTCGTGACCGCGCACTAGGTACGGGGCCCGGCTCATGTCCTCCCCCTAATTTAACTAGCGCGGGAGCGAGCATACGTGCCAACATAACATCGGACAAAACCTCCCCCCCTCCTCAGCCCTCAAAGCGCAATCAATCATCACCCCAGTCTATTTCCTTAACGGTCAGTTACAATGATGTACTGGTGCAATGGGCTGCGTAATTGCCTAACCCCCGCCGGCCGGCCGGCCGCTACCTACGTCCGCTAACAAACTGTCCTTCTGCATTCCAAGCCGACTATTTCACGCGCGGGTCTCGGTATGTTAACGAGACGCATTATTACTCCTCCCCGATCGATTCGGACAGACACCGGCCGCGAAGAACGACATGACAAATGTTTTCGAAACTGTGAACTTGCAACAATCAAACGTGGGAATTTTTTTCATTTTATTTAATTTTTGTTCTGGCTAATTCGCTTGCGTTCTTCACAGAATTGATTCCCTTATTAACATATACTTACGAATATATTGAAAATTATATTCGACATTTAAGTTAAATGTAAAATTCTTTCACTCCGTTTTGCAGAAAACAAGAAAAAAATAAGTTTTTTTTTGCTGTTAATTAAACACTTTATAAATGTGCTGTTTTTTTTCTTCCAATACGTAGTCTATTTTATTGTGAAATTAAAAAATTAACATCGCCGTGGATAAAATGACTGATATCAAGTGTCAACGAAGGAATGCTGTGAAATTATATAAAATATAAAAGTGTTACTCTTCCACTGATTCCTTTTTTAATATATATAAAATAAATTATTACAATCAGAGGCTACCATCATACGATAAGAACCCAAGACTTTACATAAAAAGGTCGTAAAACAATTTTTATTAGTTGTCGACATGAATGCAGAAAAAATTAGCGTGATTTTATAAAAAAAAAAAAATGTAGGCTTCGGGTATTTTTTAAAGTTCGTAATTTTGGTTTCAAAAGGGTTGAATTAAAAGTAAAAGAATTATATAAAATAATTATTCTTTTTATATTTATTTGTTTATCAGGGTGCTGATGACGTAAGCGAGGAATGTGACAAGTACATATATAAACCTTCTTCGGAACTGTCTTGGAACGGCCATACTGGACAACCCCGTTGCAAACGCCCCGAACGAACACACGACCGCCCAAGTACGAGTTATTTACCCCGCTCGACAAAGTACACTCGATCACGCTGTTAACCATATTGCAGAATTTATGCACGCAAAAACTTAAATCGTAGTTACTCGTTAATTACAAACACTTTTGTAAAGTAAAATGTGAAATCGGTGGAGCACTGCCATTCACTATAAAATATTTCATTTTTTCGATCCAGGAACAGTTAGGGTAATCGATAAATTCTTCAAAGACGTGTTAGTGTAAGCCGAGCCTTTATAAATTAAGTGATGTTAAAAAGAAAAAAAATACGTATTGATCCAGAACAAAAATTATTCATGATATTATTCCAAAATCATTAGAATACAAGGAAGAAAATATTTTTTAATTAATTTAGAAATGTAGCTCTCTACAGGAAATTTTTTTATATTCAGTTTAAATGATTCTGGGGCACTCCTAACGTTCCATACAGTGGATGCGGTGTCTTTCCTCAAATTAAAATTGCCTGGATAGTTTAGTTCATTACCTCTTTCTCGTGTTCTTAATTAACAGGCAGCAAAATATCCACCGAAATTTCACTGATCTGTGTAAAATATTTAACGGCATAAATCTTTTCCAGAAAGGAATCTCTTTTGAAGCTCCAAAGATTTAATATGTAGAATTCTGTATGTTCATAGGCTGTTCACGGTAAAGTGATCACTTTTGAGGCTGTGACGGGGTGTCCGTCACAAATAGGTGAAATATTGCGTGGAAAATGTTTGTTTTGCAGTAATGTAACGCCTGTCGACCACGGACACTTCTACCCGCCCAGTAGATAGGTACGCCAGGTTGTAGCTGGCAGTAGATTAGGGGCAAAATGTGACACTGTCCGTGATTGGCCTGAGTTTCGCACCTTTGCGAATAATTTTTTTTCTAAGAAGAGAGCATTGGTGTCGAAAAACGTGGTACGAATGGCGCTGGAGTGCTGGTCTCTGGAGAGGGGATGACCAAGGAGTGGGGAGCTCGAGCATGATAAATACGAGTACGCGGAATGCGATAGGAAGAATGTCGCCGGCCTAAGTGCCGGGCTCATTAAGCGGAAGGGTCCGCTTATGAGTGAGAGGGTCGCCTGACCTTGAGGCTGCGCGTTGAAATGCTAAGTATTGCTGCGAGATCGGACTTAGAAATTGTTACTATCGCCGAGAGCAGATATAAAAGTACTTTGAAAAATTTCGAAGCGAATATGTTAGGACTTAGGCTGTGAGAGTTCAGAGTTTGGACTTAGAAATATATTTTCCTTTTTCTCTAATGATCCGAAACTCCAGATTTGCTTGTCAAAAAAAAAAAAAAATTGAAGCACTATTTTGCTGATGTAGGGCTATGACATTTGTTTCTTTACTTAAGAACTTGGGCTCTGGTAATGTGCGCCAAGGGAACATTGTTTGGGGAATGCGTTCAGGAAGAATGAATGAGAATAATAGTCCCTTTGAGGTCCGACATTGTGTTTTTCCCTTCGTGAAGAGATGGAGAAGACAGGCTATGGGAGCTCTGAATTTATGAATTGGGAGTACTAGGGATTTTTTGATGTGAGCTGGAAATTAGCTGTGTTTTGCGGTTTGTTGGCATTGCTACCCCGCCATTTTCCTTGTGATAAACAAATTTTTGGGAGAGAAGTGGATCAGGGATTTTTGGGCAACGCGGAAGAAGGCGACGAGTTCTAGGGACTGTGTGGACTTAATGATTTATTTTCGAGAAAAGAAAGGTGTGGGGGGGGGGGAGGGTCGAGGAGAGGCAGCCCTAGTGGTAGGGAGAATATACCTGGCCTGTTCCTCCACCAAAAACGTGTTGGAGTTGTTTTTGATGGCGTGTGTAGGTATTGGTAGTGAGGGGGTACAGCCTGTACTCCGGTATCGGTGGAGAGCATATTCTCAGGCCCCCTCTCTATCTGAAAGAGGTGACTGTGTGGAAATACTTGTTGAATGTTCAAATGGTAACGTGGTGAGTGAGAACATTTTTGTGTTTTTCCCACATTCTATTTAGGAAAGCATTTCGGGGATATATTTGTGCGTCCCTGTGAGATTAAAAGTTAAAGCCAAGAGACCATTACTCCACCGGGAGTTTCTCTCCAAAAAGAAACTTTATATAATTAAAAAAGTGGGCTTTTAATGAAAGGGTGTGATTCGCCCTGCGAGGTGAAAGTAAAATAAATATAATAAGGTGGTTTTTATACGTAGACTTTTAAAGGATCTATGTTGGTCCGAGGAATCAATTATATGTCTTCAGATATATTGAGGAAAAATAGGAAAGTGGCGTTAAAGGAGTTTTTTAAACTGTTCTTTATAGAAAATATATGTTTGAGAAACATAAGTATAATGGAAGATGTGATTATAAAGTTTAGAAAGAAAAATTGTGAAGCAAATATTCACCAGTGTAAATTTTGAGTGGGGTATTGGAACTGTAAATTTCTATAGAAATAGGCATAGTAAGAACCTATGCACCGAGCAGTTAGCAACCGGTGTATATTGGAGATTTTTTTAGATGTTAATAATAAAGTATCAATGAGGAGAGAAGAATTACCCGGGAGTTAATGTTGTTATCAATACTTATCTGTGTGAAGAAATTTATATTGTATAGATTTCTGAGAATAATTGTTAAAAGTAAACTTTTCCTGAAAACAGTATTTCAAAATTGAAAAAAATCGATATGATTGTAATGTTTTAATCTACGCAGTGGTGAATCCCCTTTTCCCAAATTCGATCTGTTTTGGACAAGGTAAATTGCATACTAGTTTAACAATATACCTACACTGCTGATATGTTTTGAGAATGATGCTTAATGAACCCTTCCTCTTTCTTAAGTCCTTTGTGTAAGGTAGGAAGGAGTGTTGGTAAAAGGTTGTGCTCCAAGAGCTAAAGCAAATGGGGCACAAGGCCCTTGTTACTTTTCCCTTTGAATAATTTATATCATTCACCTTTTCAAGAAAATATTGCCAATTAAGTAATGAATACACTACGTATATTCCACCACATTCAAATGTTAATTTCAAAGGCTTAAAAAATATATATATTACTATTATTCCAAATGAGAGGGCTTTCGCAAGTGCTCATTTTACCATGAATAGCCTATATTATAAGTTTTGTTGCTAGCCAATGCAGTCTATTTTGTCTGCAAAAATAAAATATACTTTTATAATTGTCATTACATTTTGATTTCGGTCATTTGTACATATTTTATATTGCGGAGTACTGTAATTTACGTGCATGCTGTGTCAAATAACACTAACTTAGCCATGCCCAACGTTTTCCTCTCTACAAAAAATTAGATAAAACTCAGGAAGTAATAAAATGTTCGATATTAGTGTGATATGTTACCAAATCACAACTCAATGAATGTGCATTTTCTTGCAAATAAATATAATCTGTACATACTGTATACTCTCTGGGGTTTTGCCCAGGTAAAATACATGAAAGAGACCTTTCTGTTAAGCCTCGTACCACGGTATTCACAGAGGAATTGGTAAGTACACTATCTGTGACGTATTGAACCAGCTGTACTTGAATAAATGACAACCCCCTTTATATATTGGCAGCGCTTTACACGGACTTAATTACGGGTGTGCCTCTGTTTAATTGCTCGCTGTTTCTAATGCTCTTTGTGCCTGCCCATGAGACACGGCTTAAAGTGCCCTTCAAATAGGGTATTTAGTTCGGTGCAGAGATACCCACCGGGATACTTGCAAAACGTGAGGGTTTCACTCTTCAAAGACTTCAAAGACTGATGTGACCATAATGTTTGAACGAAGGCCTGGATTTAAATAATTTTAATTGCCATCGTACGTTTAGTATTTTTAGATATCCTCTATTTTTTACGCAAGTGGCTCTGTGATTTGTGGAAAATTTTGTTGTAGATGCGTACTACTTTCATAATCATGAAAAGCCAAGAGATGTTGTTAACAATACGCCATTAAATGTATCCACATTTCAACTTGAATTGGTTCGCTTAACATAAAATTATATATGTTTTAAGTCAACAACCTTTAAAGAAGAGATCGCTGTACTCATTTTTAAAGTGAAATAATGATCGTAAGTCATAAAATCAATCTCATTCAAGAAACGATAATTTAGAGGGCAATTAGAAAATTCTCTCAAAAACTTTATTTACTCCCAAATATGTTGTTTATGTAACATTCATATTACTATATAAATATTTGGCAACTGTCTTCTCTAATAAATCGTGAAAACTACATGAAAGAAGTCAAAAATTCTAAAATAGAAGTCCTGCAAATAAAATAAACAATGCGGTAGTAGTCATTAGATTAATAATTATTGTTATCTAATAGAGCGAAACTTGAACGTAAAGTTTCATAAGATTCTTGTTTTTTTTATAAATAGGAAAATATATCACCATATAAGTCTATGTGGTTTTATTAAACATGCAAATTGCAAACATTGAAACTGCTTATTTATACTTCACGATTTTTAAATCGTGATGTATAAATAAGCTGTTAACTCGTCCTCTATTATTATAACTATAACAATTATTTTTTAGTATAATTTGAGAATGAGTTCAGGAACAAAAACAAAGACGAACATTGAAATGCATCCCACCTGAAGAAATATTTCCAAAAATTTCACTGTCTTTCATAAGAACTGACACGTAAGAAACTCTTTCTTCATGACTTTATTATTCATACTTTATTGAAATTCCACTGCATACGTGTTTCTAATAGCAGATATTTCACACATACTAATCCGAAGAACTAATACGAGAAGGTATAAATTCAGGAAATTTGTTTGAGTTTGAAACTCTCTAAAGACAACTTGCTGTGAATTCGGTCGGCATCTCGCTCACAGTTTTAACACCATTTGACCCATGTAAAAATTATTATTATATTTACTTCATTCTCAGTGCCAGATTAAATTTGTAATGAAATGTTCTATTGAACATTTTAGAATATTGGATAGTAAATCAGCCGCAATATTTCACTATCGACTCTGTGATGTAAAGAACAAGTTGATTTATGGAGTTTCTTCCACTCAGTGACATTTTGATTTAAACTACAATTATTTTCCGTTTGGGATGTAATATCTCAAACCCTGTGAATTTATATGGAAATAAAAACTTTTATTTAGCCGTCGTCAAAATTTATAGCCTAACTGTAAGTGAAAAGTACGTAAGAATTGAAAATACCGCCTCTTAACACGGGACTGTTTCATTCCCAACGAAATAAATCGTCGATTGTGAGTTTCTACAAGTATAAATTATTTATTTAGACTCCCAATGAATAAGCAAGAGGAGTGCGTTAAACTTTTACGGCGATTTAAACTGAGCACTAGCTGGACAACGTTAGACACACAAAGAATGACATACACATAACGTGATATGTCTGGAATGAGGGAGAAACAACAGCTTCATTTTCCAGAAAATTATACTCTATTCACGGTAAAGTGAACACTTTTGAGAGCCCTCTCAGATGGAATAATAGCCAATAAATAAATTTATTTTAGCTTTGGACGTTAACTTCTGAGTGCGGTGAAATCTACACACTGTGTTTATTACTTACGATGCAATATTCATTTTAAAAGTGTGGATAAAGGAAACAATTAATGAAATTAAATAGTAACTAGGGCCTCAAAAGTACTCACTTTACCGTGAACAACCTATAGCTAGCTGAAATCATGAAATATATTTTACATGTACTCACGGAGAGAAAAAATATATGTAGTATAGATGAAAATGTGGCAAATTATTTAAAGCTTACGCTAATTAATTTCGAGCGTTTTGGAGGGAAAACAAATTAAACGTCTTCCATTGTGAGATCAAGGCTAATTACATGAATAACTTCTCCAATCATTGGAGTACATGAAGACTTTTGCTATCACTCTTCCTGGAAAATCCAAAGTACTATCATTACTGACATGTTCGTTAGTAATTTGAGGATAGGTAGCAAGCTGTATCAAATTAATTTTTTTTTTTTTAGCAGATTTCTATGACATATTTCAGGAAGTGCTCAAAGGATTTAAACCGAAATTGGCATGTTAAAATTTCACACCTTCGGGATCAATTTCAGAGTCCCGCGTCTGCAGTGATCCAGTATTTCCAAGATGGTGCTACCCAGAATTAAATCTATTTTATCATATCTCAGAAACTACCCAAACGTTCCCTGCCCAATTTGGCTTACAAATAATCCTACCTCATTCTTAACATACATAAATTTACATGAAGCACGCTTTTAGTTATTGTAATTCAATAAAAGTGCGTTAATTCACTACCTCTTTTGCAGCAGTTTTGGAAGATAATATTAATGGAATAATGAAGCATTATATATATATATATATATATATATATATATATATATATATATATATATATATATATATATATAGTATTTATTGTGCTTCAAACTTCGCCATAAAAGTTAGTGATCTTAGTATATCGGTGATTATATTTTAGTTTGTAATTATGCAAATAATATCAGGCCATAACTACCGAAGTATATGATATGACTAATTTCAAGAAACTTGGTAGCCTCATAGTGCCTACTGCACACATCCTCTTTTATGAGCTATCTATTTGAAAAGTGCCACCTTAATTAATAAAGCTTTAAGACTGTAACTGCGAAATCGATTGCCTGTATTAGACCGGTTGCTATCAAATTTGGTTATAAATAGTGTTGCTGTAGGCCACTTAAGCTACCCTGCATAAAATATTTAATGAGAAATATATTTGCAAACTAGAACTTTCAAAAACGTTTTGGTCTAGTATGCTGGTGCCCCGGAACTATTAAAAAATTCTAGCATTCTTAGGTTTTATCTGCCTTTTGTAAGATATGGCCAGTCAGATTATCCCTATTTTTATATTATATTTGAGTAACCATCGAAAATAAACCCATAAGTATTAAGAATTATTAGAAGTGAATAATTTAGTAACTAAAAGAGACTAGCTACTTATTTATAAATGGTTGTATCGTTGCAATTTGTTACGTATGATAACTATAGAACAATAAAATCTATACGAACCCACCTTGTATTATATCTTTTCTTATTGTGTTCTTTCAATATGCGAACTAATAACTTCATTTATAGTTACTATTGAAATTTCAGCTTAAACAATATTGCTCAGTAACTCCTCTGCCAACTTCCGCCGTTTCTGCAAGAACACGGTACATTTAAAGGGCATCTAACATTACTACAAATAAGTGTATTGTTTGCTCAGTGGCTGGGTTGTGTGCCTTATCTCTTGTACCATTAAACTGATTGTGATCACTATTGGTGCGTCGATGTATCCACTGTGTACACTGAAATACATCATATAGCGTCAATATTTCACCGTTTTGGAAAATATTGTTACTAGGATAGTTTGTATATATTTTTTTCATTTTATTTTGGCAACTACGCGACCGATTACTATCAAAATCTTGTATAAACACTGTAAGAATTAAGTGTAAATTTTTACATTCAAATTTTTGATAATTTTAAATTAATTTTCTATGTGTAATTTGTAAAAGTAACTACAGTAAGTGTAATTTTACACGAATATTCTTAATAATCTAGAGAGTACTACATGTCGTTGGTGAAAATGTATGAATATATGGCTTAGTAAAAATAATGGTGGTTGTTATTTATACATTTTGAAGTATGTGTAAAAATACACCCACTCCCTGTATTAAAAAACTTAACATGTGTATTTCTAATTCTGCACGGTCGTTGTATGAACACCCAACGTCAGTATAGTTGTACATCTCCGATTGTGTAATTTCACAATGGCAGTGTGTGCAAACTTGCATTACATTCTGGAGTGTATATGTGTGTATATTTACGCATACCAATTTTCGGTCATTTTACATATTTATGTGTATTTTGCTAAAAATAGTACAGTTTTTGTAATTTTACTCTAATGTTCCTAGTAATTCAAATATAACAAGTATTTATTTAAAACATTCGATCTAGCAGTAGGAAACAGAAATACTTTGAACGCTTTTTTTATGTTCAGTAGGGAAGTGGAAATCCCGCTCATGCAATATACTGGATTTTGTATATACTCCCTATTATATATCTGAAATCAATTTTTATCCACACATTGGGGATAACTTTTTATAACTCGGTTAATATTCCAAGTCACAAAACAAAGTAAACTAACATTAAAAGTGTAAAAAATACAAATACAAAGTATGAGAATTAACATGACTGAGTTGAAAAAGAACATATTATGTCGGTAAACTTGTTTATTAAAAGAATGGAAAAATGTAGAGAAATTGTGTAAATACAATTATAGTGAATCTGTGATTTTACTTTTTTTTTTAAGTGAGAAAATACTCATACTAAGTGGTTAAATTACAATTGCAATGTATGCATAAATTAATTTGTAGTGGAGGTAAAATACACGAAACCTACAATATATTTTCTGCTGCATAGCAATATTTATTATACACCATTCTAAGTGAAATTAGTTGTACAATGTAGATGTTATTTTAATAATTTGTAGGATAAATTTACTTGGATGTATAATAAAAACCATCGACATATGAAGGTTGAAAATTACACCATCAGTGGAGACACTCTCGCCACCAGTGGCGGCTGCTGAGGGAGGGCTGCAGCGCGCAGCCCTCCTAATAAAATCTCAGAACGCAGACCTCTACTTATCTGCTACTCGGCAAATAATACTGTGTACGAATACGGAGATTATTTCGCAACCAATGTTTTTGAAATGGACGAGACTCTTGTCATGAGAGAAATGTTTTTGTAAATGCCGAGTGTTGGGACGGCAGATTCTTCGCCCCGAAATGGGTGGAGCGAGTAGAGAGAGATGGAGAGATGGAGAGATAGAGAGATAGAGATAGAGAGATAGAGAGATGGCTATGGATGGATGGATATGGATGGATGGAGAGAGATAGAGAGAGAGAGATAGATAGATAGATATAGATAGATAGATAGAGAGAGATAGATAGATAGAGAGATATATATAGAGGGCCATAACAGTAGGAAGGGGGTGCTACGGGAGGGAGAGAAGACTTCAAGGGCTCGTCGCTTTTCAGCCAATCACATGCTGTAAATCAGAGAGAGCAGGGCGTGCCCCTGCTCTCGCACAAAAACGGTTTCTTGGAACTTCACAAGGCTACCAAAACTGAAACTTCGAATTCCACTGTTTAACAGAATGTGTTGTACAGTTATATACCACATATTTTGTAGGCACACTTTCGCGCACCACTCTTTTGCAGTTGTTAAACTCATTTCTTTACAATAATTATATTTATTTCGAATTGTTTTTATTTACAGAAATCGTTAAATTTCGCGTGAGCTTCAAATATAGTGTGTTATATTCCGAATAAGTTCGTTGTTGTTGATGAGCTATGAACATCGGTCAGAAGCAGGGTTGAATTGTTTTTAATGTCGTGTTGTGTATACTTGTAAATAAGAAATGATTCTGTGAGTAACATTTAAAACCTTATTACGGCAAAGATTTTCAGCTATGAGAATAAACTAAAGCTTAAGAATTTGGGACTAACATGGCCACAATTAAATATAACAAAACAACAAAGCCAATGTGGTGAACGGAGTGTTTTGTATAAGCGAAAATTCTATGTACGTACATAGAATTTTCGCGGAGTGACTATGCGGGTGTGAAAGTAGAAATTCATTGTTTTTTTTTTTTTTTTTTGCTAGTGAAACCTTATAATCTTGTGTGGACTATCAATGGGGTACAATATATGAAATACTTGGAAGACAAAGTTGAAAGACATGAATCACGTTCACAGCATATAGGCCTAAAAATGCTATAAAATTTTCAGCGATTGGTAAGGTGAATATTCATTACCACTCAAATAGTGCATACAGGTTGAAGAAAGGATTTTGTTTACAAATATATTAAATAAGATATGCCACTTTCGTCCTATAATTTAAGTTTAACATGAATTTTGTATGTACTGTATGTAAAATGGCACTGGGTTTTAAAATGAGTGTTTTAGTATATTTAAGTTATCATCATCATTAGTATAGTAGAATTTATATTATCATCTTACCACGTAGGTACTGATCGGAAGTCATATAACCTACACAAACTTAAAACGAACAAATACTTGTGCTAGTAATTACATCTGAACCAGTGGCCAAAGTATGTTGACCATTACAAATCGAGTGATGATAAATTTTTCTCTAAACAACCACAAATCACACTTAATTTTTGTATTTAGCTACATAAGCTACACTTACATAATCCTGTCGTACGCAATTTATTTATCAATGGCCTATTAAAGAAAATGATATTTATAATGATCTGAATTACGATCGCCACAGCCCCCCCAGTTTCAAAAGTCACCAACCGCCACTGGTCGCCACATACATTCAGTGTAAAATTAGACAAATTTTTTACAATGGAACTTAAATACTTGAATACATTTTTAACAGGTTCATTGTTTTTCTTTTAGTACCTCACAAGTATTACTTGCTTACATAAGTAGAGGAAAGCAAACAGTTTAACTAACCGGAAAATTATTACTTTTGTTCTCTGTTTATAAACAAGACCATTCATATTAAAACAATTATATTATCAAATGTACATAAAACGAAATGTGTATATGGTGCGCTGAAAATATGCAGAATAAGAAAGTATATAAGTTATGCTGAACCCACGCAAAGCTTAAGAAATTGTGCTGGTTGCAAAAAAAAAACATATTTTAACCCAAAAACCATAACGATTTTAATGAGCTAGGTCTTGACATTTCAGTCACCTTAAAATTATACACTTCATAATTTTTTTGAAGATCGCATAGCATTCCAAATAATACGACCACAGAAAATAAAAGATATAATACATTTCTTGCTTTAGCATTCTTGTCCAGTGGTAGCGATACTGGAATATCTTACCATTATAATGTTGATCATTTCATAATGACTTTTATCTTACACATACAGTACACTACTGGAAATGAATCTAACCACCTATAAGACACCAAAATCTCACGGATTCAATTACGAATGACTAAATACGCCGTTATTAACGTAGGATAAGTAAGGGGGCAAATTTCCTTGACAAATGGGGATAGAAAAACAGCGCAATGGCGAATAATACAAATTTTAAAAAAATATTGTGGGTGCCCTCCTCTGTAGAAAATGCAGGTACACATTCGACGTCTCATGGAGTCATACAGAGCACAAATATTGTTCCACGGTACATACGATCTTTCTCACTCCAGTTGCCTAAGTATTTCTTCAGGCGTTTGTGCAGTTCGCAGGTGCTAGAGCAAAACGACATCCCAGCTCAAATTTAATAAGTCCGGCGATCTCGCAGAACAAAGGTACGAAGTCCGTATCTCTATGTCCTGTTGCACCAATATCTTCCCCGATGTGAGACTAAATGATCCTAGTTCCGAACCAGGACCCAGTTTGATCTTGGTTCCAATGTAAAAGTGTTGCACCAACGAAATTTCATGATTCGTCGATCTTGGTTATAAAGTTAGAGAAGGTGGTTAAGTATGAGACAAATTTGGCTTTTATTTCGTAATAGCTATATAACGCTATGGAAGTAGGCGTATTTTTCACTGCAGATGTTTTATCAAATTTAAGTGAATTATTGTTGTACAAATTTTACTGAATATTAAAAAGCCAAGTGCGTATAATGTTGTTTTATATTTCCAAGAAAACAATCGAATGTAGTTATATCTGTTGGCGTATTTTCAAACTACATTTGTCGATGATGGCTGCTGATCTCGGATCGAGATTTCGAACCGTCAATTTCGGCGATTCAAAATGAATTTCATCTCGATCTACAGTACAGCTCTGAACTCGAATGGTGCAACAGATTTCTGTGTCGATCTTAGACCCGATCCAGGATCGAGTTTCGATCCATGTCGGTGTAACCGGGCATTTGATCGTATTGTACGATGGCCGTGTTATACGGACAAGCGTCGGCAGGATGGAATCGCGTCGTGCGCAAGCACTGAACTTCCGTTTTTGGGGGGTGTCGAAGTTAATGACGGCCCAAACCACAACTCCAAGTGTGGAAGTCCTTGGGCGTACATGACTATAGTCCATTCACTAATACTTCCAACTTTTATCGAGTCCTGCTAGAGTTCTACATTCCTCCCCTCGTGCAAACAAAGCCTAACCCGGTCTAGAATATTACACCAAAGGGACAGCGCACGACGTTTGTGAGCCCTCAGTTTATAGGCTATGGACAGTAAAGTGAGCACTTTTGAAAGCCCTCTCATTTGGAATGATAATCAATATATATATATATATATATATATATATATATATATATATATATATATATATATATATATATATATATATATATATATATAATATATATATATATATATATATAATATATATATATAATATATATATATATGTGTGTGTTGTTTTAGCCTATGATGTTAACTTCCAAGTGCGGTGGGATATACTCACTGTGTTTATTCCTTACATAAAATATTTATTTCAAAATGCGGTTGAAGGATTAAAAAATGGCTGAAAGTAAAAAAAGTAACCAGTGCCTCAAAAGTGCTCACTTGACGGTGAACACCCTATGATAATATTTTGCACTTTACCAACACACCTATTTTATACCTACCAGTTTCCAATACATATTAATTATAAATGAAATACTTTGATTTGTCCTAAATTTTGATACTGTTATGTCAACAGAATTTTAAAAACGCTTGTACTACATGGCATATTTAGGAAACGACCAAACACGTCATAAGTGGGGAGATTTTTCACAGATTTGAAAGAAAAAGTGTGAATATACTACAAATAGACTATATGCGTCCGATGCTGACGCATACATATACGGAGCCAGACCGGTATACGACCATTTCAATACCAAAATTGATACGCTATAGTATATCCGCGGTTCCTTTACACTTTTATAATCACACCTTTCAAGAATCAGCCCTAAATATGTCACACATCGAAAGCTCTTTATACTTCTGTTAACATAAAATTGTACTGAATGGTGTTTTTTTTAACGTCCCCCGGTTTTACACTTGAAATCTTAGTAGAGGACGGCTTACAGACCTACTTATAGCCTAACTTAAATTAACACCCATGCCTTGCCCGGGATTCGAACCCAGAGCGTCCTATACCCCAGATCGGTGGCGCACCAACCGACTACACCACGGGAGGTCAGATGTTAGCATAAAAGTATCTTACGTAGATTCAACTGAACTTTCACTTATATTTTAACAACAAATTATAATATTCATGTGTAATTAACATGAATAAAACACACGGAGAAAATATGTGTGTTGGTAGCACCAAGAAAGAAAAAGTTTTAATGCAAAAATATTATTAAAGTTAGTGCGCTGTCCGTTAGGTAAGCCATTCAAACAGCCGATCGAAGAACTGTTCAATAAGTCCTTTAAAATAAACCTACGCGACTCATTGGACGGTTTAAACGCTTTTGGAATTTTTCGGAGAGTGCCGGAAGTTGAAACGAACTCGAGTTAGAAACCACATAATATATTCTACCATAGTTTGCATGCTATTTTAATAAGTTTATGACATAGTTGGTAACTGGTTACCTGAGTTACTTTTAAAACCTCCATAGTTTCCTCTTTCATTTCAATTTGTGTCCGTTAGCTACATGCAAAAATGATTTTTTTTCCCTCTGGCGCAGTAACGAAGAGCCATGCATCACTGAAGTGGGACTGCAAACATTTTTTTTCGAGGTAACTATGTTTGAGTTGCGCCCATTAATACTCGATTGTATTTGAAACAGGGTTACAGATTTCACCGGCCGCTGATATAAAGATTTCAGTTCTGATCAAGGCCAGGCTTCACCATACATTGGCGTTTAGGGAATTAAATGCTAAATTAGGACAAAGATCTCTCAGTGAATTTCTGCGGTAGTATTTAGAACTAAAGATTTTTGTTAGAGTTTGAACGCATCGAAATTTTTAAACCGATCAACCTTAAATTTTTTAATTTTAAATGTACTTTTCAATTATTTATAAAATGTCACAATTATAAAAATGACGTGTCTTTAAAATTTGGAAGGTTTATAAATCTAGATGCGTCCCACAAAAAAAAAAATCTCTTTAGTTGAAAACATTACCACAAAAAAAAAAACGACTGCAAGACATTTGTCCGAATTTTCCATTTAATTTCCTTTGCGCATAGGTATGGTGAAGCCTGGCCTTAAGCTGAAATACAAATGACGACATTCCAAGATTTTTCCTGTTAAATTCTTGGTAGATATAACATTTAAACATGAAAATGCACGCAGAGACGAGCAAAAATATTTGCAAAGTTTGACTCGGGTAGTCGCCGAATAACCTAGCGAAAATTTAGAACTTCCTGCCGGCAGCTTCAAGGAGTGCGTATCCCTGAAATTGCGTGACAAACGCGAAGACCGGTCGCAGCGGTTATAACGTCTTCTTTCCTAACAGAAATTCCAGTACAGATAAAGCTCAGGAGTCCTCTTTTCCGACACCTGTCGCAGGCGTATCCCGTGTCGCGCGAGGGAAATTGTTCCGTGACACGCCGTTGTGATGAAAAAAAAAAATATATATATATATATATATGAAGTTCTCCATTTTATTTCTTACCGGGTTCTCCGCGCTGCTTCCTTGGAACGTGTGGAGGGGGAAGGGGGGGAGGGAAAAAAAAGAGAGGCAGGTTTTATCGCTCATTTTATTTGGGATCTGTTTCATTTTTAATCCTCCCGGCCCGGGTCCCCAAGTCCAGGAGATGTCCGCACCGCTGACGCCCGTTTCACTCAACCCTTTCTCTCCTCCTTGGTCCACAGTTCCACGGGTCTCTGGCGAAACGGTCGAAACTTTCCCGCCCGTTAGAGCTCTAACTCGGCCCCTCCTTTTCTTTTTCCTTCGTTTTAGGATCGTGGTGGCCGTGTCCGCCAAAGCCGCCATGCTCACGCGACGAGAACGCCGAACCGCCGATGGTTCTTTCCGCACCTGCCGACACGAGTTCACGAAGCAACACTTCGGTATCCGGTTTATCAGCAGCTCGCTGGGAAGGTCTGCAAACTTATACGTCTACGGCTGCAAAAAAAAAAAAAAAATATACAGTCAACCAAGAGAAATGTTTGTGTTACGTTTTGACGCGCATACGTCTTTAAATTTGCAATCGTAGAGAAAGGCAATCCAGAAAATCCGACGATATCAAAATCGTGGGATACAGTTGGGCATTGCAGCTCCGGATCTATCGTCTACATTCGAAATTCAATTACACCACTCGATTGCCAAAGGATCAAAGAATACGTTACGCTGAGTGAGGACTGCGAAGCGTTGCGCGCGGCCCCGGGAAGGGGGGGGGGGTTTGCAATTTTAAGTTCGTTTTGCCGCGTCTCATAAATGCCGCGTAGTATAACTTTTGACTATGAGAAGATACGACGCTTGTTTAGGTTTCAATCGACATCTCTCGTCAAGATCGATCGATTGCTTGTATAAAAACAATTATATGGCGTGATAATGGTGAAATTGTATGCGGTTAGTATGAAAAATTAAGAAAACTTAACACAATTTCGGCCTATAATCGTTAAAAAGCCAAGTCAAAATACAGAAATCGTGTATGGTTGGAAAGAGCGTCTTAAAAGCAATCCAGCGATACCCATAAAACCCCATATGAACGAGTGAAGCGGTACCGGGAACGTAAAATAAACATAAAGGTGTCCGAGCGCGTCAAAGTAGACGTATTCACGCAGAACAAACGGCCGTGTCCCCAACACAGCCAAACCCAATTATTTTTCACGTGATTCGAGTGAAGTGGAGTAGAGAGATTTGGGCGGCTCTCAACATCGAGGTCTTGAGAGCCGACGGGGGCGAAGCGAGAGTGAGTGTGGACCCCGAGGAAACCCGCCGACCAGCGACATCGTCCAACATGACTCCTGCACGCGAAAATTTGGGAGCGACCCCGCTGTGAATTGAACCTGTTTCTCCTAGATGAGATGCGAGTTGCCTGACCACTGCATCACCACGGCCCCCATGTGGTTGGTAAAAATATGTTTTTTTATTTCGAAAGCAAGGGAACCAAATCAGACTTACACGACTCAGCACTTTTTTCGCTATCGAAGCCAATGAGCTGCGAGCTTGGCGTTCCGCTGCTGTAGTATAATGAACCGCTAATTACAGGGTATTCACATTAAAGTGAGTACTTTTGAAAGCCCTCATTTATTATAGAAGTCAATAAATATATTTTATTTTAGCCTCAAATGTTACCTTTCTAGTGCGTTGGAATATGTACCCTGTGTTCATTACTTATATGGCAAAATTTATTTTAAAAGGTGGTTAAAAAATTAAAAAAATGACTGAAAATGAAAAGTAACCAGGGCATCGGAAAAGTGCTCATTGTACCTTGAACAGCCTATATCGCAGTTTACAAATCCGTTATCCTAAGTTAATATCGTTGGGCATTGGGCCTCGCATTTTGCACAATGCCGGCCAAGAACAAATGTCCATGTGCCTTATTTACACAACTGTGTGCACTGCGTCTGAAAGGATTAAAATTTATGTTGAGATGTGTGCAAAACAAATACACAAAACAAACCCGCTTAAATGTTTTTACTCTGAAAACCATTTTTTAATGAGGTCCAGGTAGCTGGGTTCAATTAGACGAAACCAATTTCGGTGTTATTTGAATACAGAAAATTAAAAATTAAAAAATATTTCAGTGAAGTTAAAATTAACAAGGATGCATTCCTTATTTATAAGTAGATTATTCAGAATGTATAATAAGCTTAATCGTTATTTGTTACATTTGAGTCGCATAGGTTTTTTTTATATATAATTGTAACCAGTGGAGCTCTTTTGAAAGCTCTGCTAAATAACTACTTTCCTTCTATTTCGTATCCTTCCGTTATACGTAAAATTAATATTGCCGAGAAACCTGAGCTCTTTATTTATGTGACATGCAAGTGGAGCCGTGGAATTGTGAGGAAAATAACTTTTTTAATAATGTACACACTCATACTGTAGTGTACCATTAAATACTAACTCCACTGACCATCTCATTCGCAATACAACGCCACTTCTTAGAACTAAATTATTTATATTAATTCGCTACCAAATTAACTGGGATCATGCAAGCCTGTGTACATTGTAGCACAGATGTAGGCCTCCTACACGTAAAGTTTTAAAAATTTATTTTTTTAAGTTTTTTTTTTCTTTTCAATTTTTAAAACTTTTCCTCTGATTTTCCGAATTTTCCGAATTTTATTAAATTTCACATTTATATTATATTTTTAATTTAACAAAAAACATTTGTGATATTTTATTGCTAAATTTTACGTTTTTATTCTACGGATTTTTCCGATTCTTCGGTGCTGAGGTCATCGAAATCCAAGATGGCAATCTGGTCAGTAATAAAATTTTCTCTTGGTTGCACGCGAAATACCTGCGAATTTGTGCAGTTTAACTCGTATTTTCAGGTTTAAAATATAGGTGGGTTACATAAAATAATTAATTAAATGTGCCTGTGTGGGTCGCCAGATTTGAACATCCTAGAAAGCAAAGCATGAGGCCATCTAAAAGTATAATGGCGTTAAAAGACAAGGCCGTCAGACGTAAATAATGTTCTACACCTTCCGTTTCTAGTGAACTCGTATTATATCGACCAAAATTACTTTTAAACCGGTTTGTCAAATCGTCGGATAGATAACGGCCTGAGAAAATGAACACCTGTTTACAAACAACTTTTAAATTAGCTTGCAGTTGGCTATATGCTAGATTAAAGATTTCCTATTTGAAGACGACTGTATAAAATAAACAGTTCAGCTCTTCTCCACGCAACGTGCCCAAGTAAAGTGTCAGCACATGGGAGGCTTGCTACCACAGTTGGTAAAAACCCGAATTACAAGTTGTCTTACACGTCAAATACAACGAAGTTGACGTTTAATTAGTCAAAACTGAAACATCGTATAAGTTATGGACATACTGTAATTTAAGAACGCTTAATATAATAAGATAGCTGACCTCCTGTGGCACAGTCAGCTGGTGCGCCACCCATCTGGAGTGCGGGAGGCTTGAGGTTCGAATCCCGGGTAAGGCATGGGTGTTAATTTACGTTAGGTTATACGTTAGCCTGTAAGCCGTCCCCTGCTAAGCCTTCAAGCATAAAACTGGCGGACGTTAAAAAAAACCCTTTAAAATTCAATATGATGATATAAGAATTAATTATCGCGTCAAGAGTTTTATGAACTTTTTCATATGAATCAAACGGATATAAATATTTGGTTCGTAACACAATATAACGATTTCAGAAATCCTCTAAACTTTATTAACGATACAGTATTTCCCGTCATAACGATTTTACATTTGCAGTGCCTTTAGAACTTTATAAATGCCCCTTTTGTACAGCTTTGATGTTCCGAACCACACGTCAAGAGGAAGTGTTTCTCCGTTAAGACAACAAGCTCAAATAAATTCCGTTTTTTTTTTTTTAAAACCTCTCAGTTGTGGATCACTTCGCAGGGGCCGCGATGGTGGTTATACTACTCGCCTCCTACCTAGGTGAACAGGGCTCGATTTCTGGTGGTTCCTCTCCCGGATTTTAACATGTGGGAATCTTGCCGGACGATGCCGCTGGTCGGCGGGTTTTCTCGGGGCTCTTCCGTTTACCCCGACCCTTCATTCCGGCGCTGCTCCATACTCACCTCGTTTCACTCTCACCGGCTCTCAAGAACTCTATGTTAAGAGCCGCCCAAAATATATCTCAACCACCCCCCCCCCCTTTTTGTCATAAGCCTTACATCAAAATGCTAGATTACCCACGATCCAGAGCATGACATGTTGTCGAGGCTGACTGGACATAAACGTTATGTTTTTTTTTTCTTATGAGAAAACCTACTATTAAAAATAAAATTCTTTTCAGTATTCTTGGTTATTTCCTTACAGACGCGTAGTACTTATGACAACAAGGACATCGAAGGAGCAACACTCTTTTTAATACATTAAATAATGGGCTACGAAACAAAAGTTCTGCGAATTATCTATTGTCTTATTAACAACACAGAGAATTTTACTACTATAGTTTTCTTGGAATACCAAGGAGTTAAACATTTCTGGCGCAATTTATTGCAGTGGCGAGGTGATACAGAAATCACAGTTTAAGTTATTACTCAATTGTAAAAAACTTTCGCCCTCTACCTGTATAGTTTCTTTGGAAGGATATTTATTTGTAACTAGGGCCTGTGACCGTCTATTTAGTATGGTCACGTGCCTAGAATATTTACAATGTTAAAAAATTTGGTTATCATACAAAGACTGAAAAAATATGTATATATATATATAATCTATCCACTGTGGCTCTAGCCACTTGACCCCTGTGGCCCCACTTAATTAACTCAACATTGAAGCGAAGCATTTAGAATAAACAAAAGTGATACTGTATTACCTTTATATATCTATGCAATAGTCTCTATGCATGAATACAAAACTTTCATAGGAAAAAGTATTTAAAAAATGAGTTTTTAGTGTCAAGTCATGATTGAGTAATCTGATCTAACTGAAATTCTAGCTTAACCTGTATTTGACCCTAAGGATTAGCTCTTCAAAATTGGAAGAACTTTCGTTAAGTTTCAAGGGACTTAGAAGTATTAAAGAGGGACGGACAGACAGACAGAGCTCGTCCTAATATTATATAGGATTATTCCAAAGAAAAAGCATGTCTAAACGTAGTAAGGGAATTCATTTCGTCAGTTTCTAAGTAACACTTTACAGGAATTTTTTAGATATCTTTTTAAATGGCGAATGGTCGTAAGGAAAAAAAATACATTGCTCCTAATGTAATCTGTGGTAAGAAAATTGTAAATTCTGCTATCGGGGATGACACCGCACATTAAATACCAGCACGAATTTCCGGAACAGTGGGAAGTGGGAAGGGGAGGAAAAAAAAAAAAATCGCGAAACCAGCCTAGTATTCTCGGAACCCCATTGTGGAGTTCCGCTGCCGAGGACGAGGATCTTGATAGGGGGATGACATCCGTGTGCGAGCAAGAATGCGTGCGTGTGTGTTTGTCATAAGTAGTGAAGGAAGAGAAGGTTTGCTGGAAAAAAAGAAAGAGCGGGTTGTGGGGGGGGGGGGGGGCGCTGAACCATCTCCGCGCAACGCGGAGACAGAAGGCGTCCTCCCGACGCCGCCGCTATCTTCAATCATCACGGCAGAGGGCCGGCGTGCTTACTAATGCATAAAGAGGTCCCGCAGCCGTTCGCATTTGCATACGGAAATTAAAACGGGTGCGCCCCTGAGCCGCTTTCTAACTCCCTCCCCTCCTCCCCCCCGACCGACCATCTTCAACCCCTTGTTTGCGCACGAGGAGTCGTCCGCCGCGAAACCCCAGCGCGCGGGTCGCCGAAGGGCGGTTGGGGGGGTCGGGGATAAGGTGTACGTCGTCTTCCATAGCCCGCAGATACGTGGGGTTCAATGACTTCGGGGGGGGGGGGGGGGGCGAGGGCTGTCGTCTGGAACGGCCGGATAAATGTTTTCAATACTCTCTCTTGCACTTTATACCGCGGGATTCCTGCACGGGCGTCCGTCGCGGTTCCCCTAACCGCGCGAGTTATCTGTCCACCTCCTTCTACCTCCTTCTTCGCCCGCGTGCGAAAGAAAGAAAACCAATATTAAAGCAAAGCCGTTGGAGGGTGGAGGGTTTTTTTTTTTTGGGGGGGGGGGGGACGGGACGTGGCGACGCGACTAGCACGCCTCCGCACGCGCGCGCGCGCGCACACACACACACACAAACCGCAGGAGATAGGAAAAGTAAAATACACCCCGTTACACCCCGTTGTAAGCCCCGCGGCGGGAAAAATAACCCCGCAAATATTAAACAATGAAAGCTGGAACGCTTCGCGGGGAAACTCTTATCAGAAAGGGGGAAATTTATTTTCGTGAATGAAAGAAGGGCGATGGGATGAAGGACAAAAAAAAAAAAAAATAATGAATACAGTTTGTTACGTTTATCAGAAGAGTAGCTCGGGTGAGCTCGGAATAAACTTTTCCTTGTTTCGGCAGAGACGTACGCTAGTGTCCTAACTTGACTGAGACCTTTTGTCAGCGTGTTTCGTCTCGTCTCTTCTCTTCTCGAGGGGTGTATCTGATATGGGGAAAAATATATTAATTCCCACCACACTAACTGCTAAAGCCTTAGTTGAAAGGACGGCCATTCCAAGACTTTTTCTTACGGGCACGGGCAAATGGAAAGTGTTTCTACGGCTATTCGCAAGACGATGAAAACTAATTGCTTCACCTATCCTGTTTCATCGTTTCGATTGACTTGTGGTATCTCTACATACAAGGTAACTTCTTGTCTCCTGGGTAATAGTTTAGATTAACAGTTGCCCCTTACTGTCGCTTGTAGAAAGAAGCTTTTGAAACAATTGATTATTTATTCTTTACGAAATTAATTTCGTTGTTGTAAAATTTTTTATGTTTTAAATTTGAAGGAATAAATATTAGTAAATACGAAATAATGTTTCAAAATACATACGAATTCACGGGAATATTAAAATTTTCTGAAAGTCAAAGAATATATTATATACCTATATATATTTTGTGACAGCTCACTCGCATTTTGTGTCCAGTGTGTTAACACATGAAGACGTACTAGTAAAGGGCCGTAAGAAAAATATTATGTAGAAATGAGAAACGAAGGTTATAGAACCAATCAAAGAAAGAATATATTTTTCTAATGGCTCACATATGTTAGTTACGTGAGTGGTTGAGTAAGCTCTCGAGTTGCACTGAGAAATTCTGGGACATACAGTCAAAGTCAATTGCGTCCAAGTAGTTTAGTGTGTACCTTTGCAACGTTACAGGCGAAATAAAACACACAAGATCCACAAAAAACTGCAGCAGAGAATTTTGTGCAACTTCTTTTCATTCAGTGGGAGAAAGCGATGGGTTGAGTCGAAGATAACAAACAATTTGGCTGTTTTCTTGTGAATACTCGTGTGCCGGAGCAAAATCGTTTTATAGAAAAAGCCGTGTTCAAATTCACCAGCTAAGGGCCCTTACCTGGCTCCGCGAACTTGAAAAGTGCGTCTCGGATGTGACGTCACATTTTTCATTGTCCGAATTCACAGCCAAAGGCACGTTATCCACACTTGAATGTTACCTTCAGCCAAGGGTGCGACCAACTTGTCCTTCTGGAGCCGTAGATAGGTTCCCGATGGGCAACTCTTTGAAATATTCATCATTTTTGTGTTTGTTTCGTGTTTACAAACATTTTCAAACGCCACAAAGTTAAATAAATCTCGCATAGATTTGATATTCGACAGAGTAAAACTTGAGGTGGAAACGAACACAGGCGTCCGAATTCACAAACTAATATTTCTCCTGAAGGGACGAGGGCACACTACACTGAAATCGAACGCAACCAGTGACTTGATGTTAATAGTCTTTATTTTCCAAAACGAAAAAAAAAAAAAAAAAAAAAAAAAAGAATTAAGGGTTCAGAGCATCGTATACTACAAAAACTTTAAAAGTTGTTTAACGATTTTAATTCCGGTTTCCAGTTTTACTATTTGAGAATTTTACTGTCTTCGATTGTAGCTGTGATTTAATCCTTTGCTTATTGTCTCCATACTTTCCTTCGAATATTATAACATTTATTGAACGCATAAAACGGTTATTTGGAAAACTTATGCAGTAAGTGTGAACTGTATTTTTTTTAAATTAACTGTCATCCGATTGGACAATGGGAAATCAAATCAAAAAAAATTTTCATGGCAACCGGTCGAGTTATAGTGATTTCTGCATAATACAACAGCAGTATATAGTACAAAGTTAGTGCTCATATTTATTTTCCATGACATATGTAGCCTGTGGTTGAATTCGAAGAGAGACCTTATAATTCAATCTCCAGACTAAATTATTACAATCGCAATAACAATTAGGTACCCTGATAGTGAAACTAGGAAATACTAAAAATCGAGCTGGAATTTCTGTTCTAGGCTTACCGATCGCGATCACAGTACATATATTAAATTCTCACAAATTTTGTTGCATAGAAAGGTTTATATTTTATATGACGTAGAATAATTTTGTACCACGTTTTTTATTCGGACGTGGAGGGCACGGTGACGATATAAATGGGAGCTGGCCACACTACTTCAGTGGCTGCCTAAATTCTGTTTTGTGCATCAATTAATAATAAAACGTGGGATGAAAGAGACGTGGCTGGAGACGAGTTAGGAAGGTGGATCATTAAGGAGCAGCGACGCCCCATCGAATCACATCACGGAAATACCCATGGCATTTCTCACGCGAAAATTCATTTTGAAAATGTTGTAAACACTGCCGAAAGTCGCACAGGTTACTCCAAATCCTCAAACCAAAGCATAGCTACAGGGCCTTAAACTTGGTCATGTTTAATTTTCTTGAGATATCTTAAAGAGTTTTTTATTTTATTTTATTTATTGTGGCACCGCGACGTTCAACTGTTCAATATGCAATTCTGATATCTTCTACAACCAGATTTCGCATGCTATTACCAAGAGTGAAATAATAATGGCAGTATAAAAAGTATCACGATTTCTAGAAATAGTTTCAACTACATCTTTTTGTAAATAGCTATTACGAGAGCGAAACTAATTATTTTATCGCAGTAACTTCAGATGTGTGTGTGTGAATTTCTTGTCAAAATTGACAGGATCTAGAACGTAAATAACTAGGTCTAATATAGGCCATACAATAAATTCTGCAGACAAATTATGCTCATCTGATTCACAAAATTGCCTACTGGAATACGACCTGTCTACAAGTTGCTCCTACCCGCAGCTGATTCGTGTGTCGAATCGCCTGCATTTCCATCCAACCTACGAAAAATAACGATACTTACAGATGACGTGACTGAAGGGAGGCAGAATAATATTGGTGGGGAATGAAACTGGAGCATTTTAAGGAAATATTAGCGTCTCCATAGCGTTCTCCAAGGTATCCTCGCATAAATCATCGTCCGGACACGTCTTGTAAACGGTCGGAAGCTAGCATTGAATTCGTCGAACTCTGCTGCTAAGATGTTGGAGTGCTCGTCAGTGAGTCAGCCATTTTTCCATTGAACTGAAAAGACCACGAGTTACCGTCGCTGACTCGCTCTCGGCGAGTAGTGGATTCAATTATGACGGGCTTCACTTGGGTTCGGCTCCACCAAGTGGCAGAGTTCATAAAGTGTATCTTTCAAAATTCCTCTCACCAGACATGAAATCAGGCCCGCCAAAAAGGGAAGGGGGTAAGAGGGTGCAATGCTCAATGGCCCGGGTCCCCGGGGTGATGGAGCGTCGGGCCCGACTCGTAAATGTTTATTTATAAAACGAATAAATACGTAAAAATATAATTTTGGCATACCGAATCTTATTAACTATTTTTGCATGGGTGAGTACTACTTATGTTGTTGTAAATGGTCGATTTTTTGTGGGGAGGGTGTAGGGAGGCCCACAGCAAGTATTGCTCAGGGGACCGGTACTTCTCTTGTTGGGCCTCAGTGGCGGCTGGTTACTTTTGAAACTGGGAGGGCTGTGGAGATCCTAACTCAGATCATTACAAATAGCATTTTTTTAATGAGCACAGTGATAAGTGCTTGTTTGAAGAAAAATGTGTCGTCGATCGATTTGTAATAGTCAACATACTGTGACCATTGGTTCAGATCTTATCACTAGCACAGATATTTGTTTGTGTATGTTATATGCCTTCCAACCAGTATATATGTGGTGTGGTACATTACACGAGACGACGAGAGATAAGATGATGATAATACTAGTTCTACTATGCTAATGGCGATGATAACATAAATATACCAAAACAAATATTAAAAAAAACCAATACTAATTTACATACAGTACATACAAAATGCATGTCAAATTTAAATTAGAGGATGAAAGAGGCAATCATAATTAATATATTTGTAAACAAAATACATTCGTCAACCAGTACGCGCTATCTAACTGGCAATGAATATTCACCTTACCAATAACTGGAAATTTTATAGAGTTTTTTATATGTTGTAAAAGGGTTTAATGTATTTTAACTTGTCTCCCAAATGTTTCAATTCTTTTACCCCATTGACAGTCCATGCAAGATCATTCGGTTTCACTATAAAAAAAAAAACAACAAAACAACGCATTTCTAACTTCACACACGCATAGCCAGCCCGCGAAATAGTTTGTACTAACAATGACTTTTCGCGTATACCTTGGCTTTGTTGTTTTGTTATATTTAACTGGGTCCTTGCTGGTCCCGAATTCTTAAGCTGTACTTTATTCTCGTAATTCAAATTCTTTGTCGTAATAAGGTTTAAAATGTTACTCGCTTATTTACAAACTTACGCAACACGACATTAACAACAACCCAAGTCAACCCTGCTTCTGACGGACGTTCATGGCTAATCATTAACAACAAACTTATTCAGAATATTACGCACTATATTTGAAGCTCATGCGAGTTTGAACAATATCTATAAATAAAAACTATTCGAAATAAATGCATGCATTGTTATGAAGTGTGTTCAACAACTGCAAAACAGCGGAGCGCGAAAGTGTGCCTACAAAACATGTAGTGCATAGCTGTAGAACACATTTTGTTAAGCAGTGGAATTCCAAGTTCCACTATTGGTAGCCTTGTCAAGTTCCAGGAAACCGTTTTTGTATGAAATGAGAGGCTCGCCCAGCTCTCTCTGATTTACAGCATATTATTTGCTGAAAAGTGAAGAGCCCTGAAGTCTTCCCTCCCTCCCTCCCATAGCACCACTAGTTCATTGTTATGGCCATCTCGCTCTACTCGCTCCACCCACTTCGGGTCGAAGAATCTGCCGTCCCACCACTCGACATTTCCAAAAACATTGGCTGCGAAATAACCTCCGTATTCGTACGCAGTATTATTTACTGAATAGTAGCTAAGTATAGGTTTGCGTTCTGAAATTTAATTAGGGGAGCTGCGCCCCGCAGCCCTCCCTCAGCACCCGCCACTGGTGGGCCTGCATGAAATACATGTTAACCTTTGGATATAAATGTGAGTAAAGATGGTTTCTCATTGTTCCAGTGCACCATAAGTAAATAAAGAGTTACGGATTAACCCTGAAAAGAACATGACCCCCTATATTCACCCCTACCCTCTCCCGCTTTCGAGACACGTCGATACGGGCGACAATAACACGCGTGATCAGCGCCTCGTCGCCCCTACGCGCAAGGCACCGAACCTGCGTGCAGTGCTTTCGCTGTCACGCATTCCTGTGCAAACGAGGTCATGTAACAGTGGGATTGTAATACATGCGATGAAAGCCCGTAGATGAAACTACGACTATAGGGTATTCACGGTAGTGTGAGCACCTTTGGAAGTCCTCTCATTTGGAATAATATACAATAAATATACTATTTTATTTTATCTTAAGACGTTAACTTCCGAGTGCGGTTGAATATACACACTGCGTTTTTTACCTACATGACAATGTTTATTTAGAAAGGTGGTTAAATGATAAATAATGGCGGACAGTGAAAAGCTAGGTAGTGAAAAGTGCTCACTTTACGGTGAACAGACTATACACCGTTTAATTTTTCTTCTGACTACTAAGGAGACTCCGCAGGAAAGCTCTAGATATACGATTTTTTGACCATTTTCCGTTTGTTTTTTTCCTGATGTTATAAAAATAAAATTTACGGGCTTAGATAATTTTTATCTTCTCGGGCAAGAAGTCTTATTCTCAGGAAGCTTATTTGCGTAAAGCGCAAACAAATGTACAGACAACATGTCCGGTCTACTAGAGCCTGCATCACCCGTCATGTTGAATTTTCTATTAATTTCTTCCTAATTCAAATTTTCGAGGATTTATTGAAAAATGTGACAACAGATGCTTAGCTGATTGCCTTACTCGTCATTACGGACATAATACATGAACTACTTACGCACATTCATACAAAAATTAATACAAAATGTCATGTATTAATTCGTTCTCACATTTAATAATAACCAGGGAACAAATATTAACAATCCGGTAAAAAAAAATTGTACGTAACTATGAAACGTAATGATTTTATAATATATGCTATTCATGGTAAAGTGAGCACTTTTTAAGGCCCTGCTAAATTATTCTTTTCAATTAATTTCTACTTTCCGCCACTTTTTAATGTAAACATTGCAAAATGACTAATAAACATAGTGTATACATTTAATCACTCTCATATGTTAGTCTGAGACTGTAAATAAATATATTTAAAAGGGGTTCATGCATTTGGAAGGGCCTTTAAAAACACTCACTTTGCCGTGAATAGCTTATAAAACAGTTTCTTCTGTTATGACACTAACGTAAATAATTTCTGTATAAGGGGCGGTTCAGCCTCTTACGCGTATAAATGAACCATGCACGGGGATCACGACTATGTGGAAGAGGTGGGTGGGTGGGGTGTGGGGGTGAATAAGTGAGACAAAGGGCCGTTAAAGTATCTGCAACAGTGCTTCTTCTTCTTTCCTGGGGTGGTGAGCGAGGGAGATGGTGGGGAAAAATAATTCCTTGACGTAGAGTGAGGCGGACCCCGGAGGGAGCCTACCGGAAGGACGGCGAGGGACTTGCAACACGTCGCGGATATTTACGACGTCTGCGAGCAGGGCACGACACTCGTGTTAACACTCGCGGGGCCCAGGTCGTTCTCCCCTGCTGAGATCGCCCGACGTGACATCTCCCGGCGGGACAGGGGCCCCGGCTGCGAAGAGGGCCCATAAACCCGGGGTCGACGGGACCCGCGCGGGGTCCCAGGAGAGGGCGGTGCAGCGTCCCCGGGGCGCCGGGCGACATCTGTCCAAACAACATTTACGGCCGCGGAGGAATCGGCGCATTATCATAAGAATTAACAAGGCACCCGGGTAGGTAATTTATTGCCGTTCCCGTCGTGACAACTGTTTGGCGGTGGTTCGGATCCCCTTATCTGATCGTCAGCCACACAAACACACGGAAAAAAAAAGAAACTTGTATACTCGGGATGTTTTCACGACGATCCCAGAAGTCTAGGTTGTGTTCTTTGTCGGTGAAATATATCTTTTCAACACAGGTCCGGGTTGGTAGTTTAGGCCGGATAGAACATCACACGTCGTTTCTTGTAACCGGTACGGTTCGAGTCAAGGCAGACGAAAACTATTTAGCATTTTTTTCAATACCGTCGACTCTAACATGTAAATAGTCATGTGTGTGTGTGCGCGCGCGAGAAAGAGAGAGAGAGAGCGAGTGTGTATGTTTGAGAGAGAGATAGGGAAAGAGGGGTGGGTTATTAAAATAATTTTTAACATTAGTATTATGTTTTTTTTTCCGTCTCTACGCACTGTTCGTCACTGAACAGTCATACTGTTAACGTCTGCAAAACAAGCATGCGGTAATCAGCAAAGGAGTAGTCCAGGAAACGTGTGCGTTGTTAGATTAATAAATAAACACACTTAGCCCCGGTTACTGCCTATGCGCCAAAATGTTATTCTGGGGTGTCAACAGTTGTGCAAACTGGTGAGTTCACTGCACATGACATCCTAGTCTGTAGGGTACTTGGGGGAAGGTTAAAATGGTATTGGCCGCTACACTGCGCAATATTACCAAAACCTACTCGAACGGCACATGCGAGGGTGCAGTGAGATTAAGGGCAACGTTTTAGCTTTCAAAGTTGAAAAATTAATTTGTGTCCTGAAATATTTTTGGCTGTATTCCGCTTTATTATCTCTTTGATGACTATTCGCAGTATAAAACTGGCAACGATAGAATGAAAATATTCCTGCTGTTAAAGACAATATTCACACTAATGTAGTTTCATTGTTTTATGGTCTTGCGTGAACTCTTAGTAAATATGTATAGCAATTTTTAAAAGAAAAACTAAATCAAATGAAAACGATGATTTTCATATTGTGTTACATATGGAATAGCTCTGAAATTAGGATATGGTCAACGCATCACCCAATTGGCTGAAACCGAACAATGAAAAATTCTACGCAATATAGCAAACACGTTTCTGTGTGTTCTGGGCGAATAGGACTGTAGTAAGAGGAGCACGGAGACAAACAGAATTGTAGTTCATGCAACAGTGGATAAAGAAATTGTATACATCTCTTACATAGAATAAATGAAGGTGGTTCGATTCTCGTTCGCGCATAGTTAGATAATCGTTAGGCACAGAGAACTGTTATCGTGACTGCCGCTTGTTCTAGTGGATGTGGTATTCATAGCTTATCTAGGTATGGGCCTAGCGGCCCGCTGGTTTATCGTAGGATGTCAGGTTGTACCAAGCAGCTTAGTGGTGTCGCTGGAGTTTTCTACTAAAGTGGAGGCTGCCGTGTAAATTACCCATACCTACATTGCATCTCATTGTAATAAGCGTACTGTGTTTCTGTTCGATTTTTCTGCTTTACGTTGTAATATTGGAGGAAAAAAGAACGCTAAAGTTCACTTACAATTTTTGTAATTGTGTGTAGGCATAAATAAAATAATATGAAAATTTGATTTCATGCCGTTGGATCTTAACAAGATCTGCCTTCAAGAGAACTTTTTCCATCATCATAACAAAAGAGGCGAGATTTTCAATTAAAATAAAATGAAAGAAAAAAGTTTGATAAATAAAACGTGCACACTTATATTCAAAGAACATTCCGGTTAAAAAAAAAAAGACCAAAAATACACCAAATATATGCCGGCATTTATGAATAATTGACTCGACATATAAAATTGCTTTAATCAGGCGTAAGTACATAGGGTCTAACGGAACTGCCCCATTCATAATTCCATAGTTGCACAGTATTATATAAATCGTATACTCGAACCATAATAATAACTACGGTCTGAATAAACCTTAGTTTTTTTTATAAGCAACGCGCGCTTTCATGCATTTTGTTAGCAAATAGATACCAAATATATCATATCACTACAAACACGCTGACGTAGACAATATTTCCTACGGTACGTTTATATCATTTCGGCCTACATCATTTATTATTTACATATTTTCACATAGTTTGGTTCAGTATAAAATAAAATAACATTTAGCACTAACTTTAATATAGCACACACTGACATTAATTTACATTAATAATAAATTTGGGTTTACTTGATCCACACAGTTAAAGCAAACGTTCCACGAATGAATTATTGCATTGTTTGTGATAAACTAGATTGTCTGCCATCCTGCGCGGCGCCAGAGATGACAACTTTCCCAAAAGCTCAACTAAAGAGAGATGTTTTTTTCTGATATGCCAGTGATGACATCCACGAAAGAGAAGAGCAAATTAATCGACTGTGGAACCAGTCAGCGATGCGCAACTCACGGGACCAAGAACAGTAGCGGGCAGCCAAGCCAGCCGCCTAACGAGAATATACCGCCAACTCCGCCGCAATGAGCACTTTTGAAAGCCCTTCCTAACATCTGCTCGTTTGCACGTTGTGTTTTCTTCCGTCTTACGTGAGATTAACATTGCCGCGATTGCCATGGGCCTCATGACCTTATTCATGCGTCGATCGAGTGCAACTTAAGAAATTGTTATAAAAGTAAATATTTAAAAAAATCTGCTCATTTTTACACTCCGATGCATGGAGAACCAAACAGAAAGCGAATGAACTAATTTAAGTTATCACAAATGATTACTAACACTTTTTATTCGACGTTAAGATATGGAACTACTTTCCTCGCATTGTTACCAACTTTACTGGGTGCATGTTACTCAGTGCGCCCGTTAAAATATATGCAGGTAGGAGCAGTGATTTTTTTTCTAAGGCTGATTTCGAAATTGCTCACTTTATCGTGAACAGTGAACAGTGTAAAATTCAACGATGGATAAAGGGACTATTAATATAAAAATTAGCATAGAAATAAACTAAGGCCAAAGAGGGTTTCCAACGACTTTTTAGAGCTTATTTCCTGCCCTTATACAACTGACTCGTTTAGCGGGCAATGCGTTGATATAGCACTTCCAGTTGGTGCTATAGGTTATGCCGAATAAACTGCCGCTAGAGAGTGTGTTATATTTTAATCGGGAACTTCGTTTCATTATTTTCTACTGCACGGTTTAGTGATATTGAAAATGACTTTATTTTCTTTTTTTAAACAGATACAATATTTCCGTTTGTGAAGGAAATCCCGCCACGGCACGTCTGTGAATAATTTACACCTTGCAAATAAGTAAAAACGTTCTTAAAAATTAATTAGTTGTCGGACCACGTCGCCGTTTCCATCGGAAAAAAGTACTCACTGTGTCTGCCTGGTAACCTGTTGAATTGTGCGGCGTACGGCCCGTTACGCACTAACTTTTGCACACGTTGTTTTGAGGTTTTAAAATTTTTCGACGTAGTTTAAAACACTAATAAAATAGAACTCTGATGTTTTTGTCAGCTCCACGTCACTACAAAACACTTAAAAATATCTGAGGTACCGGAAAATAATTGAAACGTCTGTGTCAAATTTTCACGTGCAGCAACACCGAGGCCTGGCAAAGGAGTGTGCACCGGACTGATAGTTCAGTGTTTCGTCGTGGGGGCCCAGCACAGTCGGCGACCACCTTGTTAATCATCCTGGGTCGGTTGCGTGCGCCGAAAAAAACGTGACGTTTCGGTACGTTACTTCCGGCATCTTGGTCAAGAGGACGGAAGTGGAGAGCGCACTGTAATCT
The DNA here is from genome assembly GCA_029891345.1 of Dryococelus australis. Taxonomy (NCBI): domain Eukaryota; kingdom Metazoa; phylum Arthropoda; class Insecta; order Phasmatodea; family Phasmatidae; genus Dryococelus; species Dryococelus australis. Next base: position 52,397,315 of record CM056999.1, read on the forward strand.
TATTGGGTGTTTTAAATATTCATTGTGTCAGACCCCCCCTAAGGGAAATTGGTGTTCGCTGCATCGATCACCATAAATGTTAATAAATGGTAAAGTCAATAGCCATTTGCTGCGCATTGCTTTTACCCTCCTAGGAGTAATTGAACACTCCTCGATTTCTTAGAAAAACGGCGTTTTTAGGGGAGAATTAAATCCATTGGTAGGGCAAGTGGGCGGCTCGGTGTATTTGATGCTGGCCCGAACTGCTCTCTAGGAGAATTCAGAGACCTCGAGGGGGCAAGCTTCTACCATGAGATACTGTAAGTAGACTTTATTTGAAATCCCAATGTAGGCTCTTAAAGCGAACAGGTCACTTACGTCACTTGGACGTTAGGCAGGGGCCATGATGGCCGTAAAATAATTTAAAGTTTTTTTTTTTACAATTTTGAGAAATGTTGGCCTTTTTAGCCAAAATCCAATACTGTTACTTTGTAGCTAAGTTCTAGTGGCTATGTCGTTACCAAGACGTAAAGTGGTGGTAACCACTAGGAACCATCGGATAAACTTATGCGACCACTTGTAAACATTTCTCAAACATCTGTAAACTATTGAAAACTTTGGTGCACATTTGTAAGCACTTGCCAATAATCGTGGATTATGGTATCAACCTCTGATATTAAGTGGAGCTATACGAAACTTCTTGATTTTATGAATTTTTAGGAGAAACTTTACGGAGTTTGTGGCTTATCCAAAAATCCAATTTGCTCTCGGAGTTAAGGCTGGCATTGCTTAGCAGTTGCTCCCGTCCACTTGAAATTGCAAGTAAATTAAAACTTAATTATTACTTGATGACCAGTAATGTGTTACCGAAATGGGGCATTTTCCTAGTGTAGGAATCAAACACGATGTAATATTGTCAATGGTAAATGTAGGTGCGACAGAAATATAGCCGCCATTTGTAAGTATGGTAAATTGGGGTCACCTGCTCAATATATTTTGTGATGGCCTTTTGCAAATTGTATTAACTTATTAATATGGCCAGTAAATATAACATGCATAAGTATTAGTCGAAAATCAGCGAATGTATTGGTGCCTGAATTGGTTGCATTTTATCTATATTTGTGGCAACCTGGGTTTTATGTAAAGGTTTTAAATATTAATTTGTTATGTATGGTAAAGGAAATTGCAATGTTACCCTTTAATATTAACTGTAAGAAAGATAAGAAGAAAGTGTTCCATGTGTAATATTGTGAACGAAAAGAAACATTTAAAGATATATTGAAAATAAAAGAACGTGAACACACTTCTTTGTTTTTATTACTAATAGTTTCAAACATTTAACTACCCTTACACTGTACAGAAAAAAAAATTTTTTTTTACATGGCTTTTGCCATTCTTGTGTTCTGATTGGTATTTTCTAGGGTTTATGGAAAACGTGCCTTGCCACATACTTGGCTAAGGACGCAGCAAGGTCAGAAAGGGTGCGCTCTGCGTTTGGTGCGGCCACACGTAACGATTAAATATGTCGTTATTTCCGCATTATAAGTTTTTCTTAGGCGGCATACTCGATGGCAACAATCTCATCACATAGCCATCGTTTCGAAACGAAAGAGCCTACAGCTGGAAAACAAACAAACAAATTGTCTATACAATGTTCAAAATGTTTGACGCATGAAAGCAGTGTTTGATGCAAGTCTGTAGTGAGTGATAAGTTTAAAGACAGAGCACAGAGTAGCAAGAGACATGTTTATGATTTTTTGACTTAATCACAGCCAGCAAGCAGACCGCAATTTACTGGAGTGCAGTTTGCAAATAAAATCGTAGAATTCTTTACCGCGGCCAGAAGATAATTCGTAATGTATGTACGACGATATTTACACGACGTCAAACATGTCTGCTGCTCGATAACAGTTTTGTCTATGCCTAAACAATTATTAACACGTGAATGTTTTAAACACCCCCTCAAATAATCTATTGGCTCGTCCATCTGTGTACATCCCTTTTCAGTACGAAAACCATAAAGAGTTTACGAAATACCAACTGTGATGTGAACAAGGTGATATTTATTTTTGTTTATGTGATCGATTCAATTGTATTAAATAAAGGTATATCTACATTTATTTGCAGTAGCAATGCAATTAGCAGTAACAATTAGTTCAATGCAATTTATTTGGATTAAACATTCCCACGAATAACTATTACAAATTAATATGTTCTTAACAATATAAACGTTATATAATACAACAATTAACCATGAAATAAAATGTTAACACAGTTGTTGTACTCTTAGGAGCTTTGAACTCACAAAATTCTCCCATCTGCATCTCACTACACGTATATACAAACCTTAACTATACACTGCCAAATTAATGCAATGACGTGGGTTATTCGTGCTACCTCTGTGTCTGTCTCGTTTTGATTACATCATAATTATCAGTGTGACTGAGGTTTATTTTTAAGTTTCATTTGCTATGGTAACGTTTTACTTCAAATCCCATAACTTTGCCTTACGCGACTATTTGTAGGTTTTAACAGATATTCCAGTGTTTGTTTTTCAATGTATACATTTATGTTGTGACACCACAATTTTAATAGTGAACTTCATATTACGGTAGCATTAGTTCTTAACGCGATTGAGAACTAATTACTCTCTAAAACTTGAGACCAATGACCTTACACTTATACAATTTGTTTCGTATGTTCGCGCAGATCGCTCTAGTCGCAAATATTGCATTTTATTTCCAAAACGGAAACACAATTAGAGCAGTAATTTTTGTGCTACATTTCCACTTTGAAGGCTTGCGGAAGGGATGCACTCATAAGAAAAGAAAAGAAAATGAAAAAGCCGAGATGCTGAGCGACTGATGGTCCCGCAGCGACAAAACACTTAGAATACGCTTATTTGTCATTCGATTATTTCAGTCGCTAAGTGCGCGGTCGAAAGAACTCGACGAAGAGATGCCTCGACTGATGTAACGATAAAAATAGAAATAAAAAACAGGACGTGTATTTCATTGCTAAAAATAACAAATGCCATAATTTCCGGAGTTCATAACAACGCGAAAATGTGCCATGTTTCATGTGCATTATTTATTCTGCAGTGTCGCGCATGCCTCAGTTTCAATAGCACTGCACGTTATTCCACCAATAGTAGCCTACTTTACTCATCTTTCAAATATATTTGTGCACCTCATCCAGTGTCTGTCGTCTTGTGTGCAGCGGAGATGCGGCTATAGGCTGTTAACGGTAAAGTTTTGAAGCCCTAGCTAGTGCTTTTTTCTTTCAGTCATGTTTTAGACTTTAACCACGGTTTGAAATAAATATTGTCCTGTTGGTAATAAACATAGTGTGTATATTCCACCGTACTTGGAATTTAGCGTATAAAGCAAAAATAAAATATATTTGTTGACTATTATCCCCAACGAGAGGGCTTCCAGAAGTGCTCACTTGACCATGAATAGCATATGGTAATATTTTTTCGCTACATTCTCTGCACGACGGCTGCCTCGCAGCGGTGCGGCTGCATGTCACGAAGCGTAAAGCGCATTGTAGCAGCGCTTTGCCCGCTGAATGAGCCCGATATAGCTACTTAATCTCTTGCATTTGTCTGTGGTGCCATCGTGCGGTGAACTAAATAACTGAACCAGTTCAAGCACAATGTACATAACGCATACGTGAGCTATTGTTGGTCGGAATTATACACAGCAAGTCTCGATGCCCAATTATAGTCCCTGTTGGTAATTTATTCGTACGGTTCATATTTCTAAAGGTTGTTCACGATAGAGTGAGCACTTATGAAATCAACTTTGGAAAAAAAGTCTCAGCCCCTACCTGCATATATTTTAACGGGTGCAGTGAGTGACATGTAACCAGTAAAGTTGGCAACGATGGAGGGAAAAGTAGTTCCATATATTAACGTCGAATAAAATGTGTTAGGTAACCATTTGTGAAAACTTAAATTATTTCTTTCGCTTTCTGTTTATTTTTAATACATTTAAGTGTAACAATGAGCAGATTTGTACAATGTGTCCTTTTCTAATAATTTCACAGTTTCACTTGACCGACGCATTAATAACGTGATGATGCCCATGGCAATGTTAATTTTACATAAGGCGGAAAAACACACAAAGTGTATACAAGTAGATCTTAAGTGGGGTTTTTCAAAAGTGCTTATCCTACCGTGAATAGCCTGTACAACGGAAAACTAATTCTACAATTAAATGGCTGTGATAATGAATCAAGTATTTTCCCCTTTATATTACATACATTGCGCGCGGAAAAATGTATAATTTGCCAAATCTGAAACAATAAACTAAAATGGGTCTGAAAGAAACTACCGCTTCTTCACTTCGCCCATTCCACATATCATAGTGACGCAGTTGCTAACCAATTCACTCGCATTCAGGAGTAAACGGGTTCAGTTCCAATCCAGGAATTCTGATTTCATCTTTCCCGTGTTTTCCCAAAATTTCTCCAGGGGAATACTGAGACAAGTTCTTGCTACGGACCATGGCCTATCCCTTCCCCGTTCCTCTTTCTCAGAGCAGCTTGCTCCATGATTAATGACCTCGCTGTCGATGGGACGTTAAGGCCTACCTACTTTACCTATAGGTTATTCATGGTAAAATGAGCATTTTTGAAATATGTCTCATTTGTAAAAGTCAATAAATATATTAATTTTAGCCTTTGATGTTAACTTCCAAATACAGTGGAGTATAAACAGCGTATTTATTACCTACATGGCAATATTTAAAAAAAGGCGGTTAAAGGAAAAAAAATGGCTGAAAGGAACAAGTAACTAGGGCCTCAAAAGTGCTCACATTAACGTGAACAGCCTATATCTACCTTCACACTTCCCCTTGGTCCTCCATGGTGGCGTGTGTATTACTTTCAATAGGACAGTAAATAAATTTCTCTGCTCGTTGCACGATGGCGACACGAGCAAAAAGGTATGATTATAAACTGTCTTGTGACAGGCCGAAAATCGATTACCAAAAAAATTCGACGAAATAATACTCTCGTGACTTCATTATTCGAAAAAACTTTCATATTAGACCCAGTGATGTAGGCGATTCACTTATATGCGCAGTGATATGACTGCTCGTGAATGTATATGGGCTATTCACGGGAAAGAGAGCACTTTTGAAAACACTCGCATTTGGAATAATAGCCGGTAGATGTATTTCGTTTTAGCCTTAGACGTTAACTTCCGAGTGAGGTGGAATATACACACTGTGTTTATTACTTTCATTGTAATATTTATTTTTAAATAGTAGTTAAAGGATAAAAAAGAGTTGAAATGGAAAAGTAACTAGAACCTTAAAAGAATTCTCGTTACCATGAACCGCCTATACCAACGGGGTAGATTATACTGAATGCTGAAATAGCGCTTTTGGTATCCAGAGTCTGTGCATGCGCTGAAAGGTTGGGATTGTTCTGGCTCATCCAAACTCACGGAAGTGAATCTGCCAAACATAACAGTCCCATTCGCAAGTATACTGCAGAGTTAAATGGGGCTGCGTTACATCCTAACATCGGCTGGTAAGTTACAGCCACATTATATACGCATGTACGTTTATATATAAACGTATAAGTATACAGACACACACTCACACTCCAGAAACTCGAGATGCGTGGGCGCCGCTAGTGGTTGTTTGTTAGTACTCTACTTGAATAATAGGGTATTAGCAATTGAGTAGCAAAAGGCAGCTAGAACTGATCGCATTTTATTTCCATCATGCAAACAGTCGTGTTGGCGACGCGACGTAGGGTCTTCACTTGTTTTTCGTGACGGTCTATGCACAGGCGGTCGCCGCACGAGGCGCTAGTTCCGCTCGCCTTCGAGATATGCAACTTGTCGTGCACGCGTGTGTGTGAAGTTGCGGACTCCCGCCGCTGTTTCGCTAACTTCAATTAGAATTTCAAAATACTGTATGAACGTTCCGAAAATTTCGTTACGAGGACTTTAAAGCGCTAGCTAAACCGCATTACAGCATCACAAGAAAACCGCTTTTTTCTTAGCAAAATTGCCTGCAATACTGGCATGAATGTACGTCTTATTTAAAGAGCACTTCTTAATGTTTGCCAAGAAATAAGTAAAGAAAAATACTATTAAAATGTACTATGTGTAGAAAAGAAATGTAGATTATAATTAATGCTATACCAGAATATTCTTCCTCTAGTAATATTTTTTTTCCAACATAATATTACAAAAGTGCCCTATGAAGAAAGAACGAAAGTTCCATCTCTGTATTCAGGCCGCCTCATTTAAACTTCAAACCCTATATATAATATACGGTGTGATCGGTAAATCTATTTTAAGTTCCGAAGTATTTTCTACGTAATAATAAAACAATAACACTTATTTACTTTTTATAGCCAATATTTGTATTATAGGTAACAAAGGATTAGAGGAGTTAAAATCAAACCACCCTGAGAGGTCATGATCGAACCCGTGACTTAATATAACTCAAGTGAGGCATGCCAACTATATGACTAAATAGCCTCGGTCGAGTAGCTGCGCCATCATCAAGTAGGGGATCACTTTTACTCTCTTTCCCCTGCGTAAGCGGCCACTATTTTATTTTAACAGTGTTGAGTATGCGAATCAAACTTAAGCTTACATAGTCAAGGCAAATATCAGCGAATATCTAAGGACCACAAGTTATAGTTTCGAATTACGGGTGAACTGTACATGTAAGTGAAGTTTTCGTAAATGTGAATGTATGTCAGATTAATAAGATTTAAGCAACATCTTCATAAAAAACCATAAATGACTTATCATCTTCCTTACTGATTCTATGTATTTCCAGGCTCAGCGCCTTTAAATAAGCATGGCATTATTGACTTTTCGCGTTGGGTTGAGTCGGAATGAGATATTATTTACAGCTGTTATTTTCCAATGACGTACCGTGATGAATTTTCATAGATTCATTGACTATGTCTAAATAACGCAGGTTATTACATATTATTTCAACTAGATACTTAATTGTATTATTTCTATGTTTAAAATTGGCCACTTCTTGATTTATTTCTCAAGAGAAATGCCTAACAGAATAATTATAGAGGTTTCCATATGTGATATAAATGTTTGTCATCTCAATTTCAAAAGGAACAATTCAGTTCTTCAAATTTAATGATTTATTCCACAGAATCATTTTAAATATGGGTACCTTTTTAACTAACCTGATAGGTACTTCTCTTGAGGAATCAATCAAGAGATGGCAAATTAAAAAAAAACGTAAATTTTACACAATAGTTGAACTAGTCAAGCACTTTATTTAAATGTGGGATTTCTGTGTCATCAGCAGTGTACTAAATTTGTGTCACTGCGACGATGTGACAGACCTATACGAAAGTTTGTAAATGAAATTACGATGGCTTCAAGTAGAAAGTTTATTGATTTTTAGGGTTGTGTAAATTAAATATACGTAGGTTTCATCTGTTATCTCGTTTTGCAAAGATAGTACCAGTTTACTTAACAGAAGAGTGCATGTTCTAAGTTATAGCGAATATTTTTCTTGTCAAATGCTTAGCGTAAACCCAAACACCCCGCCGAAAAGGCAGTTATTGTAGTATTGAATATACACAAATTGAAACTCCACTTGAAATATTTCAAACACGCATATTACAGTGCAATTTGAGAATGATAACTGATATAGCTGAAACAAAAAAAAAGTATTGCTAACGGGTCGTAAATCATCATCAGGAATACTCACGAAACACAATATTAAAAATAGCGGAAGCTGTACCCGATTGCAGAAACGGTGCTCACGAAAGGACAAACGCAATTTTTGATCCGCTCAGTCCCGTTGGAATAAATGAAGACGCTTAGGCTATCGAAACCGTTAGTTAATGCAGTGAGTAAATTCCGCCTCCATATTCGATATCTGAAAAGGAAAGCGTAGCCGATCGGGCGATTTCCCTTTTGTCCCCGCTCAAAGTGTGTGTGTGTGTGTGTGTGCGCGCGCGTGTGTGCGTGAATGTGTTTTGTGAGGCCGCTTCGCTCGTCCGTCTGGCATTGCACCAGCGTGTTCACCGCTAAAAGCTTTCAAACTAATGAAACTAGCAAGTCGCAAAAACACGCGCCACGCGCGTGCATGCGGTTCTTCGCTGCAGATGAATAAAAAAAAAAAAAATAGCATGGGAGGAGGGGGGAGAGGGGGCCTAGGCCCATCCAGCCATTCGTTACTCAACCACCACTATTTGCGAGCGTTTCCGAACGGTGGATTTACAGGTGGGATTTCACGCAAAATATTTATGGCCGTGTGCCAAAAAACGTCCAGGCAATAATATTTTTTTTTTTCCTTTACGGAATGGATTCTGTTGTTCAGGAATGCTTCTTCGCTTTCGAAACTTCCCGAGGATAGGTAATGAGTTAGTTGTGGAACGACGGCGAAGCAAGCCAGACAAGCGGTATCAAAGAGAGATTGGTTGTCAGCACGTGTGTACGTATATCACATCCACTTAAAATTGAAGTGATCGGTTTGGGACGTTGTGAAAAACACTTCTTGTAAATTTTCTAATATGTTATGTAAATATTTAACCAAGGACCTATACATCGTAGGGGCGCGGTGGTGTAGTGGTTAGACTACTCACCTCCCACAACTGTAAACCCGGTTCTATTCCCGGTGGAGTCGCCACCGAATTCTCACATGTGGGAATCGTGCTGGACGATGCCGCTGGTCGGCGGGTTTTCTCGGTTATCTCCCGTTTACCCCGTCCACTATCTGCTCTCAAGACCTCTTTATTAAGAGCCACCCAAATCATTCAACTCAACTCAACCCTATAGGCCTGCATTTTATGGAAGTAATGCCACGTACCATGCTGCAAATATGGGAATGTAAAACTTGTGTACTATACGTAAAGAGCAACTTCCCTCTGCATTTGACTCTTTCGTGATAAGTACAGGAAAGCTACCCGAGTGTAAGAGAAAATAATTTATCATTCACGCTTTCTCACTATACGTATACGTCGATAGGCTAAATTTGCGAATCATTTCTCACATTGTAAAAATTATATCGGTATCTGCTTCCTCAAAAAGGATTTCAGTCACAGATAATGCGCGAAGAACAGACAGCATGTCAAAATTCATTACTCGCTTAGTACATGCCCTGGTCTTCAAGACATTTGACTCGAGTTGCAAGCTTAATGCGCCTTGCATTTCAAGATTTTTGAACGTCTCTTAAGATATTACCTCACGTTTCCCCGCTCGTGCGCGCAGCTCACGGTAATAGCAGAACTGTCTGCTGGACGTCTCCGGGGAATGAGACCGGCGGAAATAAAGATCTCAAGACGTCGCGTTGAGGAGAAAACGTGGCCTTGCGACACAGACGCTACACCTCGGCAACAGTGTTCGGATGTTGGGCACGTTTGCTGTTATTCCACCGACGTTTATTTTTTATATATATATATATTTTTTTTCGCGCTCCACAATCCCCGCGTGACGTCTTTTTCCTTTCTCTTCTCGCGGAATAATCTCCATATTTCTGAATACCATCCCCCCCCCCCCCCGTCCCGCGTCTCTTATACACTCGCGCGAGCAGTCTTTTATTCTCGCCCTCGTGTGGTGAACAACACGAGCGTGTCTTGGATACTCTCTAAACACCTCGCTGTTAAGAGCCGCCCCAAATATCTTCGCTCTTCGCTCACTTCTGTGATACACGCCACATTCATTTCTACTTAACCAGAATACGGGCCCGCGGAATCTGCGGGCTAAGTCGCCGTCAGTGAAGCAGGTAATCATGTGAAATGGTGCCTGGGAACTTCGGCACGTGCTGGCTCTCACACCCCGTCATGCAATTTCGAACTTAAGACTTAACACGTAATACTAAAAGCGTAAGGCTTAAGAAGTAACACTTAAGCTTTAAAACTCAAGACTTAATACCTAATACTTAAGACGTAAGTTTCGAAGAGCCTAACTTCTCATTGGGAGAGGGTGGGATATAGGAGGACAACCCTCCCTCAAATCCCAAGAAAATTGGTCGTCAAATGCGCCTTCCAGGCCGAAAAGAAGGCGAAAAACACACTTCTCCGGTCTTTGCAACTCCTCCCTGGGGGCGTCGATAACCGAAGGTCCAAAGGTGTGACAATTTTGGTTCCACCCCTCCACCCCTCGATGGGAAGGCGCTGCGTGCCTTAAAAAACTTTTTATTTTTGTTAATAGTATGATGCTAAAGGCTGTTCACGATCAAATGAGCACTTCTGAAAACAACCTTAGAAAAAAGTCACTGGTCCTACGTGCATATATTTTAACGAGTACACAGCGTGCCGTGCGCTTAATAAAGTTGGTAACGAAGGAGGGAGAGTAATTCCACAGCTTAGCGTCGAATTAAAAGTGCTTGGATAAATATTTGTAATAACTGAAATTATTTACTTCGCTTTATGTTTTTTAATGTATCTTGAGATTAACAATAAGCTTATTAGAAAAAATATTTACTTTTATAATGTTTTCATAGTTTTACGTAATTGACGCGTGCATAAAGTGATGAGGTCCATGGTAGTCTTAATTTTGACTATGTCGGAAGAATACACAACGTGAAAACAAGCAGATCTTAAGCAGGGCTTCCAAAAGTGCTCAGTTTACCGTGAACTGCTTATAGACGTCTTCAGTTGTATCACGTAATAGCTGAGGATGCAGAAAGGAAATATATGCATGTACCGCGAACTTCAATTGCAGGCGTCAGCAACATATCAGAAAGCTGTTCGTCAACCGGCGCTTGGTTTACTTGCCAGACAGCAGCCCGAAAAACAGAGATTCTTTCGGAACACCCAGTAGCCAATCACACACAAGATCCATTCCAAACGTGTACGCTCAAGTGAAACGAGCCGCGACGCCATTCCATTTCCGTATACTTACCTGTTCTGTGCTTGTGTCTAGCCTCCGAGATAGTGGTACAACGATCGGCAAAAACCGGACACGTTCGGATTCTTTCGTCGACTGTGGGCCGACTTGGCCGTCATTACTGCGCATGCGTGAATGTAGTGGGATTTCTTTTCCTCTCCTCAACCCAAACCATTATCTTTCAATAAGCAAAACAACGGCTGGGTCGGTAGACTTATATTAACCATCCTTCGCTGCGATTCCGAGTCCGATACCGGCGGGACGCGGCGAGCGTGTAATTTTCGGAAGAGCGTTATCACATGGGGAGTGTGGCGGACGTTTCCATGCTGTTAGGATTTTCTCTGTGTTCTCCCGTTTCTTCACCGCGTCTTGATTCCGCTTCTACTCCACCCTCATTTATTCTCTCCTGGGGGCTGCGGTGGATCAGTGGCTAGAGCGCTCGCCTCCCACGAAGGGTTCGGTACCCGGCAGAGCCGCATGTGGGGATCGTGGTGGTGGGCGGGTTTTCTCGGGAGTCTCCCGTTCCTCCCTCGTTTTTTTCATTTCTGCGACGTTCCATACTCACCTCTGCACTCCACTATTCTTTCACCTCATTCATTGTGATGGCCAGAACAAGTCGTTACCGACATGATAAAACCTCGTAGTTCCACTTTTCTGTTTGGGTTTTTACAACATTATAACAAAAAAAAAGAAACGAGTGGTAGTCTGCGAAAAGCTTGCATTCCCAGAAAACAAAAAACTCATAACTCCTAATTACACTATGAGATTTCAAAAAACGAAAAACTTTTACTGCCAGTACTTAAATGAAATAAAAACATATCTTCAGATCTGTATTAATTAGGATACTTGTAAAAATTAGTATTCACAACTTTTTTTCAAAAATAATGTAAAATACCAGATTTTGTACATATTTTAAACTAATATCAAACTGCCATGTGAAGCTAGAGACGGGTTGTCCCAGTCCCAACAGCCAATGCGTTAAGGAGATATTTCACATTGTTTTATTTGGTTATCTAAAAGAACTTCCGGATAGTGCCCCTTCATGCAGTTGTTAGTTGTCAAATCACTATACTATTCAAAATATAACACTAGAAATTCTTAATTGCCCGAATTCTAAAGGATACTAGGCTTTGTACAATTTTTTTTTCAGTCAAATTGCATTTAATGCAATCTGTGTGGCGTGCAGAACATACTGATTTAGTAGGAGTGCAATCTATAAACAGGCGAGCAAGTATTGTCACTTTGAATTTTGTTGGAAATAGGTATCACTTTTGCCGTAAATATATTTTTGTTCATCCAACCAAAACTGTTACATTCATTTAACAAATAGTTTAAACCATAAACTGTAAAGGAAATATGTTTGTTCCTTACGTAGCTTGTAACACAAATGCAATATAGTAGTAAATGCAGGGTGTAGGTTGGTGGTTTAGGGGGAGGGGTGGGGTTCTACACCACTCTCGCCCTTATCGACATCGGCATGCGTAGTGCCATAAGGTTTAACCTAGGAAGAGAGTGTCGGAGGCGAGGTTGGTATAGGAAATTAATCTTATTCGCCCTTATCAACAATTACCTAAAAAGTGAGTCTAGGTTCGGTCATTTTGGGGTTGGGGTTATCGTAATTTTTAAGAAACGTTATGGCCATTATGTATTTATGCCCTTTTTGACAAGATCAATTTTAAGTTAAGCCCTTTTGTAAATATATTCATTATTTCCAAACAGTTGACACTATAAGGATCAAATTCATAACATAGACACCGTATCTGATGTCCATCACGGTGGTAAGGTCATTTAGGCCCTAAAACCTTTCAGAGGTAATCCCATAAGATTAACCTAGCATCACAAATCGCTGCGCATAACAATTAGCCTTGCTCCACATCCAGGTCCACATCCAAGTCCACATCCTCATCCACATCCATGTCCACATCCTCGTCCACAATCTCATGTTCCACAATCGAAAACACAAAAAGCACCACATGCTTCACCCCTTTACCTACGGGGGTTTCACTTCACGTTAGTCACATAAGATTAATCTAGGGGATTTTAAATTCACTTAGCTCCGCAATCTGCTCCTCACTGCTCCTCAATCTAATCCACCCCTTCACCTACGAGGCTTTTCACTTCAATTGCTCAATCCTAGTCCCATAAGATTATCCTAGTTCCGCAATCTGCTTCGCACTGCTCTGCAATCTGCTACGCACTCGGCTCTGCGTGTTCCAACATCTTCCCCTACCTGAGCTGTGTTGTGATTACTTCTGGAATTAATTGGGTTCCTGCTGCGAGATTCTAGGCGCTCTTCTCGCCCGTTTGTTTATTCTGATTACCTGGCACAATACCACCCCTCTCCCCTACCAACAACCCCTCCACTCATCATCCTCCTCTCCTCAGATATGGTTAACACCCTCCCCACCCCTCCCCCATACTCTCCTTCCCAGCGAGGTAGGCTGTGTTCACTTCCGCACATGATTGTTAGGCAGCGCTGCTGTCGTCATCGTAGGCATTCAGTCAAGTTGTAGAGTTAAGCGCCAGGAGTGCCGATGTCTCTTGATGCTGCCATTGACCACTAGTAAATGCGCCAGATTGATGAATCGATTACATTGAGATCGCATGGAACGCATCATTCACCTTTCAATAAGTCATTTAAGTCCTAAAGACTTTCTAACAAGATAAGTTTCGAGTTAAGCTCTTTTATAAACATACTCATAATTTCCGAACGAATGATGATATGGTCATCAAATTCATAATATAGACATCATACCCGATATCCAGAATGATTGTATCGACATTAGGGTCCTAAAACCCTTTGTGGCAAGGTCAATTATGCGTTTAAGCAATTTATAAACATAGTTATTCATATACTCACGAAGTACATACTCATCAAGGACATATTTACAAACATAATATTATTTCATTTCCTATTTTAATCGAATTTTATTTGCGATTCAGGTGGGTGGTAGGGGTAATTATTCTAATGTTAATTTCGGATTTTGGAGTTTGACCTTCGGTCAGGACACGTAAAATTATTTCATTTCCGATTTTAACCAAATTTTATTTGTGACTTGGCTAGATGCGCTTGGCTTACTTAATATAATGTTAATCTCGGATTTTGGAATTCGATCCTTGGTCAGGGCACGTAATATTTATTTATTTATTTATTTTAACAACATTTAATTAGTGATTTGGGTAGGTGCTAGGGGCAGTTATTGTCATATTAATATCGTATATTAGCATCCGATTCTCGGTCATAACTAATATTATTTTGTATCCGAATTTAACATAGATTTAGTTTGATTTGTATTACTGTTTATAGTAATTAATGTAATGTAGTTGTGTTTGGATTACCGAGATCGATTCCCAGGCAACTTACTTAATAGTAAAAAAAAGAAATTCTGGAAATGCGATATTAAGCATTCACTTATGATCACTGCCTATCATACTACCTAATCTGCGTCTACTGCTCAACTATCATATTATATGTTCGATGTCAACTGTCGAAGGTCAAGAATGGTGGAGAGAAATGCAGTTACATTATGTAATATTGTAATTAACATAGTCGTAAAAACCCATAATTCCATAAACATGCAATGAATATATACTAGGTATGCACGTAGACACGTGAATAATTAGCAACTAAACATTCACCAAAGTAATATATACTCTCATCAAAACAGCAAAACTTCAATTGCCATATAACTTATCATTTGTTTCGCACATTGCAATTAGTATTAATTTTAATTATTATTAGGCGTGGAAGGTATTACATTTACACTATGCTAGAATTCACTATACACACTTATCAAGTATGCAAATTACATGAAAAGAGGCAATTGTCAGCTCCCGAGGAACGATATATCAAAACTAAAACATTACCGTAAACATATTTTCCATAAGATATTTTCAAGCGAAAACAGTTCCTGCTTTATTCCTATCAACTCAACGTATCCTAACAGGAAAAATGAATCGTTGATAAGATTTCAACATCAACCAATAACCACAGAGAGAATATTTCAATGAATTACTCTGATAAACCATTTCATCATGTCATAGCAAAACACACCTGCAAACACAAACCCCAACAAAAAACAAGACTACAAGGTCAAACACACATAAAGCCCTTTTATAAGCATACTAAATCATAATTTCCCATATACCAAAGCTACAATCATCAAATTCCTAACTTAGGCATCGTATCCGTTATCCAACAATGGTAAAGTCATTGAGACCCAAAACCATATCTAACAATGTGAATAATGCCTTAATTCCTTTTATATGCATAGTAACTTATAATATCCCATTTATTAAAACTACAGTCATAAAATTCATCACACACACACACATCAATCCCAACAACAAACAAGATTACAATGTCAAACACACCTAAAACTCTTTTATAAGCATACTAACTCCTATTTTCCTATATACCAAAACTACAGGCACCAATTCATAATTCACACACACAAAAATCTAAAATACTCCAAATGGCAAACCTGCTCCACACAAGAATGACTTCTAATGAAACAAATTAACCCGGATAAACTCAAAATTCACCCAAAATTAACAAATTCTACTCCAAAACAAACACACACATACAACTCGTTTGCACATAACATACCAGGCAACCGCAAAACCCTAACCATCAAACTTCACAAGCAAAACTAAATACTTGACAACTATATCAACATATCATACAACTGAAATGAACAAATCATAAAAAAACAGACACGATCATATTATGAAACCACTTCAAACTATATTACTATCAACTAACACCCAACTTGCAAAACCTCTAACAGCAATCATCACAAGCAAAACTAAATACTTAACAACTCAAAAAAAGAATTATCACATACCACAATGGAACAAATCTCCATCATCTGTCTTCGAATACACATTATCACACATATTTATTCCAAAGTAAAATGATATACAAAAAGAAAAGCCTTACTAAGATTCCGTTTATCTATTTTACTATATAACATCAATTAAAACCAATTTAAGATACAAATATAACACTCATCGTACTCAAATCGTGCTATCCCATGCAACATATAACAATCAAAACTTGTTTATTTCCCAATAACTCCATAATCAGAGAATGTTTGTCAAGATCTGCTCTTTTTAACTGTTGATTCGATCCTTCTAGAATACTTATATCTTATCTGCATAACAAGTATTTACACAACTAAACCTTCTTTCATCTCACAAGAAGGTTAAGTTTTGTTTTCATATAACTATATTTATCTACTGCGAAAAGCATAAGAATTTAGTCAGTACTTCACCCTAAAAGCAGGCATTTATAGTTATACGAACACATTCTTTGTTTAAAATCCCAACGAGGTAAATACGCATGTATGAATTACTAAGTGCGATAATTCTTTAAACCCACTCATCTTAAACATTAAATATTTAATAATTCTTTAAACTTCATGTTCTTTTCATCTATCATGAAGTTAAAGACATACTGATTTAATATACTGTAATACTACACATGATAAGAACTCATTACGAAATAAATCACATTTTTACATAATGCAAATAACTGCATTACCTAACATATCCTTTCATAACCAAAAACATTTTAATATTTTTAATTATTCTAGGTAGACTGTTTCTGAAAGACTGGCGAATTCAGGCAAACTTCCGAAGAACACCATGTTTAATTGTTATCAGCTTAACATTTTGAGAAACTTTAAAAAAATACATTGATAATGATAGTTTAGGCTTACATTGGGAGAGTTAAGCACAGATGTTATCAATCGTCACGAGTAAAATATGTATATTCGCATAACAAGAATACATATTGAGCGAGAATATTTTGTTGTAAGTAGTATATACATGGCAATTCAAGAACCATGCAGGCTAAGTAGATATTTCTTTTAATCGCGTATCAAGTAAATTAATCGAAGTATTGGCGTAATGAACATCCAACTGCAAGAAGTATGGATGCAACGAGATTAAGACCCATCGACCGAAGAAAAACAAAAAAAATAAATAAAATAACAAGAAAGGGATACAACTATAGGTTTGAGAACATACTCGTTGCTTCATTGCAAGTCAAACTTACATTTTAGTAATAGTATTTACGTATGGAATAACTAACACGATTATTTTCACTCTATAAATATTACTATAAACAAAACTAACATCCGACTAACATATGTTTGATATTATGCATAACTTATATACATGACAGCTTGCAACACACTACACAACAAACACCTAAATAATATGACTTTCCATTAACTATCTCACTCTATATTCAACTCCCATACAGCATTCACATCTGTATTACACCAGTCTATAGTTGATTCACGATAACTTCGGCCTTTTCTGAAGCCCTGCTAAATTTCTATTTTTGGTTACTGATTACGTATCCTTCCGTTATACGTAAACATAAACACTCCCATGTGACTTATACTTTTATAACTGTTAAATGCGTTGGTTGCTGTTTACAGCTGTTCAAAAAATTATGCCATATTGCAGAAACCATTTCCTACGAATGTTCGCAATTTAGGCCTTTGACAATATTTAGGTCAACTGTATAACTATTTATTACACACAATATAGCACATTACACATAATACACATTAATATTTTGCTACGACGGTGTTTGTTACAACTGTGGCGGAAACAACAGTAAACTTAGTACTTAAACTGTTGTTATTAATATGTGTTGGAATAAAAATTAAAACGAAGGGAGAACCAGTCCAATGATACGATTCAGTAAATTCAAGCACATGTGTCGTTTATTTATTGAACATCGACAAACGTAAAAGATTGTGGTGAACATGCGCAAACTCATAGGCCTACCGTAACATTTATTCCGCTAATATATATATGCACTGGTACTTACTGGTTAGTAAGTTTATTGTATTATTTATTTAATTTTATTATGTGCGTTTAGTATTTCGTTGGGATTGTTGCAGACATTCAGATCACTGAAATGAAAGCTCATTACACAACTGTTTTTCAAAACAACTATCGAAAAGGTACAACCTTGTGATAAACAGACGTGAATGGAAATGATTAAAATCATCATAGTATCTGTTCATGATTAAAAAGTATAAATTTTTCACATATTTGAAATCAACACACACTCCTGGCCTGCATAACGATTACAACACAGCCACCATGCCCTTTCATAACAACAATCAAAACACATTTCACTCTGCCTTGGAAACACATATTTATCACAACATTGTAACTCGCCTAGAATATCTAAAAAACACGAGTATGAACTTGACGCTTCGTTAAGATCCACGCCGTATCATTGACATGTCGCCGCATCACTGTCAGTCATACGGCCATATAAAAGCTGGGTATAATTGCCCGCCATATTAGGACAAGCGCATGGAAGGCGATGAAGTTCTAGATTCTACCTTCCACATCAATTCTGCCAACCTGCTGGTTTTGTAAGCGTAGTACGTCACACCGTTGCATCTAAATATCATAAGCATTTAAACAATAAAATCTTTCAGTTGTAAATTTCAAACTAAAAAATCAATATTTTGCTGTAATAAGTACGAAATATGCTACAATTTTAAACGTGTATGATTTAACCTATATAATAGCGATGGGTAATTTCCCGAGAGAGAGAGAGAGAGCGAGAGAGAGTGACAGAGAGGGAGAGAGAGAGAGAGAGATAAAGCGATAAGCTCCGCCCAGTCAACAGTTTCGTCGGTCGAAAAAACAAACACCGCATCACTACGCCCTACGTACGTTATTTTGCACTGTTATTTTAGACTGTAACAATGAAATATGTTTCTACTGGGGTTACTAAATATTAAAACATTTCAATAGCAATACTTACATTTACAAAGAGCATACCAAAAAATTGTGTTGAAACAATATTTGAACTGAGAAATATTTCTTACTAGCCAGTGCCAATACATGGCTGCTCTCGCTGTTTTTTGTTCGTATATAATACAAAATAAACATCACAAATTTTAGAAGATATTAAGAAAAGTTTCATTTATTCAAAAATACAGTACTTTAGAGTTAATCACAGTGTTATGTATTTATGGAATACAAGTGATTGAACAAACCAGGTTGACATGTTATGCCTAGGGTGATTTTCTAAAGGTTCGAGCCCAAAAGGCTGAAGAAAGCCTGAATGGACTATATCACAGCTCATCGTCAACAAAGAACCACATATACTCATCCACACAGAACTCCATCAGTCAAATGTCATCTCTGGTAGGAAAATAACATTCTCACAGAAAAATGCAAGTGGGTGCTTTATCTAGGAAGGCTACACAATCACAAACTGCATTGTGTGTGTGTATATATACACACACACATGTGTGTATATACATATAATTTAATGCTTTAATTATATACATATAATTAAAGCATACTGTTATAATAATCTTTTTAAAAAATTCACACACTTTAGAATTGACACATTCAACATAAGTATGTATAAAAATACTTCTCTTCATTTCAATCCTCTATACTCAATCCCAAAAATCATTCCTTATTCCTCAAAAATAATTAGTTATTCCTCAATAATCATTCATTATTCCTCAATTATTATTCATTATTATTCAAAAATTATTCCTTATTCCTAAAAAAAAAAAGTTCCTTATTCCTAAAAAATGTTCCTTATTCCTCAAAAAAATCATTCCTTATTTCTCAAAAATCGTTCCTCATTCCTCATAATGATACGTTAGTACATTGCAATATGTTATGATATGTTATGTAAGTTACAATACATTATGATACGTTAAAAATAAATTATGATACATTATGTTATACTGTGTATTTGCGTAAAAATTCAGTTTATAGGACGAAATATACATCTTCCTGTAATTGTAAATACCAAAGAAATAATAATTGAAAAGAAACATGACATCATTTTACCATCAAATATACGTTGTATGATAAAGGTTCCTTCTTCATGTGGAAAACATGTGTTATTATGTCGCTGTTGGAACATCCAAATAGACTTAAATTTGAAAACGTGTGTGTTTTCTAAAACAATACAAGAGAAGTATCAACGATTAGAGGCTATCATGTCACTAATAGAAGGAATGTGATATTTCCCTTTTACAAATAAAGAAGATAACGTGCCCCCGAATGAATGGTAAGGATTGTTAAAGATTGGTTAAGATTGGTAAATATTTGTAAGGATTAATGGAACTATTGTTAAAGATTGGTAAAGATTTGTAAGGATTAATGGAAAGATTGTTAAAGATTGGTAAAGACAGGAAAATGTTTTCTGCGTGGATTGTTGATAATTTGAGCTCTCTGTAGATGCAGCTTTGAGAAATAGGGTACGTGAAATCAAATAAATTTTAATAAATATAAGGATGAAAAATAAATGAGTGTATCAAACAATTACAATGTAATGAGAATTTTAAAATTAAATTTGTAAGTGCATATTGTGTAGGAGTTGAGATAAGTCTAACAAAAGTATTTATCATAGAAATTTTTCTCTACTAAATGGAATATTGTGTGTGTGTGTGTGTGTGTGTGTGTGTATGTGTGTAGGTAAGGGTTGGCAGAATGTTCTAAACAATGTTCTTCTCAATATATTTGTCTTCGCAGGGTATCTGACTAAGTTATAAATATTGTTTGTTTCTTGTATGTGAATTGTATATGGATATAGTTTTTTTTAAAGAGTTTTGCATGCATGTTTTTTATAAAGTAATTTGTTATAACTCTTATTGTTCTGTTTAATTAACCTGGAATGGTTTTGAAATTTGAAATTTTCTTCCTTGTATGTTACTATGTTCAAGAAAAGTGTAAATGGCATGTGTGTACAGGTAGACCAGAGAGGTATCAAGAGATTAATATTTAGGTTTTTACTTCATTCTGCTTGTGTTTGTTCATGGGCGTAGGTGTTTTAGAGTCGATTTTGGTCATTTTGGGGTAATATTGGGTTGGTTCAGGTAATTTTGGTTCATTTATGTTTAATTTGGGTTAATTTGGTTCAATTAGAGCAAATCTTGAATGAAGTGGATTTACCGATAGCTATATTTTTGTTCTTTGCGAATGTGTGTGTGTGTATTCTGTATGTATGTGTGTGTTGGAATATACCTATGTATGTTTTGTTGTATTCAATAGCTTGTTAGATATGTTCGTTGAGGAATAAGGACTGATTTTTGAGGAATAAGGAATATATATATATATATATATATGCGTGCGTGCGTGCGTGCGTGCGTGTGTGTGTGTGTGTTATGCAGTTTGTGACTATGTAGCCTTCCCAGATAAATCACTCGCTTGCATCTTTTCTGCAAAATCGTTGTTCACCTACTAGAAATGACGTTTGACTGATGGAGTTCTGTGTGGATGAGTATATGTAGTTCTTTATTGTCGATGAGCTGTGATAGATTTATGTAGAGAGATGATGAATGCTGTATGGGAGTTGAATATAGAGTGAGATAGTTAATGGAAAGGCATATTGTTTAGGTGTTTGTTGTGTAGTGTGTTGCATGCTGTCATGTATATAAGTTATGCATAATAACAGACATATGTTAGTTTTGTTTATAGTAATATTTATAGAGTGAAAATAATCATGTTAGTTATTCCATATGTAAATACTAGTATTAAAAATGAGTTTGACTTACAATGAAGCAATGAGTATGTTCTCAAACCTATAGTTGTATTCCTTTCTTGTTATTTTTGTTTTTTTTTTGTTTTGATTTTCATCGGTCGATGGGTGTTTAGTTTCATCTCGTTACATCCATACTATTTGCAGTTAGATATTCATTACACCAATACTTTGATTGATTTACTTTGTACATGATAAAAATAAATATATACTTAACCTGTATGATTCTTGAATTGCTATGTATATACTTCGTATATCTCAATATTCTTGCTGAATATGTATTTTTGTTGTGCGAATATTCATATTTTACTTGTGATGATTGATAACGTGTGTGCTCAACTATCACAATGTAAGCCAAACCTATCATGAGCAATACAATTTTTTAAAGTTTCTCAAAATGTTAAGCTGTATAGATAACAAATAAAAATTGTGTTCTTTGGAAGTTTGCGAGAATTTTTCAGTCTTTCAGAAACAGTCTTCCTAGAATAATTTAAAATATTAAAATGTTTTTTTGGTTATTATAGGATATGTTAGGTAATGCATTGACTTGCAGTATGTAAAAATGTTGTTTGTTACATAATGAGTACTTACCATGTGTGTTATTACAGTATATTAAATTAGTATGTCTTTAACTTCATGATAGATGAAAAGAACATGAGGGTTTAAGAATTTTTTAATATTTAAGATGACTTTGTTTAAAGTAATATCGAACTTAGTAATTCATATATACGTATTTACCTCGTTGGGATTTGAAACACAGAATGTGTTCGTGTAACCATACATGCCTGCATTTAGGTTTAAGTATGGACTAAATCAGTAAGCATGCTTGATTTTTATGCCTTTTGCAGTAGATAATAATAATTACATGTAAACAAATCTTAAGTTTCTTGTGAGATGAAAGGAGGTTTAATTTTATAAATAATTGTTATTCAAATAAGATCAAAGTATTATAAAAAACATTCTTTGATTATGGAGTTAATTGGAAATAAACATGTTTTGATTGTTATATGTTTCATGGGATAGCACGATTTGAGTACGATGAGTGTTATATTTGTATCTTAAATTGGTTTTAATTGATGTTATAAAGTAAAATAGATAAACGGAATCTAAGTAAGGCTTTTCTTTTTGTATATCATTTTACTTTGGAATAAATATGTGTGATAATGTGTATTCGAAGACAGATGATGGAGATTTGTTCCATTGTGGTATGTGATAATTTTTTTTTTTTGAGTTGTTAAGTATTTAGTTTTGCTTGTGATGATTGCTGGTAGAGGTTTTGCAAGTTGGGTGTTAGTTGATAGTAATATAGTTTGAAGTGGTTTCATAATATGATCGTGTCTGTTTTTGTATGATTTGTTCATTTCAGTTGTATGATATGTTGATATAGTTGTCAAGTATTTAGTTTTGCTTGTGAAGTTTGATGGTATGGGATTTTGCGGTTTCCTGGTACGTTATGTGCAAACGAGTTGTATGTGTGTGTTTGTTTTGGAGTAGAATTTGTTAATTTTGGGTGAATTTTGAGTTTATCTGGGTTAATTTGGTTCATTAGAAGTCATTCTTGTGTGGAGCAGGTTTGCTATTTGGAGTATTTTAGATTTTTGTGTATGTGTGAATTATGAATTGGTGCCTGTAGTTTTGGTATATGGGAAAATAGGAGTTAGTATACTTCTAAAAACGTTTTAGGTGTGTTTGACATTGTAGTCTTGTTTGTTGTTGGGATTGATGTGGGTGTGTGTGTTATGAATTTGATGACTGTAGCTTTAATAAATGGGATATTATAAGTTTACTATGCATATAAAAGGAATTAAGGCATTATTCACATTGTTAGATATGGTTTTGGGTCTCAATGACTTTACCATTGTTGGATAACGGATACGATGCCTAAGTTAGGAATTTGATGATTGTAGCTTTGGTATATGGGAAATTATGATTTAGTATGCTTATAAAAGGGCTTTATGTGTGTTTGACCTTGTAGTCTTGTTTTTTGTTGGGGTTTGTGTTTGCAGGTGTGTTTTGCTATGACATGATGAAATGGTTTATCAGAGTAATTCATTGAAATATTCTCTCTGTGGTTATTGGTTGATGTTGAAATCTTATCAACGATTCATTTTTCCTGTTAGGATACGTTGAGTTGATAGGAATAAAGCAGGAACTGTTTTCGCTTGAAAATATCTTATGGAAAATATGTTTACGGTAATGTTTTAGTTTTGATATATCGTTCCTCGGGAGCTGACAATTGCCTCTTTTCATATAATTTGCATACTTGATAAGTGTGTATAGTGAATTCTAGCATAGTGTAAATATAATACCTTTCACGCCTAATAATAATTAAAATTAATACTAATTGCAATGTGCGAAACAAATGATAAGTTATATGGCAATTGAAGTTTTGCTGTTTTGCTGAGAGTATATATTACTTTGGTGAATGTTTAGTTGCTAATTATTCACGTGTCTACGTGCATACCTAGTATATATTCATTGCATGTTTATGGAATTATGGGTTTTTACGACTATGTTAGTTACAATATTACATAATGTAACTGCATTTCCCTCCACCATTCTCGACCTTCGACAGTTGACATCGAACATATTACACGCTAGTTGAACAGTAGACACAGATCAGGTAATATGATAGACAGTGATCGAGTGAATGTTTAATATCATATTTCCCAGAATTTTTTTTTTAACTATTGAGTCTCCTGGTAGTGTATCTCGGTAATCCAAAAATAATAACACGGTTATTAGTATAAGAAGGAATACAAATCCACATTATATCAATGTTAAATTCTGATATAAAATAATATTACGTGTTTGACCGAGACCCGAACTCGATAATCCGAAATTACCATTACATTAAGTAAGTATGTCACCTACCCAAGTCACAAATAAACTTAGGTTAAAATTGGAAATTAAATAATATTACTTACCCTGACCGAGGATCGAACTCCAAAATCCGAAATTACATTTATTTAATTATTCCTAGCATCTACTCAACTCGCCAATAAAATTTGGTTAAAATAAGAAATAAAATAATATTACGTGTCCTGACCGAGGATCAAATTCCAAAACCCGAAATTAATATTACATTAGTTACCGCAACCACCTACCCTCAACACAAATAAAATTACGTTAATATCAGAAATGAAATAATATTACATTGGTATATATGTCCTTGATAAGTATGTCCTTCGTGAGTTTATGACTATGTTTATATAGGGCTTAAATACATAGTTTATCTTGCCATAAAGGGTTTAAGGACATAAATGTCCATACCATTATTCTGGACATGGGGTATGATGTCTATGTTATGAATCTGATTACCATATCATCAATGGTTCGGAAATTATTAGTATGTTTATAAAAGGGCTTAACTCAAAATTGATCTTGCTAGAAAGTCTTTAGGATTTAAATGACTTGTTGAAATGTGAACGATGCGTTCCATGCGATCTCAATATAATTGATTAATCGAACTTGCGCGCTACCTAGTGATCAGTGGCGGCATCAAGTGACATCAGCACTCTTGACGTTTAACTCTACAACTAGACTGATTGCCTATGATGATGACTGGAGTGCTGCCTAACAATCATGTGTGGAAGTGAACACAGCCTACCTCGCTGGGAATGCGGGTATGGGGGAGGAGTGGGGAGGGTGTTAACCATATCTGAGGAGAGGAGGATGATGAGTGGAGGGGTTGTTGGTAGGGGAGAGGGGTGATATTGTACCAGGTATTCAGAATAAATAAACGGACGAGAAGAGCGCCTGAAAACTCGCAGCAGGAACCCAATTAATTCCAGAAGTAATCACAACACACCCCAGTTAGGGGAAGGGGTTGGAACACGCAGAGCCGAGTGCGTAGCAGATTGCAGAGAAGTGTGGAGCAGATTGCGGAACTAGGATAACCTTATGGTACTACGATTGAGGAAAATGAAGCGAAACGCCTCGTAGGCGAAGGGGTGGATCAGATTGTGGAGCGATTGTGGAACAAGGTGAACTGGTATGCATTACGATTTCAGCCTTAGGTTAAGCTTATGGGACTACGATTGAACAAAGTGAATTGAAAGGCCCCGTAGGTGAAGGGGTGGATTAGATTGAGGAGCAGTGAGGAGCAGATTGCGGAGTTAAGTGAATTGAAAATCCCCCAGATTAATCTTATGTGACTAAAGTGAAGTGAAACCCTCGTAGGTAAAGGGGTGGAGCATGTGGTGCTGTTAGTGTTTTCGATTGTGGAACATGTGGATGTGGATGTGGACTTGGATCTGGATGTGGATGTGGAGCAAGGTGAATTGGTATGCGCAGCGATTTGTGGTTCTAGGTTAATCTTATGGGACTACGTCTGTAAGGTCTTAGGGCCTAAGTGGCCTTACCACCATGGTGGATATCGGATACGGTGCCTATGTTTTGAATTTGATCCTTATAGCATCAACGGTTCGGAAAAATATGAGTACATTTATAAAAAGGTTTTAACTCAAAAATGATCTTATCTGAAAGGCCTTAGGGCTTAAATGACTTTACCGCAGTGATGAATGTCATATGGTTTCTCTGTTATGATGAATTTTATCCTTATAGCATCAATGGTGTGGAAATTATGAATAAATTTACAAAAGGGCATAACTCATATTTTACCTTGTCAGAAAGGGCATAAGTAAAAAATGCCCATAATTTTTCTTAAAAATTATCATAACCCTAACCCCAAAATGACCGATTCTAGCCTCACTATTTAGGTGATTGTCGATAAGGGCGAACAAGGTTAATTTCCCGTACCAAACTCGCCTCCGACACTTTCTCCACTGGTTAAACCTTATGGCCCTATGCATGCTGATCTAGATAAGTACAAAAGTGGGGTAGAACGCCCCTGGCCCTACTAGTCAATATGCCGCGCTTAGACTCTAATTCAACACTTTGGACCTGCCCATAACGCTCTTATGTCGGAATTTGAATGTTATATTTTGAAAACGATAATGATTTGACAACTAACAACTACATTAAGGGTGCACTTTTCTAAATCTCTCTGAGATGACAAAATTAAAAAATAATAATAATAATTAGAAAATTCATCTTAACACCAGCTGCATAAATGTAAGACTGTGAATTGTTGGCCGATGCTGATGAAGATTGCGAATTCTGAATGTCTCTTACAAGTTATAGGTAGGTGCGGCTTACCGTCTCGTCAACAGTGAGGTCGTTAGAGACGGAGGAAGTTGTTCAAAGGAAGAGGAATCGACGATGACCTATAACAACGGACCACCCCGGGAGTAACTTCGGGAAACGTGGAGAACCGAAATGCGGTCGAAGAATCGAACTCGTACCTTCCCGGAACCGAGCCCAGTGTTTTTTTTTTTTACCATTGCGCCATTTCGGTCTGTATCTCGGCAAGTGCTTCACAAATAGAAACCAACTTAAGTTAGTTGAAGTTGTTTGGTTACAGTTTGACGAGGAAACTCGAGCATGTCTGACGGCCTCGGCTGGTGGACACAAATCAGGCCCCTCTTCCCACGAAGCCAACATCTTTTCCTCTTTTTTCTTTACTCTCTCGTGTCCTTGTCCTGCAGGCTGCGGTGAGCATCCTTGGAGGACAGCCGACTTGCAAGTGGTCCATGGCACGCGTTTTTTTTTCTATCTCGACCACCCAGACATCAGTCATAAAGATTGTAGAAAGGGGCGAGGTGGTGTCAGGAGATAGAGATAGAGAGAGACAGTGAGCACCAATTTGGCGCCTGTCCAGTTGCTTCCACGGGCCGCTGAGGCAGTACGCTGGATCAAGGACCACGGATGCTGTGTGGTGAAGGGGCGGACGGGATGAGGGTTTTAGAGAGAGGCGGACACCCACCCTGGTGCATTTGTCTTCTCCGGACAAGGTGCTGGGGCCTACCTTCGTCCCTGCTGTAACCTACGACACGAAGAGGGAAAATATAATAAACGGCTGGCAGGAGGAAGGTAGCTGGGGAGTCGGCGGACACCTGAGATTCAATTTGTTAGTCCCGCCAGCTCGAAGACAAAGGGGCCGGAAGCACTGCTGAAAAAAAGTGTAAACTCCAGACACCACACGGTTTTGGCAGCACCTCGTCAAAACTCAGGAGAGGACGGTTTGGCATGTTTCACACTCGGAACATAGTGCGAGAGCGAGAAAAGATTTGGGCGGCTCTTAGCAGCGAAGTTTTGAGAGCCGATCGGGGTGATTGAGGTGAGTATAGGGAACCGCCGGAATGAAAGGGAGAAGGAAACGGGAGATTCCCGAGAAAACGTGCCGACCAGCGGCATCGTCCGCCACGATTCCCACATGCAAAAATCCGGGAGTGACCCCGCCGGTAACCGAATCCGGTTTCCTTAGGTGGGAGGCGCCTAGTCTATCCACTACTCCACCGCAGCCTCTCAGAATATGCTTAGTAAAGGGAGCAAAATTTCGGCATGTGTAAGTTTGCTTGGTCCTTGCCGTGCACGTCATTTTGCAGGCGTTTCTAAAATTAAAATGATAGACCAGCAAACGTGTACGGAGATATGATATACACACGAGTTGATTTCCCTTACAGACAACATTCTAAAATATTAAAGTCATAGGCTATTCACGGTAAAGTGAGCACTTTGAAAATCCTCTCGTTTGTAATAGCAGCCAATGAATATATTTTATTTTAGCCTCAGACGTTAACTTCCGAGTGCGGTGGAATAAATACACTGTGTTTGTTACTTACATGGTAATATTTAGTTAAAATGTTGGTAACGTACAACAAATGGCTGAAAAAAAATTTACTAGAGCCTCAAAAGTGTTCACTTTACCGTGAACAGCCTATGTCATGTGCCACTGCTCGAAACATCATAGTTCTAATTCACTCATTCCCTGCCGTGTCACCGGATTTTCGCAAGTGGGAATCGTGCCGGACTATGCCGTTGGTCTGCGGATTTTCTCGGGGATCTCCCGTTTCCCCCCTCTCCTTCATTCCGGCGCCGCTCCAAATTCACTTCAATCGCCCTCATGGGCTCTCAAGACCTCGCTGTTAAGAGCTGCCCAAATCTCTTCACTCTTCATCTAATTCACACAAGAAAAGTTCTGTAAAGTCTGTTCACAGCAAACTGAGCACTTTCGAAAGACCTGCATATGATCTGCTTATATTCACACTGTGCATTCTTCCGCTACGGGTAACATGAATCATTGTTATAGGCCAGGTCACTTTATTCATGCACCGGTCATGTGAAACTGTGAATATATTAGGAAAGTATAAATATTTTTACCAATTTGTCGATTGTTTCACTTATACGCATTAAGAAAACCGAAAGCAAAATATGTAATTTCAGTATTCTGAAATGTTTACCTAGCACGTTTAATTCGACGTTAAAGTACGGAACAATTTCCCCTTGGTCGTTACCAACTTTACAAGCAGCATGCCAGCTATTATCGCCGTTAATAGACGCAGACGGTGGCAGTAACTTTATAAAAGGTTGACTGTAAAAAGTGCTCACTTCACCTTGAACGGTCTGTAGACAGCGGCGGGGAAACGAATAGAGCTGACAGTGCGTGCGTGGAGAGAGGCCTTTCTCACCTCATTTTGAGCATCCTATTTAAACAACAAATACCCTGCGGCCCGTGGAATCAGCGATACGCACGAAGGAAACATCGCCGCCTCTCACGCAAATAATTCGACCGCTGCCCAACTCGCTTGCTGCTGGCTTCCGCAAAGCGCTGATGCGGCATTATTAACCACAGCCGAACCATCGCTGACAAGCTGGCTTCGGGAAACGTCGATTGCGCCGTTACAGCTGGCATTTTATGTCGTATCACGCAGCACGATCTGATGATACATGCAGAATTACGGACTCCTTGGCCAGTGACAATCAAACATTTGCCATCCCTGCAACACAGATAGAAATATTTTGTGACAATCGACAGAAAATTTAGAAAATTTTTCATAGAACTATAATTTTAATGAACACCAACACAAGTATAATTCAGACAATGCATTTTTTTCTTTTTAGTTTATACCGACGCTTATAAATGATACACATATCGTTTGCGATCGCAGTCGATGTTCCACTTTTATAATTCAAGACAAACTATTGCAAGATATTTCGATAAATTTTGGACAGTACGATATTTCCCTCGTGCGTATGTGTTTTGTCATTGGCAAGTTTGATAACTGTAAGGGTGGGACCGTGTATACGTTTTTTTTTTTGTGAAGGTATTGGAGAAAGGCGACGAGTTGCAAACAGGTAAACTCTACCTACATATGGTGGGCAACATAAAAAAAACGGTAGTTTTTATTTCAGATTAATTCAGTGCGTGACAATTAAATTTCACAGCGTTAAATTACAGGTTAATGCGTTGAACTGAACTTTGTTTGAAATAAACAGAAACGCGTCAACTGGACCTGTCGAAGGGACGAGGATGTTGGGTAACGTTATTTTAGGTTAAGAATCCTCCGATAATAAATGACGCGGTTATACAAGAATAACGTGCATCAGAGCAAATA
This sequence comes from Dryococelus australis, assembly GCA_029891345.1. Lineage (NCBI taxonomy): Eukaryota > Metazoa > Arthropoda > Insecta > Phasmatodea > Phasmatidae > Dryococelus > Dryococelus australis. Next base: position 52,427,148 of record CM056999.1, read on the forward strand.
AAGGAAAATCTACCTCGTTTGTATACGTTATTGAAGAACAGAAGATTATTTTGTAGTTTATAATTTCATTTCAAGGTGCGAAAATGTAAGAAATGACGGTGGTTATGGGCCACAAAACCGAACGGGTAGCATAATTTGACTCGTCTCCTTCGAAACCCTAGAAGGAGATTTAATTACCCAAGGATACATTTTTAGAACATTTTATATGGGGATTCAATTTATAAAATTTCGGAAGAATTATCTCGTAATTTGGCACATAAACTGTTCTAAATCAATTTTGACGTGTTTTTTTTCCCCCCTCCAAAATTCGCTGAAGTACTGATTTCAATCATTATCCCAAAACGGCTGATCTCGCACCGTTTTCTATTAAATATTTTTGGCTCGACCAAGCCTCTGGTTTTTTGTTTCCCATCAAAATACGCATTTTCTGCCGGTATTAGGTAGTTTTTCCCAACGAAAAAGCATTATGCTTAACTACAGTACTTGTCGTTTCCCTGTCCACTGAAGCCATAAGTGCCAGTGTCTGTATATTCACGTTCAATACATCCTACCGGTAAACATTTCCGCGCAATTTTGCCACCAACATTGATCCACTTCCCTACTCAAAATACTTTTATTTCCGACGTTTTGGTTTTACATTTCGGTTTTTCATTACTATCTCGACAACGACGCATTCTATGCTTTGTTGCTTCGAAATGTCGTCCAAATTACAGTAGATTTATTTTCTGGATTATGTAAATTTTATGCCCTTTTTAGGAATCACCATTCCCGCTTTATATACTGGACCCAAACATGTTAGATATCCATGCCATAGACTTGTACATTAATCTGTCACACATCTTCGCCTGCTCACTCCAACACATTTACACTGGCCTCGGACGACGCCGCTGGTCGACGGGTTTTCTCGAGGATCTCCCGTTTCCCTCATCAGCTCTCAAGACTTTGATGATTATAGCAGCCCAATTATGAAATATCTTCACTCCATTAATTAGGATAATTGATTTTTTTTATTCCCCATCCTTACTCCGCACCCAAATTTCCTTTTAAATTAATAATTATCCACCTCCATTTATATACTTCTAATATCCCCTACTCTTTCTCCTACCCGCCTTCCACCCTAAGCACCACCTCGCTTGTACGTTCCTTATCGACATTAACAAATCATTGAAGGTATGGTATTCACAATTGAAACATACCTCGCTCAATTTGACCGATTGATTTCCATAATGACTCTTCTTAGTGCCTACTTTCCCACCCTCTTTTAAAAATATTATTTGCTATTCCCGAACAATTTAAGCTACCTTCTTAGATAACTTCGTTTCCAAAAAGACTATATCTCCTTAACTTTCACGATTCTACATTTATGTGGCCATGTGCCTTACAAATCGTTTAAGCCGCGAACTTTGTGTTTGGCATATTCGCAACCCTTTTTGACGGCTTCCATTACACGACACTTATTAACCTCTTCCATTATGGCCAAGCTTATTGATACTTTTGTTATACCCGAACGCTCAACGTTATGATGTTTCATTCTCTGCATATAGCCTACCTCGTTCTCCTCGAACACTTAAATTTCCATAACTTTACTATGTCCATTCAATTCCCCCACCATCCCATAATCGCACCTGTTCACAATATTTCATGGTCCTTACATAAACGGTTCTTAACCTTAAACTCCCCAGCGTGAAAACATGCAAATTCAGAATGCTAGGAAAATCTGTGCCCGAAATCCAGGAATAATTTCTTTGGACCAGTAGTAACACAAAATCCCAATGCACTTATGTCCGAAAACGTATTTTTATATCAAATAAAAGTGTTCAAAGATGTGGCGTACAACGCCTGCAGAACAAGGCTGTGCGATCACGCATGTACGACAAGGTTGCATTGGAAACAGGCGCGTGACGTTGCGTATGTAATAATTTCGCTCGCCTACAACCTATGCAACTTGTCCTACACCCATGTATTGTACACCGCAACTTGGAATACAAATATTTGATATAAAAATACTTTTCCGGATACATGTTTTTAGGGCTTTTATTTTATTATTGGTCCACAGACACTACGTCTGGAGTTCTGGGATTCTAAACACACTATGCACGCACGCACGCACACACGCGCACACGCACGCACACACACACACACACACACACACACACACATATAATATCTTACTCATTACAAGCGAGAGCCCGGCTCTGTTAATATTATTTAGATACTGTGAACATAGAATTTTTTACTTACAAAATAATTAATGCTGATCTCTGATAAATATTTATAAACATAGCGGTGTTCTCGCACTCTTTTATTGTTACGTGTACTTCAAAATACCAAAGTGTGTGCTCTTTAATAACCTATTTATATAATTCTTTTCCTATAAATTACTAATGAGTTTGTAGACAATTACGTAATATTTTTATTACTTAACATAAACATTTTTTTTTTAAATTCTGTGTGAATTGGTTTTATTTATACATTTCATTATATTCGCAAGTAGAAAACTCTCCGTACATTTCAGTTGACTTAAAGTGTAGTTTTCAATTGATCTTCCTTCGTGTACCCTGCAAATAACAGTGAGAATTGCGAGTGAATATATTTGCTGAAAACTTATTTCCTTTCTGATATAAAAAGAACGTTTCGCAAGACCCGGATAAACAGACATTGGCAGGTCTCATATGTGTTGAACATTTGTATGTATTCAAATAGCCAGGAGAAAAAAGAAACATTCCAGATAAATATATATCATGTTTAATGTTGAAGTCGCAAGGGGTTCTCCTCAAGGAAGAAGAGAAACTGTTTCCTTTTAATTCAGCCAGAGATTTGTCTCTGGTATGAATTTCCTCGGGTGGAGAGGGGAAGGTTGAGGACAGTCTTTACTTCAAAAATTCTGGCCCGAGGAAGCAGGATAGTTGGGAGGAGGAACACGGGACACGAGAGAGAGAGAGAAAGTGTGGTTATGGGTGGAAGAAAGGGGGTTGGTTACTAAAAAAGGTGGAGGGGAGATGGGCGCTTGCGGATGATGGCTTGGTGGAAAAGGGGTACCTGAGGGGGTTGAAAGGGGAATGCAAGCCACGCCGTACGGGGGCGCTCGACCACGAGCAAGATGCTGCCGTCTCTGAAACCAGAGACGTCCTCTTCAGATCGCGGCAAACCTAACCTCACTCTCCCCCCCTCCCTTTCCCTGCTATCGATTTGGAGAGGCGCCAGTAAATTCCCATTTATTTCACTCGAGATATTGAAAGAGGAGGGTTTTTGGACGAACGCTCGGACGCCGACCGCTCGGGAAAGGGCACGCTCGGATTTTTTTATTTTTTTATTTTTTTTTATGAGCGCTCGTACCTGGTGGTGTATACACGGCGTCGGCATTAAGAGAAACGGGTCGTTGACCCGGCTCATTTGCCCGCGGACTTTTGCTGTTACGTCGTTGTGTTTTGGGTATACCGGGCGTCGAAATTCCGACGTGGATCTACGCTACGTGAGCAGTTTCCTGCTGCGAGTGGAACGGACTCGTTTTGAAAAATTCTCCCGAGCGAAACGGAGCTCTCTCGCGTGGAGAACGTTCTCTTCCATTATGAACGGCTAACGGATAGTTGAGTACCTATGAATGCAATCAACTGAAAATATATATATGTATATATAATATCCCTGCACGAAACTACGCATGTTTTAATGTAAATATGGAGATAAGTACGAAAATAATTTTGGCTGCTAACTGGGAAATTTATTCCCAAAATAGTACAATTTAATTTGGCTATCATTAAATTAACCTTATTTTTGTTATACAGAGGTTAGAACAAAAATGGTGTGGTAGCTACATTTGCAACATTGTAACAAGGTGGGGATAGTAGTCAGTAGGTTCATTTGAACATGGGCGGTTCAAGGAAAACTGAGCGCTTTTGAAAGTCCTGCTGAAGATCTACTTGTATGCACGTTGTGTATTATTCCACCTTATGTAAAATTAACATTGACATGAGTCTCATCTCTTTGTCTATCCGTCGGTCAGGTGAAAGTGGGGAATTATTAGAGAAGTACATAATGTTAAAAATCTGGTAATTTTTACACTTCGATGCATTAAAAAACACAAAACGAAATAAATTATTTAAGTTGTTACAAATGGTTACATAACACTTTTTATTGGACGTTAAGATATGGAACTACTTTTCCTCGATCGTTACCAACTTTACTGGGCGCAAGTCACTCGGTGCGCCCGTAAAAATATATGCAGGTAGGAGCAGTGACTTTTTTCTATGTTTGATTTCAAAAGTGCTCACTTTATCGTGAACAGCCTTAAGTAAGATATACTCCTGGTGGAATAATACGCAGTGGGTAAAGGCATGACACTAAGCATGTCTTTCAAAAGTTCGTATATAATTAAGAATAAACTATTGGTGGTTTACACGAGCATGAATAACCTAGGTTTGTATGTTGCACAAGATTATAAAGGGCGTTGTTATGTCAGAGGTTAAATATTTAACATAGCTCCATTCTTTATTTACACCGGCGACCCCAGTCATGGAAATCTCTAAAATGTCTCCCAATTTCCCAAGGTAATAAATTTTTTGGATTTAAAACATGGGATGGTATAGGTTGTGTAATATGTAACTTTGCTTGTGATTAACCTCCATAAAACTTGGCAATGGAAAGATAATAACAATCTACTGATAACTAATAAGCCTACATTCCTTTACATGGGCGCAAATAAATATTAGTAAAGTTCTCGCAAGCTTAGAGGGTTGGTAGGCATTGACGTTCCATTGACAGAAATATTAGATATGAAACCCTGAAACATGTGAAACAGCACAAAGACAATTGAATTACACTAGTGTCTTTCTCGGGATTCGAATTCAGAAAAACTCGTCAAATTAAGCTAACCACTAATCAACTGCATCACGGAGGTAGGATGAGACAAAAATGAGACAAGAATAAATATGTGACTCAGATATTTAACTCAGTCTTCTATTTGATGGCAAATGCATAGTCGCAACGGAATGATTTTACGGAAACCATAACTTTTGAGACTATGCATAAATCCTGTTCCGAAAATATTTTCAAAGAATAATAAATGTTTGGTAGTAAATTTTATCTTCTCATTTTCGCCAAGCGTTATATGTATCCATACTTATATAATGTAATCATTTTATGAATTCTAGCTTGGTGTATGTTGTATTACGTCATATATGTATTTAGGATGTATTTTATTGTTCTAAAATCGTTCCACAGTTACAATATTTATTTTACCACGACACGGAAACATTTACCTTGATAACCTTCCCTTTTAATCCTATTTTCTAAGAAACGTTAAAAGTTAATTCATGCGTACTCTTTTCGGTTAACCACGAGATTGATAGACTGAAGTGCAAGTGTGAAATCTCTCCGGAACGATCGACTATTAGAAAGTCCTCTGCCGTGGCCTTTTACAGAGGTTTCCGTGTGAAGAATTCCCAACATCTATTTACATTACGATTCTTAAATCTCGCGATGAGTAGAAACCAGCGCGAATGTTTGTTCCTCGGCTCCGACTACCGTAGGTCGAGGCTGCTTCCAGCAGTTTACTGTATAGCCCAGCTTCGTTCCAAACAGCAGACGATAACTTTTCATCTCTCATCCGTTGCGTGTTCGAACGAGGGTGTCTACTCACTAAAAATTTATGGCAACTTCAAGACCCAGCTGAGGTCAACATCCGCTCTGTTTCCATAGCAGCTACTCACTAAGCTGTGTGTTGACCTTAAGCGCATTCTACTGACCTTAGCTGAAAGTTTGTGCTAGGTGGTAATTTTATCGCGTTAATGTCCTTATATCATTGTTATGGAATGGCGAAAAGCAATCTTAACTACAGTATACCTAATTTAATTACTTGTTACAAGAATGAATATTTTCGCAACTAGTAAAGTAAAATTTAAATGTTTTTTATTTATTGACAGTTTTTCAAGTTAAACATGAAACATTTCTCGATATGTGGAAAAACGAACAAATATAAAGAGCAAACATCATTGAGGGAAGTAGGTTGGCTACAATATTTTACTTTGATTGTGCAAACTTCTTCCTTGATCATCAAACATTCTTTTTAATTTTTATCGGGCAACTCAGGCAGTAGATACATCAACAAGGCGATAATGATATGTTACCAAAAGTACCGACCTTATATTTGAGGCAAAGCAGATTTCGTTAGCAACGAAAAATACACAGAGAAAAATAAATTTGCTATGGTGTCAAAGAGGAAAAGATTTCTCACCCACAGACATTAACTTCCGAAAATTAGTTATTAGACCCGCCAGTCAGATTCCGATCCGGAGATAGATATATTTTGCTGCAAACATGGCAACGCTGCAATCGAGTACGTGAGAAAGGATGGTTTTAAAAGTGCTGGGGGAGGGGAGTGCAGTCCATGCCTCCCTCAGCTGAAACTCAATTTCCCCTGAGGACCGCTTCCCATTTTTTTCTCCAGCTGTTCGCGTCCCCGTAATAATCGGTGGTTCCCCGGCGAGCTTCGAACCCTAGCGTGCCCCACGGCCGCATAATCGCGTGAATAATGAGCACCAGGGGGTTGGAAATAACAAATGGAAACGAGTTAAACGGCCGGTGAATCCGCCAGAGGACGCCGCGGGAGGGAAATGGCCGTTGTGTTGAACCATGAAGGAGGGGGGAGGGGGAGCATAACACGGCGTCAGGTGTAGCAACTGCGCCGATGGAACTCGAAACTAGGAATTAGAGATGGGGAGTATTTCCAATACTTGTTATCAGTAACAGGTATTGAGAAGGAACAAGTATGACCTGTTCCTAGCTTCTGGAATTACCTGTTACCATCCCTGCTGCCTGCTACTGATACTTGTATTTCGAAGCAGGAACGGCCATAGGTGTAACTTGCTTGTTCCTCGACATTCGTACGATATCATTTCGTACCTGTTCCTACCGTGTGATTTTAGAATCCAATACCGAGTATCAATAATATTTATGGGCAAGAATAGGCCCTAATGTAAAAAATTTTCCTCCCCCCCCCCCCTCCACAACAACACGCAAATAAAACACGACCGGGAAACTGCTACCTATTGTCACTGACCTACCATGAGAATATGTGACGCAATGAGGTATACATCTTCATACCTAATCCCCTCGTATGTCATGTTTCCCTGGTAGAACAATCATTATATCAAACTTGCTCTGCAGGGAATCCCACTCACATTGCAAATATACTACCGACTTTAAAATGGTTTTTAATATTTTCAGAAGGCAGTCGAAAGAATTCAACTACCAGGAGGGTATGCGCTCGCTACATAGAGGTAGCGGCTAATAACCGGTATTCGAGAACCAGGTGAGATAGTGGAACAACGCGGCCTAGCATACAGCTTACCCATAACAGGTATCAGCAACAGGTATCGCCTGGGAACAGGAACAGATACGGGCTGTTCCTGAGAAGTACTGGTTTAGCTCCTCTCTACTTGGAACGTTTCACCCGCGGCGGGCGCTATGTATCACGGCCCGAGAAGGACCATGGTACGCAAGCTAGGCCCCGGAGCGGGAGTATCACTCCCGTGCGGCCCGGGAGCGAGCGTGGCACGCACGTGCGGGCCCGGGCCTACGTTCTGGCACACGTCAAACACAGCTGTCTAACACGCCAGGGGTTCGCAGGCCTTGGAGAACCCAGGTTCGAGGGGGTGGTATCTGGGCGTACCGGGGTTGGTTAGGCTTCGCGGTTGATTACATCCTCGACTCCATTTCCGAGGGTGGAAGCACAGCCGTGCAGGGGATGGAGAAGAGGAGGGTTGGGGTATACCGTAGAATATAGCATCGCTTCATCCGTCCCCCTTCGCGTCATTCACTCCCAACTGGGTGTGGAACCTCGTTGGCTGCCAATCATGATTTTTTTTCTTCCCGCTTTCGACAAAGCTGGAATATCTTTACAGTCGCGTTCGCACATGCCTGGGTTGCTTCTCAGGTTTATGGAACCACCCAATTGAGCTGAAGTAAAACTATTGGTACGTAGGTACTGTTTTGGGTTATAACCAGAGCTTTAATACTGTAAAACGAACGGAGAGGTGCAATAATAATTTTATTTTTATTGAATTTTTCAAAAGCAATTTCATGTTTAATTTACAGTCAACCAACATTAAATGTTACGGTGTGCCGTTTCAGTGACAGTCTCACATCAACTGGCCGAAAATTTAAATAAACTATTACTATACGATGTGAGTTTTGAACCCAAGTTTTTAATTTCTAAAAGTCAAGCAGCAGCATTGTTGTTAGTGGAATTAACGAAGATGGGAACCTAACCTGCTGCGCGACTAACAATGGAGAGACTAATTGGCGGTGAGTGAGTAGAATGGTCTGACATGAAAATACCAGACTTTTGCGAAAAAAAAATAAAATAAAATAAAGAGTTGCAAACGAGAGGAATAATAAAATACATTTGTAATATACTCGTGATTACTCTCAACTTTTCTGACGCCCCCTTGGCGTTTACCTTTTAGACACTAAGTATCCTTCCGCTACTGGAAAATTATAAACCAACGTACCATATTCGTGAGCTGGACAATAATATATATATATATATATATATATATATATATATATATATATCGTGTTTCCAACTGTAACGAAAACCGTACAGTATGAAAAGTTGCTTTGCATAAGGTAAAAAACTATTTAATAGTATTCTCTATAAGGACTATCTCTTACTGCTCATTGCCAAAATAATTATTTTCTATCCGTTTTCAATAATATTGACTATGAAATAAACATTATAGTTTATCGAAAATCCATCCGAATATCGCAAACATGGAATGATTTCTTAAAGTTTTTTTTTCAGAAAATCGTGAATTGACTAAAGCAATATTTTTGTTTGCAAGGGTCCATCGGCTGTGGAAGGAAGGTGAACAACTTACGCTATTCCTACGTTGTAATGCATCTGATGTTATGTAAGCTTGAAATGTAACGTCACAGCTAAAACATGTTTCATTATTCAAAGTACGTTTATTACTTGTGACGATGAAACACATTCGTTACAGACTCTTGCGCTGCACGTGAAAGCAAGCATTTTCGCTCCCGTTTCATTTTTCGTCCTCTTCACTTCAGATACCTGAGAGCCGAGCATATAATGCCTGGCAATAAAAAATTGCATTTATTAATTTTCATTTTGGACGTACAGCACAGCTCTGCACTTACTTGTGCCACGGAAAGTAGTTCAATGATTTACTTACCCCGCTAAAATAAACACACACAGAAAAACTGGGGAATCACCAATGAGTCAATTGATTCATGCACCTCCTAGTTTAAGAGTATAGACTCTTACGACAATAATCTGCGAGGGCGTTAGAGTAGTAATATTTTAATAGTTTTACCTTATTTAATAATGCTATTTGCTCTGTAGTTTTCTGTAGTGTTTTTGTGCGCATGAAGACTGAAGGCGACAGTCTCCACCAAATACTGTAAGTTATAAAACCGGTGTGTATTATCACTTCCATGTTCAAATTCTGAAACACTGAGTGGTGTATGCCTAATCAACATTAAGCCTCCTCTTCTCCTGAGAATGGTGCGTCAATATGGACCAGAAAGTTTTGCGAGCAGGCTACTGGATAAGTTGCGATTTTAACGCCGTCATTTGTGGACGATGTCTTAAGGGTCCCGCCTAGCTGACGCTCGGACTGGCGTTGCAGAGTGTTTCAGTTACTCGCTTTTCCACAAAACTATTTAAAATGGGGCTAACGTGCTGAGCTATGAAAAGAACACACACGTCAAACGATGGCTTCTGAGTGCTTTCAAGAAGTCACGCATATTAGAAACACAATTTCAGACTACTCCAATATGACTGAAAACGGCCTTTTCGAAGCGCTATTTCTCAAAATATACGCGTAAGGTACATACAAAACCACTTGAGGGTCTTGCATTTAACCTTCCCGCAGACTTTCCAAAAATAAAATAATAGCAGTGTCATCTCTGAAAGTCACTTAGACAAAAGTTGTTCAAAATATAGTGAGCACTTTTGAAACGAACCTTAGGAAAAAAATCACTACTCTTAGCTGCATATATTTAACGGGCACAGTGTGTGACATTCGCCCAGTAAAGTTGGTAACGATGGATGAAAAGTAGTTCCATATCTTAACGTCGAATAAAAAGAGGTAGGTAACCATTCGTGATAACTTAAATTATTTCTTTGTGTTTCAAAGAAAAGAAGCCACTGTTTGTCAATAAGTGTCCGAAACCGACTATCCTATCTGACTGTGAAAAACCAAAAAAATCGGAAGTAACATCTAACTGACACGTTGGTTGGTCGTGTACCGCTATTTGTTTACACACGAGCGCGGACAAAAAAAAAACATTGAACCAGCTAACTTGAACGTTGCGTAAGTCAGGCGATGGTGTAAAAGAGTTATAAACATAAAATGTGTTACAATTAACTATGCCATATTGTATTATTACTTATATACAACAAAAAGAGACTGCAATGCAGGTGACAACGATGTTTTAACTTTTCAACTAGATAATGTAAATAATGACGATAATATGGGGAAAGCCGATAGTATCGACTATATTGTAAACTTCGATAATAGCAGAAGGGTCGATAATATCGAAAATTCCTATGGTACCGAAAATTCCGATAGTACCAAAAATTTCGATGATACCGAACATTTCGATAATACTGAACATTTCGATAATACTGAACATTTCGATAATACTGAACATTTCAATAATACAGAACATTTCTATACTACCGAAAATTTCGATAATATCGAAACATCGATATACCGATATTTTTCAAAGTTACATATCGTTCAGTAAGTTATTTTTCGTATCGATAATTATCGATATATCGATATTTCGAACAGCCCTAGTTATCACGTCTAGTCTTTCCTTCCCCTCTCCCCCTGACGAACAATAATTTCCCCATTTAACTTGCCCATTGGGCCGTGGTGATCTAGTGGTTAGACTGCTCGTCGCCCACCTAGGCTAACCGGGCTCAATTCTCAGCTGGGTCACTCCCGGATTTTCGCATGTGTGTATCGTGCCGGACGATGCCGTTGGTCGGCGTGTTTTCTCGGGGATCTCCCGTTTTGCCCGCCCTTTCATTCCGGCTCTGTTTCATTCTCGCCTAATTTCACACTCATCGGCACTCAAGAACTCGTTAAGAGCTACCCAAATCTCTCGAATTAATTTAATGTACCAGAAATCACACAGTCAAGTGGTTTTAAGTACTTCAATTAAAAATAATTTTGAATGTTTTTGTAATGGGTAACGTAGTTAGATCACGTCAGATAAATGCTAATTTAAATATAGATAAAATCATAAGAAATCTAATATTTTGTAAAATTACACCGTTTATTCGTGTTTGTAATGACGCACAGCTTAGCCAAGTCTTACAAGTCATTATATTTCTCTTTGAAGACATTCGTTTCAATTTTAGGTAATCTAAGCAACACTACAAAACTACACAGAAATTACAAGAACGGACAGGATAGACCAACACTCTTATCGGGTAGCTGAATGTGGCTTCCTGGAAGCGCTTAACAGCCCAATTTAGCGCAGGAAATTCGCTAGTGTTTTTATTTCAGCATGCCTTCACTTAATGATTTGCGCCGACGTGGTGACCAGGCTCCTGATAGGTAATACTGACGCAAATATTGTGGGTTAAGATCCCACATTGGCATTCGTGCGTTACTAGTAGGATTTTAGTTAGAATAAGCGATGTTTTGCTAACGAGTAATTTGTAATACGTACACTGAAATGCATAGGTGTGAACATTCTTATGGTGTTATTTTTACTCATATATAAACGACACAATTCACAAATAGTGTTTCAATCATATGTAATAAACCTTCATGATTAACGATACGTAGGCGTACAAATGGGGTATCTGTTCATTATGCCCTATCCCGATCGTCATTGTACTGAATAAGTAACCACATGCATTGCAGTACTTGTGTTTGAAAGTGATTAATGATTTCCTCTGAAAGGGGCGGGATTTAGGGTAATGCCACTGTGGTATATTTTTCGTAAATTTTGACAGGCTAATTAATTATTCCTCACAACTAGTCGAGGAATATTTTCGTGAAAACGGGTGGCCCTACATATAGCCTGTTAAATAAGACGACATATGGATGAATATGTGGCGCAGTGGATAGTGTAGTTGCTTTTTATGTAGGCGACCTGGGTTCAGTCTCCGTCACCCCAATGGGCGTTTTCAAAAGTGTTAGTTGGGTAGTGGCATACCTGACTGCGCCTGGCGTACCTGAGACATTTGCGACATAGAAACTACTGTGTGTCATCACGCAGAGAAATTTCTGTGTAGAAATCCACACTTGTGTCTCGTAATTTTGGAGGAAAATCATTTGAAAACTACTGCACGTATATTTGCAAAACTGCAGGATATCCGTCAGACGGTTGCAGGAACTTTTGGTATACATACGGAATGTACCGCGAACACTTATCAAGAAATTTCTTTGCAAAGATTCCAAATATTGATTTGCAGTGTTGTCTAGAGTTTTCGTAAACTAGTTTCCAAGCACTTTCTTTTGCAAGCAACCAAAAAATTACAGCGCAGTTTACAGCCACGAAACAGTTCGATGGAAGTGGCAGTTTTTGTTACTTTTGGCGTATATCTTCAGTCGAACACGATGCGAAACGCCAAGTCTTGTTTTATGTGCCTTACGCGTACAAAACTAGCAATAAAATAGTTCTTCAGTTTAAAATTCAAAGTTATACGCTGCACTTACAAATAATTTTACACTAGTTCTCACATATCGGCTGTAGAATTCTTTATTCAATTTTTTTCTGTCGTGATTTTCTTAAAGCCGCAATTTATCTGTTCATTCTTTGTAATACTAAGAGCCACGCAGCAATTTATGTTTACACTGTAACTTACTAAGTGAATAAATGTAGCTTGTACTCTAAACCTGAATTAGGTACCGACATCAAGTTTCGAGGCTATAGTCACTAAATGTTATTTAACCTTTTCCGGTGGTATCCAGTGACAAGTAATAAAAACAGTTTACAAATGATTCTGCTTAATCCACCAGAGTATATAAACCCAAGTTTTTTTGGGATTCATTAGTCCTCTTTACCTCACTGCTTTAGTCCAAACAATACTGGACACGTTTACTGCTATTTTTTCATTTTTCAATATTGGCTATTTGTTAGCCAACACCGTAGTGAGATGACTGTACCCAAATAAGGTCTTCTTAAATATAGTAACGTGTGAGTAGAAATGGAAAATTTGTTTCATTTTTTATATTTATTGTTGGTAAACTGTGCTGTTTTTGTAATATGTTAATAATAATTAGAGTAACAATTGACGGATAGATGTGGGTAAGCAATTTCTTCAAAGGAAATGCAAGTTACCATTGCCAGGGTCACACGTGGAAAAGATCTTTCACTTGTCATTAAACTATTAACAACTGTTTGCCAATAACTAGTAGTATTTGGATTCGCCGAAATCCATCGGAAATCACTGTTATATCACTGAAATTCGCCCACTGAATGTATTAGTACGCTGACATTTATTTCCTAAGGCACACGTTTCATTGGTTTTTACTGATTTAGAGCCATTTAGCTTCATGTGGCGTATATTTGCCTAAAGTTCTCTGCTTTACTGATTAGTGTAATTGTGTGCAGTTACAAGAACTACACTAACATTAATGTCCGTACAGTTGGAATTTTCATTCATAAATTTGCAGCTTCCACGTAACATAATAATGGAAAACAGTTTTCATTTCATAGTACATTTATAACTAGAAAAAATTACGAAATTTTCAAAGTTCCAAATACTGATGAATATCATGTCAAATTACATGCTTAATAATAACGCCGACTATGCTAACAGAATCATTAACAGAATACCAAATATTACCACAAGCTCCTCTCAGCTCTAAAAGAGTGAATTTTTTAAAATCATATTTTCAAAGAAAAAAATTAATCTCTTTAGCGTTAAAATACATGACATGAAGTTAACAGAATATTTCCATGTAGTTATCAAAAATAATTGTGATAAACAACGCGCTATTAGTAATATGGCGAATTTTATAACAATAACATTTATTGCACACATGGTAACGTTAATTTAAACTTTAACAGTGTCAAATTTCGAAACGTTTCCTGTCTGTGATTTTACACAAACTTCTGTAAAGGCTAAATGAATCACTAACATCAACGATGGTAGCAAAGTAAGGGAATTCACTCTTTATGCTAATTCATTTTCAACGTGTAACGTGTGAGGTTTGAATTGGTAGCCAGATAATTGCTTTAGAATGGCTTCACTTGTATTCATGTGCTTACATGAAATAGCTTGCGGAATAGTTAACTATTTACGATTTTCGCGGAAATTCCTCGGTCCGACTCAACGCGGAACACGAACATTCAAGTCCATGTAAAGGCATCGTTATTTTGCACATTTTGGAAGGATGCACAGCGAACAGATGAAAGTACGAACTACTTAACTAATCTTAAAAATAGTACCTATCATTTAAAAATTCCAAGTGGAATCTGTAAAGTGATTCTTTAATATACAGTAGGGTGTCTAGTTAGTATAGAATGTACTACTAAACGCAGTCAAAAGTGAGTATAGACCAAACGAAACCTTCTATGACTTATATGAGTAGTAACGAGAATCAATTGCTGGCCAACTGTAGAATCGACTTAGCACTCATAAATTAGGTCATGCCGAATTTGGACCCAAACCATATTAGCGTTACACGACCATGCGTTTATGACAACTTGTTATATATAGGCCGTTCACGGTAAAATGAGCACTTTTGAAAGCCTCGCTTAGGATCTATTTGTTTGCACGTTGTATATTCCTCCATCTTATGTAAAAATAACATTGGCATGGACCTCATCTCTTTATTAGTGCGTCGGTGAAGTGAAACTCTAAAATTATTAGAAGAAACGTACTTTACAAATATGCTAATTTTTACACTTCTGTGCATTAGAAAAACATAAAGCAAAATAAATTATTTTCAGTTATAGAAAATGGTTACCCAATCCTTTTTATTCAACGTTAATATATATAACTACTTTCTATCCATCATTACCAATTTTGCTGGGCGAATGTCACTCAGTGCACCCATTAAAATATACGCATGCTGGGACAGTGATAGTTTCCTAAGGTTCATTTCTAAAGTGCTCACCTTACCGTGAACAGCCTTTACCAGTGGCGTGTGGTGTAGTGTTACAAGGTAAACTGGTGCCTGCACAGTGGTGTACTCGCTCAGCGCACACTGCAGGAACCAGTAACCAGAGTGTAGCCGGGAGAAATTGAATGTATTGCGGCCACTCACGAGAGAGCGGCGAGGCACAGACTACCCCCGTGCTGTGAAGTCAACTGGCCGACGTTTAAGATAGCAAACGATTCGATATAGCACAGGAAAAAAATAACACAGCTTTCCTTGCAACAGTTCACCACACGCCACCGTTGATTACCCTGCAGTGTACTGTGCCTGGAAAACACAATATTCATTTAAGGAACAAATATGCTTAAGCATATTTACTCTTCTAATAATGCAACTCTGTCGAAACATGGATGACAAATTCTCAGCCAACAACAGATGATATTTCTTAGCGGTTCGGATCCTGAAGCGAAATTGTTCTGTTTTATGACGGGAATTTACATCAGAACAACGTACTGCCGTCGAAATTGCTCGCGCAGACAATGACCGCCAGCAATAAAACACGTAAACCACGATTGGACACATCGAACAAAAAAAAAGAGAGAGAGAGAGAGAGCGCGCGAGTTTGACCGTGTGGAGAGCATGGTGGATGAGAAACGTGTGATTGAACCAATATTGCGTACCTGTCAAACGTATCTCGTTTTGAAACGTAATTGAAAACCGGTGGCCAGGGGGTTATTTAATTAAACTTCTGTTTTTGACGAGACTTTGTCGAAATTCTGAAATCCGCACAACTTGTGTGAAGCCGAAAAAAACTTTCCTACCCTAAGCTTGTTCCTAACAACTTACATGCAGGAATCTGGTCGGCTTCTGTTTTGAAACTTATCGCGTTACGACGAGAAGGGCTTTTGGTAATGTCGCTCTTAACACGTAAGCACTCGTTCGATTATCCAAGATACTCACTCTGAATCTGAACCACTTAGAATCTCACTGTTAACGCCACCTGCCTTATTCAATAGCCACTTCAGTCTGTTTAACTGATGAATTAGTGAGAAAATTGCACATTTCCTTCCCTATGATTCGGTGACTTCTTCCACTGATCCATCAACCAATTCGTTCACTGTTTTTCAGTGACGCGTTTTAAATGATGGTTTAGTTAAACACAGTGTATTTAATTAAATAACACATAAAATAATAAAACCCATAAAATATACTGTCTAAAATATGGGTTTCGTCAATTATAATATAAATTTACCAGGTAACATGCATGAACATTAGTATTTCATTTCATTGTCACGTAATCATCATAACGCTCTGTTCAGGGATTTTAATTGCATGAAATGTGAAGTCAGTGCATTTACACATAATATATGTACTAACATTCCTAATTTTGCCAACTGAATTAAAATGAAAATAAATTGCATAGCATTTAGATTTACGTATTTTCTATGTAGGCAATAACAATATTTTCCTCGGAACAGTCCACATCGGCTTGGTAACTCCACCAAAGTGATGCGCTAGAAATAAGAAAATGTGGATTTAAACCCTGGGCACAGAAACTTTCTTCGGCTTTTTAAAAAAATTTAAGTTAAATGCAGGCAATTTAAAGTGATTTTTAATATAGTTTATTTCCTCATAATTATTTGGCTATGTCTTATAAAAACAGTATTTAGTTCGCGGCATGCAGCTGGCTGTGTAACTTATTCAGTCAGTAAAATCGCACTGTAAACGAAAATGAGGTAAAATTCCACTACGTGTAAGGGAAGCAAATGACCCTCACATGCGTGGTTAAATTATATCTTACATGTAGACACCTGCAAAATTCGCATTATTATTTGGGGACAAGTTTAACTTTAAACACGTGTATCTATTGAGTACGTTTCCGATTGGATCATATTTAATCTGACACCCCCTGCGTAACTCTCCGCCAATGAATAAACACATCAGAACTGTGTGCCCCAATCACGTACAGTTCAGTCAGAAGGGCGTGGCTTCACATCTATGCAGCAGCCAGTGGATAAACGACGCCGGCTCCAGTACAGACAATACTGTTAAGTTTAGCGTGGTGGCGAATAGTAACGCGGATTTTGCATGTCTCTATTTACATGTACAGTAAATTTGCGTATTTAGTGAAGTACTATTCCCTAAACGTACGGAAAAATACCTGAAATAAGTGTGGGAGAATACAATACAAGTAAGGGAATATGAATTATATTGTATAATAAAATTATATCTTAAAAAAATTTGAGATTTTTAGTACCGTGTGTTCTATTATCACCTATATCCTCAGAGACGAATATTATCTGAAATCCCAACTCTAAAATCTTCGATATTTACAGGTGGGTGGGTGCGAGCCAGGGTCCCTTATCCCGGGAGAACGGGGCACTATCCATTATGCCACGGCGACAAGATAGTCCTGTTAGAGGCTGTTCACGGTAAAACGAGCACTTTACAAAGCCCTGCTTAAGTTCTACTTGTATGCACGCTGTGTGCTTCCGCCTTATGTAAAAGTGTCATTTCCATGGGCCTCACCGCTTTCTTCATGCGTTGGTCAAGTGAAACGGTAAAATTATTAGAAAAGTAATATTTTACAAATCTGCTAATTTTTACACTTCGAAGCACTAAGGAAAAAACAGAACGCGATAGAAATAATTAAGTTATCACAAATGATTAGCTAACACTTCTTATTCGACTTTAAGATATGGAACTACTTTCCCCTCCATCGTTGCCAACTTTACTGGGCGCATGGCACTCAGTGCGCCAGTTAAAATATATGCATGTCGGAGCAAAAACATTTTCTAAGGATGATTTCAAAAGTGCTCACTTTATCGTGAACAGCCTTTAGTTGTTATTCCAGTATTAATAATTTCATCACGGAAAAAAAAAAAAAAAAAAAAAAGGAGCAATGTATGTTACCAGCAAAAATTTTAATTGAAATAACTATACAAGTTTTTCCTAAAAAAAAATCCTATTGTTAGTTTTAACATTCCCACTATTCTAAGAGCAAATTGATAAATTATATACTTATTCCTGGAACTTACTATAATAATTATTCTGTGTAAAACATTGCTCAGTTACTTTTCTGCCGGATGAATGGAAGATTGTGTAGACATTCTTCAGTGACTATTAGTGCATTGAAGCAATTAACTTTCCGAGTCTTTTAATGATTTTTACATAAATATTATGCTGGCAAAGATAAAGGTGTACATTGATAATTGAACAAGAGAACAAAAAATCCATGTTTCCCATAGTCTCTCACGAATTTTCGTACTTCTTTTATGTTTTTACAAACTTTTCATTTGTACCTATTTGATAATTGTATTTTATGGACTTTCTTCCTTAAAACTATTTTTTATTTTTTAGCACTATGCCTGCCTTAACGAATATAAGTCCCACAAGCTACCTAACATGGCGCTTCGATTTACTTATTCCTCACCGTCGCGATGTAGAGACAAAGCTGAGGGGATGCACACGTAATAGGGTAATTTTCCCACCCTAACATGGGATTTTCAACTACCATGTAAGTGAATTTTACTCCCGAGTGCGGTAATTATATCTTATTTCTATAGAAAAAAAAGTGTTTCCTAAACAAGTTTCCGAATATTAACTTACATTTTTCAGGTAATTTTCCCGACATTTTTACAGTTTTTTCTAGTTAGACAAGCTGAAAGTTGCTATATTGACGTCACCGCTATTTAGTAACGAATTCCTATATAAACCACCGAATACCTCCACAACAAAAAAAAGAAATAAAAATTCAAACGAAATTATTTTGTCGCAAAACAAACGCAATTTCTATCTTAGAAGAATCGCAGAGATGTTATACAGTTCTAGGTACGTGTTTTGACAATTATTCCTAAAATATTCATACCATTTATGCATAGATCCTTCATTAAACGTGCAGTATTTGTATGAAATACAGTACCTAGGTACGTGTTTTGACAATCATTCCTAAAATATTCATACCATTTATGCATAGATCCTTCATTAAACGTGCAGTATTTGTATGAAATACAGTACCTAGGTACGTGTTTTGACAATTATTCCTAAAATATTCATACCATTTATGCAAAGATCCTTCATTAAACGTGCAGTATTTGTATGAAATACAGTACCTAGGTACGTGTTTTGACAATTATTTCTAAAATATTCATACCATTTATGCATAGATCCTTCATTAAACGTGCAGTATTTGTATGAAATACAGTACCTTTGTGTCCGCGGATTTGCCCGCTTGTACTACACAAAATTACAGGTCTACATTTTTTTTATATTAATCCTATTTGTTTCCCCTCAAAGTGCTACGATAGCAATTTTAATTTTTGAACTGCGCGTATACAAACAGTTGTAATACTGTTAAAAATGACCTTATCCATTTACTCCTGTATATTCCTCAAGGGCAGAATTTTGACAAATCCGTTCTTAATGAATGCCTATTCCCAAACGATTGACCACAACTAAAACGTCACATTTCTGCGTCCAGCGTTTTGGTTCGCAAGTTCATGAACCAGTGAGGACTTTTCTTTATTATATGTACAGGTTAGAAAAAAAGGCATAACCTTATCTTAACGGATATATAAGCTATTGAGTAAACCACGAAAACACATTCAACCAATTCTCACACTTTAAAGCGCCGAGTTTCAAAAACAATCCTGAAATAACTTTTTAGACATTTATATAGGTAGCATTTCAAAACAGAGCATAATGATATCTCATCCGGACAATGAGTGTGAGTGAAGAGATTTGGGCGGCTCTTAACAGCGCGGTCTTGAGAGCCGATGAGGGCGATTGAAGTGAATATGGAGTGGTGCAGGAATTAAGGGGCGGGGATAATGGGTGATCCCCGAGAAAATTCGCCGACCAACGGCATCGTCCGGCACGATTCCCACTAGCGAAAATCCGGTGACTTGGCCGGGGATTGAGCCCGGTTTGCCTTGGAGGGAGGTGAGCGTGCTAATCGCTCAGCCACCGTGGCCCTATCGGGACAATGAAATTATGGAATTCTTCAGAAAAAAATTTCTACCCCTTTTCATCCTCTTTTGTTTTCAATTTTGAAGAATTCTATCATTTGGGTGCCTGCACGCTAATGCGAAGCCATCCACAAGTTTTTATTATTTCTCATGCAGCAGGTTAGGCTGTGAGTTGCTTAATGTGTCAGTCAATAGAGACACTTCTTATTATTCATACAGATTTATCAACGGTGGCAAGATTAATTTGTAAAGAGATAAGTTCTGGAAAAGTGTTACGTAACATTTTAAACTGTATACCACCAAAAATAATTGCGAAATATGGGAACACGTCTCAAATACTTAAATGGCTATTTTCACTAATATTTGTGTTGCAGTTAAAGCACGTATAATCACGTGTGTACTTAAAAAAAAATGCAAGAATTTAATGAATGTCATGTTAGTAAATAATTCTTGAGTAAGTTACATATCCCAAGCAGCAAAAGTCAGTATAGTTTTTCATTTAACTTACTTGTACCTGTCATTTTTAAAATATAAATATTGAAGCGTTGCGTTTGCTAAATATATGTATTTCTGTACAACCACATTGTTAAAAAATATTTCTAGAATGCAAATCATACCGTAACATCCACTATGGCCATTCCATGATGTTTACCTTGATATCGCATGGCTACATGTGTAACTTATATAAAATGTTATTAAGTTTGATACATAAATA
Source organism: Dryococelus australis (assembly GCA_029891345.1). Lineage (NCBI taxonomy): Eukaryota > Metazoa > Arthropoda > Insecta > Phasmatodea > Phasmatidae > Dryococelus > Dryococelus australis. The sequence goes on from CM056999.1 coordinate 52,447,922, forward strand.
ATGTAAACATAATATCGCTTAGTGAAACTGCTCCTAGTTCTGTTGCCTTGCTGTGAATATAAATCAACTACGTGCGAATATATATATATATATATATATATATATATATATATATATATATATATATATATATATATATATATATATAATATTTGACAACTCTAATGCAATTACAGACACGTTTTGAATTAAAGCGTAGTAAGGTTTCTTTCTCAGGGACGACAGGATAGTAATTATTGTAAAAAAATTAATCTCCAGCTTTCAAGTTTAAGAGCAACAAAATATTTAAAAAATAATAATTTATCATAAATTTTATAAAACTATTGGCATTGTCAATAACGTTTTTAACTTTTGTAGTCAAATAAATTGCCAAGCTACGAGGCTGTACCAAGATTAATTGTATACACTTTGAATGGCTACAATAAAATAATATATCTCCCTGTATAAAGCATTTGGCCATCACACGAGCACTCAGTTCAGAATTCAAGCCTCCACTTATTCCGAGCGTCAGAAAAATAGCTATAATTCCTCCATCCGATATCGCAATAAATAATCCAGAATCGGCTGGCAAATCGTGTACACCTACGCGAACAAAGCCCATTTGAACTGGACGACAAAGACAGAGAGCGCATCGCTGTTCGTCGGTCCGGGGCGCAGCCCATTATATTCTACATAACTGCCACATTATAATGACAAATGATTGACGGGGGTTGGTTCGTGGAGAGATGGGGGAGGGGTCGTGAAACAATGGTTTAACCGGGGTGGTGGGGGTGGAATGGGCGGTCAACATCAGGTGCGCGTGCCCGGGTACTGTAATCCTTGTCAATTGTCCAGGGGTGGTTGGGGGCGATGGCGGGGGAGGAGTATGAGGGGTGTAAAAGGGTTACTCACGAGGGGTACGAGGTAGAGTGCTGACGGGAGTGATGTAGTCGGTGTGTGCTGTGGCTTCTAGGCAAACATCGCACAGAAGGGATGCCGGCCGGGGACCCGCATATATGATGTCGCAAGTTACACACCCTCCGTTGCTTGCCCCCCCCCCCTTCCCCTGTTCTTCAACCCTTGTTTTCCTCTCTGCGGCTCCTGCCAACTTCGCAGAAAGGGGCCCGCTAGACATCCGACATACCATCCTGGTTCGACACTAGTCCAGGGTTGCCAACATCTATGAGTGGGTGAGTGCAGAGATTTGGGTGGCTCTTAAACTTCGAGGTCTTGAGAGACGATGCCGACATCTATGTATAAGATTTCGGTACATTTTCTGTGGCGATTATAAAATTTCTAAAGAAGTAATAAGATCCTAGAAATATTTTTACAAATCCTCATAAAAATATAAACGTGCACTTTAATAGTTACGTCCATGATAGAAGGCGCAAAACATTCCAGTTGCTTAAGTGACCATGTTATTATCACACATGAATTGTTTGTTGAATTTTACATCAAATAATGATTATGTGAATAATTTTTATATCTTTACTTCCTGATGTCTATAATGCAAGAATTTTCATACACATTTTACACACCTATATTCTTAATTTTATTTTTTCAACACCGAAACAAATATATAGGTTGTTCACGGTAAACTGAGCACTTTTGAAAGCCCTGCTTCAGGCATTCTTGCTTGCGCAATATGTATTTTTCCGCTATATGCAATATTAACACTGCCATGGGTCTGATAAATTTATTCCTGCGTCTGTCAAATTAAACTGTAATACTAATAGAAAAGTAAGTCACAAATTTGCTAATTCTTACACTTACATGGATTAAAAATCAGAAAGCAAGAGAAATTATTTCCGATTTTCACAAAAACTTATTTACCTAACACCTTTATTTGAAGACGTGGAACTACTTTCCCTCCAATGTTACCAACTTTACAAGACATGTGCCACTCAGTGCGCCCGTTAAAATAGATACAGGTGTGGGTAGTGACATTCCTCAAAGGTTGATTTAAAAAATGCTCACTTTATCGTGAAGAACTTTTCCCTATACGTAGGGACATGCAAAATTCGCGTTATTATTTAGCATCAGGCTGAACTGCACACAGTACTGTATGCACTGGAGTCGGCCTCGTTACTCAGTTTCCTGCGCAGATGAGAAGCCGCGCCCTTTCTGGTCGAACTTTCACGTGATTGGGCAAACACAACTGCGAAGTGTTCATTTAACGGCGCAGAGTTACCCGGGGTGTGTCACATGAGGTATGGTCAAATTAAAAAGTCATTGCCAAGGTACACGTGTTTGAAGTTTGACGTGTCTCCAGATAATAACGCGAACTTTGCACGTCTCTACATATATGTAACACTTTCTCTGCTTGTAGTGTAAAGACCGCATAGCCGTACATCTTCCGCACGTCTCCCCGTGAACTACAGAATTTCCCTTCTCGTATGAAAATTCCCGTGCTGTTACTTTCTCCGCAGTGCACTAGGCTGGGTCACGCCCCGATTTTCGCAGTTCGGGGAACACGGCGAAATCTACCGTTCATCTGATAATTATATCGCGGTGCTCGCGTTTCTCCCTTGCTTGCAATTCTGTCTGCTCCATCTCACTTCGGCCCCTCAGAGCGCTGAATATTTCGCTGTCAAAGAACGCAACGATCACTCGAATCATCTGTGCAGAAAGACGACACGGTCCCCGAAATCATCACTTTCCCAGGGTCACTTATTATTTCACACTTCATGACGCCAATCGATTTAGATGTTAATAAATCATATGTATCTCCTACAGAACTCGGGGTTTTTGTTAGGCATAATTAACACAAAATAATTAAATACGTAATTAAATTAATCCAAATCCACCACCACAATTTTGATGACCTGTATAGTTTAGTAAATTCCGTCATTATATTTGAATACTCGTTAACAGCTCTAAATTATTGTGCCTGACATTTCAAATATAATTGCGGACAACGCTTCATCAAATTTTCAACACAAAGCTGTTTTTCGTGGCATGCCCACAGCCGAAAGTTTATTCACATAACGTTCGCATTTGTGGAACAACTTGTCTACAAAAAGTGACTGGCAATTTGTAGAGTGGGTAACTACGAAGATATTTTGCGCATTGTTTTTGCATTGCCTTTGTCCAGATCCGTTGTCGTACTACAGACCATCGAGCAAACAAAATTACTTCGAATTTGCTACTTGGACAGGAAGTTCTCTTACGAAATGAAGGCAACTAATGAAATGCTAGTTTATTTTCGTAATTCTCTAATTTTCTTGCTGTAAAAGGATTTTTCTCTTGCATTGGTTCAAGGTATACATTTCTAAATGAGTGAAAACAAAATATCGTTATCTTTAATAAATAACAATTTTATTCCAGAAATGCTATTTCGCTGTATGCTGCGAGAATTAATTAATAACGAATATGTGAATTCGTCTAAGGTTTTACGTAAGCTGTTCTATAAAATCTTCACGTATATAAAACATTAGATAAGCTTTAGATATTCTACTGAATAAAAACATCCAAATTATTGAGATTTTTTATACAAACATCCAAATATTTGGAATATAAATTTTCAGAACGCTGGGCCATGAGCGGGAAAGCATTAAAATTAAAATTTATTTCAAAATAATTTCGTTATTTCAGGAGTTCGAAAATAATTTAAGAAAACATTATTAGAACTACGAAATTCAGTGTTTTATTGATGTTCATTTTTTTTGTGGCGTTATTTGTGGCGAATTACGCAATAACAAGTAATTTGTACGTAAATTATTCTAAAATATTTCTCTCTTACGCTAACTGAAAACTTGAAATGCCTCAACGAAAAAAAAAACAGGTGGTGTATAAAACATTAAGTATTACTGACTTAGGACATTACGGAGCTACGCTATAGGATAAAACACGCAAACAATTCAACGAAATTGTATTCTAGTGAATGACGTAGTCTGCGTTTTCAGTGATAATAAAATTGGCAGGGCTTATTAGCGAAACGTTTGGTAGCTTGTGTGAATTTGAAACAAACCTGGGATCATTAATGATGAAGCATCCGAGTGCGATTATTTTACTCCCCACGTTGCTGGTTACACTGAAACGTATGGTGTTATATATGTTTCGTGTGTGCTAAGCCTACAAATATAAGCGCGAGTTTACTATACTCTGAAAACGCAGCTTCCACTCAAAACAGAACACATGAAATACACTATAATGACGACAAAGAATTCTATTACTGCACAGTCTATCAAACAAACAGTGAAATGAGCATTTAATTAATACTAATAAAACGATAATGCAAACCATTAATACTCACGGTTCAGCAATAATAACATATGCAGGACAAATTCAATAGAAAGCTCTTCTCAGAAAATTATTTAAATGGTTTACATTTGGCAGTATAGTGAAGTACTTTAGATCCAGGGATAGTTTAATACAGTGTCTATTCTAAAATCTCTCTCACTTTAGTTCACTTTATCAGTAAATCTTATTAATAATTTGTCTTTGCTCATTTAATAAAGTTAATTCATAGATACATTTGAACTCCATTTCTGAAGGAAGAGTGGGCAACTTTCGAAGTAGTTCAGTAAGACGAAATCATCAAAGTCTTTAACAAATATAGCAGGAATTTAATAGAACTGCTGCAGTATATGATCACAATCTGGGAAATAATATCTATATACAAAATTACAACACGTTAAAACAATAAAAATATTCAAATTAAAATACCCTATTATTTTTCCAGAGTTAGGGCAAGCAAGCTCGCAGCAATTGATCTTCTTTACACATGTTACAGCATATGGTCCATTATACAGTGAGAGTAGGTTACCAGTGATAAAGCCCCAGAACTTTCTAACATTTGCTGTCGTCACTAACACAAGCTGGCCGACTTGAACTGTTTTAATTCATAATCTTTTAGTAAACTGTTTTCTCTTCTCGGCCGCTAAAAGAGTCTCTGCCACATCAATAATTTAAGCTTGTCTCTAACTTCTCTCTCTTGAAATTGAGTCTCCTCTACTGTAACTGAGGGGACTGGTAGTTTTTCAGGAGCAAAATGCTGGATCGCTGCCCAGTCATAATCTCCATAGTGGTGAACGTGGTTGGTTCATGAACTGTGTTATTCATGACGTATTCGAACAAAGTTACGCCGACATTGCTGACTGGTGGTAATATATTCGTACCATATTCGCCGATGATTTCATTCGCCTTTCCACGGGGTTACCTTATGGGTGCCCTACAGTGACCGTAGTGAGCAAAATACATAATTTCTCGGGGCTCTCTTGTCAGATTTTGCCTGTAAATTGATGACCCTTATCGGACAAAACACACTTAGGCCGGCCGACTTCTTCTACGAATAATTTCAACTTGGACAGGACCGTTTGTGCGTTAGCCTTAACTACTGCATGCAACTTTGTAGACTTAGTAAACACATCCATGATTGCAGAGTTATATGTTACTCTGCCTTTGGACTGAGGAGGCAGACTGAATAAGCCATCTGAAATTAAGTCAAGTGGACGTTGCGGAATAATGGGTTTTATTTCTCTCATCAAATTTTATGGCGCGTGCTTGCATTTCTGACACACGTCGCATGAGCGAATGTGGGCTGTGACAGCTTGTTGCATTCTGTTGCAATAAAATTGACTTGTCAGGGCCTCGTAGGTTTTCTTGATGCCCTCATCACTTAATATTTCATACATGTCATCTAACAAATTTTATAGTAGCTTGCCTGGAACTACTAATTTGCAATCCTCCTCAAATTCCATTTTTGACTTACTATGATAAAATAAAATGATATCTTTAATGATACAAAACATAGTATGTAGCGTGTATTCAGGAGGTAATTGCATAATCTTGCCAGAAATAACTTTACGAAATTTTCATCATATGTTTCTGTTCACAAATATTAGTAAAATTCTTCTGCCAACCAACAGACACATTTGCTTTCTTCTTCACCGGAGCAACCTGCGTATTTTTCACATTTTCTATCAGCATGTGCAGGCTAATCATCTGGTGTACAGCTTAAATAATCAGCTGCAACAAGGCTCGTTCCCTTTATGTGCTGGTATTCAATATGAATTCTTGTATCAGTAGTGCCCACCTCGTAAGTCGACTACTAAAAATTCTGCCGGTCTTCAGGCTGACTAAGACTCGATGGTCAGTACGCAAAACAATTTTCTCACCTATGAGTAAGTTTCAATATTTTTGAATAGCCCTACATTACTACTATCATTTCCTTCACCGTTACCACGTAGTTACGTTCGGGCTTACTTAAGGTACGACATGCCATTGCAACTGTCTTTTCGACCCCGTCATTATTTAGCTGAGCAAGCTTGGCCCCTAAGCATAGGCTGATGCGTCTGTGTACAGATAATAAGTATCGCCTATTATTGGGTGATTGATTACGTATTCATTAAAAAAAAAAAAGTCTCGTAATGGCTTCAAATGCTGGTCGCCGTGGCTCGGTCCACTCCCAGGGAACATCCTTCTCTAATACCTCGAACAGCGGCAATGAAGTACTGGCAACTTTATCAGATTAGTTTCTGTAGAAACCGACTACACCAAGAAAATCTCACAGCGGTTTTACATTAAGCAGCATGAGGAAATTAGTGAGGGCAATTAATTTATCTGGAACAATACATATGCTTTCTGGTATAAGAATGTGGGCAAGAAAAGGGACTTCTCTTATAGAAAACAAAGATTTATTTAATTTAACTGTCATGCTGGCTGCGAATAATATTGAGAACACAATATTAATGTGTTTCAGGTGCTCCTCAAATGTGGCTGACACAATCAGGATATCGTCCAAATACGATCTTGCAAACTCTGTGCAATCTTCGCCTGATGCAATATCCATGCAGTGGGTATACTCTGCGATGTTATTACTGAAGTCAAATGGTAGTACTTGAAATATGTACTTTTGGTTTCTGAATAAAAATCGAATATGTTTTATGGAGTCCTCTGTCAATGGAATTCGCCAATTGCCATGCGTTAAATCTATTGTGGTCATGTATTTTACACCTTGATGTAACCTCAGCAGCTCCTCTGTAGGCATTTCACTCTCTCTGTTTTTTTACAGTAATTCAGTTGATGCACTGTCTGTCCAAATATATGCGTATTGTTCCGTGCTTTTTCCTGACCCACCCGTGGGACCTGAATAAGGGCTGGAATCATGCTGAATGGTATTCCATCAAAGCATTAAATGTAAATACTTGGTCATTTCTAGCATATCGGATAAGTTTTACTGTGAAATGGTTCACCCGGAATTACTTGTATGTCAGCCTGAAAATATTAATTTCTACCTGGCTTCTCTGGAAATATAGCCCCATGAGCTGCTGATAACTGTTCAAGTATTTACTTCTGGTTACTGGTGATAACATCCACACTTGCAACAGCACGGTAAATATCTTCTGGGGAGGCTTAAACTGCAGGACTTAGATCTTTGCTTACTGGACAAATTTCACTCTTCAGAGAACATAGAGAATGGTCTGAATATTTTATAACTTCTAGTGAGGCTAAAGTATCTAATGCTTTTTCATGTCTGCTGACAAGCCACCCACCAAAATCCAAGCTAATTTTGTAGTGTGTTTAAAATTCTGCTCCCAACACTAAATGTTTACTTTGGCCTTTTATGATTAATGCAGAAACAATCTTCAGATTTCCTAGGCCTTCAATAGTCAAAATCACCTGTTGATTTACTACTGGGCTAGATCTGGACGTAGCTCCAACAATGCATAAGTTAAGCACTGGGAAAACTGGCAACTTATAATTAGAGCTCTGTATGGCTTTAACTAGCTATTCTGAAACACAGCTGAACTTATCCCCGCTGTACAATAATGTGGAAACTTGCAAGTTACAAAATCAATTCCGGATATAAAGTTTCTTGAAAATTTAAAATTTCTTCAAACGGCTCACTTAATAAAAATTTTCTCTCAGTTTTGCTCAACAACAGTATGAATAATCACTTATTCTAGCTACCCAGTCTAACTTGTACTTCTGTATTGGTTTTACTTTCTGTAGAAATAACTGTGGACCCCTCTAGTAGACTAGACTGTCCTTCGGTCAGCGATACGGACCCAACTTTGCCGACACCTACCAGTTTAATTTCCAGTTCTGGTACATGGTGTTACCATCTGGTCTTGAGGAGTGTTTACTCCTGTCACCCCTTGGTGACGTGGGTACAAAAACAGGTTTGCATGGGTCTAGTGGCTCCTGATTGGCAAAGTAACCCCCCCCCCCCCCATGATGTACAACAAAACCCGGATTGCTGTGAGAGTGAATATTCTATTCAGTACCTGTAGCTACCTTTGGTACTTCAAAATTATGAGTGGCACTTTTGTTTGGTACTGGGATAGTGCTCTGTGCAAGCACAGCTGAACCATAATTATGGGACCTATCTTGTTGTTCCTTACTCTTATCTGTCCAGTCACACTGGTTTTATGGACTACTTGGAGCGGCTGGCTCAGTAGGATGCAGTTCATAATTACTGTGTTGATCGCTAGGACCTCTTCATCGACCACCTCTACGATATACACCTCTTTGACGGTACCTTCTTCTGTGGTACTGCCTGTTATACCAGTTCCAACACCCCCCCCCCCCTGGTTTCTCGGCTGGTAGGGCTCGGTATGATAATTCTGCACTCTGGGATGGCACTCATACCTAGGCAGACCTCTCTGCTCAGACTCAATATTATTAGTGTACATAGGCTGCGTTCTTTCATTATTTCCTTACCAGTCAGAATCTATGTTATTTTCTTGTCGCTGTAGCTTATATCTCTGATCGTATGCTGATATATCCTCCCTGAAAGATGCAATGTCGCTAAGATTTCTGCCTCTTCAGTGCATTTGGCATCTGTATGGTAGCTGATGTAAAACCATAGCAAAAAAATCTTTGTCACGAATTGGTGGATCCATGTATCGCGGTCGTGCATATATCTTGTAGGGATGTGTATCCAACTTTTTGCCTTTACCTGGCACAAACTTTTCACCATGGAGTTGGACTGCTAAATTGCCTTGGAATTTTGTGTTTAAATAATATGCTATGCATTTCTCTTTAAAATCTGAGTAGGTGTTGGTACTTGGCCGATTTATCTCCCACCAATAGTATGCTGTGCTGCGCAGGTTTAGATTCAGACACCGTAGGGTTATCCCCTATGTGGCCTTTGACACGCGGTACCTGCTCCACCACTAATTTTGAGAGATGATGGAGCAGTGTGCTAACTGGTGTGCTGTGTTGTGGAGCCATGTCTTGCGAAACTGTAGCTGATGTAGGTGAATTTTTGTGTAGTAAGATATTGGTAGGTCGCTTTTGTGAATCACTACATGGGGTTTCCGACAATCTTTGCTCCCTAATAGAGGCAGCAGCTCTGTCTAATTTCTCTTTCAGAAAATTAACTTTTTTGCCCACTTTTGCAATATTGGCATCGGTTTTCTGCCTTTCGTTGTGCGCAGACACTTCGATTGGTCGTAACTTGTCCTCTAAGTGCCTGTCAAAATAATCAAGTTGCGCAGAAACTTGCTCGTTTACAACTTCTAGGTTGGGCCTACACTATGCCCTCTTCTCTAACTCGTTGAAACGCAGCTCTTTTTCACTGGCCTGTACAGCACTCTGGTTCTTTACAAATTCAATTTCCCCATGCGTGGTTGCAATTTCCTCTCGCAACTCTGTGGGTACCGTGTTTACCTAGGCCTGCAAGCTCGATACCTGGTTTGCCACGCTCTGACTCAGCTGTGTTAATTTCACCTGCATTTCACCCATACTATCAGTTCGATTTTCTTTCGTCTGGTCCATACTGTCTCGCACCTGTCGTACTTCCAGTGTAAGGGTTTCCTGCATTTCCATGTACAGTGATGCATTTTACTATATTGTGAAGTATTTTTCTTCTAGTGTTTGTCGTAATTAACACGCATGTCAGCGCCTCTAGCACCAGTGTAATTTCTCTCCATTCCTTCCGTTAGGGTAATTCCACCCTCCTTACGGCAATCCCACCCTCCTTTGAGAAAGTTTTGGCTGTGCCACTTTATAAAATGGCCACAATAACAAAAATCAATCAATTTTTTAATTCTACCTTGTCCCACAGTAAATCCGCAATTCTTTCGGATCTCTAATTATAACCTGTAGCATGGTCACTAGAGTAAGTTTCTACTTGACAGTATCGTGACTTGTGTTGAGAAGTATGGACCTGTTTGATAATCGTAAGCAGAGTGCACAGTGCTTGTGTATTTGTGAAACCCCTGAACACTTTCCAGACCACGAATGACACACACACTTCTAATGCTACTGGTTGTTAATGCCAAACTTGAGAACTTTTGGAGGCCCTGCTTAAGATCTACTTGTATGCACAATGGGTATTCTTCCGCCATATAGAAAATAACATTGCAATGTGCATGGTGCATGATTAATTTACTCATGTGTTAGTCAAATGAAACTCAGGAATTATTAAAATAATGTAAATATTTTAAGAATTTGAAACTTCTCATACAAAATTGCATTAAAAATATAAAAAAAACGTATTATTTCAGTTTTTATAAATGTTTGTCTAAAACATTTTAAAGTCAGCATTAAATCATGGAACTAATTTACCTCTATCGTTACCAATTTACCGAGCACTAGCCAGTAAGTGTACCCATTAAATTATATGCTGGTAGGGGCAGAGAAAATGCTGATTAAAAATATTCTCATGTAACTATGACAGCCTATAGTATTGTGAACAATGCTGGGTGCTGTTCATAAAAAACTTACTTTTGTCTCGTACTATGCATAAATTGAAGAAATAAAATAGCAACAGTGTAATAATCAGCTATCTTTTGTCAATAGTAACGGTTCTCTACTCGTAACACAGTACAACCTAAATGGTAAAAACTATGCAAGATGCTGTATGACGAAGTATGAAGTAATCCTGTATCGCCTATACTGTCTGAATTTAACGCTATCGGAATACCATACATTTAGCCTATTTGAATAAGTCACTTCCCGAAGGAAAGGGTATTCATGAACAAGAATAGATCACAAAGTTCCTTACGGGATTTCCTTGAATAAAGGGAGCCATGTTTCTTTAGGGACATTGCCAAGATCGATGTAGATGTTCCGATTATACAAATATGTTTCGTGATTAAAGAACTCAGTAGTTTTGTGAGGTAGAAAATACGGCTATTTGTTCGCTGGCAACCAAGTATAAAAAAATCTTGGAATGCAATATTTCGGAAATAGAGACTGTGTTGCGCCTGTTAAAATTATGCGAAGGAAAATGCACTTATTGGATATATTTTTGAAATGATCACCCATCTAAACTTGATTAAAATATCATTTTTAAAGTTAAATATTATTTAATGTTTTTAAATTATTAAATTTAAAACATTTCTACTGGCTTTTAATGAACATATCATGAGTAGTGTTAAAACATTTACTAACACGAAAGTGTATTTTTGGTTTAAAATTGCCGGTGTTGCAGTTAAACTCCAAAAACGATTATTATTGTTTGTTTCGCATTCAGAGGGTGATCTTCTTTCAGTAAGAATACAGTCCTCCTTAGTCGTGATCCAGCGAGTGACAATTCCGACGTAACGATCGTCAATGACTGGAAGTTGCAAAGGGCAAAAATGTCTTGTACGTTGCATTCCAACCAGCTTGAAGTGAACTTTTTCAAAAGAAAGTAGTTTAGAAATGAATGAAACGATTCACTCCTGAAACGTGAACCTTTAGCACATTGTACACCACTCAGGCGGCCGATTAGGCAACCATCTTGAACAGACACATCATAAGATGAAGCGTAAATAAGAGCGTTTATACGCATAGACTGCATAAAAGCAATATTTCTATAAGATTGTCCTTCATGCTTGCAGTCCTTAAAATTGGAACGATTTAGAGGTCACTTTTTATGCAAATTTGCCTCGTAATCAAAGAGTCAACGTACGAACTTATAAATGTGTAGTTCTCGCAGTATTTTTGTAATATAACCTGATTGACTAGACGATTTACGTGGATTCCTCAACAAATCTTTTTGGACGTAAAACATGGTCGGCCAAAATTTTACCTTTATAAAAATATATGTTGTTCGAAATCTCAGGCAGTACTCGGGACACATTTTCTGCAGTTTACCCATTTACACCGTGTCTGTGATTATAGTATTCGTTCTCTGGTCGTATCAGAAACGTGAAAAACGATGCCGTTTTTCTACTGACTCACTATATCTTCTCTGACAACAATGCAGGCCATTAGTAGAGGTACTTATTCAAACAGAAAGGTGGTTATTTTGGTATTTGATTTTTCTTGTTTTGAGATACTTTCATCGTTTTAAAAATACTTCCATATTTTTCCTACATTACCAAAATTATTTCGAACTTTGAAAAAATTTCACGCGGCACTGTCATGTTGAAGCTCACGCCAGCTCTCTTCTTATGAACAGCCGCGTGGTTTAGTGGTCAGATCACTCACCGCGCCTGAGCCGGGCTCGATTACCGACGTTGTCAGTACCAGTTTTTTTTTCACCGGCCGACGTAGCCGTTGCATGGTGGGTTTTCTCGGAGCTATCCCGTTTCGCCTACCATTTCAATCCGCTCTTGCTCAGCTCATTTCCGTAGGCGCTGATGAAGATGATGTAGAGTGTTTTACGCGCCGCCCGAATTTCTTGGATTGACTGTACCTTCGCTTACAATTGTTTAATGTATTTCGTGTTGTAACGTTCAAGGTAAAAGGCGAAATTAAAGCAAATTTCTTTAGCCAGTGTTTCGCAGGACGTGCCAGATTGTAAAAAACAAAATTCTTACGTAATTTTCTTTTACAATTTAAGAAATAGGCAGTGTTGCATTCAGTTATGGTCCTCTGTTAACACTCAATTGTGCTTCAAGAAAAGCACGGAACTGAAGTTAAATACAGTGCTATAAATAAAAATATATAATACCTTTTACGCTCGTACTTTTACGAAAAACGATACTCAGGTTATGTCCCTAGGAAATGCAGTATTTGCGTTTTTCATTTGCTTTGTCCAATGTGAATTGTTACACAAGTCCTACATAACACCATTGTGAGCTACAATTTTGGAATTTAAAACATTTGCTTTGAAGTTCTTAGCAACTTGAGAAGTGTTTCCTCGAAATGAAAGACCATTCGTTGCTCCGTACGAGCGCACTCGCAAAATATATTCTGGCAATTATCACATGCCTTGCGCTCGCCGGAGTTAAAAATTCATGAAGTTTTTAAGCACGCGTTGAAAGCTTGTCGGAATTTTGCGAGCACTTCATACGTGACCTCCATTTTCAAGTGTCCTGAACAATAATCCCCTCATTCTCCCGTCTACTCTATTCTTGACGCTTTCATCTCTTAGCCGCATTCTTACATCATCCACGTCACAAACTTTTCAGTTCTATTGAATAAGAGCGCCTGGCGTTTATCGAGATGAAAACTTTGCGGCAAAATTCTTTTATTTATAGTTAATTTTTATGGGCATTAGTGCTCAAGATTTTATCACAAGCTTGTGAATTGCAGCCGTCCGATGTTACTACGCGAGAGTTCAAACACGCTGAATGACGCGTCTGGCATAAAAATGCGTTTGGTTATTCACAAGTCGCGATATGTTCTGTAATATGAATATAGTTTTTCCATCGTTCGGAATATTAAAATTCACTTAATCTTTGCTAGTACTCAACCGAAGTCCAAAAACGATACAATAAAAATTATAATTTTTAATTAACAAAACTTGAAGCTACAACGGAATAGGAGACGAAGAGTGTATGTAACTATTGGCTATTCACGGTAAAGTGAGCAATTTTGGAAGCTGCCTCATTTGGAATAATAGTACAATAAGTTTTACGTTTGGGCGTTAACTTCCGAGCGCGGTGGTATACAAATGCTGTGTTTGTTACTTACATAACGATATTTATTTTAATAGGTCGATAAAGATAAGAAATGGCTAAAAGAAAAAAAATAACTAGGGCCTCAAAAGTGCTCACTTCTCCGTGAACAGACTATACATACAAGTATATGCTCTAATTTAATTATTAACAGAAATTTATTCAATGATTTCTGTAAACATGAATAAAACAGGTATAGGGAACATAAAAAAATATTAACATTCAACAGTGAACTATGAATGGCTTTAATAGGCACTGTTCTTTTTATTTCGATATTTTTTATACAGATATAGAAATATCGAAAGGCTTGCTTTTTATTTCGTAAGACTTGGTACGTACTTTCTTTGCTTTCCACTACTATTTCCTTCAGACAAAACTATAGTAGGTTTATTAAATTTCTCTATAACATCACGTAGATAATATTTTACATTTTTTCGAGTATATCAAGTTCGGATATGTTATGTCAGGATGGATTTATGTTTCGCATTTCTAAATATATTAGGAACATACGACGTCTAAGTTTTATAATAACTCAAGCCTGGAATTCTGAATAAATATCTCCTTTATTTTCCCATACATTGATATTGTAAAACAAATTTTCGAACCAAATAAATATTTTCAAACTACCCCCAAACAAGAAATATATGTTAAGTAAAAAAAAAACTTTAATAATTGCGCATACGCTGTCATCGAAAGGCAAGGCTCATGAAATATTTTTCCTTACTTCGTAGTGAAAACTATCGGAAAACATCAACAAATAATTCACGGTAACAGTAGAGCCGATACAGGTAGAAAAAATTACTTACTCACTTTACTTCCCGTTTCTGTTTATAAACACACATACCTAAGTGAAAATCACATGTATAGTGATCATATTGTTTGAGTAAAATAGACTTGGCACATTTCTAATGAGTGACATATATTGCAAATGCAACATTAACACAAACACACACAAACACACAAATCTTAAAACTTCGCAGGCTATTTGTAATATCGCAGTCGTGTGTTATGGAATATTGGATGGCATAGGTCGCCACACAATCAATGTAATACCTCTTAACGCACAACAGGCAACACAAGAGGCGGCCGCTGGGGGGTTGGCAAACGATTTATGTGGCTGCGGATACGTGAGACCGAACCCCTGCAGTCAAGCAGGAAGGGTGGGGGGGGGGGGTGTCGCTAGCTACCGCCGCGGAATACACAAGCGCGAGGGGGTGGCAAGGGTCAACGGTACACGGTCATTCGGGACATAAATTGAATAACTCGCCTTCGGCCCCGCCATCGCCGCCGTGGCAGCGCGGGCGACATTTCACGGAACCAGAACGCTGCAAGAATTTCAACGGGCGTTCGAGAAAAAGAAATGGCGACGCGTGATTTCAACTCGAGTGTTAGATTCGGAGTTTGGAAAGAAAGTAAGTAGATAGGAAACGTCTCATCAAATAAAACATATCCTAATCAGATTTAGTTATGCTTTTGTTTCAAAATTGGCGTTCCAGTAAATAAATCAGGAAGATGGCTCAGTCGTCTTAAGGATGTTTAAAAAAAAACGTGCTTCACGGGTTAAAAGTGTGAAACCGAAACGTATAATATTTATACATATTCCGAGTTGTAAGTTTCTCTGTACCAAACGCAATACCTTATTTATTCACAGAAAAATGTCTAATGTCCTTTCAACAAAAAAAAAAAAAAATTACACCCATGGCATTTCTTTAAACGTTTGCTGTGACAAAGTTAACCATTTACAAGATCTTATATTACTGTAATGCAAATATACTGTTGAAGTGTTAATCTTAATAAAACCGCTAAGTAATGTTGCCACAACCAAATGTGTATTACGCTAAAAATTAAAGGAAGAACAGAACATATGGTGTTACTGCGATACTAAAGAAATGGTCAACCAACAACAGTTTACACTGACATGGCGTCGTAAATTGCAGATAGTAGTGAACAGCGACAACCTCATAAAACGAAACCACTGTATTCATATTTTAAAGAATTGCACGAGAACTAAATGTAGCTTAGACCAGCTTCCAAGCCTTGAAAAGCAGTTTACGTGTGCCAAATATTTACACGTAATGAAAGCAAATTGCAGTTTGTCGTAATATTCCGCAATATCCACAATATGAAACGTTGTCAGATATGTGAAGATATAGCAGTTGATACGTCGTCAGGTTTCGTAAAGTGGAGAACATCATGTACGCAAGGGGAGCGTTTGATCCCTCTCCCGGCCATTGCTTTTTTTTTTTTTTTTTTTAATTGGTACATTTATTTTTGTGACAAAACAATTTAACTTTATTTATTTTACATTGAAATTTCTTTAAAGGAAATAAAATACAAGAAATTTTTAACACATATCTTAACACCAATTCAAAACATAATTTATTTTGCCGCATCATAAACACCCCCTTAATGTTGAACGTACTGCAAGGAGGTAATGTTTTTACAAAGGTACTTAATGTTACATTAACGTTAGTAGCTTAACATATTTCACTAACAGCAACAATAATTACTTACGGCTCACAGATAACTAAAAATTACTGCTGTAGTAACATTAATATTGTTGGCACAACACAAGACTTATTTCTGTGTTGAATCACACGCATGGTTCCTATTCTTTTAGTGTTTTAGATCCTTGTAGCAGAAACTTTTTATTCGAACCGTGTCACATTATGGTATATTCAGACCTCCAAACGTTGCAGCAATCAAAAAAAGCAAGAACGTAACGCGATAGGCATGAGTGTACATCCCTAAATTTTAATGGATAAGCGGATCTAAGAAAATATAAGGGTGTTCTATTAAATGCGTGGGGCAGTTGGAAAGCTTGATGCCACACAGTGGGCTCGGTTTTGCGTAACTTCCCCATAATTTTTCCACCAACACTCCCCGATAACTGATCTAGATACAATTACAGGTTTAAACCCACTTCAAACGAATCCTAAATACCGACTGCCACCCGGGTCATTATTTTGTTATTGCATTAACTCTGTGCTGTTACAGTCCAGTTAGCTCCTACCGTCCCTTGATTCTCGCATTACCATTCAAAACGCTTTAGTAAATCGCAGAACATATTAAAAAGCAATGCATTAGTATCAGGCATTGAACAACTAAGGCAGAGCAGACGCCATAAACTGCTTCCTACGAGTAATTATTTTCTTGTCACGTATGGTAGTTTTACGGGGAATATTTTATGAAATTGAATATCACGTAGAATGTAATGGTGATTAAAAATTATGTTTGTTCTCTTATCCGCTTGGAAAAGTAGACTTACTCATCGGGACACAATGCGTCTATTTTATTTCGTTCAATTGAAAAAGCAAATGACCACAATATTTCTGCCTTTCTTTAGTGCCTGAATGCACCATACTTGATAAGATTAGATACGAAAATGCCTGGACGATAAGGCTATCGAGTCACTAACAAAATGTACTTTTCCCAAAAAATGAATGGGAAATATCTTTTACTGATTGACAGTCGTAGCGATATCGTATGATTTGTTTGATGCCGCCAGATGATCACATATGATACTCATTCGGATGACTACGGGTCACATACACTTGGTTTCCCACTTTGTATTCCACGCAAATTCAGCTAGGCTATAGTACAACGTACTGCGTCAAATATTTTTGTACATCGAACATACGTACAATTTGTTATGGTCCCATATGGGGGCCATACAAAGTAAGCGGGGAAATGTAGACAGACGGTAGATATATTTTTTACTACTACGTAAATATATATTTAGGAGCTGTGAACGTACGGCGTTTACATCAATTTAGACACAACTCTGCACGATAAGTTACTATACGTTAAGACGGGGGAGTTAGATATATTATTTAATATTAAGTTACTGGTATTACTTTATGCCTAGTCACGCTATATTTATCTAAAGTCTGTATATTCTACTTGAACCACCAGCACGTCTTCACCTTATTGTCGCCGAAGGCTGCTCGTCTTGTCATCTCGGCTACGGCGGAATCTCGGCACACCCTTCGTCGCTCCATCTTGTGTCCCCGACGGCTGGCTGTGGTAAGACCGCACTCCGAGCCTCCGCCGGCGCTGAATACTCGCCGCGGATTGACAGACATTTCCGCGTTTCCAAAATGTCTCGCTGCTTGTGGCCTCGCCCTGGATACTCTGGTGCGTCGCTTCTCTGCGTCGTCTGGCGCGTTTAGGCAAGCGTTCGAGTCTAGCTTGCCCGCGCCCACAACATCTTGTAGAATCACAAGCTCTTGCAGGTTCACAAGACGAAATTTTTTAAACATAGTTAAAGTATTTATTCCCACACAAAAGCAGCACTCGTGTAAACAATGAAATTAAATTTATGTTGTTACGAAGATTTAGCTAACTGCTGAAAGCTATACGCCAGAGGAATTATTCGTGCAAAAACTTTAGGTAATGAGTGGTTGTCTACTGGCTATCCAGTCGAATGAACTTAGATATTAGTGCCAGGCCAATAAAAGTTCAGATGAATCCGCATAAAACACAGTTAAATCAATTTATACACTCTAAGTCCGAATCAGTGATTTCAATCAATGGAATAACGTTCACTGAAAATCAGTTGATAAACTACTGCTGTCCGGCGAATCAAGCAAATTTAGCTGGGAACAAGTGATTTATTGCTGTGACATTCTTGACATTCAGCGGGAATCACAAAAATTAATCAGTGAAATTCACCCACTAAATTAATTAGTTAGTTCACTGATTTGGCTCAGTTCTCACTGTTTCAAGTTTAGAGTGTAGTCCTACCAACAATTAAAATTATATTCAGAATTTTACTGACTCCAAAGGAGCAGTTTAACAGGTCTGCAGCTAAATCCTCTGATTTGGAGGAGTTTTAACAATTTCTATACGAAAGTGTATTTCATGGCGTAAATATTCTGACGATTGATGAATTCAGAATGGCTGGTATGTGTTGCTGTTATAAAATGAACTTTCCTAGATGGGTCGCCGAGTGTAATTTTGTATCATATAGAATATTCAATTGGTAATTTTATCGGCTCGAAAGTTTCAGACACCGTAAAAGAAAATTTCAACCACATTTAATATTTGCACAATTTTTTTGCTTTAGTTCATTATGGAAAACATACGTTAAATGGTTTCTGAGTTGCAGCTTGCAGCCGCAAAAATTAGCCAGCCAATTTCTCCTAACTAATGCGCGGAGAGACGCGAACATTCGGCGAGTTCAACTGAAGACTAGGCTAAGCTCGACAGTTCTGTACACACCACCGACGCTGACATCCGTTGGTTGTGTGTAAGCCAACTCAAAGCAGTCCCGTATGTCGGTGACTCCCATCTGCCTACTGTCGCAGCTCGAGAACGAACAGTTTACATTCCTTCCTCTTCCCCCCATGCCGTTTTCCCCAACCAAAATCGGGCTCCCACTTTCTCCGCCAGGGTCGTATATTTTTTCCGACGCGTGCTGTGAACGCGCAAAAATCCTATCCGCCTTCCCCCTACGGTAGACCTGTGTTGGCGGAACGAACGGCCGCCAGGGCATTATCTCCACTCCGGCCATGAATATTCAACGGCGGCGTGTTACGATAGGCCACTCACCCCCCGCCCCCTTCCCCTTCTTCAACCACCACCCTCACAGTGACCCTCCTTCAGCAGACAAGGCGGGTGGCAGGGTATAAATGGCTGTTGCCTGCAGGACAGGCCACCGCCGGCCGGGAAGTACAAATGACGGGAGTTTTCCAAGGGGCTTCGTGCCACTTTTCCCACAAGCAAGTCACTCCCCCAACCCCCCACCAACCTTACAACCCTTGGCGGTCACGCTGCTTGAAGGGAGTGAAGATCTGCTGTAGGGGTGCCTACAGTGCTGTGAAACGTAAGCTATAAAACTGTCTCTCCAACGTTCTCGTGCTCGACAACGATAATGCGGAAGCGACTACGTCAATAAAGCAGAAATAATATAGCTCCGACAAACCCAACACAACACGACGAAAATAGCTGCGACGACACGACTATTGAATTTTCACTGCGACTGCTTGAACTATAGCACGACACGACGCTCTCGTCGTTTTACCTAACTATTTAGATGGCGCTGATAGGCTATGCTAGTTTCAAAAACAGTGGACAAGAGGGAAATTTGGAATACATGATGGTGGCAAATTGCTATCGCTAATGCATACAAAGGTAAAATTATTATTTTAAAGAGATAAATACAGTAATATTCTATGTTTTTTCTTTTAAACAGTGTATTTACTATTGTAGGGAAAGCTTGCAATACAATTTCATTTTGCAACGTCGTACACTCTGCGTCGTGCGGCACAGCACGACGAAAATAACAAAAATTTCTTATCCACAATTGCTGGTTGGACGGCAGAATCTGTCGGGCTTACGTCAGATCTATCTTGTATTTCATTGGCTGTTTAGTTTTAAGTGTCGTATCGGGGCTGTCGTGTCGTGCTTGTCGGGGCTATGTGATTCCGGTATAAGAAATACAGGAAGTGACGCATGATACCTGTGAAATGCCCTCACCTCCCTTCATCATTTCACATTCTGACAGGCATAAATTTTTCCTGGGAATGCAGTAGCTGACAAAGTTATCTGTTCTACAGACAAAAATCTCTCCCTCCCTTTGACCGACAGGCATATGTCCTATATGCAGTTGATAGACAGGCGGCTGTTCGACACCGCAAGTAAACAGACAGTCAGCTGTTCTACAGGCTACCTGGCTGGCATGCAGCCTGTTCGACAAGCAGCAGGCAGGCAGACAGCTGTCAAGAGCCATCACCTGACACATGTACAGATGCTCGACACTGCAACTGATAGCCGGGCGGCTGTTTGACACCGCAAGTAATAGATAGTCAGCTGTTCGAAGACAGTTTTCAAGACACATTACCTGACAGATGTACAGTTGTTCGACAGTGCAGCTGATAGACAGCTGATCGACAGGTCAGGTGGCCGACATGAAACTTACAGACAAGCCTCAAATGATCGAAATTTGCCTGTTGGACAATTCGGACATTTGGCTTTCGGCCAGATTACTTTCGTTTTTGAAATTCCTTAAGATTATCAAAGTTAGGCATTGCATAGAGGCAAGTGCTGTTTCAACCGTGTTTGCTTTTTATGCCAGTTTTGCCCATATTGAAATCATATTAAATATCACAATTTTACTAGAAATAAAATATACCCAGAGTGGATGAGATTTTGGGCTTCTCGCATGCGATATATATCGCTGCTTGGCACGACAAATAAATACGAATGTTGTATCAACGCTTGTGTCTGGGGGAAAACGCCCACGAAGACAGCTCGAGAACGAGGATGCGAAACATCGTCCACGTTTGCAACGCCGTGACTGTAAGGCTTAATTCGTCCTGCGGCCGAGGAAGCCAGGTTGGCAGGACCCTACGCGTGTTCATACGTAAACAGATTTGCTGCGTCAATCCAAATTTACTGTTGGTGACACCCGCTTGAGAGTACTGTTTACGACCATGTAGGCTCGTCCGTGATTTAACACCAAACTGCGAGAGTATGTACTAGACACCAAGCCAAATGAACTATGAGGCATGCAGTAGGATTTAAAACTTACGTTAAAGAAATGACAGATTCATAGATATTTTCATCTGAAAAATAATTTTTCTTTTAGCACTGCCTATACTGGGAAAATTAAAACTTATTTATAAATAAAATGTGTATAATGTAACAAAACACGTTACACAATACTGTGTTATACTGAGTGAAGAGATTTGGGCGGTTCTTAACAGCGAGGTATTGAGTACCAATGAGGGTGATTGAGGTGAGTATGGAGCAGCGCCTGAATGTAGGGGCGGAGGAAGCGGGAGATCCCCGAGAAAACCCGTCTGCCAGTGGCATCGCCCGGCACGATTCCCACATACGAATATACGGGAGTGGCCCGGCCGGGGATTGAACCCGGTTCGCCTTAGTGGGAGGCGTGCGAGCTAACCGCTCAGCCACCGCGGCCCCTACTGTACTGTGTTCTGAATAGATAAATTTACCTATCTTTGAATCTCATAATTACCAGTATTTGATTTAATCAATGCTATCCATGTCAAAGCCGTGAACATCTGGAAACTAAGCAAGTAGGCGGTTTTTGTATAACGGATTGTGAGTATGGGTTCAACTTCTATCCTGTGGAATATTCCGACCTATTCGCTCCACTAAATAGTTGGATGCGCTCGCCAGGACCTCTTTACGAGTCATAACACAGACGTTATTCAGTGTCCGGCTGCTAAACTTCGAATACTACAACTAAATATAAATAATACTCTAGGCATAAATATACCAATGTGTGTTGCGGCCTATTTAAGAGGACTATGTACGGAAACATTTTCTGTGAAATCGTCGTTTGCACGCAAACGCTTATCTCGGTAAAAAAAAAAAAAAAAACCACGGAAATATGACTTTTTGCCAGAAAGGAATAAACAACTATTGTCTCCCTATCTTTTTTACTTTTGTCATATTTTCGTGTATTCTTGGAGGAAAAAATTCGTGATAATGGTCAAATATCGCATTTTTAAAGCTTGCCAATGCAGTTTCCTTAAGTGGCAAGAGAAAAGTACAAAGATAAGGGGCGTAGTTTAATCTGTGGTCTTTCATCACGTTTAATGAAGTCACACTGTTACAGATCTAACTTGCACAGTACAGCGTCACGACGGAAACACTGCACACCATGCGCGTAGGAGCGACGAGGCACTAAGCGTGCGTGTTAGTGTCGTCCGTATCGCTCATTCGCTTCTTGACCTTGGACGCGCAGATACATAATAAATACCCTCAAGGTTTGTTCATAACATTTGCGGTCACGTGTGCGGCTGCAGAGCGGGGGCTCACGTGGACGGAAGTTAGCGCTCGTCGAAGTTTCGCTGATCCCGGGAAGGGAAGTTTCTGGTAGGACGGTGTCGTCACATCCTGCAACTCTGCGCTGTCGTTGCGGCCGGTTGGCTGCGTGCTAACATTTGTAATCTAGAGCGGAGCACTCTCATTGGCGGGCTAGCCTCGGTGGCACGTGGCGGTGGCCATTCGCAGGTAAGGTATTTGGGTGGACTCCGCGTGTAAAGTTATGATGGGCCCGCGAGTTCAGATACATGTTGGCGGGGGAGTGTTTTGTAAGGGGGCTCATGTCCCACACCGGGGGGTCATAGTCGTCGTCATTGGTTGTTTGATGATTGTTGTGGACTGCCTGCCGTCGACGTCACCTGGAGATGCCGAAGTGGGTCTAATTAAGAACGCCGTATCGCAAATAAACCGTAAGTCCCCCTTCATCTACCTACTCAGAAGTTGGGGGAAAAGGAAATTTAACGAATAAAAAAAATAGTAATGCCCCACCAAGTTACTACAACAAGTTGGCAGCGCCTACATAACTTCATTATGCCAAGCTACATAACTACCTTAAAAAATTAGGATAATTTTTGTTATATATTAGCCCATTCTGTAGTACGTTTTATATTAATTGGCACCGCACACACCTTCCTTAATTTTTTTAATGGCTGGATATTCACGTCCCCGATTTTATGCCGGGAGACGGCTAACACACAAAACTAAGCATAACAAAAATTTACAAAATATGACACGCAAAAACCATAGGTAGCCCAGAAGTCAAACGCCGAAGGCTGTTTGCCTGAATATGTCTAAGCTGTCTTAGCCAAATACTGTAAGTTGCCTTTTTACCGGATTCGAAAGCAGGATTCCTTGCAATGAGAGCTGTCTTCCCAACCAGCTGTGGCATGGACGTCAGTGAGTAGACTTTAACATAACTTTAACGCACGGTGAGAAGTTTTGTTTTGTGGCTTCTTCTGCAAAATGATTTTTTTTGGTAATCTTGTAATGTGCAATATTATGATTAAAATTTGAGAACATTATTAAGAATGTCGAGCGTTCTTTGAGTTTTACTAAACGGTTACAGTTAAAGTCCGTCCTGCAAAATGCATGACTGTCAAAATGCACTCCGTAATAGTATATAGTGGTTTGTGCATCAATCCTCTGAAAATATTTTACTTCGAAAATTATTATACAAATCTATGACCACAGAAGATGAAAACAGTACGAAAGAAAGACTGTATTCTTACAAATCCAATTTTTTTTTAAAGAACAAAAATTTTAAGGCAGTTTCTCACAGAATAAGGCTTTTTAAAAAGTTCCCAGCCTATTCTTCAAATCGATTAACTCACAAATTTCAGTGAGAATTTTCTTTCAATCTAAGTTACATGACCTACCTGTTCTGCCATTCCCAAGAAACAATCCAAATATTTTGTTTGAGGCACACGTGATGGAGTCCTTAACTTGACTAAGATGTACTGTCCATACTGTTACGCGCTCGCTGCTTCACATCCCGAGCGAGTGAGTGGAAGCGATGGATATAAGTTATATGATAGCGGCAGAAGCAAGTGAATGGAATGTTTTGAATAACAAGCGCGTGCTAAACCAAGAACCATGTATCTACAAGACAATGAGCCGACACGATAATATTTTTTCACTGTGCGCTGCTCAACTAGGTTTAATTAAGTTTCTGCGTCTATCTGAGGAATTTTCGAGTTGGTTACTCGGGTGCGTCGAACTTTCCAGGTCAACGCCAGCAAAGTATAAATTGTGCGACAGGTCTCCGGGCCGGGAGTAGTTGTTGAATGGATGAGTGGCTGAGTTCCAAGCGATAGAAGACGAGCGGCGAGGGAAGTGACCAGCGGAAGGGAAATCTGGTACTGCGAGTGTAAAGCAGCGAAGAGTGCGGCTGGCAGGATGGAGTATTGGACTGAGTGCGTGAGTGAAAGACACTACAAATAATGGCAACAGACAATCTGCAATTGTGTTACTATTGAGTATGAGTTAATTGACTATAACAAAACAGATACTTTAAAAAGGACGTTAATTAGAGTAAAAATATACATTAAATATAGAACTAATTGAGAAATGAAAAGAGTAATATAGGAGATAGAGAGATTTATGCTGCAAAAAATAGCTGTGTGAGTTATTTAAAAATCTAATTTAGTTCTTTTATTTTTATTGGTACCTCCATTCCGACGATCTCAGATACGCCCCACGGGCTTTCTTCTAACAATGCATATTGAATACTGACTTTGAATAATTATCGATTACTTGATACCCTTTTCAATATCAAGAACAATACACTACTCAATTCCCAGTTCCTGTTTTGAAAGCACAAAATTTGGTGAATCTGTTCTAGACAAGGTTCTCAGCTTACATACGACTGTGTTATTACGGAGATAGAACATGAAAATGCCATCTCTTCTGTCAATTTATTTGCGGGCGTTTTTTATAAACAAGTTAAATGCAAATCTGAAATCTATAGTGACATTTAAAAGGAAATAAAACGTCTACTTCTGCAAAACAGAATAGTGTTTGATAATATATCTTTACTTTAAAAGTCTCATGTATCATATTTTTGTTATTGTACACACAGGAATTACCCAAGATGACCTCATAGAGTGAATATCAGAGTATTAGACGTATAGGATATATTTTTGGACACGTACATGTGATTACTTTTATATTTATATGCATTATATTCAAGTCGTAAATCACTGTGCCATAGTCCAATAGCAATAGTATATTTAAAGCATCCACCATCTCGAGATTAGCATGTGCCTTGTTTAAAAGGTCTTTTTATATGAGCTCAGATGCTACTCTGTAATATACGGGATAAAAACATCATGTTTTTAAGCGTACTGATAGCTTCTCCACATTATATAATTTCTGTCTTGTGATATCTGCCAGCTACTGTAGTCATTACGCATTAGCCTTCCAGTGGTCTTCGCCCAGCTATTGTTTTGCCAACACTTCGTGCCTAGTGCTACCAAAGACACCTCTCACTTTCCGCCAGGCGGGACCAAAATATAATACCTTCATGTTGCCCATTTTTTTTCCTTATCCCTACTCTCTACACGAACATATCTTTCCAAACATTTCCATAACACGCTTTCCATCATATTTTTACCAACAGTCGTTTCTTGTAACATATCATAATTGTCGACGCTTTGAAGTGTGATACATGCATGTACCTTCACAATTCTTTTACCTCTAGTGTCCACCGGTTGTTTCCTACCTTTAAGTGGGCTGAGTGTTCATCTTTCAGCACTTCCTACCGACCTAAAGTTTTGAAATATGCCCTACAAAAGTTGCATTTCAGTTATCGCGCTGCCATATTACCCGTCGCAGATATTTCAAATAGCATTAAATGCATCATGGGCATGGCCATCGTAATCTTCATTCGATACTCGTCTCTTTGACACAGCGGAACAACACACAGTGGGATATTGAACTGAACATATGAAGGATTGGAATTTTTGGGTAAATATTTAACAAAGAGCTGAGAAAATACGAGTGCCATCAATGCTATACACTATATACAATTTTTTTCAAATAATACATAATGTATGTGAATTCTGTTTTAAATCCCGTATAAATGTTTTAATCTGTCACCTATCTGCGGGAATAATGGTACTATTGGGACTGTCTCGTATACTTTAATGCATATTTAAACTATTTGGAAATGACACATATACATATATTTACATATGCACACGCGCGCGCACACATTAAAATGAGAAGTAAAATAATTCTAGCGGTCATATTTTAATTCATGATAGGTAATATATATTTTCTTTCGTAAATACTGGCATTCTTGTAACTGGTTTGTATGCAATATAAATTGTACCGTCACGAACACTAATCTAGTGCTGACCAGTTTCCTCTGGCAATATGATATTCTTATGCTGCTATATTGCGTTAATTTGTATGATAGCTGTGTTATTTTTAAGCGACCGATGAGATGTCACATGGTGAAGAATTGTACCAGCATTCATTTAAATGCTTATGTTTGGGCCGGATGATGTTACATTATATCTATTTTTAGTTCAGGGAAATTGAATAAGATGTTTGAACGACAATTATCATATGCTAACCTTGACAGAAAAAATCTTGGTTCGATACCAGAGAACCTAGACACGTTTCAGCCGGACTCAAATTCCAGGCAGTTTTTACTGCACGCGTCAATAGAAAACCAAACTAGCCATGGTCTGCCATGGGTGTTCGCGTCTGTTTATTTTTACTTCGATATACGTATTCTTGACAGTGGGTGTTTACGTATCAGCATGTGTTCTCAAATGCTGTTATCCTACGTTATTCGGCGCTGCAAAAATAATAAAAAAAAAATTTCTCTCGTAACCGTTTAAACGAGCCCTAGTTTCGATTTTAGATATAAATACTGCAAAACCTGATAGGTAAGCAACCCGCATACATTTTTAAATAACGGGCTGCCTACAATCAGGAGTGCTGGAAATCTAAAATAACAGACAAATTATTTATGTTTTTTTTTTTGACATGAATGTGCCTAACAAATTTTGACTAACGTAAAATACCTTTACTGGCGGAAAAGGGGTAGGGAACTTTGTTATTGCTTAAATTTCTAGCCCTAATTAAATGAGTGGTAAACATATCACACTATTAATCATCGTATCGCAGTTCACGAAATATAAATAACTGTTTGGCGAGATTACCTTCAGCAATGCTGTTCGTAAAAAAATTACACACGCTTGATTGGAGATGGTGTTGACAATCCTGGAAGCCAATCAACAAGTAATCGCGCGCATTCCCACACACGTGCGCACAAAATACACGACCGTAGATGACGGCGTGTCCCACTTACAGGTGAAACACACACCCACACCCATCATTATATTAATTTCGAGTACTGAGTAATCGCGTCCATGTCTGTGGAAGCGTGGACCGTCTCTCGAGTTCAGGAGGAATCCTCTTGAGCCTCGTTCTGGTCTCTAGGAAGAATCAACACGCAATTATAGTTGCTGTGTGAAATAGGTTCAACGATGGGAAACATACTGTAGGCGTTTCTTGCCTCGGTCGTCAAGGTGACTGCTTTGTTTCTGTAATACGAACACTCCCAGTGTGTCTTGCCTTCGTGGGAAAAACTTGACAGCTAACCGACAACCCTGCATAACCGATATTAACGTGCAGACATAATCTTTACCAATATTATTTTTCTTTCAAATAGAAGGTTTGGTTAGAGTAAAAGTACAGTTATTTAAGTACTGCAGCTAATATAACACTAAGAGGTTACAATTTTTGACAATTCTAGAAATAGCACATGGGATTTTTTGGACCAATATATTTTGGTAATCAAAGGGAAAGATTATGTTATGATAATTTATGGAATGTTGTTTTACATGGTTAAATATACGTATTTGGAAGCATGTTCATTTTAACGTTCTCCGCATTTGCTTCAATTTTTGGTTCGTTTATGAACATTATAGCAGAACTGAAAGCTTGTGGTTGACTTTTTTTTCACACTTAAAGATCCAGGAACGTACTAGTTATTCGTACTCAAGGAAGTGCTTTCTTTTTACGCAAAATATTGTACGTACGTGACTGCAGTGCTTACTCGCTATCATTGAGTGAGCTTGCTGCAGCAGTCTGCCCGTCAAAAAAGCAGTTATTCTATCTCTCCCTCTCCCTCTCTCTTCCCTACTTTTCCTCCCTCTCGTCCTCCTTCCTGCCTCGTTGATCGCGCTCATTCAACGGATTTTTGTGAAGTGCCTGGCTGGGAAATGCCGTTCGAAATGAGTTATGCCTATTTGGGGGAGTTCGCATGGTCCTTCATCCAATTCCACGGGGCTGTACTTCACATTCAAACACTTTTTAATGATGGCATTTAAAAAAAGTAATATTCTCGGATCACCGGTATAACTGGGCTAGGAACGTAGGCTGAGGTCTAGACACACGCACAAACATTTTCGTTCCTTTAACTAATCAAGCATTCTATGCGAAAATTCAATATTTAAAAATGTTAACAGGAAATCTCTGCCCACCTTCAGAAATGCATTACAAGTAATGTGGAAAATGTTTTGCATTAGTGAATATTATTCGCTGAACTTTTGTTCTATCTCAAACATTACAATAAAACTAAAATACGAACATTTTTTTATTGAGTGATTCATGCATTTACACCAACTTAAGGTTGCTTTCAAAAATGTTCTTGTTAGATGACGTTATAAAAGCAAGTCGCAAATGGGGTACTAGCTAGATCCGAAAGTTCAAATACACCGGAGAGCAGCGTGTGTCCCAAACAGACATGTCGTTTTCACTACAACTCGCAGACTACTCTTAGGAAATTATAAATAATGGCGTGTTAATTTACAATGCATGTGAATCAATTTTATTTTTGTAAAGCTACATATGTGTTTTTTAATTGGCACGGAGTCACATAATCTCTCTACATTAAATTTATATGTAAAGGTTTCATTAAAAACTTATTGCTACAATTACTCCCTAGATATTATGTGGGCTAAACAAAGTTCGTTAAGGGATGGAGATCATAATTTAATAAAATAATTATTAATTATTTACATTAACTACAAACAAAATTCTCTCGACTCAACACTAAGTGATTGATATCGGTTTATTGTGAGAGGTTAACAATTAATGACTCTAATTAATACAATTTATAATCACCACAAATAAATAAATGGGATAAAATATTTAAAGATCAGTCCCGATAGACAGTGTATTAACATATTAAATTATTTTATAAATTATGCTTTCATATTTGACAGTTCGAATATTCACAATAAAATCCGTATTACATGTCCATTCAGTCCCACGCCAGTTCAATCTATGTCCACCAGTCCGCTATGTTCTTGAGTCTTCCGAGCGCCCTCACACACAGTAGCCTTCACTCACCGGGTTTCACGCCCTGCCCTATCGTCCATTCACACCAAGAACACGTCGTACGCTGTCGTCCCGCACTCAACTGCGCGCCCACACTCATCTAGATGGCTTTCGCCAAAATACTGCTGGCCACTGGACAGCGGCAGTATATATAGCGTCGTAGGCCGTCACCCAGAATTTTCTTTAACTCGCGCACAGTGCCCAACGTCCGAATTCCCGGAATATTATTGCACCTCCTAGAGGTGGGAGGAGGGGGAGAGAGAAGAGCCTGTGACGCTTGCTAGCCCCACCAGAATATTCTTGCGTTATCGCTACATTTGTCGGAATCTACAGCAGGGGAGAAGAGGGGCTGTGACGTCAGCTAGTCTCACCACTGTCCATCATTCACGGGCCTCCCTGACAGAGGGGAGGGGGGTTTAGGCAACGAGTGCGTCGTTACCGAAAGAGGGGAGAGTCGAGGTGTATCACCTCCCACAGTGCCGGACAGCCTCCCGACGTAAGCTGCAGCATGTAACAGTATGTTAGAATTTGGTTTAAATATTTTCTCTGTAGGTTTCGGCTTTCCATAAGATGCGTTAACGAAACGTCATACGAAATCATGGGTTTCTACAGGTTAGTTCTCCTATGCGCTACGAACTTGTTGATATTTAAACTATGGAACTCCTATTTTCAAGATATTTACGTTCAATGAGATGTACAGAACCTATATATCATCACGGGGTAGATTACTTTCGAAACTGCCATAGACATTATTTAGCATTTTACATAATACATATTACTATCGTTGCTCTTTCCTATTTGCAAGGATTGTCATTGGTATAAGAAAGTGGAATATCAAACTTCAACACCTACACAAATTTTTCTCAGCCAACAAAATATATGTTTGTATAGGGACAAACATATGTTTTGTTGTACCCAACTACATATTTTATTGAATAAGCAAATCTTGAAAAGCAACAAAATAAATTTTGTTCGTCTAACAAAATACACGCTTGAAAAAACAAAACCGGTTCTGCACAAAAAAAAAATTAGACTGTCAACAAAATCATATAGTTGAACCAAATGTATATATTCGTTTGGCCATTCCCTTGAGTGCCTTCAATCGAAAATACCGCTCGAGAGTTTACCATTATTTGTGACAATTAATAGAGTAACAGTGTTTGTTAGAGCATTTATTGATGCTTATTATTGGCATAAACATGCTTACAATACAAAATCAACGGGAAACTTAACTGTAACGCTGTTAAACTTGAACTATTTATTTACGCATTGAGGCGGGGACGTCTCATTCTGCACGGAAAAATACCAGCCCGCCTACACGTTCCTAGTTGACTGCCTTTGCCTTGACATCGACCTGGTGTATCAACTGTCAGCCAGCCGGCTTGCTAAATTGCACGACGCAAAATCATCGTTTCACGGCATAATTATTATGAAAGAGTTTTATTATACTTATAAGTTAACTGTTATTTAATGTGTACACGATCTTGCAGTGTGAAATCGACTAACGGTCACAAATACGCAAAGTTCGCTTGCAGATCACGACACAGACATCCGACTAGCATAACTGCTGGGAACATACTGGTCAACATGGCAGCCATCCATAGTTCGTTATGGCTCGCGCCTAGAGCGCTAGCGTCGTCGAGCCTACAGGGAGCGTGCGCCGTAACTCTAAACAGAATAGCTGACGTTCCATGTGCAAATTCTGAGAATTACTCGACCTGCAACTCGGTCCTATTGGCTAGGGTAATATTATAACCCCTTCTCGTGGTTCACCCCTAGTTTTGATTTAGTATTTAAGTCCCCGCAGCAGCTTGTGTCGGCAGAGACTGATGGCTGCTGGGGACGAGACCAATCCTGATATAAGTAATCGTATATTCAAAATGTAAGGCTCATAAAGCCAGTAATGTAGAAATGGACAATTGCTGTCCAAAATTACTTGTAGAAGTAATTTTGTTTGCTTGGATATTGAAGCTTACCCAATAAAAATAAAACGGAATTGTAAAAAAATGTTGAATCTTTTCAGTTAAAGCTATTGACATCACTTAGCTTCCCATGACAAAAATGATTACAGTAATGACAAGAGCATTCATAAATTACGTAGAATGTTGTGTAATAAGCTAAATAAAACACATCTTATTCCGAAATGATAAAATTAAGGCTGTTGGAGAGTTTCCATAGTTTTACAGCCTGCAATTTTGAAAGGGTTTGGAAAATCTAAACGCATATGAGTCATTCATAAAAATGGTTTGTCAAAAAAAAAAAAACAAGTAAAAATGATTTTAATGTACAGTCAAGGCAAATTCTCTTTAGAAATGCTTTTAGAAATTTCAATTCCAAGAATGGGTAGTGGTATGATAGAATTTTGAAAAAGCCCCATTAGCCCCAATTTTAAGGTTTTTTCTGCTTAGACTGTAATTTAAAATATCAGTATTTTAAAAGAACTGCCAGAGAACGCAAGAATTTTCCTATTATATACTGTGTTTAAAAAAAATTTCGAGTCCTTTTTGAGATAAAAAATGTACCCGGTAAATGAAAATGGAATGAATGTAGCATCTGTTGTTTTGCTCATATTGATGTTGTATTTTAAATTTGAGCTACAATGACTGCATATTTATTCGTAAAATATAATTAATATTTTGAAAGAACCTGTGTGTGTGTGTGTGTGTTATGTAGTTTTGTAACCAATTTCTGCTTCAATATGGACGGGTTTGATGAACGACAGTTTGGTCGTAGTTACCTGGGAAAAGAGACCTGGAGTGTAGGATGACGAAAGGACCCCAGCATGTTGTTCGGTATTTGAAATACATATATAAAAACATACCGATTTCATCAATAATCATTTTAACTGAGGTTGCTACAGCGCGGCGCTCGGCCGCAAAAACCTAGACAATCGTGGTCGGGCTTACGATTTTTGTAAATATTATGCCGGAGTCACATAGCCCCTACAAGCACGGCATGACGGCGCCAACACGACACTTAAAACTAAACAGCCAACGAAATACAAGATAGATCTGACGCAAGACCGACAATTTCTTTCGTCCGACAAGCAATTTTGGATTGCAGTTTATTTCAATTTTCGTCGTGTCGTGCGGCAAGACACACAGTGTGTACAACCTTGAAAAATGAACTTGTATGGCAATATTTCCCTGCAATTGCAAATACGCAGCTTAAAAGAAAAGAAAATTAAAATTGCTGTTTTATCTCTTTACAAAATGGGGTGTGGCTGTGTTGAGGACGCGGCCGTTTGTTTTACGTGAATGCGTCTACGTTGACGCACTCGGACGCCTTGATTTTTTTTTCTTAAGATCCAGCCACCGCTTCAATCGATCATATTGTCTTTTATGGGTATCACTGGATTTCTTTTGAGATCATATTTCCAACCGTATACGGTTTCTGAATTTCGACTCGGCTTTTTGACGAGCGTAGGCCAACATTCTATTAAGGTTTCTTAATTTTTTTTTACATTAAACTCGTACAATTTCACCATGACCACGCCACACAAATGTTTTTATGCACGCAATCGATTTATCTTGATGAGAGCTGTCGATTGAAACTTAAACGAGCGTCGTAGCTTCTCCTAGTCAAAAGTTCGAAACGAACTCAATATTGCGGCGCCCTCCAGAGCCGCTCCAGATGCTTCGCAGTCCTCACTCAACGTAACACCTTCTTTGATACTTTGGCAATCGAGTGGTGTAGTTGAATTTTGAATGTAGATGATAGATTCTGAGCTGCACTGCCAAACTCTACCCCCCGATCTTGTTATCATCAGATTTTCTGGATTGCCTCCGACTTTGGTTGCATATTTAAAGACGTATTAACGTCAAAAAATTTTTTTTTATCTTTGTATGCATAACAGATAACACTTTGTTATCATCATGTATTCCAAATTCCCTGTCTGTTCACCGCCTTTGAAACTACACTCTAAATCAGAATCAGTTATTTTTTACTTATTGTCAGTTGAAACTGCTCCATCCGGAATCTGTAGAAAAAAAAAAACTAATTCATCAGTTAAAAGAAATCTACTAATTCAAGCATTAGAAAACTACTTATTTATAGTTGGTTAATAAATAAGCACAGAGGATTCCTGTGTAATGTATGTTAGGTACGATTTATTTTGTCGCAGAACACAAACATTTTCTACACAAAAACGTTTGTGGACGTGGTTGGACTCGAACCTCCGCCCATAAAGCAAAGCTTTCATGATCAGCCATATCCACTGCCCCACTTTGCCACTGCCAAATGTGTGCTCGTATTATGGGTATTGAACCACGAAATGTAATGTCAAATATTGCTGTACCTTTCGTGATGTGAAAGTATTTCTTTCTGTCGAAATATATAGATTTTCTGCGCAAGTACATGTCTTTGCAAAGTTCGAAAGTCAGTCTATGCTTAGTTTAGTTCGAATTTTGTGCTTTGAAACCACTATATTTATCTTTTAATCTACGAGGTTATCGATGTCCACTAGTATCCGCCATTTTACAATGCAGCGAGACACTACAGAGTCAAACTGTTATTTTAGTGACAGCTAGATCAGTGATAAATTTACTGAATCGATAGTGCTGCGATTCAATAAGAAAGGTTGATTTACACCAACAAAATTTTTGTGGTCTGTAAGTTAACAGAACAAATAATGAGGAAATGGCAAATTTGTTAAATATTGCATTATTTCTAACGTTTCACTGTCTAATTAGCACAGTTATTACTAGTCAAACAGTCTCTTCAAAATAGCAGTTTCATTCTTTAAAATCTCGCTGCACTGTAAAATGGCAGATACATAGAAAACACCGACAACGCCGTTAAAACCACTATATTTCTCTTTTAAAGCACGCAATCTGAACTAAACTTAACTTGGAATGTCTTTCGGGCCTTACAAAGACATGCATGTACCAACGTACGCATAATATGTGTATATTTCGACAACATGAAGTACTTTCATATTACGAAACTTACAGCCGTTCGCCATTGTAAGTTTATGTTACTACGCAAATGCGAGAGTGTTAATCTCATTGGCAAAGTAGCAGAGTTCGTAGATCGTCAGCCAAAAGAAACAAGAGAATGTGTTGCGTTTAGGGGTGGCGGTTCGATACCAAACACTTCCAGAATTTCCTTGTACGTGTAATATTTTTATTTTGCGACAAAATAATTGTACTTAATTTATTTCAAACCTCAATGCACGGTTTTTAGTCCTTGTGCTTTTTATTAATTTACTATGAATAACTGATTTTCTACTGTTTATATTAGTGGATTTCATTTAACTGAAGAGATAAGAAGTTTTTTCTACTGATTCCGGATGGAGCAGTTTCAACAGACAATCAGTAAAAAATAACTGATTCCGATTTAGAGTGTAGCGTAGTTAATCAGCGCATTCTAAAGAGCTCCAAAAATTTCTACTCTTCGTGTCGCGCCAGTAAACTGTCGAGCTGTAAATTCGAGTGGTCACGTTGAAAATATAAATGCTGTGTCGTGGTTGTGGTTTTGGAGGTGTCGTGCTGTGTTTGTCGGGGATATATGGCTCCCGCATTAACCGAAACTGTTTAATGTATGTAGAGCTAAACAAATCTTCAGTTGCAGCAACCAAATCATAGTTTTGGGAAACTAAGTAAGAATAACAAAATGATTTGGTTTCAAAGACAAAATATTTCACTGCCCCTACACAAACAAATTGATTTGGTTGTGTCAAACAATTTTTGTTCGATTCGACAAAATCTTTTTTTGTAAATGCTAGATGTATTCTCTACACAGAATATTCGAAAGTAAAGGAATATTTAGGGTGCCACATTCCACCTAATTACCTTCGAAGAAACCTTCTTCGAACCCTTAACAAGTCTCTCAAAACTACTTCTGCAGGCATAGCGTGTTTAACAATAAAAATTTGTCGGTGTGGGAGAGGTGAAATATTTTTTGGATAACTTGTTAAAATGCAGGCTGTTTTGTGTTTTTCTACTTGGACAAAAATAGCATTTTTTAATGTTGTGTGTTTTATCTTAAAATACCTTCTACTTCTGTGATATGAAATGACACATTGTAGCATGTTTACAACGCAAAATTATAAGTCTTTATCTGAAACAGTCATTTTTAATGCGAGTGCAAAAGTACAATTTTGACATAATGAACTATAATTGCAAATTTATATAAATTATTAGGCGACATTTTTAAGAGTTTAGGGGAGAGGGTTGATACGAACACGATAATAGGAGTATTCTGAACTCAATATTTTTATTTTTACATTATATTCTTCGCGTGTAAATTATATTGTGCCCTAATGATGTGTACGGTAAATATTTATGGAACAAATATTGTATATGTAAAAAGTTTTTTAATGGAAACAGGGTAATTTTCGGAAATAATTTTATGTTGTGAGACGAGAGATTTTTTTTAAATCCGTGAAGATGTAATTATGACGGCAAGAAATATGTGTGAACTTTTAAAAAATAATAGTAGCTTTCGGCTGTAATTTAAATGGAAATTTGGAATTTGTGCTGCATTTGGTGTTAATTTTACAAGATTCTCTAAATTTCACAACTGAAAGTATGATTTATATGAAGTGCTGTGGTATGTCGAGCACATCCTGTTCCATATTTTAAACAAGTTACATAACTTTTACGTCATATTTAAAGTATGTTTTGTTTAGAAAATTTCAAGCATCAAATCCATTTGTTGTTTGGTGCACTTTCGTACCTCACTGGGTTATAGGTTCACTAATCGTTTAGTCCAATTATGAACAATTTTTAATTTCGTCACCTTGGCTGGATCTTTCGGTGTAATGCAAAATTATAGTCTATCCGCGATTTCTTCACACTTTTCAAATAAAACATTTGAAAAAATCACCCCATGAATGACGTGTTTGGTTGTTTCCTGCATACTTCATGTTTATGCTTCTGTTATATTAAAATTATCTTATTATTGTATTGATCTTATACAGATATTCTATCAGTAAATAATATGCTTATTATAAATATGAATACAAACGGGGAGAATATAGGTGTGTTGGCAATGCCTAATAATAAATAGTACTTATGCGAAATATAATTGAAATGCGTGCGTGAGCACGAACAGGTAGCTAGGCTTTCTTTATGGCAGTAGAACTTTAGCAGGGCTTCAGAGAGGTTGGAAGTAACCGAGAATGAACTATATATGCGTACTCTCACTTCTGTTACCAATATTGGTAACTGTGGCTTTGAGCGAAAAACTGCGAGCAGCAATTTTCAAGAAACATCTTACGAGGCTGAATAGCTAAGAAACACTGGCGTGTAGTGAGTTTTTTTTTTTTTTTACAGAATGAGCGATATAATAGCCCCGCATATTTGAGTGTTTTAAATAGTATTTAGCTAAATGCCATGAAAATACGATACACATTTAACACTCAAGTCTTGCCAGTGCCAGGCTGTGGTTCCATTTTAAATTTCTACTAGCAAACGCACCATTCACCTTTGCTTACCCTCCACACGTATTTGCCGTTATGTAATATATAACATTAGTTATACAACGTAAACTAAACAATCTAATAATAATGAATTGAATATTATTTAGAGAGCATATTACAAATTATTAGAAAACTCAATTTTTCCCGAACACTTTCATCCACTTCCCAAGGAAAATGTAGGACTGGGGGACGCAAACAGAACGACTGCTTACCCTCGAGCGTGTGGGGTGATGTTGCTTGCGAGTTCAATCCATCGCTAGTCGCTCCCGTTTGCGGAAATAAATACTAGATGGCAGCACTAAGCGAATATAGTACGGGAGTTACGAAAACTCTGTTTCTCGAAATGAAAACGGGAAAATCAGCATTAAATGTGTTTAAAGTATAAAATATAAAGGGTCAAACATTTTAAATATGTATAGGGTAAGCATTGCTTATCTTCCGTCTATGGAATAAACGCCACTGCTAAGAAGGAATATTATCTCTCGTATCTGTATCGAGACGTACGCGACTTCAATTTCAATGCAAATACACCTCGGAAGTAATTTCTACCTGCGTGTGTTACGCGGGGAAGAGCAATAAAGCGAAGCTGACGCAGTTTTACCGTCCAGAGCCCCCCCCCCCCCCCGGCTGACGTTCCGGGTGGCTTGTGGAATTCATGAGATGGACACAATGCAGGTCCGAGGTTGGTGGAGGATGGGAATGGCGTAGATGCGGACGGCAGGACGAAAAGGAGGCAACGAATATATCTCTTTGAGGGGGGGGGGGAGAGAGAGAGAAAAACCGCAACAGGAAAGTTCCATCCCTATTGTCTACAAGTAAATCCATTTCCGCAAAATTGCTTTGCGGCGGTCCGAAAGCGAATATTGGAATGGACATTCCTGGTCTCAGAATGAAATGAAGCTGTGCGGTGGCCTACTGCAAATATAATCATTACTCAGATATTATAAAACACATGCAAACAGAGCGCACATTGTTTTGCCTTATAATGTACCCCACCACCGCAAGCAGCGGTAAGCTGGTTATATATATATTAGTCTATTCACGATTACTTCCACATTTACTGAAGCCCTGCTGAAGTTCTACTTCCAAGATATTCCTCCGCCTCATGCAAACACAAGTTAACCAAGTCTAGAAAATTACACTTAAGTTACAGTGCACCGTGTTGGTGCGCAATTAGTGTAATAATATTTATCATAATAACTATTAGTTACTAGGCATTACCAACACACACATTATCTCCCTGTTCATAGTAATAGTTATTATAAATTAAATATTATAATTTTTGATTTAAAAAAATGTAACATTCAAGTTAACCAACAATATGGTATTTTTTATGTTAAAACAAGAATAAAATGCTTGTGATAGATTAAATATTTGGGAAACAACCAATCTCGTCATACATAGAGGGATTTTCCTAAGGTTTGATTCTTAAAGTGTGAAGGAACCGCGAATTGACTGTATTTGCTACTGTGGTAATTTAAAAAGGCGAAATTCATAGGCATGCGTAGTATATTAAGCTGTGTGGAAAAAGAACATACTCTAGGCATGCATTTCAAATTTAGGATTTAATATTATTAATGTCTTCAGTTTATTCTACCTGCAGAGTTTTTTTTAGTAGAAAACTTGATTACATAGAAGTTGCAACGAAGTACTAAATGCTTAATTTTGATTTCAATGGTTTATCTTCTTTGCCGTCGAGTTCATTTGTACACATTATTTAACAAAGTCGAACAAATTTTTTCTTTAATTGTTTTGTATATATTAAAGGAAATTTCGTTTTTACCGATCGGTAAACACGTGTTATTTAGATATGTCGTACTCGCTATTTTACAATCTTCTATTTTGAGACTTTGTGTCTCATATTTTGTTAAACTCATTTCACCAAACATATTACTGAAAACAATATCTGGCTTTACAATTTAAAATTATAAATAATGTTTTTCTTGTATGGAGGGAAAGGCATTAAATAATCATTGACACCGATATAATTGTTTAATTTATTCCTTTACACTTATCGGCACAGTAAAGAGCCTATATAAGTCAACGAACAGACTTGCGCAAGTGTTGCATATGTCAATTTAAAAAAAAATCTTTAAGCCTGTACAATTTAGCCAGTTAGTACTAGGTATTTTATTTTCCGCTGAGCGAACTCCATGGACATAAAGTAACTTTCAAAGTGCGAGGTTATGGGTCCAAAACCTTTAAAGGACAAGGGACGTGAGCGTTTGTAGATAAAACGAACATATATCTTATCACGGCCGCACATGTGGACAGGTGTATCACCACCCGAGTGACCGAGGTAACATTCGTGAGCGCTCATCACACAGTATGTGACCTTTAGGGGTGCTAAATATAAAGAAACATATATCTTATCACGGCCGCACATGTGGACAGGTGTATCACCACAAGAGTGACCGAGGTAACATTCGTGAGCGCTCATCACACAGTATGTGACCTTTAGGGGTGCTAAATATAAAGAAACATATATCTTATCACGGCCGCACATGTGGACAGGTGTATCACCACCCGAGTGACCGAGGTAACATTCGTGAGCGCTCATCACACAGTATGTGACCTTTAGGGGTGCTAAATATAAAGAAACATATATCTTATCACGGCCGCACATGTGGACAGGTGTATCACCACCCGAGTGACCGAGGTAACATTCGTGAGCGCTCATCACACAGTATGTGACCTTTAGGGGTGCTAAATATAAAGAAACATATATCTTATCACGGCCGCACATGTGGACAGGTGTATCACCACCCGAGTGACCGAGGTAACATTCGTGAGCGCTCATCACACAGTATGTGACCTTTAGGGGTGCTAAATATAAAGAAAATTATGACTCTTCTATATTCGTAGAAAACACCATCCAACTAATAGGTATTTCTTACAGGTGCCTACTATTTCCTCGCCAAAACAATTTTGAACAACTTACTTTTGACATAATGGCATGTCAAAATCCCAATTTTAATGTTTTTGGGATGTACAAAAACTATAAAAACCAACTCTCTTACTGAAGTAAGCTAATTCACAATTAAATAAGGCACTGTTTCTTACTGTTGTAAACTTAGCTTACTTACGTTGAAATAAGCTCTCTGGCGCATAATAAGCAACAAAGAAATATACGTCTTACATGGTGAGTTGTACAGGATGAGTCCTTTTAGAGGCCCCGTGGGACATGTGTGTAACGAAGCGAGGGAATGAGGAAATACAGTCCCACGGAGCCTGTTTTACAGGACCAACTCTGTATAAAGCTAGCATTTACGTATACAATCTTTATCATGTGCGCTTAAAACGTCTTCAATAATTACAATTATAACACAACCTTTTAAAGAGTTATTAGTTTCTTTAGCGATGCGTTCGCTTTTTCACTCTCGTCATATAAGGGAATATTTCTTAATAATACAGCTCTAATTATCAACAGGATGTTTGAAATAACATTTTAAAGCTTCTTACAGGCAATAACAGTGTAAAAATTAATTTATTCGATGCCTTAACGGATTTCAATTCATCATATTCAGAGCAATATTTCAGTATCAGTCAAATCAAACAACTGCTACGAGCTGGAACAATACCATTTAAAGTAAGAACACGGCTTTCACTACTATCGAAATAAGTTATTTTACCACGTGTATAATACCCTAAATCAAAAATATGTGTGGGGGGGGGGCGGGCATGTGTTGTAGTGGTTAGACAACTCGCCTCCCACCTAGGCGAACAGGGTTCGATTCCCGGCTGGGTCGCTCCCGGATTCTCGCATGTGGGAATCGTACCGGACGATTCCGCTGGTCAGCGGGTTTTCTCGGGGATCGCCCGTTTCCCGCGCCCTTTCATTTCGCCCCACACTCGCCTCGCTTCACCCTCATCGGCTCTCAAGACCTCGACTGTTAAGAGCCGCACAGACAACGTAGCAAATGAATGGAACCTGAGAGAGATTTCCGAGGAGCAGGAATGATGAAGTCGTTCCAGGCAATACTGAAATGAGCAGACGCCGTTCGTAGTGTCATCAACAGACTCCCCGTTCCCGAAATATTGTTGTACACAGCCGCCCATCACTTCCAGACAATTTCACCACGCCGGGACGCAATAAACCCAGGCAACCACTGGTATAACAACCTCTCGCGCTCGGTTAATCAAGCCACGGAATGAATGGCCAACCAACCAATTGATGATAACTAATTTATTGCGCAACGTGCTCGGGGAGATTTTTCTCGCAAAGAATTGTGAACAACAACGCGACACAGCGACTGCCGAAAGGACAGTATCAAGCAAAATATGTTCTCTAAAACCACGCAGTTCAACAAACGAAGAATAGTAACTGGGATCGAAATCCTGTAAAACTTTTTTACTGCTCCAAAGCTCTCCGTCCTGAATGTGTTAACTCACTTTAAAGTTATGTTATTAAAATCAAAAGCTTACTACCACAGAAAATGAAACTTATTATATTTTCTGGAGTTCCCATTGCTTGTATTAGGTTCTAATTTTTCGTGCAAAGAAATAAGAATTAACAGTTACACCCCCGTATAAATATATAATATATACTGGACAGCCATAAAAAAA
Source organism: Dryococelus australis (assembly GCA_029891345.1). Classification (NCBI taxonomy): domain Eukaryota; kingdom Metazoa; phylum Arthropoda; class Insecta; order Phasmatodea; family Phasmatidae; genus Dryococelus; species Dryococelus australis. The sequence goes on from CM056999.1 coordinate 52,489,331, forward strand.
AAAGTTTGTATTTCCTGCCATTTTCTGTGAATAAAGTACCAGGAAATAACACATCAAATCCATCATTTCTCAATATTATGGAATGATGTCTGCTTACCAATACATTTAAGATACGTAAGATAAGCGCTCACCAGAGACAATTGCCCCCCCCCCCCCCTTGTTTGTAAACACCAATGAAAAGCTTGGATAGCAGTAACAAACAGAAGTTTATACTCAATATTTTAGTACAGAAAAGAAGGCTATGTATAGCAATTCCATCCAAGCTAAAACTTTTATACAGAATTAAACAGAATTTCTACATTTGATACCCGCTTAAAAGCAGTCCTTTTGTTACACCAGCGCCCATTCGGCGGAAATTTTACCCATGCAAGACTCTTCCATAGTCAATCTCATTTTGTTTCAAACCTGAGTAGAACAAACTTAATAGAATAAGCACTGGCGATTAGAGGTTAGTGCTAAGCGGAGTAGACTGCCCTACACTGGGCCAAGCATTCACTTCCCAGTGATCCTTAGCATCGTGAAGGATTAAGTTTGACCCGAAGGCAGCGACGATAGATACACGGGGAAGGAGAGTTCAGTCGCTCATAATAAGCCATCACTAGGGATACCCGAATTTCGCGAAAAGATTCCCCACGTGTTATATTCCAGTACTCTACAGGCATGCCAACTGTTTCCTTTTGCCTACTGGTGGCGTGTCTTTGTAAAGAGAACTGTTCCTACTTGGCTGGCCAATAAGAATTCGGCAGCATCAATACTGCACACCTGTGATTCCTGGGCAGTCACCGAAGACACGTAAAACGGGAACCATCCAATCACGAAAGTAGATCTGAGCTACATTGTTATGAAATACAACTGGTCAAAAAATCTTTTCGCGAAATTCGAGTGTACCTAGCCATCCCTACATACAAGAAGGTCGTGTACGGAAGTCTTCCCAGCCCTTCGAAGACGCCGAATTGTATTGCAAATTCCAACGCATTGAAGTTATCGATTGATCTTTGACCGAACCGTGGTCCTTGTTTTTAAATGAACGATTTATATTATGCTGAACTTCCATGACGCAGTGCTCATTGTTTTATTAAGCCTTTCGGTGTTAATTACACGTGCCGTCTTTACGGTAGGGTTTTGCATTATCTTTAATTTGCCTTATCCTCGCTACCTCAAGAACCGTCAAGGGTCAAAGAACGGTAATGAATATCTGGATAAAGTAAATCGTTGAAATTAATTAAAACACGTTACAGACTGGGCAGAGAAGTACAAAACAAAATGCATTGCCCGCTAAACGAAAATCCCGCCACGAATTACTAGGGCCACTGATTTTTCCTGAAAAAAATTGGAGCACACAGCAAACTTCAATACTATATGTACAACTCAGCTGTTGCCATGCCTCCATCCATTGGCTGCTGGTGTCGTGTCGGCATTTGACCGAGCCACTCAAGATTCCGTAACTCCAACACTGGGCCTTCGTGATTCGTGAGCAGTTAACAAGGATTAGAACATGCTTCAGCCAATCAATAAAGCTGAACTACCCTACAATGTTTTGAAATGTATCTTGTCTCGAAATATTTTCGCGAATTATCACTGCCCCCTAAAAATCACTTATTTTACATGGTTTCCTTTTAAAGACGTTTCTGCTCGCTAAACAAACATTTTCAAAATAGAGAAAAGTGTGTATTTCCGTGGAACAATTTATGTTTTTGTAAACGTTGAGAGATTATTAAATAATGAACACCTTTTCTTTTTGCTATGTTTGCGACTATGGGTGGTTTTAGTTTCTGTTTGTAAAACTTACATAGTATCATAGATTTTCCTTGATACCGATTGGTTTACGGCTGTTAGAGGCTGTTTGCGATAAATTGAGCACTTTTGAAAATAACCTTAGAAAAATGTCACTGCCCCTAACTGCATATATTTTAACGGCCGCACTGAGGGATATGCGCCCAGTAAAGTTGTTAAACGGTGGATGACAATTAGTTCCATATCTCAACGTGGAATAAAAAGTGTTAGGTAACCATTTCTGATAACTTAAATGATTTCTTTCGCTTTATGTTTTTTTAATGCAGCGAAGTGTAAAAATAAACACATTTGTGAATTATTTACGTGTCTAATAATTTTAGAGTTTCACTTGAATGGCGCATGAATAAAGTGATGAGGCCCATGTCAATGTTGATCTTAAATAAAGCGGAAGAATACACAACGTACATACAAGTAGATCTTAAGCAGGCCTTTCAAAAGTGCTCATTTTATCGTGAATAGCCTGTAATTATAAGTAATATCTATCACAAAAAACCGCAGACATGTCAATGGTTAATCCGCAATTTGTACCCTGAACGCTGCTATCGAACGGAAGATGACTATAATCCTACAACACATGGATCGTCAAAAACACTAATGCCTGCAGAATTTTGCTGAGTAACCATATACCGGCGTGAACTTTTTAAAGTAGTGCAGGACTGTAATAGGTAGATTTCATAATTAGTAATTTCTCAGCCTCCATACTCTAAAAATACCTACATACCCTTGGTTTATGGAGGTGATTCAGATGAATACCCCGGCAAACGATTAAATTAAGAAACGTTTTCCCCACTGAAACGGTACCATATGCAAAGCAAATGGGCAAGCATTACATTAGGTTGCTGGATTTGAGATTCGTAAAATTTATGCGGCCATATCTCAGTTTGATAGAATGAATATCTCTGTATCCCCTTTTTGTGTAATGGATGTTTCCATTACAACCAAGATCCGCATAAGCTGTTCTGCAGTACCGCACCATATGAGGCAATTTTATTAGCCTGATATCAACTAGGGCGACCCATCTGCTTCACTTAAGCACATAAACTTTGATGCTTATATCTGCTTGAAATTTTTAACAATGACATTTCTTCATTTTAAGTAACATTTATTTCTTTTAAATATGAAACGAAATAACACTTTGTTCAGCCTTTCGTTTATACAAAATCTGAAATATTTTGCAATTATAAAAGTTTCGTTTTTGGATATATATATATATATATATATATATATATATATATATATATATATATTTGGTCTCGAATAATTTCACGTAGTACTATAGAGCAAAAAATTTCAGATCATATTTAGTTAACTTGAAAATTATTTACTTATTTACTGTATGCACAGCATTTTCCTAACTACGTGATAAAATTTGCGATATATTTTTAACACTTTTACAATACTTTTATATTCAGTTTTTTACCATTTTTGTAGTACGACACATACCAACGAAAATTTTAAACCTTAACTTGTTAAAAAAAAAAAAATAATTCTCCGACCAAAATTAATTAATTTAAGAGAAACGTTTAACCGTCTGGAGATCCGTAAAATATTTCAAGAAATTAAGTGATTAAAAATAAATGAACACTTATATGTTACATGTAATCGTCCAAGCAAACAGCTCGTTACTTGCACTCATTAATAAAAGTTGTTTTTCTCCAAGCCCCTAATAACTATAGTAGACAAGGAATTTCTCGTTAAAGAAATGCCATTCGCAGTAGTGATTAGTACACAAAGTAAATCTTTAAAATCACCTAAAATCACACAATTGCTTTAACTGACAAATAAATTGCAAGTGTAAATCACATATACGAGTAAACTAGTATAGTTTAAATTATATACACATCACTATTTTAAGCGTACCGTTTGTCGTGCTTGCATCAGATAAAGCTATTTTACAATACGTCATATTATGACTGAATTAAATAGGACTCTGAGCAGACGTTACGGACTACAGAATTCATTATCAGTATCTTATTAAATATTACTTCAAAATCTTGTGTGATTTATTAATTTATGTAAACGTTCAACTGTGTTATCCATTACAGAAAGTATTGGTACACATATCGACACAATTTTTATATATGGTGTTAGCTTTTGGAGTTGGTAAAATATTTAAAAACGGAACAGGAGTTAGTAAGGTAATAAATATGCAAGATAGAGAAATAATTTTAATTTTAATCTGGATTTGGTGTCGACTAAAAAGATACATTAACCATGCTTGCCCATGTATGTTCGAGTTTACTTTACGCATTACATATATACACACACATATATGTATTATATATGTATATATAATACACACATATATAAATATATATATATTTATATATATATATATATATATATATATATATATATATATATATATATATATAAGAGTTGTCGAGTAGAGTTGCATAATCTCTCGAACGATTTTCGAAACCAGCGTTTCCTGCCTCTGGGGGAAAATGAGACAAATATTTTCCCAATTAATTGCTGTTGTTAGGACGAACTAGGTTTTTCGAATTTGGCTCCATGACTTCGAAAGTACCCGAATTTCAACATTCGTTAATGAAGTAAAATATCGAAGTTTACCTATCAGAAAATGCGTTACTTGGTCCTTAGCGGCCTGTTGTAGTAAATATGCACAGTAAAGTTCGGTAAAAAGTATTCTAAAAAAAAAAAAAAATCTAGAGGAAAATTTCCTACAGTAATATCACAAATTCTTGCATTTTGATTCAAACTTTTGCTATTTCGTGGTAATATTTATACTGTTACTATTGTACTCACCGCAAACATAACTGATAAAGCTGTAAATTCTTCATATAGAAGGCAATTGTGCATTGCATGGTGTAAACATAATTACTTTCATTATTGCTAATGCATACATTAAAGTACGTTGTACACATTTCTGGGAATATTTTTGGGCTTCAAAAGTGGTTGAGCTACGTCGATTACCACCTTACTTTCCTTTTATATATAATAATTGTCGCACAATATAAACTAAAATATCTTAAGTTATAGAACTAGAAGTTTGATTACAAATATCTGAAAATCATTCAAATGTATTAAGCATTATTTCTCTAGTGACGTAAGTGAAATAATCTAAAGCTCTGAAGTGAATTTTCACAGCGTTAGCTGCGAAGACATCATTTATTAAAAGGTAAAATTATATTAATTGAGATAATTTTAATAACAATACAGGAAATTTTTGAAGAGTGCCTTATTTTGAAGGTACAAATACAGCTTCGTTGAGGTACGCCAGGCGTGAGGCAGGACCATTGTAACTTCCTCAAATGTGCGCCACGTAATTTTGTATAAGGTAGAATAGAAGTCATCTAAATGTATTGTAACAAAGTGATCAAAAGTTTTTATCGATGGCTATGAGTATCTATCGCACAGGCAAAGTAGAGGTCTTGTTCTAATGCCACCATGCAACGCTGAAAAAAAGAAAGAAGCTTGAACTGTTGACAGAATAACAACAAACGGTAAACGGACGTAAAAAATAAATAGGTCCTGGTAGCAAACATATTTACTTGGAGGTTATTTGTTTACGTTGAACAATACTAGTTGAACACGACACCACTCTCGCAAAGAACATGCGCATACATTCCCTACAACCAAATAATATTGTTAAAAAAAACGTGTTGGGCCAAACACCTTTTTGGTTGTTTCGATTTTTCCATCATAAATTTAATAAACACAATCATTTCACGATGGTTGTCCTACGCTTCATACTACGGCAGATTAAAATCACTAACATGTTTCGAATTGAGCAAATTATTTAATGCCTTAAACAATCTGCCAAAACAAATTAATATGGATACAGTAACGGCTTCCATTTAGTTGGTTGCATTATTTGTAGTATTTGTTCGAAAATACTCGAACATCGACATCGTTTGTACTTAGAAGCCTGCAAAATCCGCGTTATTATTTTAAGATAGACTAGACTTCAAACACTTGTGCCTTTGCATCACGTTTGTCGCTGGACTACTGTTTGTCTGGCCACGCCCTGAACAACTTTGTACCAATATGAAAATACTAGCAAGAAACTGGCCCAGTCATGTCCGATCAAGTCAAAAGGCAAAATTGATCTTCACTGTTGCATAAGCCAATCAATGAGCGACGACTCCGATATGTATAGGACGGTGAATTCTAGTGAAATGCCAGAAAATAAAGCGAATTTTGCACGTCCGTATAAATACTTCTTGATCGGAGGTCTTCGTAGTCGGAATCATATTGATCAAGATTTCTCTTTCAGTTCTTCTCCCTACCTTTCGCCGTGTTTTGTCGCGTTCCTCTTCAAGGGAGCATGCCATATCGTCGGAAGTTATAAAGCAAGCGTGGTCTCATACTGGAGGACTAGGTGAATATAATGACACGTGTCTAAAATTCTCACTTTAAGTCACCAGGTATGTTCCAACGTCATTGCTAGAAACTGTAAAATATTTCACTCGTTTTCACTGTTATCTTGGTAAATGGCCATTTCTTATCACAACACAGCATTGAGTGTTCGTGAATAGTAAGACCCAGCTACATGGGCGCTGTACAGTTGTGAAATGGACGCGTGTTTTTCCACATTAAAAGTAAAGGTTATTTCACAACTGCTGTTCTTCAGAGATCGTAAATTTTATATCTTAATTAAACAATTGGCTAAAGCGACAAGTAGCAGAACGGCCGTAGTTTTGTAAATTGGAAAATTACATTTACAAAAGAGCAAAACTTAAAAACGTTAAAAACGGTTTACGTGCAAACGTGAATATTGTTTCTTGTTTGTGACTTAATTCCACAAATAACAAGCTTTATCACCAGACTAAATTGGTCTTGAAGAACCATGCTAAGAATGATAATTTGTTTAAATTAAAATAAATTAGATGTCAACTAATAGACCGTCGCGACTTTTCGTATGCTGGAATTAAGAAGTGTCAGGTGTTCATGAAACTTAAATTCCAGAAGACCTGGCTCCATGTACGCAATCGGTGATTAGTGATGAGTAGAGCCATGATTATTTCGCAAATTCATTCGAAGACGAGGTATACTCCAAACACCTGTTATTTTCTCCTGCTGTTCTGATTGGGCAATAGTTCTTTAGACACGCCCCATTTAACTGTGAGCTGGTAATAAACTCTAGTCAGAAGTGTGAGTGAGTGTTTAACAGTCCTGTACACAGGCCTCAGTTGATCACAGCAACCAATAAGCAAACGATAATGTATCGAGTGTATAGAGAACTGTCCAGTTATTGCTTGCTGCCAACTCAATCCGTTAAATTCTCGGAGCTATAGTGATTTGGGCTGCTCGTAACACCGGGGTCTCGAGAGCCGATGAGGATGAGAGGATCATGGAGCAGCGCCGGAATGAAAGGGGGGGGGAGAAACAGGAGATCCCCGAGAAAAGCCGCCGGCCGGCGGCATCGTCCGGCACGGTCCACACTTGCGAAAATCCGAGAGTGAACCGACCGGGTGTAGAACCCGGTTTGTCTCGGATGAATTATATTTTTCGACGGCGAACCCGGCCACACACGGCGCACTGGAGTAGTCGGTAGATCCTTCTCGACGCAGCGGAGCATCCGCAGCTCTGGAACCCCCTCTCATAAGTTATTTACCAAGTTCCATCAGTAACTGCGGCAATCTGGATCCTCTCCTTCCGAGTGTAATCGGATTGCAAAAGAGCCGCGATCGGTACGAACGCCTGAACTGGAAGTTAGTATTTTGGAGCCGGGAAAATATCGCGAAAACATTGTTCGATTAATGTAAGCTGCTTGGGGCTACTAGTTATTGTTTCACCTAGAGAACTCTCTACTTTATTTCACCTCGTTCTCATTAAAACAGAACTTTTCAAGCCCTGAAGCTTATTGTCCGTTCGATACTTTCCGGAGTTGTAGTAGGGAAAATCGATAACCCGTGCTGACTAACCTTTCACTTGTAATATACAGTGCCCAAAAAAAGTTTTGCATAATAGGGGTTTGAGAAGTACTGTGTTGGTCACGACCAAAGAGAAAGGATGGGATGAAAATACACATTATACGTACAGAATATCATGCCTGACTTGACGACACAAAACAAAGACTACGAGAAACAAAACGTGATCTGTGGCAATGAGCACTGAAATTACCAGCGATGCAAAACTATTTTTCCGCACTGTAAATTTAGAGGGCAGCACAGTGAACTCCCACACGGTACAAAATAACCATATATTTGGGGAAGTTTTTATGGAAATTTACAATAAATATACGGAAACGCAAGCCGCAATGACAAAACGGAGTTTGAAATCCGCAAAAACAAAATACGGTAAGTTTCCGTATTTACTATACCTTCGTGTTTCGGAGACGAACAAAGCCGAGTATACACGAAGACTTCTTTTCCACTGTAACCAGAAAATTATCGTTTTTACGGTAATTATGGCATTCACCACATTTAGTATGCATTCCTTCAAACTTCAAAAAGTGGCACCAGACAACTGTAACAGCTAGCAATACTTAAAACACGCAAACATATGTAAAAACTGAAAAAGTTGTTTACGTAAATCTTTTATCAAAATACCAAAGTTTCACAGCAAAATTACAAGAAGAGCTGAGTGATTAGAGTCACTGATCCCAAAAATTTTGACTCGGATTTAATTCTCGCTCAGGTATAAAATATTTCAACATTTTTAAATTTATTTTTTATGCACAGTAAAATGCCCGCATAACAAAAAAATATTACTTTTTATTCGTTATCACTTTTTTTCTTAATTTAAATACAAAAAACTAACTAACTGTGAAATTATTAGAAAAGTAAATATTTTACAAATCTGTAACTTATTACACTACGGTGCATTAAAGAAACAGAAAGCGAAAACAATTATTTAAGTTATCACAAATGGACGCCTAACACTTTTTATTTGACGTTTAGATACGGAACTATTTTCCACCCATTGTTACTAACTGTACTAGGCACACGTAACTCAGTGCGTCCGTTGAAATATATGCTGGCAGGGCAGTGACTTTTTTTCAAAGGTGGATTTCAAAAGTGCTCACTTAATCGTGAACAGCCTATAGTGTAGTTGAAGTTCCAGTGACGTCTAGAACTAAACTGTGACGGATCATCGTCGTCAACCCAACTGTATAGTTTTTCCCGGCCTCTTCATAGTTTTGAAACTAAAATTTGGAATATAACAATCCGTGTATGACGTACTTTGTTGTTTCCTAAATATTCCATTTATCACAAGTGTTTTACAGTTGTGTTAACAAGAAATGCCTTATTTTTAGCTAAATTAAACCTTTTCTCGTATTTCATCTATGAATTATCATATTTAATTTATATATATTATAAATAAAATCGAGGATATAATAGGCGTTTTAATAATACCTTGTAAGAAATAGTTTTTATGAAAAATGTTATTACACTGAAAGTGCACGAATGCGGCGCGTTGTCACTTTGGTATAATTTTCTAGGTTAGGTTAAGCCTTGTTTGCAGGAGGCGTAGGAATATCCTGGAAAATAGAAATGTACTATGCATTTAGAAAAGTTGCAAGTGAATGATTACTTGCCAACCAATTACGTACAAGAACACGCGCATTAAGCCCCGCGTGAAACACTGTGAGCCGATATGGCGCTAGGGAGCATCTCTCATTAAAAAGGATTAAAAATAAAAAAATAAAAAATTATGCATTAAGAACTACGCAGTACCTAAGGGCTGATCTGGCAAACGAAAACAAGTCTTCTGCGTTTCAATCAATGGAAACAGGTGACTAGCCTGCCATGCTTACTTTTGTTCTGAACCTAACCTCGTATATCACAGCCGTATTTAAGCCCAGCATAATTCAAAGACGACATTTCCTGTCAAAGGAGTTTGTTTTTGCGGACAAATATACACGTAAACATGTGCACAAACACACGCCGTTTTAATATTTTCCATACTTACATTAGTGTAAATAACAGTTTCTCGCCAACAACACCGATTGCTCTATTCTGATTGGTCGCCGCCTCACAAGTTCCACTTAAGGAAAACAATATAACTATTTCTTTTGTCGCTTAAGGAAAGCCCAACATCACGCGCGCCTACTAAGCCCTTCTGTACACGAAATAATTTATAATTTAACGCTTAATTTTTCTATTGTAAACCGATCTTTAGGAGTGTTCCATCCTCAGTGCATTATGTAAACTGAGATAACTCCTCACAGTTATGCCATAGATATCTCATTTGTGAGGTGCGTATTTCATTAGTTTATATCGTGTTCCGGTGGAAAGAAACCGAAAATAGCGCTAAAAATCGGCACTTGGACAACACTTGCGAAGAAAGAAAAGAGCAGCCAGTTTATCTGGCTCGCGCTTGCAAGAGCCAATATTTAATTTGTAGGCAAGATTCGAAACCAGTGGCGTAGGCATGGAATTTTTTTGCTCAGCACGCAAACGTAAGCGGAGGAAATCAAATTATTCTTTTAGTGCATCAAGAAGACGATATAAAACTTATGAGCCAAAACTGTTATTTTCAAATGCTCAATTTTCCACATTTTCGCGCACGAAGCCTCACGTACCAAAAGTCTGCCGGGGCATATAAAATATTTTCAAACCCAATTTAGTTTTTCAGAGAATTGCATAACATTTATTTCACTAGAAAACATAATTAAAACAGCGTTCACCGCTATGAATACTAGTTTATTGGCGTCATTTGAAGGCTTCTTCGCTTCTTCAACGTGAATGAATTATCCCCTGTTATTGGAAGATACAACGACGAGTCTCGTTCTTGCGTGAGGCAACATTCCGTTTCACTCTCGTCAATCGACAAATATTGCACATGTATTAATATGCACAGCGCCTAGGACATGGAGACATTCTTAACACGCTTCAACGATCTGCTGTCGTCGTCCAGATGTACGATATTATAAATCTTTTGTGTAGTCTACGACACTATTAAATATGCGGAAGATAGTTCAACAGCAAGCAGAAAATGCGCGCATAAGCACAATCAACAGTGCTATGAGCAAAGGCAGTAAGGGACACTTGTATTGAAACTTATTGCGAACTCAATAAAATCAGAATTTATTTTTACCTCGCGCTGGAATCAAATACCCTTTATACGAAAAATTTTCATTGGCGGTACATTGTTCTTGTTCCGCTTTGCTTTGCGAGTCTGTAATAAATTCGTCAATGCCGTGTTATGGTGCAGAAATAGGCTAATCTTTGAGAATTCAAACACCCGATGTTCGTAAAATGCGCGTCCAAGTTTCATAACGCCACACAATTATGCGTAAAAAAACAGCTCAAATATCCGTGAATTTCGTCGCCCGTGAACTACTTCATCTTATTTGGCACCCAAAAATTGATTCATACTTAAATTTTTACATAAAATGTAATTTATTGAAACCCATCGTCAAATTATTGTGCGCCCACACGGAGCATTCTCCAAATATGAACAGGTCTTAGTATCTCGGACTAGAAGGTTCCGAGGTACTAACTCCCGATCAAGCCGCACGTGTGTGTGAGTCGTTCATACAAGTTTGCTTATTTTAGTGTGTAAACCGTTCTCTGTATTATTATCCGGCATATAATCGTGTCCTTTAATACGACATAATTAAAAAAAATAATCACATTTCCGAATTTCTGCAGTGTTAAAAATTTCCGCATTATCTCATAATTGTTTACGGGAATGTACATTTAGAATGCGGAAACGCGCTAAGTAATTGCGAAAAAAAAAAAATTAAAATGAACTCCGTACGTACAAAATTACAGGACAGCTCTGTATTGTCCGTAGTTTTGGATTTCGGAAACGAGCAATACGAAGGCTTTATGAATAATTTTTTTTCCGCTACAATCATAAAATTATCGTTCTTGCAGCAATAAGGATATAATTGCAAATTGAATCTATTTTTTTTTAAATCATCAACGATGTAGCGTGAGTGAGCCACTTGTAGAAACAATGGGAAACATTTCAAAAAATTGAAAAATAGGACTGTCGAGAACTGGAAAAAAAATGAACTCCTGCTGTTTCCTTGCATATGTGTTGTTTATAAGGTGACCACTTGTAAGCAAATGATAGGAACCATAATTTCACACGTTTTATTCTTGTTGAAATTTCACTTCAGTAAAAAATATTTTAACTTTCCTAGAATTATTCATTAACACATAGCTAAACTCCAGCGTAACGAATTGTAATTTTTTTTTTCATAACCGGAAATTCAGAAAATAACCAGCAAATATACGGAGAGGTTCTATAGAAATTTACGGAAAGTCTGCTATTGAATAAAAAAAAATAGCGTCCGTAAATTTAATAACATTACTGGATAATTTTTTCCAAGGGCTTTCCCGTAGTTTCACGGAAAATGCTTTTATTGGCTGTTCGCGGTAAAACGAGTACTTTTGAAATCAACCTTTGAAAATAATTACTGCCCATAGCTGCTTATATTATATAGTGCACGCTGGCATACAGGGTCCGAGTTAAACTGGTAGCAAACTAAGAAAAACATTGTTCTAATACTTGACGTTGTGGTTATTTTTCATACACGTAAGAGGAGGAGTTTTCATATTATTAAAAAATGTATGTTGCTGTTAACTCCAGGGTTTCACTTTAATGGCAGATGAATAAAGAGAAACGGTTCATAAGTGTGCCAATTTTACGCATGGCGGAAGTATACAAAATGGTTTTCAAAGTGCTCAATGAACTGCGAACAGTCTTATAACACATTGTGACGCCGGCAGGAAATACTACACCGCAAGAACAAAGTTTTGTTGCGTCCGCGATGGCAGGACCGGTGAAAACTTGAGTGGCGTGGTGTGCACACGGGGGGTAATGGAAGCGGGCAGGGTGTGGGTTGAAAGGTCAGAAGGCACGCAGCGGTGCCATTATTGTAGAAGCTGGGCCGCTCCAGTGTAACCCAATAACTGCCGCGGTGGACGGGCCTATGCCCGAACCTATGGGGAGGGGGGGGGGGGGGGTCGCGACCGCCCTCCCCCCCCTTCCACACTTTCCCTGCCAGTCACGTCTAAATGGCCGATCGCACGGCGGGGGAAATATCGCATTATGTGAGGCGAGATTCGCCCGAGGGGTGTACTTCTCCCTCGCCAAGTATGCGCGCAGCTGCCGCAATCAAATAATACACGTCGGAGGAGACAAGAGATGTTCGACGGTCCGCGCGACCCACCCCCTATTCACACACCCTCCCCTTTTGTTACCGAATAAATTCGTCTGGAGGGAAAAAAAAAATTCGCGCTTGGCGGAGCAAAATAACAAATTGAATTGTGGGTCAATCTGGTAGGACGTCCTTATGCTATTCGACGGACTCGCAAACAAAAAAAAAAAAAAAGGATGACGTACGATGTGCCAGGTGGCTCTGCCTGTTTTCAAGTGGTTGGGAATTATGTATTGCATACGGTCGGTCCATAACTTTGCGTTGGGCCGTGGGGAGATTTTAGTTGTAAGTTGTCAGATAGTCTGTATGGCCAGTGTCCTTCAGTTAGTAGTAACACAAAGAGAAAATTGCGTCGATTAAGGGAATATTTTAAGTTCTAACCAAGCATCCAGAACGGTAAATATCTCAGAAGCGGAACCATTTTACCAGAATTACCAGAATAAAAGTGTAATATTAATATTAATTTGTATACAGAGTTGTGAACAACACATTTGTACGAACACAGGGTGATCTTACGTGTACGTATTACAAAACGCGTTTTGTTCCTTTTAGTGCGTATACTAGACAGGACATCACGCAAACTTCTACATTGAGAGATTTTGTATTCCAATTTAACATATACTTATGAGCCAAAACATTCGTAAAATGGTTCATTTAGGAAAAACTGTTATCTTAAAATAAAATCACAGTGACCCTGTTCCTGGCACTTAGGTGGTTTTGAGCAGTTATCTATCGCCAGTCTTATAATTAAAGCCTAGCGAAACTGAGAACTCTTTGAATCTTCGTTACACTGGAATTATTTGTAAGTTACAGGAAATTCTGAGTTTGCTAATTTCTATGTCCAACACTCGTATTCCAGATCAACGGTGTAGCTGAAATTGTGAGTAGAGATTTGCATCGATTAACATGCCGCAGATGTTGGAGACGTTATTTAACATTTCCTTTCCTTATATACCAAGGGATAGCATACTGCAGCTGACTTCAAATTTAATAAAAACTTAAGTTCCTATCCCTTGCTATATGATTTACTCAAATGTAAATTCATTTGTTATAATTTATGTTTTTTTTTTTAATTTAATTATTTGGGCACTCAAAATTAAGAAATAATGGAAACATAGAAAAATTGTTTCAAACTGAAAGTGACATCAGAAAATTTGCATGTTTTGCAAAAGGATATATACATATGAAAGAAATATATCACAATGAACCATTACATTTTCAAACGCTTATTCTGCAATTAAAATACAGTATTTTAATTTATTTAGTTAGTTAAAAAAGTATGTTTTTATTTCACACGTTCTACAGTGATTGCTAATTATTTCCTAGGATATTTTGTTTTAAATCAGTGAGAGGTAACTTTGCATCGGAACTATTTCGATTACATGTATAAGTATTTTTACTTTCATGCTCATTGTAAGAAACTTATATCACTTGAGAGGTATTCATACGAGTTAAGTAGCTTTACAAAATTACATTTACTCTTCCTTTACGAGCGTCCTTAGTGGCTGTGATTGTTGAAGTTTGACGATCATGTGACGGATAGGCTGAAACGGTGATATTTGCGCTTAACATCTGACATGACTAAATTTATAAACCGTTGTCGGTTTTCAGTTTTTCGATGACCTTTGGAATAATAAGTCACGTGGTCTGTAATTTCTCTATGCATAACCTTTGAATATACACTACTAAATAAAATAGAAGTGTGTGTGATTTTCGAATTTTTCACTTTTAATTATTTTTTCATATAGTATAATTGATAACTAAGCCATATCTAATGTTATTTTTTTTCGTTTCTGTATGTCTGGCACTCTGTCTGTCTGTCCGAACGGATTTAACTCGAAAACGACTTAACGTATTGACATAAAATTGACATATTATATAAATAATAACCCCAGGACCAACTTAATCTTTGTTTCATCGAGATATCTCAAACGGTTCCGGAAAAAATGATGATCAGTGATGTAAATATCTACTCGATTAAACTTTTCTTAGGATTGATGTATAAAAAAACCATTGTTAAAAAAATGTCATTTCTCCTTTCTTTTTTGTCTATGGGCTGTAAACCTTTCCTTCCAAAAAGCCGTAGTGGCCCAGTGACTAGAGTTATTCCAAGTGGGGCCGCAGTGACCCAGTGGATAGATATATCTAAAGTGGGGCCGCAGTAGCTCAGTGGCTTGAGCACCCAATAAGGGGGTCGTAGAAGCTCAGAGACTAGAGAACCCATAGTGGGGCCGCAGCTGATCAGGGGCTAGAGCACCCCATATTGGGGCTGCGGTAGCTCAGTGGGTAGAGCACCCAATAGTGGGGATGCAGCTGGTCAGGAACTAGAGCACCAAGTAGTGGGGCCGCGGTAGCTCAGTGGCTAGAGCACCCAAAAAGGGGGCCAAGGTAGCTCAGTGGCTCGAGAACCCAATAAAAAAAGTGGGTAGATCAATTCAAAGTCCTAAATATCATGCTAACATAAAACATGTGCGATGTGATGGCAGGGTGTAATTTAATAACTCCATTAAACCCGAAAGAAGAAATATTAGTATTTAAAAAATGTAACGTTAATGAAACTATGGCGGGCTTAATTTAAATAACTAAAAAAAAAAAAAAAAAATCATGCGAACAAAGTTGCACGGGTCAGCTAGTGTACAATAAAGTTAAATTTCAGAATTTTTTTTCTTATTCTAATAGCAGATAGAGCAGACAGTTCATCGCTTGAACATATCTTTATGTGCACAACCTCTCGTGTATTTAAGATTCACATTAGTAATTATAAAGATACGAATAAAACATAGAATAACTACATATAACGTTAAGTAATAAAAAATTCCACATTACTCACAGAACTGCACATTATAAATGCCAGTTTTATAATTAAAAATATGTTATTGTAATAATATCGGACTTACACATAAGCAGTGATTAAAAATCAATAAAATAATGATTTCACATAAAATTTCAGTCTTCTAGATGTCGACAAATATTTTTATATAAATTAATAATGAATGTGTGTGTGTGCACAAATGGCATATGATAGAAATTCAGTGTTGGGTAATTTCCACAAGAGTCCTAGACATGCATGACTCTCGTGGACATCATAAGAATATTCTAGGCCTATAGAAAGACCGCACAATCAACAAATTCGCCTCGCATCGGAAGATGCACCTAAGTATCATCCACAACAATAGCAAACACGTAAAAATAAACAAAATTCTGAGTCACGCAATAAATTGCGAAATCCTTTATGCCATAGTCAATATTCTAAATATATACCAGCCTTTGATTTTATCTAAAGTTTACAAAATGAATATGCATATTTAAAACGGAAAGTCGTGTTCAACCAGAGATCAGGGTTTGAAAATCAAGGTTAACAGTACATAAATCCATCATGCACACCGGCATATGAATACTGATTTGCAATCGCGTTATTTAGCATGAAAAAGAACCAACGCTCATATAAAAAGAATTTTAATAGTCTTGAAAACATTTCGAAGCATCGTTCAAATATACACACATTTAAAATTAACTGGAAGTCAGTTCCCAGTGGCAATAAGAGCAAATCATGTAGTTATGTATTATAACAAGCAAATAACACGCAGAAACAAATTGTCAATACAATTATGTTTAAGAAACATATTCTTCAAAATATTGCGCATTTTGTGCTGCTCACTCAAAATGTGTTAGAATCGGGTATAGTGATATATAACAGTTTGTAGACTTAGCAAACAGTAAGATTATTACAGTTAATTGCCCCACACTTAATATTTTCGACTTGCTTCCGACACCGACGAGATGCGAAACCAAGATGTAACGTCATACTCAAGCGATAAATGCAAAGATCTTGTATCGTTTCATTTTCGGAACATTCTTTTCCGGAATAAAGCTTGGGTAAACATTAAAGGCCAGCAGCAATTCCCGTACCGTAGATTTGAACTTCTCTGTACTGTAAGAAAAATTACTTCTCTTAGTTTGGAAATAGGTTTGATCATATCCACATGTTCTAAGTTGCAACGATATATGGACACTTGCAACGATATATGGACACTTGCAACGATATTTTCTCGATAGGAATATTACAACAAGTCTATTTTCTTACACTCACTAGTTATACGCTGGCAAATATCTATTAACTACTGCAGTATTCAATAGTAGAATTTAATTACGTTGAAAAATCTCGGAATTTTAGAAACTTTTCAAATTTCTCCACCATTTAAAAGGTACATCGCCCGAGAGAATGGAACCATTCAGAGTACATTATTTATTATAAAATACTTTATCGCAAACATTGAAAATGTTTGAAATATATATACGTATATCATAGAATTATGTGATGAATTGCTGGTCCTATACTTGGACATAATTTTACATTTTCTAAATTCTAAAAACAGTTGCTTTAAAAGCGAGTGTATGTTGAGGGCAATGATCTGAAGACGGAAGTGTTACTTAAATACAATTTTTTTAAAAATATATTTTCAGCACATTTTCGCTAAAAATAATATCCTTTTATACAACGGATTTTTAACCGGTACTAAAAATTGTCCAGGTATTGCATCTTCTCTAAGATGATGGTCGCAAAAAGTTATATAATTATATTTCTGAAAGGAATAGTTCTAAAACGTGCTTGAAGTGAACATCTGGTAACTTTTGCCATTTGCTGAAGTTCAATTCTGGTTTTAGTCTAACTTTCATTTGTGATTTTGGTGGTTTATTTTCAAATCGAATTACTGTATTTTTAATTAACCTAGCACTGCGTGTTGTTTACGACATAAAGTCAACCTTAACATGTATTTTAGCTTTTTGTTTGCAAACTGTTATTGAATCTCATTGATGAGTTCTTCTCTCGCATGCATTTCGGTTTCAAATTCGAGAATGTATACAGAAAACTCCAAGGAATAAAATTACTGACTATTAAATAAATGTTTTCCCGTAATAAATGTATAGGCAATTAAAAAATGCAAAACGCAATTCCCGATTAAATTAAACTGGAGTTTTGATTTGCTTAAATAACACGCATTTTTAAAAGTCAAAAAATGCAATTAAGTTCTTCCTGTACATTCCTTCAGGCAAACAAAAAAATGAAACATTGCGCTAAAAGGATATCCATTTCTTCTAAATTCTTTACTCATGTTCTAGAACTCCAGATGCATGCATTTTCAAACATTGTAGTATTCTGGGTAGGGAGGTTTATTTTATATTTCAGGTAGCTTTCTTCTTAATAATAGGACTTCGAGATGAATGAAAAACAATGGCAACATTGAATATTCATATGCGTTTCGAACAGTATTTTTGAACTTAACCTTTCGCCCTCCCCTCGACGTAATTTGTATAACAAAAGTTAGTTGAATTATGCATGTTTCACGGACACGCTATGTCGAGGAAATTGAAACAGCGGCCAACGAAAGGGCCAAGGGAGGTGATGAATTAGTAATGCCATGGTGCGACTAGAGTGCACCCTGGTGCGAGGCGTGTAAAGTACTGTGCGGCCGCAGCCACGCCGTCTGAAGTGCTCTCGTGCCTTATGTGCCTCTCGGCCCCTGCGCTTTATGCTGCTCGCTTTACAGTTCCGCCAGGCGGCGCTCCTACATCACAGGCGCGCGTGTAGTACACAAGACTCGTTTACTTTGTACCGACGCGGATGAGGGCAAAAAAAAAAAAAAAAAACCAGAGCTGGTAAATGTTGTGATTGTCTGTTCACGGTTTCTCCACACTTCTTGACTCGAACCTTTGAAAAATTACCCCATGTATGATGTGTTAGGTTTTTTTATTAAATACGTCGAATATTGCATTTTGTACTAGTACCATTTTTTTTGGGTTAAATTGAGCATTTGCTTTTAGTCTATCTATAAATTATAATACTCAATTTATATTTTATACGAATAAAACATAGAGAAAATATGTGTGTATATAATGCCTAGTAATAAATAGGTCTTACGCAAACTATTATTACACTGAGTGCGCATAAATGCGGTACGTTGTCACTTTAGTGCAATTTTCTAAACTGCGATAATCTCTGTTTGTATGATGCGGAGAAACATCCTGGACTTAGAACTTTAGCAGGGCTTTATTAAAATGATAAGTAAACAGGAATTGACTATAGCATTCGTCATATTTTAAGTACATACATATCTCATGACCAAAACCGCGAAGAGAAAATTTTAACTCATAATGCCGTACTAAATCACAAAATTAAAATGGTTTTGATACCGCAAATAATACAACTTATTTCGGTGGCTGTGAAATATAAATTCAAATTTTTAAATTTAGGAAACAGAAATATTTGAATATTTAATAATAACACCAATACATTATTGAAGTAAAAATGGCAGTTAGTAATATAGTTAAATATAAAACGCAAAGTTTAGTATGAAGTGTAATGATGGTTTCCCAACTTGGTGTGTGAAGCAAATACAAAATGGATGAAAAATCAGTTTTTTAAATCGAACATATCATAGACATAAAGAAGCAATCACCTGCGTAGAAGTTTGAATTATGAAACCATAAACTGCCGGACCAACTACAATATTAAATAACATATACCGCCAAATTAATTACAAAGCATTATGAACAAGTCGCCAAGGAACAAAACTGTCATAACATAAAGCGGTAGATATAATTTATGTCCGGAGTCATCTAAACCTTAATTTCAACCGACTGATATCTCGGCACTCTGGTTAAACGACGACCGCAGACTGTTAAACTATATAATTTTACTAATAATTTCCTCGTTGTTTTTTCACCTGAGTTTCGATCTGCGTGTGTTCGGTGGGGTTCGTGGTAATTTGAGATTGAGCTGCTCTCGCAAGCGGGAAAAATCGAGATAGATTTTATGTATAACATACAGCACGTGGTTGTGGAGTACCGAAGTATTAATATAACATCTCAAGTCCTGTATGGAGGGCTAGCGAAGCTTGCAATTCCTGTGGCAGGAAAGAATTTCATATTTCAAACCACTAAAAACGTCCAATAAAAGCAGGCAGTAAGGATGAAATTCCGCACGGGTTTTGCTACGAAATGCGCAATAAAGTAAGACTATTATCCTGAGAAGTGCGTGTCATAAGCCATGAAAACGGCGCATGTGATAAAAGAAATAATTAAATGTCTAGAGGTGCTTAAATTTCGCTATGTAAGAGTTTACAACCTGGAAGAAATGTGTGTTAGAAACTTCACATCACAACAGAGTGTGGGATAAAACATAAATTTCGTAAAATTATTCTTTCGTTTTTCAAATTATTACCGTTATAGAACTTATTAATTTAAACTAGAATGTTATAAATACAAGATCCAAAAAGTCTAAAACTGCCTTATTTAGGATCACAGCACAAGTGAACAAGCTGTGAGACGGAATATTAGCCATCCGAGTATAATTATAACAATTCCTTTCTTCAAATTTTACCTGAACTGGCTATG
Source organism: Dryococelus australis (assembly GCA_029891345.1). Lineage (NCBI taxonomy): Eukaryota > Metazoa > Arthropoda > Insecta > Phasmatodea > Phasmatidae > Dryococelus > Dryococelus australis. The sequence continues at coordinate 52,509,606 of CM056999.1, forward strand.
AACACGCGAAGTTACAGAACATATTTCCGGTGAGAAATAACTATTACTGCGTTTCACTGCAGTGTAAGAGCCTAGAATGATGCGCAGGTGTTCCATTCATTAATATATTTATTCGGTTAGTTTTAATGTACAAAACATTACTTAACATTGAAAACGAGAAAAGAAAAAAGAAAAACAAAATTGTCGTCCCAGTGGTTTACAAATGGTCTTTGAATGAAATGTCTACATTTCCTTAATTACAACAAATAGCTAAAATTATGCACAATGTACGTTTACAACTTATTTTCTTTATCTGTTGGAAAGGAAATAATTATTCAAACGTAGTTTGTGCTACTTCTAGACGATGCAGCAAATAATTCACGAAAACCCGACACACGATAAATCGTAATAGTTTTCTCTGTAATTTGATGTTTTAAATTATTAGCGTTCAATATAATTAACTTGTTTGAAACCAAATCACTATTTCACTCTAGTTTCAGTTTCGAAATGTTAAAAAAAATATATATATATATTACAAAGTATGTAAAAGGACGATTTTCATTACAATATCACTCCCACAAACTAACATGGTTAGCTATTAGCTTATAGTCAGCTTCTGAAATTCCACATCCCCCCAAAGCTTTTTAGGCCCACTTCACTAATTTATTTTTGAACGTTCCGCTTATTCGCAACAACTTTAATTCAGTATAGGAAAGAAGGGCCAAATAAAGACATCGCAATCTCTGCCATACCCATTAGTTTTACTAATGACATACTCTTGTGTCATACGAAAACGCGAAATATTAAGCGACTTACTCCTTTAAGAGTACATGTATACTTTATTGTAGTATATCGTCTTTCGAACTCTCTTTTTTGCTTTACTTTCTCATATAGTGTTATGTATTTCAACATCCCAACTGAATGTAGGAACTAATTACGTGTTGTGCATATGACACTTCCAGTCATTGTGCAACACCAAACTTGCTCTATTTGATATAAAAATAGATATAATACACAGAATCTTGAATGTTTTGTCGGTTCTAGATGAGAAGTTTGACACAGTTTTTTTTTTTTGAGCATTGCCTAAGAAAAGCACAAATATATAACAAACATATAGATTTCAGTGGTGACAATTTCAAAAGAATTTATGGTATCCTAATAAAATGGACGAAATTAACGTTTAGCCACTTTCAAAGTTCTCTTGAAAAAACACTTCAAGAATGAACTGCCCTCCTCATGTCTTAAATATTAAAAACTGTGCACAGCTTCGTATGAACGGTTGTCAAATTTACAGAGGAAAACTTGTCTTGAAGATATTTAATAATTTTTCAATATGCACTGCTCGATTAGAATAATTCAATAATTCGCTACCTTTTTTTTGCACTACCTCGTTACCACTGGCAAACTAGATTACTTCCCTTGTTCCCTGCTGTCATTAATTATTGAGATATTTTCAGCCTTGAAATTCTTTTTATTCATCCACGTGCATCATCCGCAGATCCTTAAAAGTTTTATTGAAATCACTTTACATAAATCTTGACTGCATTTCTTACATTAAGTCATGTTTGCATTCCCTTAAAAATCAAAGCCGTAAAATATAAAAAAACTCGGCTATGGAAATAAAAAATAATAATTTCAGTGAAGAGATCAACAATCAAAAGAACTTAGTATTTAATTACAAATATTCATCTTAAGTATAAAACATAAAAAAGCACAAGAATGTAAGTATGACTGCTGAATTTAGAGATATATCACTGTACATAAATGAGTATCTAAATATTTGGACTGAAATTGTTGATCATTTCCACATTCTTCAGTGGCTATAGTTCAAGGAAGTTCCTTCGTGACTGATGTTGAATTAATATTCAGGGTTACAGTTTGTTTGGTCAATACTTAAATTGGAATATTTTCATTGATTGAAGTACGGTGAGAAATCAGTTCAGTGAAACACTGTCTCATAAATGTCGAACTTTATCAGTGCTGGCTGAATTTCATTTTATTCTGAACTTTTGAAGATGTGTAAGGTTTTGCTGCCAAACATGCACCCAGTGGCAACGTGGAAAATGTTTTCAGTTCAATAAAAGCACGATGGGCACTGGAAATAAAGACACTGCCAATTGATTCAGCGAACAAGGCTATTTTTACTCAATTCAGTTTAAAACACACTCGCTAAATTAATGTTATAATTAAAAATATGACATATACCGTTAATTATTAAAAATAGACTCCGGTGCCTCATAGACGCCACGAGAACTCTACCACCACTTATTGTAATTGCTGTTTTGAAGCCGATCGCTACACATTACATCATCTTAAGCATGCAGTTAAGCGAATCATGCTATACTATTGGCATATGAAAATGGGCAATGCAGGAGAAATAAATTTGAATATAACCTTACATTCTTTTAAAATATATATGGACTCATGATTGATTACTTTGATCGAAAGAGAAGAGTTTTACCTAGAAATTTTGAAGATGAATGACAACGAAATTATTGCGATTCCATGTTTTAATTTTATGTGACGGACAACTATCACCCACTCTACCTACGCCACGTCATTTCTTCGAACGCCAGCTTAGCGTAAGTGTGATGTTTCAAATTCTTGGCATGTCATGGTTGAACGAGACGCCTTAGAAGTAAATTTAAGTTTCACTAGTGGTCAAGTGGCTCACCCTCTTCTCACAAAGCAGCTTACTTTACAAAGCTATGCATACCCCTACTGAAGTATTTTGTACCAATTATCTTTTTCCAAAACAACTGCGCCATAGTGTATCATGCGAAAAGAGGGAATTATGACGTCAGTTACTAGGGTTTGAGCCTGCTGTCACATTCCACTGTATCTCTGCAGTCTATTGTCGGAAAAGTAATTTTAAATAAATCTCACTGTGTGATTATAAGACTATCCACATACGCACTGTTAAATGTAAGTATTCACACTCTATAAATAGGGACATGCGAAATTCGCGCTGTTATTTGGCATCAAGTTGAACTTCACCGTACTGTATGCACTAGCGCCGGCGTCGTTTCTACATTGGCCGCTGCATAGATGTGAAGATAGTCTCTTTCTGACTAAAATACACGTGATTGGGGCACACAATTGTGAAGCGTTCCTTTACTGGCACAGAGTCATCCAGGGTGTGCCACATAAAGTATGGTCCAGTCACAAACGTATTGCAAAGTTACATGCGTTTCAAGTTAAGCATGTCCCCAAATAATAACGCGAATTTTGCAGGTCTCTACATATAAACATGAAGTTATGATGCAATTTACCAACAAGGGTATTAAAATTAGAATTGTTTTCGTCGCTATGCAAAACATATCTATGGCGTGTTAAGGAACGTGCATGTTAGACATATTTTACGTCAGCAAATTAATTTCATTAGGCACGCAGGTGCGCAGAATGAAGAACATTACCACCACAGAAACGATTATCTACGAACTGCAATGGCGGGGAACGCTCCCCATTACCTCGGCAATGTTCGTCTAATATGCGCGGAGCAACCGGGAAATGTGGAATGGTTTCCACGTATATGCCCAGACACCGCGCGCAGCTCCATGTTTTAGTAATTACTGTCCGAGTTTAGTAATTATTTCCCGGTTGCGTTTCCTTATTACGAGCCCACATTCAAGTACAATTTTATTTTTCGTCGCTGGACGTGTTTCACCACAGTCGAAGATGTCTCATCTTTGCTCGCTACACTTCATGGCACTTCCGAATTTTTTTTTCACTGTTAAAAGTTTCCGTATATTTATGGGAAATTTTTCAGAAACGTATGTTAAATATACAAAAACGCAATCCGTACACTGTGAAATAGATTTGAAATTTTCACTCATAAGTTTGTTGTAATTTTACAAATGCTTGTAACAGTACAAAGATTTCTCTTGTGAAACTACAAGGGCCGTGTTTGTAGTAGAACTCAAGAAATGTTTGTACTATACTGGCCCGTATCCACGAGCTTCAGCAAAATAGCGGACACTAAAGAACTTAAACCCTTATATAGCTGTTTAGTGCAAAACTGTCAGTAAAGTAACGTGTGGTTGTGTGCAAATTGTATTGCAAGTTTTAATAACGTAAAGCACTTCAAACAATTTAAATAATCTTAATAAAACGAGAATTTTAATAAAACGCGACCATATTATTCATGTTTCCTAGCGGCATAGAACTCTTCAATCGGCTCTCAATACTTCGTTGTTAAGAGCCGACCAAATCTCTCAACTCAACAACAGAATTTTTCAAATGAAATAAATGTACCTATTCTTATAAATCGAATAAATTCTTAATATTTTGCAGGTACTTGCCGATATATTAACTTTAAAATCAAGTTTTGTGTTCGTAAGCTAGGTTGGTATTGTGGTTAAGAGTGCCGGCTCATTATGCAAGGGGTACGGGTGCGAGTCCCCGTGCTGGCAATGCGTAATTCGTTTTTCGTAAATTATGTTTTGAGGTTTTTTAAAATGATTATCTGTTATTAATTCATAACATTTGTTTTCTAGAAGAAAAAAAAAATGTTATCTACACTTATCACTAATGTCAGTTGTAATACAAGGCTTACATTTGTAATATTACAAATAAATATCTTGCAGATTTTACGAGAAAGTTCTTTGTATATTTACAAAGGACTTTTTTGGCAACTGGGTTTCTAAGGATTTTTCTTGTAAAAGTACAAAAAGAATTTTATATTGTAGTGCCAAAAAACCGAGCTAAGAAAGTAAAAACAAAATACGGAATGTTTCCATATTTGCTACAACTTCGGTTTTCGGGGATGGACTGTGCTGAATCCACGCGAATATTTCTTCCCAGTGAAACCTGAAAATATTCGATTCTGCGGCAGTTAAGGTCATCCACGCCACTAAGACATATTCTTTCAAACATTAAGAAATAGCGTCAGGCGTCTGTAACAATTAGCAGCACTTCAAATACACTAACTTCAATAAAAAAAGAAAATGTTGCTTATGCGTCTGTAGTAGGAATAACAAAGTTACACGTAAGATTTGTAACTTAGTGGCGTTCTGCCCTTATAGCTCAGGGAATAATGGTAGGGTAACCGACTTGTAGACTAGGGGTCGCGGGTTCGCGCCCTGGTGCCTCCAAAGCGGCATATTTTCAGTTTGCTTGTTGCACTGGGAGTTTGCCAGCAAGTAGGTCTCATTGAGCTGCGTCAATGTCAATTGTCACAACAATGTCGAATGAAGAAAAACTAGACGAAAAAAGTGGGTAGAGTCTTGGACTTTTGATTTTTTCAAATCGTGCTCAAGTATAAAATATTTTAGCTTTTTTTTTATATACAATAGAACACCCGCGTAACGATAGTTTAATACTTTTTCATTAACTTTTTTTAAAATTTGAAACTGGAAGTACACAAAACTAACTAGGAGATTAACGCATAGGTTTTGTGAAATTAACGGAAAATCAATGTCCGTCATTTTACGGAGAGTTTACGGACACCTCTGGGTAACTTTTCAACAGCGCTTTCCGCAAAATCGGAGGAAATTTAACGTAAAAGTTGGCCAGGTACTTTATATCGTGCCTTGATCTGGACATGGATGAACAGTATTATTAGGCGAGTTTGAGTACTCGGGAATGGTTGAAGTGAGTCTCGCTCGTGAAAGACTTTTCTTTATCGAACCCAATAGATCATTCGAACAGAGAAAATGAGCAGACTGTCTGGTAGCACTCTTTTTGCGTCAGTGTTTTCAAACATAGGTCACCATAATCCAACTGACTACACTAGAATGCTTATTATTATGCATTGCATAATCATCGTCATTTTTAGACAGTTTCTTACGCATCGCGTCACTAACAGATAGAAATACAAAAAGTTTAATAGCTACTAGTGTTACCTGTATGCAGTTTTAGTAGGATCACTTACGTGCGCGAAGAGACATTTTCAATTTTCTGCACTGAGTTTATCTAAGACCCATTAATTGTGTATGAGTAGTGTATTTTGCTCCGCAAAAGCGGCCGTGAATTATGGATGTATATGTTTGTATGTATGTATATCAAACAGCAGAATGAACTTCTGACTGGACATGCGGGTTTCAAACACGTGGAGTTCGAATCTAATTCCGTCAATTTCGTGGAAATGTGCTGTAGATTAGCACGGGAATCAGATGTTCATCGCCAAGTTCAAATAATTATCGAGTCCTGTTCAGCACGAAAGAAATGAGCGAGTAAAATAGTGACATACGATATCTGTAACGACTGTCTCCGCGAAACTTCTCTATAAACATATCTTTCCTAGTCACCCGAGCCCTTCTCAGGGCCGCGGTGGTGTAGTGGTAAGACTATTCGCCTCCCCCCCACTTAGGCTAACCGGGTTCGATTCCTGGCGGGGTCGCTCCCGGATTTCCGCGCATGTGGGAATCGTGCCCTACGATCCCGCTGGTCGGTGGGTTTTCTCGAGGATCTCCCGTTTTCTCCCGCCCCTTCATTAGGAGCTGCCCCATTCTAACCTCACTTCGCCCCCCCCCCCCACCCGGTCGGCTCTCAAGACCGCCCAAATCACTCCACTCCGAGCCCACTCGACGGCCACGTGTACCCAGATGTCCCCACTGCGTCCAACACCTACCCATAGTGTAGGCAAAACCGTTCAAGGGGCGATCAAAACGCCGAGACATCCAACCTGCCTCTCGGAGGCCGATAATGCGGTTACTCTCAAACTCATTAGCTGGGCTTGTCGCATGCGCCGTTGTAGTACGCTGCGTGTTCCCTTACCTTAACTCTGTGTCTCACGCTGCTAGTCCTTCATTTTCGGAGAGCATCCTACCACCAGTATGGACACTCCGTACAGAAGTAACACGCCCCTCCCTCGGGAGGGGCCAGGCCGGGTGGTGGAAGGAACTGGGTGGAAAGTTCCAAAAGATGGGAATCTTTTGAACTGAATGGAGCAGACCAGGAATAGAAGAAGTGGATTCCTACCCATAGGGCCTCCAACCACCCGGCCAGCAGCAAATACCGGATTTGACAAACCTGGAAAAGACGACATGTCGAGCGAAGCTCAGGCGAAATTTCACCAATTGGACAAAGCTGAAGGTACAAGATTGTGTTTAAAAAGATTAACAATGGCAAAGGGAAATGGCGCGAAGCGATGGTTTGTGTATGAGTGTGTGTGTGCATGAGTGCCGTTACGGAAAGTAGTTTTGGGTTTCGAAACAAGCTCCTTGGGTCAGGGGGCGTGGTGGAGGGGGATGTTACTGGTTACCGGATATCCCCCGAAACTTAGCCCGTCACAACCCAGACGCACTGAGCCGAGAAGGCAATTATGGGGATACCGTCATGCTTAAATTCAACCCGAGAAAGATTTGCGCTGTCGCGAGTAGTAGTTAGTGTGCGAGTGAGTAGTTTTAGTAGTAGTGTTCATTTTCAATTTTTCGGACAGAATGGCGGTTTAAAAATTGCAAAGTTCCCGGTGGTTACCCGAGATCAAAAGAGCCGATTTAGCTTTTGTTTGTGGGGGCTAAAGTAGCTTGGTTAGAAAGTAGCGCTCCAGGTATGACCTTTTAATAGGTATCGGCCACCTGGAGGGGAGGTTTAGTGAGGCCAGTGCCGGTTCCACCGGGAACTTTGTGACTCACGCTGCGTCTAAGGCCTTAATGGGTGTCTTGCAGCTATGAAAGATGGAGGGGGATGTATGCCTCCTAGTTACACATACGCGCAAGTAAACCTTTTTAGAAGTAAACAGGACACATGTCGGGATATGACGATACTGTGTGGCAACCGACCTACTCAAGAGATTCGTTTATGGTGATCAATATTTTTTTTGCAAACGAGTGTCATACACAGTCGACCCGATGAGGACAGTAACCGAGACTTTTTCTTGTTAAAACTGACTAGATTATCTAGATTACTGTTGGGTAATTATTTGTGTTGCCTGTATATTTACTGACAACAGACTACACAGGCTCGTTTTGTGTATATTCAAATTAATAGTCTAGTTTCACACTATCGCTAGTTGAAATCAGTTTACTTCCTGTATAAAAATTTCGACTTCTCGCTAAGTATTTTTTCTACAAAAGGATTTTATGAAATCGTATTTTTTAGTTTCCGGTGCGTTTATATGCACGCTCTGTCTGTGGGAATACTCTCAAGTTATTTCGAATAAAATATTAAAAAATTTACTTCAACTACGAAAGATAGACTTCGACATTCAGTTTTGCCTCGTCCTTTTTCTTTATTTTTTGAAATAGTGAAAACTTAAGCTGTTGTGACACCGGCAGCTACTTCATCTTGATTCATGTCGCTGAAGGGATACGTAAACACGCATGTACAAAATATGTCATGCTGGGTCTCCCCGGTCTAGCCACGGATATTAAAAAAATTTACGAGTTGTACGTCATTCGGAGACGAGGCGCCGACATCATCGCCACCATGAGTGTGTCTTCACAGGCAACCCAGATGTGGCCACTTTGAAGTCCGGTTGGAAATTTCGAACTGTGGGAATGCAGACGTCAGGTTGTATCACGGCGCTATCAGAAATGTATACAACCCTACGTCGGATCACACCGAGCACTCGTTACGTCGCGTAGTCCACATAAACACGCGCCAATGGGAAGAGGGCTTACGGATGATACACACTCATCAGATGCGTCAGATGCTTCACCACCTTTCTAGGCAAGGCAATGAATTTGCGTACAGTAGAAGACTATTGCAGATTACTGGCGCAACTCAATAATTTAACTAAAATTCACGCAAATTCCTCACCTTTAAGCAACAATTTTTCAATTACTTTTGAAAACACTATTCATCTCTTCAATTTCACCCCCAAAATCAAGATAATTTGAACCAAATCTGCGTTCTCAACGAAGCGCACTTTTTTTTTAAAGCATGTTTTGTTCACTCTGTGATCCGTGGTCCATTTTCAGTGCGAATGAAGCTAAATTTATGGCAAAACGGGTAAATATTTGCATAAAATTTGAATAACATCACAAGAAAAATATGAAAATTATTGGAATTTCATCAGAAATATGATGATTTAGCTTGGAAATTGAGTCTTTAAAGAACCATACACAAAGAGTGAACACAAGTTGAAAATTGATTTTGATTTTGACCCAAATATGATTGATTTTGAGTTGTGCTTTGAAAGATTTGACGGTGAATCAGAAATTTGTTTCAATTTAGCGTGAAATTGGTTGAATTTTAGTTAAATTATTGAGTTGCGCCAATATCTGCAATAGACATCTACTGTGTACCATCATACCGCCGATGAAACCTTTCAACGGGACTTGCAAATGCAACCTTATCTGGTAACAGCGTAGTAATAAGTGAAGGTTGTCTGTGCGTAATTGTGCTAACAATACATATTACTTAAGTACCTACAGGAGTTTCCATATAAAAACTGAAGCTGAAAACACATATTACATTTAAGTTGCAATGATAAAGCAAAAAATACCATTTGGACCTGAAAAGTACTAAATTATTTTTAATACAGCGCAGCGCATTTCTAAAGAGAAATGCCGACATACGCATAGAATAGCCAAAGAGATTAACCCTCAGTAAACACTTAGTATGTAGTCTTTCTGTTGCGCCATTGGAAAAGTCTACTTGACATATCTTCATGTAGGTAGATTTATTTATAAGGAATTTTAATCCAGCAATATTTGATACAGGCACTAATTTTAGATTTTGAAAGTGCTATCTTTATGCGAGAAACTATGAATAGAAACGAAAAATCGTAAATATGCCAAATAATTGCCTTACAATTAACAATATAATATCATCTACAACTCCGTGAAAAATAAATAATTTGAAAAATATCCCTAGTTTTCAACAATATGAAATCAAGTCAAATTAAGAAGTTTTTTTTTCAAATGTTATGTTATGTTATAGAGTTTAACACAGTGTAATTATATAAATTTTAAAGAATATAATTTTTCCTTGTGTACTAATTTTATGGTTTCAATATTTTATTATTATTCATAAATGAGCAAAAAATTATTCGAAAATTATACATCGGCAACTATAGCTATATATCGTGGTTATGCTAGTTTCAAGTCAGTAAAAATATCCCAAAGAATCATATTAGGTAGTTCTTGATTTCATGTAGTGTGAACTGGCGTACTGCCCGTAAACTGGTTACTAAATTTATTTTATTTAAATAATTATATTCTAAGGAAATATTTTACAATGTTATAAAATATGAGAAGCCATTATTCTTTCATATGCAACACAAGTAGTTCGTTTCTTAAAATTTTGGTAGCGTGTGTATTACTTTTTAGTGAGTCCTGCATATTGAACAGTCGGGCGCAGTGTTATATTGAAAGCCACTCTTTTCCCAAACAGAAAAAAAAATCTGTAATTTTTACTGAGAAATTCCTTGTAATTTTCCAAATGATTGCATCTACTCGCTTGTAAAACTACACGGCTGTGTTTGACATAGACCTCGAGAAATGTTTGTGCTATAATGACCCCTATCAGCGACCTTCAGAATTGCGCGCAAAATTTTTTTTTTTTTTTCGAGTTTCAGTAACGTTTAACACTCAAACAACTCAAATAATCGTAGTAAAGCGAGAATTTCTATAGAACATGACTCTATTTCTCTTAAAATGAAATAAATGTATTCTTCTTATCAAATAACTTCCTTAATATTTTGTATGTACATCCATATATATTACTACAAAAATAACCACTAAGCTCGTAAGTAAAGTTGGTCTTGTAGTTAAGTGTGTGTAATACCGTTTGAGAGCACATTACACCATGAGTCGTATAAGTTTTCGCCCTATTCCTCCTTGGAGAAAACGCAGGCAAAGTTTGTCCACGTAATTACAATGCACTCTATGTACTACCTCACTTAATTAGACGAAAGGGAATTCAGTTGCTCTTATATCAAACGTATGGCATGCTGCTGTAAATTGCTAAGCAGTTCATCATCAAAGGATGAAGAATATATGTAGATCATAAAAAAATACTGCTTAAAAGCATTCGACTTGTATAATTTGCTACTATGTAAAAGAAAAGATGACTGTGATTTCGAGGAATAGCGTTTCATTGGGATAAAAAAAAAATTCAGTTTATATTTTGGTGTTCAGAAACTCCGAAGGCGAAGGGAGGACTTCATGATTAAAGAGGTCTTTGAGCCATTTCTATACGGAATTGGCTCTCGTTATTTGAGCTACGCCAGAGGTTCAATGAGGACTGTCACTGGTCCGGTTTGCACGTCACGTGAACACATGAGTCTTCACTACACGGTTTCCCAGAATCACAGAGTACTTGAGAGTACAGAGGCGAACCAGCCGCTTATCCCACGAGCTCCAGCCGCGCGCGCCAGCAAAATGGTGTCGCCCACCCGCCAGCAACATCGCTTTGTAACATACTTGTAGCCTGTTCACAGTAAAGTTAGCACTTTTTAGGCCCTAGTCACTTTTCCCTTCCAGCCATTTTTTTTTACCCTTTAACCACCTTTTTTAAAATTAACATTACCATGTAAGTACTAAACACAGTGTGTATATTCCACTTCACTTAGGCTAAAATAAAATATACTTATTGACTATTATTCCAAATGAGAGGACTTTCACAAGTGCTCACTTTACCGCGAATAGCGTAAGCCTTCTTGCAGTACGCAACAGCCAGTCAGACACAAGGCTCGCCTCTACGTGGCCAATCAGAGAACGGTCAAGCCCACATCGAAGGAACCGCCACGCCGTTTCGTTTTTGTACGTTCATCTAATCTGTGACAAAACTGCGCGGCCAGCGCGGCAGGTTCGCACGATGCGGTCTAGCCCACAACTGTGCATGGCGCAGGTAACTAGACTGCAGTTGATTAAGTTACAATATTCTGCTCGCACGCGTTCAGATGATCGAATGACACACAGTTCAGTCGCCTAGTTGGACGGACAGACTTGAATGAAATGTGTGAAAATATTTGCTATAGTTGTATTCGTAATATTTAAAAAAAAATGTATTTTGTTGTTTACAGCCTATTTCCTGTTATTTCAAAATCTGCATATTAAAAATATAAAATATTAGTTTAGTATCTATGTCGTCATACAGAAACGAAGCTTAAAGCAAGAACTCATAAAGTAGCTGAAAATAATGATTTTTGATTGATTGAATTTTTTGTCACAATCTTTATAAAATGTGAAGATTGTTACAAGAAACTTTTTAATACCCCCACCCCCCCCAAATAATGTCTGGATTTCTAACAATCATTCGACATATGCTTGTAAGGTCCTATACATGAAACCCCCCTTCTGTCGTTCTTGAGTTGAACTGTATGCACGTGATGATGTCCCTTTTTAAATGTGTACGTAGTGTTTTGCACCATAATACCGTATATGTGCATTAGTTTTTCAAAACTGACAAAAGTGCCTGACGCTCTGACACGTTCTGCGTGATTGAAAAGTGAGTGATTTTTTTTTTTTTTTTTTTTTTTTCGAAACCCAATTGTAAAGATTCCTTAAAAGTGCATCGCAATGAACATTGCCATCTTCGATTTCGGTTTCCGTGATTTTCCGAAATCACTTGAGGCTAATGCTGGGATTATTCCTTATCACAAGCCATGGCTGATTCCTTCCTAATCCTCACTTCTCTGAAAAACTTACTCCGTCTCTACTGACTTTGCTGTTGACGAGACGTTAATCCCAACCTGTCTCCCCGTCCATGCTTCTACGTCAAGAGGTATGAGACGAATGAAAGTTAGCGAGCACACCGATTCCTTAAGCACCAAAACGAGATCGTTATTTATCATCATTCAAATTTTTGTCCATATTATATTATTATTAATTGTATGTTAAGATAGTGTTCAGTTCTAGTACTATAATTAGAAAAAGTCTGCACAATATTAGTTTTATGAAAATGTGTGTAATTTAAACGTTTGCTGTTAATAAAAACCAATAAGCATAATGAACTGCAATTTAATCTTAATCATTCTTATGTAATAAAAAGTTTTAATGTGATTTACTTATATTGTAATTACTCTTTAATAAAATAAACACGCCTTCATACCTTGTAGGCCTAAGTAATTTTTTCCCTTTTGACACGCGAAAAAATTAGCACATGTTACAAGAAAACGCAATCGAAAACTACGTAACAAGCTAATAATAAAATACCTATGTAGTTAAAAAACTATGATGCAAACAATTTCTTGACTAAAGTATGGCCTCGACGTAAGAAGCAGAAAAGGAGACCAGAGTCTTGGTGTGAAAGTCTGAGTACGGATGCTTTAATATAGTGTATATCTGTTTCTCGGGATGGTCACAGTAGGAAAGGCTCCAAAGACCGTTTCCCGAAATTCCGGGAGGAGAGTAATCTGGCCGACGTACAAGCCAGATAAGGCAGCTTGGCAAGGGTGATTAGACGGGACAGCTTGGCAGAGGTGATAGGACGAGACAGCTTGGCGGTGAGGTGGGACGGGACAGCTTGGTGGGGGAGGTGGGATGGGACAGCTTGGTGGGGGAGGTGGGATGGGACAGCTTTGACAGCTTGGCGGGGGAGGTGGGACGGGACAGCTTGGCGGTGAGGTGGGACAGGACAGCTTGGCGGGGAGGTACAGCTTGGCAGGGGTGGTGGGATAGGACAGCTTGGCGGGGGAGGTGGGATGGGACAGCTTTGACAGCTTGGCGGGGAGGTGGGACGGGACAGCTTGGTGGGGAGGTGGGCAGCTTTGACAGCTTGGCAGGGGTGGTGGGACGGGACAGCTTGGTGGGGGAGGTGGGATGGGACAGCTTTGACAGCTTGGCGGGGGAGGTGGGATGGGACAGCTTGGCGGGAGAGGTGTGGCAGGACAGCTTGGCAGGGGTGGTGGGATAGGACAGCTTGGTGGGGGAGGTGGGATGGGACACTTTCCGCCGGCGTGTCCTGGATCGCCCGAGCCTGTATCTATACACTCCCCATCGGCGATACCCGGCGCTACCATCCCAAGGCGGGCTGGTGTCCCGCCGCGCGAACCGCAGATGATAACGCGCTCCTCCCACCTCGTGTTCACAGGCTATCACGCCCACGTCGTCAGCGGTAACGGCATGCATGTGCCTGGATACTCATTTAAAGGCCTGTCTCCGCCACCATCCCGTGGCGGGGGTGTTTATAACAGCCGTTAAGGCAGTTCAGTCTCCGCCATCTTGGATTTTTGGAATTTCCGCCGCAAATTGCATTACAGATTTCGTATTTTATTTTGGGCGACGACAAAGCGTAGGACATTACATTGCACATGTTCTACAGCATTTATTCCCAGATTACTGTTCCAGGACCATTTCTGTAAACGAAAGCAAGAAAAAATGATTATTTATTGCCTTCAATCACTAGTCGGACAAGAATCGATTCTATATATATGTAATAGTTTGATTAAACTTAAGGAGCTATTATTTTTGTCATTTCATGCGAGAAATCTCATTAAACGTTCTTAAATGTAACTTATTTCAAAAATAGAAAAAATCCAAGATGACGGGGACTGATCCCCCTTAACATAATGCCGTCTCCTCAGAAATATTTCCACGGCGATAAAAAAAGTTCTAAAGACAGGCCTTGACTGTTGCCTGGTTTGAAAGCATTGAGAATTTGTTATAGCAAAATACATGTTGATGAAATTCGGGTATTTTTTAAGCTAATTCTGAAGATAGGAACTTTTAAAAAAAAACCCAAGTGTGGTAAATGATACACTCAAACTTTATCTCGAGGCAAGTATAATAATTTGTTTTAGTAACTTTTTTTATTTAATTATTATGTTTTCTGATCTTCCCAGATAACCAGCCATACAATTAATGTTATGAAAGGCTTCGATAGCAAAATAACATGTATTTTCTGCTCAAAAAAGTTCCTCGCTGTATATTTTTATCTGTAACAGTAATACCAAAAGACCGAAATACATTAACCTATACCAAATTCTCACTGCTTTCAAACCAGGCAGCAGTCACGTGCGTGGATCACGTTGCGGGGTGCTCAGAGCAGCCATTAAAATAATGTGTCTGTTATAAATATTTCCAGGGCGATAAAAAAATACATACTTATCGAAAAAAAACGCGGCTCAAGGTACACTCAAAATTTTTTATTTTTTGTACTTTTACAATAAAAATCTTTGGAAACCCAGTTGCGAAGAAAATCTTTTGCAAAACTACAAAGGGTGTTCTTGTAAAATCTGCAAACCATATATTTGTAATGTTACAAATGATAACCTTGTATTACAACTTAAAAAACAAATGTGATGCATAAATAACAGCGAATAGGTAAAAGATATTTCGAAATATAATTTACGAACAAAAAGTAATTATACATCGTCAATATCGGTATTAGAACCTAAACCCCTTGCATTACAAACCCGCTACCTTAAGGTCAAGCAGGAAGAAAAGGCTAATGGAGTGGAATTGTTTTGGTTGGCTCATAACAGCGAGGCCTTGAGAGCCGGCGAGGGTGAAGCGACGAGTGTATGGAGCAGCGTTGAAATGCAAGGGGGGGGGAAACGGGAGAACACCGGGAAAACCCACGTGCGGAAATCTGGGATTGACCCCGCCGGGAATCGAACCCGGTTCGCCTGGGTGGGAGGCGGGTGATGCAAACGCTATGCAAACCGTGGCTTCCCTAGACAATTGGACATTTGAAAAAAAAAAAAAAAAGTAGGTATGATCGGACGTTGAATTCTTAACACGTTCAAATTTACAAAAAGCTCGTCTTGTGCGATTTCCCTTGACCCAATTGTTTTCGAAGAATTTATACGTAGATTTCAAAACCAATAAATATGTTTCGTGGGTACGTATTCAACGCGCATCCTATTTCAGATGATTGGGAGTCCCACAGCAGACGTACTTTAACGAACAAGCACCGGAAACCATGTCGGTGGACTACAAAATTAATTAAACCTGCGAGGTTTGTATGGAATTGTGTATGGTTGTCTGCGTCTGTTCGTTACAGTCCCTGGGTGTATTAATTGTTGCACAAGACACGCTATTATTGCTAACGACAAATAGCATTCCACATAGTTTACCCTGGTCGTAGATACGTTTGATGGCTAGTGCTTACAACTTGCATTCCAAGAATTAAATTAATTTGCGCTCTAAGGACATACTGCGCATGCATGAAAATTATGAAGAATTGGGTTCAACACGCATAAAAACAAGCACGAAAGGCCGTACGGACATTGTCCAGAAATGGAGATGTACATTTCGGTCGTTTATATATACGAAAACCTGGTATCGAGATTACGCTAAAGGAAAGCCTTTTATTAAGAATACAACAATGATTTAAATGAATACAATTTAAGAAACATCATATAGGAACTTGTAAAATTAATAAAAAAAATTTCCTGAAAAATTATTTTTCCTATTTACACTATGATTTTAAGGATATTTCAGAAAACAGGCACAATGATGAAGAATACCATTGTACGCACTTCCTTAAGAAAATATCTTCCCTCCTACACATTGCTTCACCGTAATATTTAGCCCCTCTAAAAAAAAAGCACTTATTCAAGACATTCAAATTATCACAGTAGAAATGCATCGTACCTGCAAAAGGTTTGCTGACGAAGGTTACAAATACAGTTATGCAGTATTGCCTATTCTTGTTCTCTGTACATACATTGGCGTCTAAGAATCCCAAGAATTCAAGCTGCGCAATTTCCATCATCATAACAAACCTCTCTCATTCTGTTGAATATATGAGACTCCTTTTTTATTATTATTATTAAGTATTTATTTGGCATTTTAAGAAACTCTAAAATCGTGGTCAACTGACGCTGAAGGTACAAATGCAGTTGCACTCACATTTCAACCCCGGAAGACATCTGCATATTTTTTTCTTCCCTACGAATAATTAGCCACTTCACTTTACCCTTTCAGTTAGAGATACATAAAGTGTTTTAAGAATTGCAGTAAACATTTTTTTTGTTCGGAAGTATAATGCTTTCGGTATGAAGCTATGTCATATATAGGTACTTAATAAATATCTGGTTGTGCTTCATGTTATTGGCCGTTGTTTTTTTTTTATAACAAAATGGGAAATAATTTGAGGAACGAATCGTCGAATCTCTTCGAAATCCTTGTTACTCCGTTCGAGAAAATGGCACAGAAGAGGATAACGACTTGAAAATAAAAATAATAATAAATTTTATATTAGACTGTATGGCATTTTAAAATTATAACGTGATGTACATAAGTGGTTTTATCAGCAGATAGATACTTGAAAATTCAGATTTTACCCACAATCGAACAGTCGGGGAGATGTGGACTTACAAGGTTAAAGATGTAAGCAACACGTGTATAGTCAATTCACGGCTACTTCCAATTTTTCTGAAGCACTACTAAAGTTCTACTTCCAGGATATTTCTCCGCCTCAAGCTAAGAAAGGGATATTCCTGCTACTCATGCAAACAAAGCTTAACTGAGTCTAGAAAACTGCACCAAAGAGAGAGTGCACCGCATACGTGGACACTCAGCGCGGTAATATTTTGCATAAGAAGTTTTGATTACCACGCAATTACCAACAGGCCTATTTTCTCCCTGTTTTTATTTATGTTAAATATAAGTAAAATATTATAATTTCCATACAAAAAATTAATAAAAGTTCAGTTTAATTAAAAATATTATCTACACAAATATAAAGTGCTTGTCATACATGCTATATATATATAGGATATAACCAAGAACGTCATACATAGTGTAATTTTTCAAAGGTTTTATTCAAAATATGTTAAGAAACAATGAAAAGAATAATAATATTTTCTTCACTCTACGTCGGGGCCGCGGTGGCTGAGCGGTTAGACTGCTCGCCTCCCACCATGTCGAACAGGGTTCAATCCCTGGCCGGTTCACTTCCGGATTTTCACGATTGCGAATCGTGCCTGGACGACGTCGCTGGTCAGCGGGGTTTTTCTCGGGGATCTCCCGTTTCCCCCGCCCTTTTTCATTCCAGCGCTGCTCCACACTCGTCTCACGCTCATCGGTTCTCAATACCTCTGTTTAAAGAGTCGCTGATGTGTACAGCTGAAAAGTCCCGATGTTTGGCACTAGTGACAGAAAAGATTACGAAGGAAAGGATCGCTGTTATAGGCCGTTCACGGTAAAATGACCACTTTTGAAAGCCCCGCTTAAGATTTACTTGCATGCGTGTTGTGCATTTTTCCGTCTTATGTAAAATTAACATACCCACGGGCCTCATCACATTATTCACGCGTCGGTCAGGAGAAACTGTAAAACGATTAGAAAAGAAAATATTTCACAAATATCGCAAAACGAAAAAAAAAATTCAAGTTATCAGAAATGGTTACCTTACACTTTTTATTCGACGTTAAGACATGTAACTACTTTCCATCCGTCGTTACCAACTTTACCGAGCGCGTGTCACTCAGTGCGCTCGTTAGAATACATGCTGCGACTAGGGGGAAGTGAGTTTTTCTAAGGTCGATTTCAAAGTGCCCACGCTATTGTGAACAGCCTTTACGCGTGTTTCTTCAACTTGTTTGCTCCAAGAAGAGCGCCTCCGACGTCGAGAGTTTCGCAAAGTCGTCGTAAACGGCCTGGCTCCGTATTCCGGACGGCACGAAGGCGTTCTCGCCACGCCCACAAACTCGGCCGGCTCGACGAGACGATCGTAAAAAAAAAAAAAAAAAAAACGAACGAAATGAAAGCAGAGCGCCCAGGTACGTAATTTAAAGTATCGTTAACGCAACGTTTCAGGAGCCCTACAAGGAAGATTTACGCCGCGCTGACAAATTGCGGACGCCCGACCGGTCCAGATGGAAGGATAAGCTGGACTCACAACCATCCGTTTCATCCGTCAGTCGCCCGTCCGTCCGCCGGTCGCGTGATCTTCAGCCTTCTATCCGTCAATCCGTCGAATATATCTCAAACTTTAAACTTTCGACGGACGGATGGGCCACCGCCTTGTAATATCGTTTCTTGACGTGGCTATCAGGAAACAGTCAGTTGTTTATTTGTCCGATGTTTTTTTTTTCTTTTTAAACACACAAGGCAGTGGAGTTGTTTACTTTTTTGTGTTTCATCTTTGAATTGAACTGAAGATGACTTGTAGATTTTAGGAGGAAATGCTAATGGATTACGTTAGGGAAAGATAATATATTTATTACATTCATTAACACATTCAAAACCGGTGTACACAACTGTGTACATTACGCACGTGTAGGTAATTTTTGGTCTGTGCTGCACACTGCGAAACTCAATGGCCAATGATCTTGCTCATGAGTTACCGATTCGCAAACTGCCTTACTGGTCTAGGTCATAATTGGTTAATATTACTGTAGCCAAACTTACAGCCTAGAGCTCATTGGCTGTGACAACGAAACACGTGATGAGTTGACTTAAGTACAGCACGCATCATAAATTTTTTGATTGCAACACCTGGAATTGTAAATGAAAGTGGGTCTGAAAAGGTTAAAAGCATTTGTCTGCGCGCGAGAAAGTTAGTGTTGTTGGGAGGTAACACTGAAAAATTTCTAGCTCAACGGATCGACGTATGACGGACTGTTGTGAGTCGCTTTCAATTGACGGACGAAAAAAATCGACGGATAGCCGACTGACGGAAGCGACGGATGGTTGTGAGCTAAGCTATACTCGAAGAGGATAAGGGGTAAAGGGGTGATAAAGAGGGGGGGGGGGGGGGAGAATACGTGCGTAAAACGGCCTCATCATCCACGGGACCACGTGGGCGGGGTCATCCGCGCGCGACGGGGCCTTTCGCGTGGGCCCGGCAGACGCGCCGTGCGGGAGATGGATGGTCGTCGGAGCTGACGAGCAAATTGCGGGCGACGAGCAAATCGCCACCGCGTCCAGCGGGACTCCATTATTCAATCCGCGGCTACCACTCCCCCCCCCCCCCCCCCCCCCCCCCCCGTCGGCAAGCTACCGACCCAGGACGCCCGTCGGGCAGATTTTCCGCCTGGACGTCGTCGTAGTGCTGTGGGCGTCCACTGCGATCTCTTCGCCGCGTCTCTCCCAGCGTCGGCGCGTAGGTTAAAGGTGCCGGTGCTTGCTAACACAAGGGAACGGGCGCGTGAACAGAATGCTAATTCCAGCTGGACGCCGCGGTGATCGGGTGACTGCTGGCAAGGTTAAGGGAAATTACTATAGGCTATTCAACGTAGAATTAGCACATTTGATGATATCCCTGCTTAAGACCTACTTATATACGCATTGCATATTCTTCCACCATAAGTAAGGTTAACATTACCAAAAGCGTGTTCATTTTATTCATGCGTCGGTCATTTGAAACTATTAAATTATTATAAATGGAAATAATTAACCAATTTGCTAAATATCACAATTACGTTCATGATAAAAAAAACAGTCAAAGAAATAATTTCAGTTGTCAGAAATGACTATTTAACACTTATAATTCAACGTTATGACATGGTACTACTGCCAATCTGTCGTTATCAACTATACTGAGCGCAAGCCTGTCAGAGCGCCCCTTAAAATAGACGCAAAAGTCTCACATTTCCTGAGTTCTCTCTCGAAGACTGATTAATACACGATGCCTGAATCTGTAAATTATTTACTGCTTAGGCAGTTTTGTAGACATAAATATTCTACTCATAATTTTTTTGTTGTATGTTTATACGAATAAAGCAACCCCATCATACTAATAGCGATCACATGCATGATCACGTTACAATCATGGTATGGATCAGCGTCTACAAACACTTTTATAGGCATAATTACGGTTCATTTAAATGCTAATACTGCCGGGCCCGGGAGACTTGGTTTTTACGAGGGTGATAAATAGTCTTAACTTTCGTGGCCTTATTAACCATCAATCCGTCAATCTTAAAATTTTTCCATCAATATTTAGCAATATTTCCATCAATCTTTGGCAGTCATCCTCCTCACCAATCTTTCCATCAATCTTTAACAATATTTTCATTAATCTTTCGCAATCCCACGCTATAGTTAGATCAATCTTTCGCAATCCTCCTCCTCACTAATTTTTCTATCAATCTTTCCATCTTTCCATCAATCTTAGCATTCTTTCCATTAATCTTTAACATTCTTTGCATCAATCTTTCAATCAATCTTTAACAATATTTCCATCAATCTTTAACAATATTGCCATCAATCTTTAACAATATTTCCATCAATCTTTCCATCAATATGTCAATATTTCCATCAATCTTTCGCAATCCTCCTCCTCACCAATCTTTCCATCAACCTCACAATCTTTCCCTCAATGTTCCAATGTTCTCATAAATCTTTCGTCCAATGTTTCCTTCAGTCATCAATAAATATTACAATCCATGTGTTTGTCTACTGTCTCTATCCATACATATGAAAAAAGCGATTCCCCAACTGTTTCCAAAATTTGTACTTGTCGACAGAATTAACATTTTGCATGCAGAGCTTTCAGTTAATAGTCAAGTGCTCATAGCAACACTTTAAATGTGTGAGGGGTGATAGTGCACAACACACAAAAATAAAGGAAAAGCAATAATTTTATAATAATAATAATTCATTATTATTTTTGTAATTACAATTTCAGTAATAATAAATTACTACTATTTTTTTAAAATACAATTCCAGAAGAAGGCAGTTCATCACATCATCCTATATATCCCCGTTCCTTCAGTTTTTTTATGATTGAAGATATGTTAGCAATGCGTTAGAAATACCCACAGTTTTGGAGGTCGATCACTTGTCGAATGAAATTCATTGGTGAAATGTGTGCGAAGATCGAGAGAATCTATGTTACAATTTCCTTGCTAAACTATCGATTTGCATTTTCGTTTAACTGTTTTATTGGGTAGTTTATGTGGTTTTATAATGTCCTGCCATCACTCGGAAAGCCACCAGATTTTTGGTAAGACCGAGAGAAAATCAATATTCTTTATAGTTTAGGGCTTTAAATTCAGGTCCTAGGCCATGCATCGCCTTTGTAAATTGCTTTTAAAACTTTGTATCAGTTTCACATGAATATTAAGAAATTGAAATTTTTGTGTACGAACGTCGCTAATATGCTTTCAAAATTCGAGTCGTTAATCGAGTTGCGAACCTCTTATCTGACCCTGATTATTATACCCAATAGCTAAAACCACCCTTTCGTCTTTATTGTAAATTCCTAAAACAATCTCTGAAATTTTTTCTAAGCCCGAAAGTGAATTAATATATATATATATTTTTTCGGGGCCACGAAATCAGGGCCGTACACAATACGTCGCCTTTCGAGATTGCTTAAATATTTATATATGAGGTGAGCATGAATATTAAACAGTGCAAAAATTAATGTACGAACATCGCTAAAAAGAAGGCTTCAAAAGCTCGGGTCATCAATCGATTTACAATTCTATTATCTCGCTATTATTCCTATACCCGATGGTCAAAACTTCCGTTTTGCCTTCAAAATAAATTCCTATAATATTCACCGAACACTGGAAAAAATTGCCACATTTTTTCTACGTGCGATAGAAAATTGAAATGTTTTATTACTTCAGGACTCGAACTCAAGTCGCTACACCGCACTGTACCTAAACTTTTGAGATTGTATAAATCATTTTATATCAGGTACGTATAAGCACGACAACAGTCAGAAAATCACGTACGAAAATCACGTTCGTTAAAAATGATCCGAAGCGCGCGACTGTATTCGAACTGCGGACCCTATACCTCACTATAATACCTTCATTCTTCATCCAAAATTTGCCTAACAACCTACATTATAAGTTTCATACACCATGCACTTATACGGGATTCATTCAAGTATTTTTTTTTTTTTAGTAAAGTGTTACTTAGGTAGTTCTTGCATATAAACTAGTAGTAGGATTTGGGGAATTTGTGGACAAGGGGGCAGGATTGCGACCTATGTATGATGTTTGATCTCAAACATTCAGCTTGACCTTGGCCATATTGGGATGTCCTCTGTATTGAAGACTTGAAAAAAAAATTTGGTGGGGGGGGGGGGATATTATTTTCTAAATAACTAAATTAATTCAGAATATAATACTTTTTCAATTTTTTGTTGGTTAACATGGGCAGGGGGACACGTGGGGTACGACTTAGAGTTTATAAGCGGACAAAAAATCCAGGAGTCTAACGAACGTGAGAAACAAACTCCAGTAACTTATAAACAAATGATAAACGAAAAAGCCAAGATGGCAGCCTCCAGTAATGCAAAAATTGATGACAAACGAAAAAAACCAACCCACAGCCCAGTGTTTCATTGTTGAGCCACCTTGCTTGAAGTTAATGTATTGTCTGGTGCATGTCGATAAGAGTGGCACACATGACGAGGTTTGGACACTTCACCTCACGAAAAGTGATTTTTCTGGAATCGTTTATAACGTAGCGTTTGTTTATTTAGAAGCAAGGAATGATACAAACGACGTTCTTAAGAATATCCTTCACGAGGTAGTTCGTAACCCGATGCAAAGAAGCAAACACGGCCAGAAGGTGGCCACTTAGAATTTGCCAGACACAGCAAACGTGCAGAATATAACGGATGTAGTTTCGCAATCGCAGCAAAATTGTATCGCTGTGGACGACGTAGAAGCTATTGCTGCACACTAGATGTTTTGATGGCAGTCATTAAAAGTATTGTTAGTGAACCAATATGTTGGCGAGCGCTGAATAGCGTCGGTACTCGTCAGTCGACGTGTTATCGGGCACCACAAACTGTATTTCACCAGAAACTAAATTTCGCCTTGGGAAGCATCAACCACGCAGAGTTTGTAGCCACTAAAAGCATTTTCTTTCAGTGTAGCTTTCGTTCTGAAAATAGGCAGATGAATTCCTAGTTCTACCACAAAATTATTGCCATTTCTTTCTTGATAACTCCTCTGTTGCAGTACGCTTTGAGAATTCAGTGTGACAGTGAAGGTTTTTAAGTGTAATTGTTGTTTACAATTACAGCGTCGTTCTTTTCGAAAGCCTATTGGCAGTA
Source organism: Dryococelus australis (assembly GCA_029891345.1). Classification (NCBI taxonomy): domain Eukaryota; kingdom Metazoa; phylum Arthropoda; class Insecta; order Phasmatodea; family Phasmatidae; genus Dryococelus; species Dryococelus australis. The sequence continues at coordinate 52,533,393 of CM056999.1, forward strand.
CAAGAAACCAAGTCTTAACCATGCATCATACATTCATGGTCTTCTTTTCTCCCGCTTTAGCACGCTTTATGCTATTATACAGTTATAAGACATGGCTGGGAATCTAAAATAAGACTGTTAAAATAATATTACCATTTCAACATTTGAAATACAAATTTTAACTCTTGTAATAGTATTTCGTGCTGCAAATGAATAACAAATGTTACTGACATCCCAGTAGCATCTGTTCGCTTGCGTGTGTAATTTCGAATCTGACGACACCGGCGAGATAACGTGGGTTTGAATTCGTGTTCTTTCCTCTCGAGAGAGTACCTACATCTTTGTTTCATATCTCCACTACATCTAATTACTGAAACAAGCCCTTCGATTCAATTCTCGGGCGAAACTCGCAATTGATTTACGAGCTGAACAAAGGCGTCAGCGTGCAAAAAAAAAAATGCAGTGTAAATCAACTTACTTACATTTCTCGGAAACAGAAGCATACGATACCCGACTCGATTCTCTATTTTCCGCATTATCCTCATCTCTCTCTCCGTGTGCGTGTTTATTGTGCGCTCATGCGTCTGTGCGGGCTAAGGAAGCTGCGTGACTCAGACAATTACACCAATGTAGACTTGATTACAAATGAATATAATGTTCGAGAGATATTTGCTGTGTTGTCGCAACTCACATAGTTTTTAAACCGTATGAACTACCGTTAGGTTCCTACTGTTGAGATCCCAGAGACTTTTTTTTTTACACACACAAAATCATGGTCCAATTCAAAAGGAAGGTTGAATAAATTTAGGTCAGTTGTTATCAACTATTTTCTTTATACATAATTATGGCAGTATTAGTTTTCATTATAGCATAGACGACAATTTTCTTGATATTGTTTGGTTTACACTAAATAAATATTTCTGTACGACAAAGGAAAAGTTTGGTTTTGTTCTTTGGTAGCTAACGAATTTTTATTTTTATTTTACATTGCCAAAAATCCCATTCCTTAAATCATCGACTTAATGGTTTAACACTCACTAGACAATAACCGAATTTATCACAAAGGAAAATGCTGAACTATTGCAATCGCAATGCAAAGTTGTCATTTCCATCAATATATGGATAAAACAAAAATTTTCATTGCGTGTAAACCTACATTTCAGTTGTTCATATTTAAGGATAAAATATTTTTGTGGCAATATAACACGTTGTCATGGATCAGTTAAGGTGGCAAAAAAAAATGGGAAAATTACCTGACAAGTATAAGGTAATATTCGCAAACTTGTGAGGGAAACATAGTTTTCCTTGCAGGTAAGGTAAAATTACCGCACTCTGGAGTAAAAATTCAAGTACATGGTAGTGGAAAATCCCATACATGGATGGGAAAATGACCTTACGACATGTGTGTCTCTCCAACATTCTCAACAGCTAAGTGGGGGGGGGGGGGGGGACGGACAGAAGAAAGGATCATTAACACGCTTGTATTCACTGATGATGCGCTGTCGTCATGGTGTATTGGGTAGCGCATTGGCCTATTGTGATAGAGGACAATGGTTCGCGCCCACACACCAGTAAACGTTCGGGATTTTTGTGTTGAGGTTTTGGTTACTATTCGTCAGAGAATATATATATATATAATAAAGTAATTTTCGCTAGTAGTAATCCGGGTTAATTTTAAATATAATTTTATTATATATTATAGTTAATTTTCCCTTACTTGTATGGGATTTTTCCCACACTTTTGTCAAATAATTCTCCCATACAATTAGAGAATAGTTGGTACTTTACTTCTAATGTAAATTAACTCTACATTTAATAGGTAATTTTACATTACATGTAAAGACAATTAGCTTCCCTTACACGTAAGGGAATTTTGCCTGAAAATTTTTTTTACACTGCATCACAACAATAATAGTTTATCAAACATACCGGCGAAGCTACAGTGGAGCTCCCCTCCTGGCGGCAACATATTCGAGACAATTATACCACCAGATAATATATAATACTTGGCAACACTTTGTACGGGGTCTGTTTTCTAAGGTTGATTTCAAAAGTGCTCACTTTATTGTGAACAGCCTTTCGCTAAGCGATATTCGAGTTTAACACGAGCAATGATTAAATCCAGTGGTTAATAATTTGAGAAACATATATAGGTTCGAAATTTGTGCTGTACGAAGGCAAGACTGCACTGTAAAAAAAAAAATCTGGTAAACTTTGTAAACTCTAATGGAAGTTCTTTACCTGTAAATTGTATGGGGATAATACCACATCAGACTGCAAATATAGGAATTTGTTGCATTGCTGCTATGCACATTTGGAATCTTCCTTACGCATCTGACTCTTTCCTGAGTAAATGAAGAAACGTTACCATGGATGTATGGGAATAAACCTTACCATTCGCCCTTTCTCACTGTACGTATACACTGATATGGCAAATATGCGAAATTTTTCTAGAGTCATACTAATTAATCAAGAACGGAAATTTGTCCACAAAAGAACGCTGTTTTTGGAGGGCCGCAGTGGGGGGGGGGGGGGGGGAGCTGACCCCCACTCACTGATCACCCATTCTTCCTCTTTGAAACACTCCCCCCCAAAGTGCACCCTTCCCCCTGGGAGGAGTTAGAGCGACAAGGGGGGTATATTTTCCATTTTATGGGTTTGGAGGTGTTTTTCGCCTTCGAATCGGCCTGGAAGGCGCATTTTTTGGACCGATTTTCTTAAAATTTGGGGTGGGGGGGTACCTTTCCGTACCCCACCCTTCCCAATTGGTAGTAAGGTCCTCCGTAAGCCTAAGGCCTAAGCCTTAAGTTTTAAGATTTAAGTCTTATATTTTAAGTGCGAAGTCTTAAGTTGAACTTTCACTATAGTTGCTACTGCATGCCGGGATGTGCGAGCGAGCAAGTGCCGAAGTTCCCAGACGACAGTGTACCATAAATAGTCATTCGTACGGCTGCCTGCTTCATCTTTGGTGGCTCAGCCCGCGGTTTTACGCGAGCCCGACCCCCTGGTGTTGGCAGTAATCGAGCACCTCGGGGAAACCAAGGGAAGACAAGCTTTGCCCGTGCTACAAGCGTGCGGTCGACTAACATCGCTCTCTGTGCGATAGCCATCCGTCACTCTGCCATCTAGTGGTGGAGTCACGTATTATGGATGCCAGGTTCTCCCGAAAGATACATCTCGTGATACCATTGCGTGGTTTAGAACAAATATCTCCTTGCTCGACACTCAAACCCTCGTATAGTAAAATATTGATCTAATTAAGTGCAACTGTTTAGAGATAGGCCTATCATTCCGCAACGTTTATTTTACACTCGTGAATGTGGACTTTTTTTTTTTAATTTCTCTCAACAAGTTTTATGGGAATCTTTACTCTGTATGTAAGCCACAGCATAATTTAGACTTCAGTTTTTGGTCATAAACCTTTTTTAACGCAAATATTATTGAAAGTCTAATATGTGCAGTGCAAATTAATTGTACAGTGCGTATTTAATTTTTATTTCTGAAGCAAACAAAACTATTTCTCAAGCATTCTGAGTTGTTTGCTTGGATAATATTTCAAGCACATTGATAACCCATATATTTCCAAATGTTATTTGGCCGTCTTGATGTAAACGAGATTCGCGGGGTCTGAAATCTGGTTACTAAGATGTTTTTTAAGTAAGATTATTTATTAAAATTAGTTATGAAATCGGCGCTATATATTTCTCAGATACACATTGGAAAAACATCAACTTGAGAGATTTTTTTTTATTGTTTTACACTTGGTAAATTATTTTAACCGTATAATTTTAGCAAACAATTTTCGTAACCAGTAAAAAAAACACATTTTTGCATTATATTTTTTTAAATATTAGAACGAAAGTAATAAATTGATATACAGAGTTCAGATAACTGCAGTAGTGACATTATCGTGGGAGAAAGAAATTCCGGAGATATGTAGGTAAACTAGTTGTTTCATTCACTGCTTTCATAACTTACCTCGGGCATTTGTTTTTCTTTTTCTTTGCAGCGGAAATCACCCTTCTTCAGAAATCCGAGCGCACCGATTCGGTTCTCGCAGCGTGGCGTGCTATATCCCGCCGAGCGCTCTCGCTAAGCTATTTCGGAATGCGCCAAGCTGCAGCTCAATTTTCAGGAGCGCCCTTCGGATTCAACTCTATCGTCCCGAATACCGCAGAAATCGGCGTCCGCAGTCGAAGCGCATTCCTAGCTACCCACTACTCGGTGCCACAAGGGCCCAAGTCACCATCCCCAGCTGGCTCCGATGAAACACCGATAACACCGTCTCCAAATGATTTTCAGGGAGTGTTAACGGTTTATATACCCGAGATATTATTGAAATATCGTTTCTTAATAATAAAACACTCACCTCAGTGTGGAAATCAAATATTTTCTTTAAAAATTTACGTAGGCTACCCAAATATACGTGTTACAACTACGAGAAAAGATTTTAGGAAATTTTTTGAGATTGTTAAAGAGTGTCTGCATATTACATATCAGTGCCTGCCCGTTAATATTTATAAAATTTATTTTGCTGAGTACATGTTAGAATGACTTAAGTAAATACCTTTACTCTCCTTATTTTTTTTTTAGAATGATTGGGACTACGTGGTTTTGAAAAAAACGATACAATGCGGATTTTGACATGTAATTGCGCGGAATCTATGGCACTTTTTTTTTTGATTTGCTGAGAATGACATAACCTGTTTATGTCAACTACTTTTTGGCACTTCCGTTTAAGTAGCGGATTTTTCGTAACCTGTCGCCTGAAATGTTTCAGAAAATGTAATGCAGGCGTAAATGATTACAAACACGCACATATTAACATGCAAAGTGGCTAGGCTAGAATAAGTTTCGGATACTTTTAACAAAGGGTGTAACGTTTTAGTTTGCACTTCAAAGGTTATTTCAGAAAATCGTAAGGTTGTTTTGCTAGTATAATTAAACGGCGCTAACTTGCACCTCCTTTGGAGCGAGCAGTCGTGAAATTTTTTAAAACTGCATTCAATGCAGGTTGGATGGGCAGGTATGGAAGGATAGAGTTAAAAATGACTGAATCTACGAATTGATAGGAACTGCTTACTCAGAATTTTTTGGAATGGAACTAGCAAAATCAGGAGTTAAGTGTGCAGGGATCTATCTATTGAATAAAAATATCACACTGAACTGAATTTACTACGATCGTCAAATTAGTGGAGTATGGTGAGAAAAGAAAACAAGAGCGGGTGCTGGTTCTAGTGAACCCCCAGCAAAGACTAAGGACTACAACTTCCAACTTGGACTCATTGCCAGTGACCATACCGCCTAGGTACTAAACTTTTGTCAACATAGCTGTTCCTTCCACTCCCAAGATCTTACTCAATACCATTGAGTAGATCTCGTCTGTTGCTGATGATATGAAGAGGGAGATCATTGCAAGAAAAAGGAGAGGAGAAAAGAGCGAAATTTGGCATCTACGCTAAATGAAAATTGCTGGAAGACGAAGAATAAATAAAGCAGCAGAAAAAAGGAACGAAGACAGGGGAAAGTAAATGATGAGGAAGGATGAATTTTTGTCAAAAATAAAAGAGGAAATAATGTTAGGAATAGAGCTAAAAAAGTCAACTTTAGAAACTACTTTCCTGAAAAAGAGACTTCAGTTAGAAGATGAAGATAAGAACCAGAAGCCAAATGAAGATGGGTCCAATACGACTGTACGTGTTATTTGTGGAGAGTGTTTTGATGATGACTTGGGTGCAGTGCTGCGCCTGAGGCAGATGGGCTCACATTGCATGTGCTGACGGCGACAATATAGCATACGTCATATGTGGAAGAAAATTACAGAAGTAGTCACTCTGAAGGAGAGAAACTACAGGAAATTATATTTTTTAAGTTAATTTTGTATGTATGTTGACTATTGGTAATGATTTTGTATTAAAAATAAAGTGTTCAAAACTGGGAACATATTTCTGAATGATATCATTCGCATAGTATTTGTAACCTCAAAATTACATTCTTAAATATTTATTTGTTAGTGTTATTTTGGCACTACGTAAGTACTCGTGATGCCATTTATCACCAGGCTTTAATTCTGTTTTATTCGTTAACAGGTTTTCAAGAAAACAGTCATTAGACTTATTTTTCCGTCACTGGGGCGAATTCCCCATATCCGTCATCAAAACACTGCACCCGCTGACACGAACAGTAATTGCCAGGCGTGATTGGTGACAGACAGGCGCGCCGGGAAGATGTAGGAGACAGACGTAGGAGCAAAACGGCGTTTTATAGAGACCGAATAATGAGCCTAAGTGAGGCAGGGTTGATGGCGTGACGAATTGCCCATTATTCGCTCCGTCCGGACGTCACAGCAGATTGTGTCATTGGCAACGGTCACGTCGGTGAGTGGGTGCGTTTTTTTTTTTTGTGGGGCGCGTCGGCAGCGAGGCTACGAGCGTCCACATGAAAAACTGGAAATAGCCAAACACAACAAGAAAGTACCGAAGGTCAAAACAAACGGTAAGACGATCTCCATGTTGATACGCACACATATAACAGAAACGGCAGAACAAATAGATGCAAGATAAAAACAAAGGCCAGTAGGAAGACACCCACTTAAATAATGGGTCTTTACCTCACGTCGAGAGCAATGCCATTAGAGATAAAACAAAAAAACATATGCAACAGAAGTGGAGCAATCCCGAATACACACGTGCCTTTCCCGGAACTCGAACACCCAAAGCTTACGTTCAATCAACTATATTATGGAGGTCTAATTCAGAGCATCTACTTCGTATGTAATCAGTCCAATATTTAGAAGAAAAAAAAGGGTTCTCTAACCCCGGAAATATTTAAAGGCCGTCATTGTGAAATAAAGTGTCTAAAACACTTAAAACACCTAAGTTTATGTGGCCTGCCATAGCGCTACTTGTGTGAAGACGTTAGTGGCAATCGGCTGATTAGTCTCTGAGACGTGCCTTAAAAACTATACCTTCTTATTTTGTGCTGTCACGCAAAATTACATTTTAAAAAAAGTTTTGTATACGGTGCTTCTTAAGCTCCAGTCATACTGTCAAATTTTCGCCTTCAGCTATATTTCCCAATAAAATTTGAAAATAAAAGTCGGCCATCAAATTTTTGTTTCCAACAAATTTTTTCAAATAATCATGAATGTGTTTTAAAATGTGTCACACCGTCAAAAATATTTTTCAGGTAGAATCTTATTTAAATTATTATTTAAGAAAAGTTTTCATTGTGAGATATTGCTTTTTTTTTTTTTTGTTTCTGTGCAGTCCATTACAAGAATAAATGTAAGGAATGTTATAGTTTATTTTAGCTTCTTTACTAAGTTCAAATTTTTGTTGTCAGAGAAGTTTCCTGCATAAAGAAATTTAATGCCTCTGAGTTCCTTATACATATTATGTATAGTATTCATTAAAAATAGGATTAATTCCCAGACAGTTTTTGTATAAATAAATTATCTCTATAACCTATTTAGTTTCCAGCAATTGTTAATTATTTTGAAGTTTCTTGATTAAATTTTTGCCGTGCATGATTCTGAATTGGCTGAGTCCGTCAAACATCAAATAAATTTTAGAACCGATCCAATCTTTAAATGTTTGGTGGAAACTGAAACCATCCAACTTTTTCAGACAAAAATGGCGGCGTTTATGACTTTACTAGGCCAAACTTATTGGAAGCAGTTTGACGGAAAAATTTGACATAGTAACAGGGGCTTAATAGGTTACAGTCAGCATACGAAGTTTGGTTGAATTGTGTTATCTTATTTCATACTATGACGAGCATATCAAAATATTTATATGACGACCATTTTCAAAATCAATGTCTGACTCCATTTAAATCATACAAGTTTCCACGACCCTCTATAACACTAACGAGTGGAAAATTTGGCGGAAATTAGCTGAACTGTTCCGGAAATATGGCAAGATGTTGAATTTCCTCGCCTGGGACTGCTTTATGAAAATACGGCACAAGAGGATCTCTGTATGAATAATTGATATTTCTAATTAATACTGTTATTGTACAGTTTAAGTTAAATTTTGTTGAATGGTTTAATAGATATAAGATATTAACATATATTATTTATATTAAAGCTATTGAAAAAAACCCGGTAACTCGTAAAACATGCTAGTTTTCACACTGTAGCACCACTTGTGTGTAACATCTAGTGGGAAACGACTGATTCTTCCTCGAGATATGGCATAAAAAAGCCATTATCTCATGTGACGACCTTCATAAGTGGAGGACTAAATTGTTATGTATTAGCACATTCGATGTTTTCCATGGATACAGTATACAAAGTTAAGTTAAAATCCATTATATAGTTTCGTAGATATAGCACACTAAACTGAAGCGTCATGATTGCCGCCATTATAAAAAATAAGTGCCTAACATACTTAGAACCTAAGATTAATATGACCTACCTCAGTAGTGTTTCTTCGCCAAATTTTGTGGGAATCGGTTGCTTTTTTCCCCGAGATACGGTATAAAACTTCTAGTTTCTCATGTGCGGCTTTATGTTATGACGAAACTGTGGATAAATCAGTGTTTGTATAGTCTTATGTGAGGTTTATAATACACACTGCCACCATACAAAATTAAGTTTAAATTTGTTTTGTAGTTTCGTAGATATAACTTACTAAGGTGAAAATGTTTATATGACCGCTATTTTGAACATGAGTGACCAACCCACTCAAAGCATATTAATTCAGAGGAGACCGGGGTAAGTTGAAGACCAGGGCAAGATTACGAATCGTAAATAACTAAGCCAGTAACACAGATAGAATGTTGGCGCCCCTGTGGCGTTGAGAGCCCCCTTGCGTCCCTATTAGGAAAGAGCAGCGGAAGTTTACAGTTAGTGCGTGGCAGCTACAAGAGATAGTCTGTTTTGTGTGTCGTTGTAGCAGCATTGAAGGAACGTACGAAGCTATTGTAATCAAATGGTGAACCTTTTGAAAGAGTTCGTAAATGAAATATGAAAGCCATCTTTTGGGAATATTTCAGTGTACAGATAGTTAAACAGACACTGATACCTTATTTTAAGGAATTATTATTAAATACGAAAAGTGCAGCTGAAGCAAATTGACGGGGATAAGGTGACGTGTTCGTCAACTTGCCCCTGCATTCGTCGTTGTTAGCAAAGTTTGCACTCTTTTTTCGTTATTTCGTAGATACCCAGGAGTTACAAACGAAAAACGGAAAGGAGGAGCTGGAGTGTTGTAGAAATAACTGATGCTATGCATGCTGTCAACGAGGGAATGTCTTTCAATGCAGCAACATCAGTAAAAGGTATTTTAGAGCCAACATTACGACTTTATGTGAATATGGGGTGAATAAATACATTTAATTTATTTGCCTACCAGTGTTACACAGTAAACCCTTCGACTGCCAAGTGTGGTGGGGGTGGGGCTTATCAAAACCCCCCAGTTCAGTTTTGTAACTAAAACTTCAAAAATGTATTTAAAGTCGTGGACATTTCTATTTGTTCTTAAAGTCCCTATATATATATATATATATATATATATATATATATATATATATATATATATATATATATATATATGAAAGGACAAGAAGCTTTATTTTACCAGTAACGTTTAAACCACTTAGTTTTTTGTTTTAAAGACGGAAATTTAAAAATTATATAAAATGCATACTAATTAATGTATATTAATTTAATTATTTCTATGAATGAACCTGTTTTATTTATTGTTATATAATTACTTAAAAACATATATGTAATAATTTCAATAATTTTTGTGAATTTAATAGGTATATAGTACATTCCCCATTGGAAGCAACATTCTCGGAGTCCTGCTGAATATCTACTTGCAGGCCCGTTTCGTATCCTTCCGACAAATGTAAACGAACATTGCCATGCAGCATCTGTCAAAATCAATGTTTACATGCCATTGCGTATGCAGATGTGATCGTATACTTTCGTATACTTTCACTATACCTAAAAATAAACATTGAAATGTGGCTTCTACTTTTATACCTGTTAAATGTGTTGTTTAGAGTTTACAGCTTTAAAAAGAATTCTGTTTAAGGTCTCTTTCAAAAACCATTTCGTACGAATATTCACAGTTTAAGACTATAAAATTATTTAGGTCAGCTTTATGACGTTTTAAAAATGCCTGCGTTAACAATAGTTCTTAAGGTTACGTTACATTAACATATTGGTTTGCCACGACATAGTACATTTCACGTAATGCACGTTAATATTTGAATTATATATTATAATTTGAATTTAAACCCTGACCTCTGATGACCTTGAAGCCAAAAAATTCTAATATATATATATTTTATTAATTTATATGTTTGTAAAATTCCAAAAGATTATAAAAAATGTATTATAAAAATTATCAAAAATTATTAAGCATTTTTACTAAAAACGGTACGAAAAATTTTAATCTAATATGAAATACATACATACGAATATATATAATTTTTTTTATTTATATAAATTAACTTGTTTAATTGTTATATAATTCCTTTAAAACGTTTATGTATTAATTTTTATAATTTTTGTGGATTTAGTATCCTTATATATTTTTTTCAAATATATATTTTTGTGTAATTCTACTTATATAATGTAATATTGGTAATAATACATTTTATTTCCTTATTAAATCAAAGAATAATTATCACAAAAAGGAATCATAGAAATAATTATAACTGTGGAGTTACTCGGTTATCACCCACCAGAGGCCTCAGGTGCTTTACACATTGGTAGTAGAATAATTTCTATCTCCATATTTGCATGTTAATAAAAACCTTTTTATTTAATTTGTTGTAGGGTTCGTCTCTTCATGTAAGATGCTTTAGAAACACCTTCACAGATGCTCAGCTTCAAGAACTGCAAAGGTATCTTACAGAGATAAGGGTAAAACTGTTTGGAACGACTATATACACTGCAGTGTAGGAAGGTTTGAATTCGCAGAGACAAACAAAATCGCTCATCGCTTCAATAATAAGGGATCAAAGATGGCAGGAGAAGACTGATTTAGCAAGTTCATGAAAAATTTCGACTTCACCATGAGAATACCTGAAACAATGTCCATCACCTCGCTTCGCCCTCATCGGCTCTCAAGTCCTCGATATTAAGAGACGCAGCTGTTAGATGTGTCGTTCTTCAGCCCTTTGAAGACTTTTTAGGCCTTACTCGCAAGCCTGTGACAAATATTTGGTGTCCCCTCCCAGACAACAGAACACTGACTGAAATGTTGAAAAATCTCTTTACTGCACCTTATTTGAAAGCAGCAAATATAGGCAATGCGATTAAAGGGTTTGAGGCTACTGGGATAGAGCCTTTCAACCTTCCGGCATTTCAAGAATATGATTTGGCTGTTGCGGCCACTTCAAAAATTATCCATTTTTTGGAAGCAAGGAACCTGCGACCCCAGCAATACCAAATTCATCATAGCATTCATTGAATGATATACAGCTTCATGAAGAAGCCAAAGGAGATGATTCATCAGGCAATTATTCAAACACTTTGAACAGAAGAAGCAGGGCCTTCTTCTGGGAAGATCGATGAGAATTCTTCACAAAAAGGGTTTCCTTTCATTAATTAAAGCCATTGCCAGTGGCCCAGAGAACAACCACAAGGAAAAGACCTGCCGGATCATCTTCAATAAGAACCAACTCACCAATAAAGAACATGTTGCTACAGAATAAACTTAAAGTAAAAAAAAAAAAAGTGAAAGAAGAACTAAGAAAACTGAACAACGATGCTCTGCGAAACCTTCTAACCGAAATTGTGTTTCGTTCCCAGCTTGTGAGGAAGATTATGTGTATCCTCCAGATAAAGATTGGATTCAGTGGTCGGTATGTTAGGAGTGGCGAAATTGTTCCAATTTTGAAGGAGGTGGGAGATTTATACGTGCCTATTGTTGATGCCTATATTCAACGCGCTAACATGTATAATTTCCATTACCATGCAGCAAGAAATTGTTTTATTTTTGTTTTCTTTTTTATGTTAGAACGTGTTTCCTTTACTCTCTATGTTTATAAGTGTAGGTATTTGAAAAAAAAAACCATTGTATATTGCGTCAATAAATACTATTGTTTGCTTCGCTATCTTGCCCTTAGAGGTTAGCCATCTAACCTCAGTAGGTACGTGAACTTATTCTACCCATGGGGCAAGATGGCAAATATTTTCAAAGAGTGATTTCACGTCTATTACTTCGGAACTATCCATAAATGTATAACCATATTACATGCTAAGGTATTGTATAGAAAGAACTTTATATCTGTAACATGTCTGAACAGATTATGTGCTTATTTATCGATTAAATGACCCTGCAAAGCTTAGTGCCATCAACTTATCCCGGTTTCCCCTACATGTCCTGCCGTACTGCTACTTGTATGCCAAATATGGTGAGAAAATATTATTTTTTCTCTAAAGATGTGACATAAAAATTATAAATTGTCATGTGATGCTATGTTGAAAGTGGCGGAAAAAAAGAGTCTTTGTATGGACACATTTGATAGATGTAATATACACTGCCAACATACAAAGTAAGTTAAGTTGGTATTAACTGCATACGTAGTATCGACTAATCTGAATGGATATTTGGCCGCAATTTTGAAAATATGTGTTTAACATAATTAAAACATGCTGATTTAAATCACATGCTGCTGTACTACTAGCTTACCAAATTTGGCAGGAATATATCCATTACTTCCCTAGATATGGTATAAAAAAATTATTTATTTGTGTGGTGATATAAAATGGAGGACAGAAGTGGCTATGTGTTGGCATAACTGATACTAACTATAAATACCTTCAGCGTACAAAATTTGGTCGAAATTGGTTGAATTGCATGGTAGATATTTCTAATACCTAAATTTTAATATTTGTATGGCCGCCATTTTGAAAATCAATGCACAATCAATTTAAATCACATACGTTTACATGACCTACCATAGTATTACTTACTTACCCAATTTAAAGAGTATTGGTTGAGTAGTTTTCGAGATATAACGTAAAGGCTATATTTCTCATGTTGTACTGTCTTCGAAAATGATGGACGGAAAACAACGCCCTTCTCCAAATTCAATGCTTACATGACGCACTGCCGACATACGAAATTTGTTTTAAATCGGTTTAATAGTTCCCGACGTATGACACCCTAAATCTTTGAGTGGCCGTCATTTTAGAAGCAAGCCCACGGCGTGGTAGAAAACTACAAACTTCAGAAGTCCTTAGTAAGTACAAGGTGTGTACTTAGTTTGGTGATATTTGGTTCACACGTTCAAAAGTTTTTAGGTGCGGTACACAAACACACAAATACACACAGATAGGAAAGCGATCTGGGAAGTCTTTCTTTCCTTCAGAAAGTAGGCAAAACATACACCAAAACACGTTATAAGGAAATCAAAACGTGTTATAAAACGTTTCTGGACAATCCCGATAGACCAACACCAAGGAAAAGCGCTTTGTTGTCAAACGGGCATGAGCATTGGCAGCGTCTTGTCCACCATCCCGCGACATGTGGCAGCTTTACTACAGCATCGTATCTACAAGCATTTGCATACATTTTTCTAAGAAAATTTTGCTATCCCAACGACATCAAAGAGACCTGGTAATAAAATACCACAATCACAGAGCGAAGTGGTGCGGTATTTTGGGATGCGGTATTTCCGGTCCAGCAATCCTCATTTCGGTTCCCCGTGGCTTCCCGAAATCACTCTAGGCGAATGCTGGGCTGGTTTCTTACTAGAAACCATGGCCAATTCCTCCCACGTTCCTGTTTCTGTGAGCTGCTTGCTCCGTCTCTACACAGAAAAAATGTTTAACGTTGCGACAACAGTATTAATGTTACAACAGTAATATTTCGCCAATTGTGAACCGTCTGTAACTAACGTTGCTGTTAATGTAATATGTTGTACGCTATTAATGTTAGTGTAAGATCAAGTACTTTTGTAACAACATTATGTAATTTTGTATCGACTTTGTCTCCTTACCGTTCTGTCAACATTAAGGTGGTGTTTATGTTGCGGCAAAAAAAAATTGCGTTGAATTGCTGTTAACATTTGTGTTAAAAATTTCCACGTATTTTCTATGCTTTAAAAATCATTCCGATGTAAACTATATTAAGTAAAATAATTATATGGTCATGAAAAGAACTTTTACCAACAAAAAAAAAAAACTTTACGAGGCCTGATGCTCTACTACCTGCTCTATCTTGACATGTCTGACAACGCTTCGTATTGTGGGTATTAACAAATACATAACGACAAACTGCAGTCCTTTTCCGTTACGTGGAAATATTTCATGCTCTCTAAATATATGCGTAATTGGCACACGTGTACTACTTTGCAGAGCGTGGGAGCTGGTGTAAAATACATTTAGATCTCGTACTACGCTTTCAAATTAAAATTCAGTTGTATTACTTTACGTGGTTATCGCTGTTCACTACTTTCCGCCATTTCACGATGCCAAGTCATTGTGAACTTGGGTTGGTAGGACGTTCCTTTAATGTCGCAGCAACACGAAATGTTTTGCAGTGGCGTCAGCAGAGAGTTGGTGCATTGTTTTTAGTGCCAGAATCATGGCAAACGAACGCGACGATGGTGAGGTTGGTAGGTGATGACGTCGACAGTGACGTCATTACACAGATAATGTCTCATGTTATTGCAATAAAAAATTACTATTGAGGTATTTCTTTAAACATTTCTGTTGCAAAAAAAAAATTGATTATTTTGTGACAAAGTATATAATAGTAAACAACAAGAAGGTCTCATATTACTATACTGTTGAAATGTTAATGTTAATAAAGGCTCTAAGTACACTCTAAATTCGAAACAGTGGGAAACCACTGATACTCAGTGAAATTTAACTACTCTAATCAGTGAAAATGGCTCCACTTAGAGTAATTGTTTCAGAGAAAAAAATTTCCCTGATTGAATTAATGATGCGAAATACACTGATTGAATAAGTTACGGCCGACCGCAGTGGCGAATTAAATATTGCTTTTATTGAATGCAGGCATATAATCACGTGAAATATACATATTTACTATAGTTTACTATTTATATTGTGCAATTTACCGTAATTTAAAAGAGTAAAAAAAGTTCCGCAGATGGCAGGGGTTGAACTCGATAACCCTGCGACTCTAGATCGTTGCCTTACCATCACACATGGATGAGAGGTGCTTGACGCTGATCGGAGCTGGCTGCGCCCGGAGACTGGGGGAGATGAGACGAGACTGGCACAGTGACGCCGCGGAATGAGGGCGGGCGAGGAAACAGAAGAGCCCCGAGAAATCTCCCACGACGACAGTGTCCGCGATACTCGCCACATAAAAATTTCCCAAGGGACTTCGGAGATGGAGGTGAATGACTCGCCAACTGAGCCAGCAGTGGAACAAATTTATTGGTTAAAAATGTGGAATTTTCTTTTATTTGTATACTCCGCTTGAGTGAACCAGTTCCTATTTGGTTGTCGTAACTATGCTTATATTACAAGCCCGTTAACACATCGGTCACTTGTAGTGTAAACATTGGCAAAATTTGCGTAAATGCACAAATGAAACTCGTGCTCTGTTAAATAAAGTTCAACTTGGTGCACTACTGAATGCGCCAATAATCATCACACCATTCATTCTAATCTTCGTTCAAGAATATTCTATTTTATATGTAACATACGATATATTTAATACTTACTGCAAAGTAAACATAATGTTTACCTAAGTGTTGTGTTATTGTCTATTCGCGGTTTCTTCGCACTTTTTGAATCAAACCTTTGAAAAATCACCCCATGTATGACGTATTTAGTTATTTCCTCAATATTCCATTTATCAAAAAAGTTTTATGATTCTGTTAACATAAAAGAATATTGTTTTTGGTTAGATTAAAGTGTTGCCATTATTATAAATAAATAATATTTCATCTATAGTAAATATTAATATAAACAGTGAGAAAGCATGTGTGTTGGTAGTGCCTAGTAAGCAATAGTTCTCGTGCAAAATATAATTACAACTGAGCGTGCACGAATTCGGTGTGTTATCCTTTGGTGTAATCTTATAGACTTAGTTAATCTTTGGTATCATAGAGCGGAGGAATATCCTGGAAGTAAAACTTTAGCAGGGCTTCAGAAAAGTGTGAAGTGACCGTCAAAGGATTATATTAACGTTTTACCGTACTGTAATTTTGCAACGGGCTGAAGTTACGTAATTTATAACTTGAGTAAATGTGTGTCCATTATGGAACCAGTTTTGCGATGGTTGAAATTTACAGGCGTAATCAGTTTAAAAGTAACAAATTCTGTAGTAATTATTTCGTAGATATCCAAGTTGTTAGGACACACACATGCGCGCGCATGGCTGCTCGCATAACGAACACACGCACAGCCTTTCTTGAAGAGGAGAGTGATTCTGTAACGATTTTTCGAGAGAAATTCTGACCAAAATCGAGCACGCGAACTGCATCAGTAACTTGCATTCCGGGGGATAATAACTGCTGCAGGAAATTATTCGGTGTGGTGGCTTTTTTTTTCTAGGAGACAAAGAATAGAGTCAAAACAATTGGTATTTGACGTGAAAGGCCTTCATGAAACGTAATTAATATTGCCTTCGCGTATGTTGTCCAAGCCCGAACGCTGCGTTAAGAACGGCGGTGGAAAATACCAGGCGGTTAACGAGTGTGGCTGGAAGGCTACAACGCACGGCCACAAACAGATGTAGATAATTTATGGCCAACGTGTTAATTAACAATCAATAAATTTACTAGTGCCTTCGTCGACTGCGGCACTGACATGTTAATAAAGGAAAGGGGCAACAGGCCAACATTACCGTCCTTAAAGATTCTTACTGCGTTCTTTATTCTATCCCGCAGGCATTCGCTTTGCTTATTCAATAACCAGCACTCATATTCCATACTTTGCTGGTGTTTGCTGAATTGACATTTTCGACTGTATAAGTCATTATGGCCCATCAAGTAGGATCTCAGAAATACGAGCTGTCTTTAATACATCGGGAAATCGCTTCAAATACTTTTGTAATTGCTTGTAAGCAAATAAAAAAAAAACCTATAAATTTCAGTCATGCCTTACGTTTAACATCTTTAATTTATCAAGGAAAACGACTTTCAAACAAAATGACCACCTACAATTGAAGAAAAGATAAATAGTTGACTGCAGGTTTAAACCCACACTATCTCGTTTCGAGTGCAAGTACTTTAAACTTTAACTATTGGGGAGTTTTCTTCTGAATAGACTGCTTTATTCGACTTATGTGGTGTACTTCATAAGTAATAAAATAATTTTCTCTGGTATTATCGTTTAGCATTTTTAATGTACTTATTCGATAATTCTCAATGCGACATCCCCGAAGATGTTATTTGGGAACATTTTAGCTGTTGACGCACTGTGCGCCATATGTAGGGTTCCACATTTATTCGCTCATTGTTTTGTCTGTCTCTCACGGTCAAACAGTCGTGTCCAAGGAATATAAGTCTATAGGTTTCAAAATATTGGCTATTCACAATAACTAAACATATTTTATTATTAATTATTGACTGCCAAAATAATTAATTGTATATCATTTGTTAGAGGCTAGAAACTGTGAATTTCGTAAGGTTTACAAATAAGCAAAGTTTGAGAAGAAATCTAAAATATATGTTTTCCTCGAAAGTGTGCAAAGTTGATTGGCGTAGTGGTTGGTCTAGCAGGATTACGTAAATACGTCGGAATACGTCCTATGTTCCAAATCATTCGTCTTTGTCTGTTCTTCTAAATTTATGCTTTTTGTGTGAAACTTTATTTTGTGCACTACGGTCTTCAAATGGTTATTCCTGCTCTCTACAGTGCCGTCGTAAAATGGTTGCTTAACAATACTATACGAATTTTAACACTATTTCAGCGGCTTGCTTTGCGAAACAGTTATTAGGAGCGTGATGCAAGTTTGTATATTTCACTACCTTCAGCCTGAAAAACTGACACGTAGTTGCTGATATGTGAGCTAAGAAGGTGACAAAAAATAGACGTGCAAAAATGATGTCTTCAATTTTTCTGTAAAAATTTGGTTACGTAAACGTTTTGTTAACAGAAAGTGAAAGTTGGGGTGCGGCTTCATCATGTCTCGAAATGAAGATGCGAGCATGAACGGAGAGTTCCGCTTGAGGTGCTTCGTCACAGAATACCTTAAAGCACACAAGTCTATATGTTGTTCACTGCTATTTAACACTTCAAAAATCAACCTTTGAAATACGTCACTGCCCCTAACTGCACATATTTTAACGGGCGCACCGTCTGACAAGTACCCACTAATGTCGGTAATAATGAAGAAAAGTAGTTCAATGTATAAACAGCGAATTAAAAATGTTAGGCCACCCGTTGTGAATACTGAAATGATGTAGTTTGCTTTCTGTATTTTTTTAAATGCAGACAAGTGTAAGAATAAGCAATTTCGTAAATTATTTTCTTTTATAATAAGTCACAGTTTTATTTGACTGACGCACGGATAAAGTGATAAAGCCCACGGTAATGTTAAATTTATGTACTGTGGAATAATACACAATGTGTGTGCAAGTAGTTCTTAAGCAGGGCGTTCAAAAGTGTTCAGTTTAAAGTGGACAGACTATAACCATAGACTAAATATGAGTTAGGCCGCTTATTCGTCTTCTGCGCATGTACCCAACATTGACCTACCGCAAAGGAACAGAGCTGTCAAAGTCACATGGTCAACAGTGATGAACGTCTTTGTTTACATATTAATTTTTAAATGACAAGCGCTATTATGTGAGTAAAATACTTTTACCAGTTTAAATTTAATCAAACTACATTACGAATTGATTAGACGACTTAAACATACACCTCAAAATCATTTGTTTACAAATCAGTTTTCTAACCTAAAATCCAAACTATGCCAATTTCGCTATACGCGTTGGCAAAAAAACCAGTTCAATGTTGGCACATGGAGATTGGTTGTGCGCAAGCAGCTTGATCGGTCTACCTCATCTTTAGTCTAGGACTATAACCGCCGCTTATTCCGCTAACTCCAGCATCAAACCCCAGAAAAACTGCCTCACTGTCCCAGCAACATGTCGGGACTCCGTTCGCCAATCAAAACGCTCGGTAACTCGTTCTCCAGCTGGCAGACCAGCCGTTCTGGAATACTTAACACCACAAGGTACCTAGTCGGACGCAAGACCCGTCCCCGGGCCTCGCCACAGAATATACAAGAACATAGAGGCGGAATTGGCGTGGCCGCTCGTTTGAATTGGGGCTGCCGACTAACAAGGAGCTGATAGACGAACGGCGTTCCGATTTGACGATGGCCAGGCGCGCCAATTTGCTGGCGTGTGCGGCTGCCACTCTAAATCGGAGTGAGTGAGTGAAGAGATTTGGACGGCTCTTAAAATCGAGGTTTTGAGAGCCGATAAGAATGATTGAGGTGATTATGGAGCAGCGCCGGGGGGATATCCCCGAGAAAACCCGCAGACCAGCAGCATCGTCCGGCACGACTCCCACTTGCGAAAATCCGGGAGTGACCGGGCCGGGGGTTGAACCCGGTTCGTCCTGGTGGGAGGCGAGCAGGCTAACCACTCAGTCACCGTGGCCCCTCAGTCAAAAAAGAAATTCGCTAATTCAAACCGTAGAAAATAGGTCATTTTTAGTTGATTAATTAATAAGCACCAAGATTGAAATGTGCATTACGGTGTGAAATAAATTAAGTACAATCATTTTGTCGCAAAACAAAAAAAATATTACCTATGCAACTAATTTTTGGGTGTGGTTGGGCTCGAACGTCCGCCCAAAATGCAACAGATATGGTAGTATTCATTTCAGTCGTTTTACCAACTTCGCTAATTTACAACTGTAATAACGAGTCTGTAGTTTGCGTAGTAAAAGTATGCTGGGCTTTTAAAGATATAGCGGTTTAATTAACAATGCTGTAGCTGTTTTATTTTATCCGCCGTTTCACAAACGCAACGAGATATTACAGAATCAAAGTTTGTTTCGGTGTGACAGAATGACCACGAATAACTGTGTTAATTCGACAGTGGAATGTTAGAACCAATTGATTCTTCTGTAAAAAATTTGTCATTTTCTTATTATTTGAGCAGTCAGCTTGCAGGAAACAAACATTTCGTCGGTTACAATCCGCGTATCTTTTTGAATCATCTGGCTGTAAAGTTTTGTTGCTTTGTAAAATGGCGGACTGTAGTGAACATTGATATCTTCACTGAAACCACAATAATGATCTTTTAACACACATAATCTAATCTAAAATTATCTTAATTGTCTTCCGAACCATGCATATATATATGAATGTAGTGCGCATAATAAATAAATAAATACTATAAATAAACATTATTTAGACAGCATGAAGTATTTTCACACCAAGAAACACACAGTCGTTTGCCATTATATTATTTGTTTAGTATCCATAATTCAAGCGCTCGTTATACAATGGCAAAGAGCCCCTGCCACCATAGCTCAAGGACAGGGTGGCTGAATTGTAGTTCGAGGGTGGTCGTGCAGATTTTCAGTTCGTACGTCGCGCACATGTGTCCTCTACATTTTTCATCAGCTCGGTCTACTACTTGAGCTCGTCACACGGTAAAATACACTCACACTCGTTAAACGTCAACATCACGCACGCTATTTCCGACGGCGAATGTATCGGCCAATGCCGTCAATAACGTCAACTTAAAAAAAAAAAAAAAGTAGGGCAGTGGGTAAGATGGCAGGCCATGAAAGCTGTAGCATGCTTTATTTTTTGGGCGGGGTTCGATCCCAAACATATCCACAAATTTTTTGTGTGCAAAGTTTTTTTTTTTTGCGGCAAAATCAGTCGGATTTAACTTATCTCACATAGATACGGTCTGCATTTTTAAATCCTGGAGTTTATTTTAGAGCCAACTATAAATAACTGATTTCCACTGATTGAATTTGTGGATTTCTTTTAACTGACGGAATTAGTGATTTTTTCAACTTATTCCGGATGGAACAGTTTCAACCGGCAATCAGTAAATATTCACTGATTCCGATTTAGAGTGTGTAGTTCATGGGTAAAGGGTGCGTTCCGCCTCTGTGGATGTGTCCGGATCAACAAAGCGGTCACGTTATGTCACTTCTATATACTTACCTACTCTATGGTTTCGTCGAGGTTCTCTCCCTCAAACCTGGTCTTGCTCACCTCCACCCTGTTGACGATTCGTAGCGCAGTTACGACCTGCCCATCGCAGAGCAAATTAAGACCCAACTCGACTAGCAAGTGCAGGAGAGCAACTCTCCACCCCCCCCCCCCCACTTGATCAAGACGCCTCCCGACTTGAGGCGCCGACACGGAGCAACGGCGGGGTTAACACGTCAGTCCTCTCCCGCCAGGGAGACTGGAGTTCGGACCCCGCCCAGCCCATGAATATTTATTGCTCCTCCGGCTTGCCACCCCTCCAGACTCGTACAACCCTCCCCTACCCCCCCCCCCCTTTATAACAGTCAGCCCGCGCAATGAGAATGTAAATTCTTGCCAGCGCGCGGCGGCTCGGACAGCGAGAGCTCGTTTCCCGTCTCCTGAGGATTCTCCTCCGCCACGTGCCTTCCTTCCTCCCTCCCTCCCTCCCTCCCTCCCTCCCTCCCTCCCGACCGGGAGGATCAGCCGCAGTTCCGACGGACGCGAACTGCGAAATCGAACGAGAAGTTCCCCCGAGTTAACTTGTTTAGCTTACTTCCCTGTGATCGTGCGCGCGCGTTAAGGCTGTTCACGGCGAAGCGAGCACTTCTGAAACCAACCTTTCGAAAATGTCACTACCCCCTACCAGCATCTAATTTGATGGGCACAATGGCTGGTGTGCATCCGACAAAGTTGGTAACGACGGAAAAGGAGTAGTTCCGCGTATAAGCGTTGAATTAAAAGCGTTCAGTAAATGTTTGTGAAAACTTAAATTATTTATTTTTGCTTTCAGACTTTTTAATATATGAAGTACCAAATACGCAAAATATTTTCTTCTCCAATAATTTCACAACTTCACTTGGCCGACGCACGGATAACGTGATGAAGTGACGAGGCCCATGGCAATGTTAATTTTACATATTGCGGAAGAATACGCCACGCGCATATATGTAAGTAGTTCTTAAGCAGGGCTTTCAAAAGTGCTCAGTTCACCGTGAACAGCGTATAATTTTAAAGCTGTTCGCTAAAAGTTAGAAAATATGATTATGTGATTTACAAAGAAAAAAATCAAGCCGAAAAAATTTGTTACTTGAATTGAATGTTAATGGTGGAATAGTATTGAAGTATGATGTATGCTTGCAGCAATACATTTTCGGTGGTATAACTTTCTAAATGGCGGGCGATTGTATCGATACTTAGCGAATTTAGTGTATTGAACTTTTAATGGTTACGTCCAACTTTCCTGAAGCCTTGGTAAAGTTCTACGTTTAGGCTATTCTTCAGCCTCACGCAATTTAAGCTTAAATAAGTCTAGGAAACTACGCCAAAGGAGCAATGCACTACATTCATGCGCACTCAGTTGTATGATGTCTCGCATAAGAACTATTTTTTACTAGGCATTACTATCATACCCATTTTCTCTCTGGGTTTTCTCGTATTAATTACAAATTACACTATTATTTGTAGATGAAATATAAGTAAAAATTAAATTAAATTATAAGATACTCTTATTTTAACAGAAGTTTAAAACGCTTTTGATACATGGCATATTTGCGAAATAACTAAAATCTCGTCATACATATGGTTTTTTTTTTCCAACATTTGATTAAAAAGTGTGATAATACCACAAATAGACTCTATTGCAACTCACCGTAGCACAGTAGCTATCAATGAAATCAATTTAATGACACCGGTGATAATGGCATATAAATACTACACGAATAAAACAGTCTGCTAAAAACAAACGACAGCATTGTATTAATTTTGTGTATCGTAATATACAACTGTATGCGTACACCGTATGGTGGAATTATTTTTCCTGAAACTACTGGGATATGATATTATAGTTTAATTTTCAGGGAACTATATTAAACATAGCACATTGAAGTCAGGGATAATATAATTGTCCAGAAACGAGATTTCATGCGAACTTAGTCGTCGCCTTAGCTTCAGTGAAATTGTGGTAGATTTGAAAAAAAAAAAATATTTGCAGCTATTACACATTTGGAAAAATTAAGACCCGCTATGTTTTATGTAGTGTATTAAGAACAATCTTTACTTCATTTCCTAAACTGTTTACAAATATAATTTAATATGATGGATGAAGACTGAAGTGGTCATCGCTAACAGGTCACGTTTTATATAGTTCAAAACTTCTCTGCTGTTGTCTTGACAAGTAACCAGAAGCTACGTATATGACGAATGAGCCTAACTTCCTCTACATTAATGCAGATAATTTTTATAAATATCTTTGAAGTTGAGATGTTTAGATGGGACTTGACTTTTTGCTGACAGAGAAATTATTAGATATCGAACCAGGAACATACTAACGTTAGTGGCATAATAAAAAATACGCGCGTGTGTCTATTGGGACTCAACCCCAGAACTCATCGTACCGTAATCTGTAATTTCAAAAACAACAATGAAAGTCACTTAAAACATGTAAATTTACAGGACTTCCTGTAACCCTACTTGTGTGCAAAAATTTGATAGGAAATCTGCTGATTGGTTTTCGATATAAGGCATTAATGTTTTATTCCTCATCTGACATTCTCTTACCAAAAATGGGCAAAATATGCTCTTGCACATATATTTGATGATAATAATGGATGCTGTCAGAATATAAAACTGATTGAATTTTGTTCAATCGTTTAATACGTTGAACATGACAATGTAAATTATTTACATTACCGGTATTTTAAAAAAATGCCTTGCCCACTTAAAACGCTATCGTACAAAGAGGCAGAGAAAATAGGTTCTACGTATACATATTTTATGGTTCTAAAGAAACTGCCAGCATACAAAGTTACGTTGAAATTTGTTCATAGATTTATAGATGTAGTGTTCTAAGATAAAATGTACTATATCTGCCATTTTGAAAATAAGTGCCTAGTATATTTAAAATACACATATTTAGATGACATATTGTAGCACTACTTATTTGCTAAATTTTGGAGGAATCGGTTGTTTCTTGAGATAACATAAATTTTTAAATATTTAATGCGATGATTTCTTACAAAATGGTGGACAAAAGAGGCTTTGAATGGATGGGCATTTTGATGATTGTAATAGATACTCCAAGTATGCCAAGTTTGTTCGAAATTAATCAAACTTTATGATTGATACAACAAATTAATCTAAAATAAATATGACCATTTCAAAATAAATTCCTTATCGATTTTAATTGGCACGCGTTTACGTGACCTAGCATAAATTTACTTTAGTGCCAATTTAGTCGGAATTCGTTGAAAGTTTCCAAGATATAACTTAAAAGCTTAGTTTTTAATGTAGTGCTACATTTCAAAATTGCAGAACTACTATATCCTTTTCTAAATTCAATATTTCATTGTGTATATATACGGTATACATGCCAAATTTCGTTTAATTGGCTAAATTGTTGGTAAGGTATAACTACAACTAGTGATTTTTCTCCAAAAAATTTGAGTACATGGTAGGATTCATTACGGTACGCACACAACAGCAGTTTGTCTGTTGCCATTGGTTGCTGTCTGCTTGTGAAGGCGTTTTCATATTTTACCAGGCCATTCAGAATTCGGCAACATCGGTACGGCTCCGACGCGATTCGTGCGGACACAGTTAACAAGTGTCAATATCTGATACATCCAATCAATACAGGTAAACTACCCTAAAGTGATTTGAAATATAACTTGTCTTGTTATCTTTCCGTGAAATTTCACTACCCCTAGGTATATATATTGCGTCCAAAATATTTAAATAAGCGCCATTTATAAAATAAGTACCCGGCGTTGTCGAAAACAATAAACGTAGGATGTCCCAACAATTTTGCGATTGTGCAGCAGACATCAGCATTACCTGCAGAACATTCGAAAGCCATGGTGTCCAAAATAAAGTTTCACAAATTTATAGCAAATCTAGAAGATGAAACAAACACGAGCGAATTGGAACAAAGGACTGAATGAATGTCTTCCGAAATTTTGCGTAATTCTGCCCGACCATCCACCTCGCTAAGCGTATTTCCACCGTACAAAGGGGCTGCTTTGGCTGAGCGGTTAGACAGCTTGCCTCCTACCAGAGCTAACCAGGTTCAATCCCAGGCCGGGACTCTCCGGATTTTCGCAAGTGGGAATTGTGCCCGGACAATGTCGCTGGTCGGCGTGTTTCCTCGGGGCTCTCCCGTTTCCCCCACCCTTGCTTTTCAGAGTTGCTTCATTCTCGCCTCATTTTACCTTCATTGGCTCTCAATAGGAGGCTGTTAGGAGTCGCCCAAATCTCTCAAACATGTTTATTGTCAGACGTTGCTTACATAGAATCGTACAAAATGTACAATTTTTAGGTCTCCAACAGGCGGATATATTTAGAAATCTATATACGTGTTTTCCTAAAACGCAGTCACTTGATGGCAATGGCAGATAAAAACACGAAGGGGGAGAGAGAGAGAGAGAGGAGCAGATATTTGGGCGGCTCTTAACTTCGAGGTCTTGAGAGCCGATGTGGGTGATTGAAGTGAGTATGGAGCAGCATCGGAATGAAAAGGCGTGGGAAAGAGCGTCAGTAGGCACGATTCCCACATGCGAAATTCCAGAGTGACCCAGCCGGGGATTGAACCCGGATCGCCTTGATGGGAGGCGAGCAGGCTAACCGCTCAGCCACCGTGGCCCCCTGAAAACAAGTAGTTACCGATGTAACTAATGAGCCCACTTTCTTCTACATGGATGCAAATAATTTTGATGAAGTTCTCAAAAGGTTGGATGTTACATGAGTTTTGACGCTGTTGCATTTTTATCAAAAAATTAATTTAATTTAAATTTTTTCGTCCGAGGATTTGTGTTAGTAAAGTCCCCAAGGACATTTAGTACTAAAACTGTCTCTAGTTCTGTAAATATCATTATAAAACAAAAAACTTCAGTTATCATCCGATATCTGATCCCAGTACCTTCAACTCCAGTAGGTACACACATATATATATTTTTTTAAATCGTTCTGGTACTGCACGGTACACTATACAGAATCACACGGAGATCATCAGTGCTCATCATCAGCAACATAAGTCCAACTGTGGTAACCATGGGTATTTAAAGTCGATTTAACAAGTGTTAGGAAGAGACCCAGGTGAGCATACAGGAGTGACGTTTCAGCCAATTTTTGTAAACTAACTCGACTTCATATTGCATTCTCTATGTTCTCTAACAAGACATTGGGTATAACTAGCTACACCTTGGAGTGGGGATGTTTCTTGATGGTTCGGTTAACTTCGGGCAAGTTCGGCCTGAGTCACTAAGTGGAGTCATTTTATACTCTCAATTCAGTTCAGTGGATAACCACTGGTTAGTAGTCAATTGAAACAACTCGAATCAGTGAACTGGCTTCTCTTACAATTAGTGGAGAGCTACTGGTTGTTTCAAGGAAACACTTTTACTGATCAAGTGTCACGGTCAACAGCATGATGTGAGTTAAACACCATTTTATTGAAATTTGCCAAATCACTACAGGAAATGCACACATTTACGACAGTCACTGTTGCTGGGCAATTTAACACAATTTTAAAAAAGTAAAACAATATTTTCTTGCTCAGAATTCGAACTCTCGATATTCTGCTTCCAGACTTTGGCCCACAGACGACCCCTCACCTTACAATTTGAACAAACAAGTATTAAAAATATTTTACCAAAATTAGGTAGCTTTAAATTTTATGCAATTTCTTTCCGTTTTTAGTTGATAACATAAAATTCGGTAATACAAATAGTACGTATGACTGCACTCGCGTCACAATATTTAATGCACTTTAAACCTCCAAACCGAGTGCTATGATAATTATGAAAAAACGAAATGAAAGACTGAATGTTCATGTTACCTCGTAAGATGATATTACTAAAGAAGAAACCCACCTTTTAAAAAGTACATCTTATGGCTTACATTAGTTCTTGTGTTGTTTATATTTTATCTGTTTATGAACTTATTTAATTTCGAACGTATTGCGTAGGATAACTAAAAAGCAAGCAGAAACTATATCCCTGAGGAAATAGTAGCACAGTTAGAAAAAGTATCGCGTTCTACAAGTGAACGAAAACTGAATTTTCACTCAATTTTCAATAAAGTGTTTAAAAGTAATTGTTTGGTCCATTTGACACATCCGTTTAACTGACCCACCAGTCAAAAATCAAACCACTGAAAAACAGAGACTGAAATGGTCGAAGAATCAGTGGAAAATGTTACTGCATCAATCGTTAAATTTTTTTTTTTTTTTAATTTTTTTTTAACCGATTTGTTAGTTAAATTAATTGAGGAAACTGTTAATTTATTTAAACAGTAAAATTCTCAAAGTTTCAGATTTTATGTGTGTGTTTGTTTAAGTCAAGGATACTTAGCTTCTTCATTATTTACTGTTCTGTGACCGAAAAATTATCCTCATTGGTGCATCAGTAATTAACTCCAACAGCAGCAAAATTGGCTAGAGGGATAAATTATCCTACATTATACTGAGTGTGTGTGCTCAAAATTTAGTATGCCTGAAACCTATTCACCGGGTCACGTTCTCCTTAACGTTTATTAACAATGGGTTAACGTTTATGTTGTTTCATGTTAATAATGACGCACTTTTTCTTTATATTAACTTCTAATTTGTAATCTTTTATCATGTACGCGTATCTTAAAACGTGGCTAAATACATAAAAGTGCTTATTTGAATGTTAGTATTAAAATAAAACATTTTCATAAAAGCTATTTTTTTTAGACCCGTTTCTAAGCCCGAAGATGTTCCTGTTGTTAAATTTCCATGAAGAAAATGAACACACCACGTGCGAACAGAAACTCAATTCAGTATATTAAATAGTAAATATACAATAGATAATTCGAAATGTACTTAAACGAGTAACAGGAAAACGTTTCCGAATTTTTTTTTTTTTTTTTTTTTAATCACACTTTGTTTATTTTCGAAACGAAAAATAAACTTTAATTGGTTGTCCCCCCGAGTCTATGTGTTTGAATGTGGGAGTTTGATTAAAAACATTCGAAAATATTTATTTATAACGAATATTCGACACAAAACTAGTCCAGTGCTCGAATGAATTCATATCCTGTTATTTTATCTCTTTGTAATTACAGTAGGTCTATTGATTAGTCTGTAATTAAATTGTAAAAATTATTTAATTTAAAAATTCATTTACCTGAAGTGTAGACCTATAAGATAAACCTCATAGTAGCAAGTAAACACCGATTTCAAATATTTGTACTCCGCTCGTATTTTAAATCTGCGTAGGTTTGGAATACATATATATATATTTTTGGAGAAATAAATTGCTTTCATTGTATATAACACAACTTATTCCTCCAGCGAATAAATATATTTTCTATTATTCGTACGCTGGCGACCTTACGACGTATTATTCGGAATCTAAGTTCTCTGAATACCTGGAGAAATTGTCTGTTTCGATCGAAAAAAAGACCAAATTTCTAAAATTACTATTAACATTGTTACGAATTGCAATTTTTGTATAAGCCAAAAGTCGCGGAATGAAGTACCGCCATCTTAGTATGTTCTGCAGAAAAACATCTGTGTGGGTTTAGGGCTATACAGTGCGGTACACCCCTATGGCAGCTGTATATTCCGCGTCCTCCTACCTTAAGACTGCTAAACACAGTTATTTTATTGGAGTATTGTTATCCCCGGAAATATTACCGGCGGAGCAAGTAAACTCCTTCTGCCACGTTCATTCACGCTCAGCAGAAGGTATATTCTTGTAATTTTCCTCTACGACATCAACATTTGCTGTTCAATGAAATTCCTTTATGGACACGAGTCTCGTGGGAAAGTATATAATGATGCACAATATTGAGCTGGATCGCAGTATCGTGACCTAAATGTTACAAAAACTGCAATTAAAGCCTTCCAGACTCGTAAGACTACGGGTATCAGTTTTTTTTTCTGTTATTCTCCAATCCTCGAAGCTCGGAAGAATAAACGAGATAAAAATATTACGATTGCTACTTTCGATTACTGTAATGTTAAATTTCACATGTAAGTATTACACTGATAGAACACAAATTTCCTTATTTACATTTCACCACCAACTTGTAGCACTAACTTCTTTGGCGGTATATTATTTATATTATGCACCAAGTAAACTACTCTAACATAATACGCATGTCCGAGGCAAGTTGCGAACTCGCAGCCTCTATTGGGGACCCGCAGGAATTCGATAGTTTCCAACCAACGTGGACTCAAAAATGTAAATCATTTTGCTCGGGTAATAGCTAATAAAAACTTTTTATTTTGGTAATTACAGAAGTAATAACGAGTCCAAATAAATGCCGAAAAACGAAAACTTGTAATGCTCTACTAGGCGAGAAGTTACTGAATTGGTTTTAATAAACTAAAAATTTCAAATGGCAATCCACAATATCGGCAAATAAAATAAATGAACGCACGCCCACGTTCAGAATTTTCATCCATACGGTTCAGCCCCACGCAAATTTGCATAATCGTGATTCGAAATTTAAAAAAAAATTTTCAGCGTCGCTTTTCTGCAACTCACTTCACATTGTGCATGGACACTTCAACAGAAGAATTTCTGAGATTTGATGCTGCTTAAATAATACTCTAGCCAGTTTATCCTCTCATAGTTAGATAATAAGGTTTTGACTCTGCTAAGTTCTTGGAAGACTAACGCCAATCGCCCTGGTTTAGAGTATTAGAATCCTCATTGGCTCAATGAAATGGGACAGAAGCGTCATGCATACACGAAAGTCAACAACGAAAGACAACCATCGGGCATAGCAAACCGTCATATTTCCCCACAGGGAACCATCGTTTCTAACTATTTGTATACTTACTTGCATAAAATATTGCATATTTCTTCTCCGCGAGTGCAAATAAAAAAATAAACAAAGCCTTTTTGTGTAACATTATAAGAGGTTCTGAGAAGCAGTTATGCACTTTAGTGATAATCATATATAGGCTAGTCAAGGTAAAGTGAGCACTTTTGAAAGCTCTCTTGTTTGGAATAATCGTGTATAAATATATTTTATTTTAGCCTTAGACGATAATTTCCGAGTGCAGCGGAATAAACACACTGTGTTAATTACTTACATAGTTATTTATTTAAAATGGTGGTTAAGGGATAAAAA
Source organism: Dryococelus australis (assembly GCA_029891345.1). Classification (NCBI taxonomy): domain Eukaryota; kingdom Metazoa; phylum Arthropoda; class Insecta; order Phasmatodea; family Phasmatidae; genus Dryococelus; species Dryococelus australis. The sequence goes on from CM056999.1 coordinate 52,563,599, forward strand.
ATAGGTGGAAGAAAGAAGTAACTAGGGCCTCAAAAGTGCTCACTTTACCGTGAACAGTATATACAAAGTGGTGAGACCTTGGAAATGTTAATTTTACATATAGTTAAAGAATACACAATGTGTTTTAAAGTAGATCTTAAGCAGGGCTTCCGAAAGTGCTCAAGTTTACAGAAAAATATACCAGAATACGACGTAACTCATTCACGTGTTAACTGGAATTCAAACTTGGAACCTCGTGTCCAAGGAAGCAACGCATTAGCGATCTCCCCCCCCCCCCTCTCCATCCAACTCCGGGAGTCGCCGAGGATGAGAGAGGATATGGGGGAAAAATATAGAGACGCAGTTTGGAGGTGTGCGCAGGTGGCGTTCGACGTGGCAGGACAAACTTTAGTGGCGTGGATTTGCTCTCTCGAGTCAGCCGTGGCGAAGGAGGGTGTCGTGGGTGGGTGGGATGGGGGTTGAAATAGGCAAGTGTGGTTGGACAGGGGGGGGTTGAACGGGAAACGCCGTAAGCCACCGAAGGATCCAGGTAACACGGGCTCCCGAGTCCTTGTCGCGATACAAATCGCTCCGTATCCCGGGAGAGGACGAACGCGAGCAGCACGCGTTCGTTTGGTTATAGGTCGAGATGATGGAAAATCCCAAAAAATTCTTGAGCCAACATATAATTGATACCACTTTAGGTGGTTTCTCATTTCGCGATTGGCTGGACAAGGTTTTCATTTGGCTAAGTTATTTGCACATCAATCACGAACGTGTTTTGACTTGTAGTATCAGAATCCTCATTTGCCTAGTGAAATGGGGTAGAAGTAGCTTCATACATGCTTCACAGCCAGTGAGTAAAGAAAATTGTCTGGCATGTGTACAGTACGTTGAATCCTAGCAAACAATCAAATTTTCCCGCGATATACCATCATATCTAGTTATAGCCTATTCATGGTAAAGTGAGCTCTTTTCAAAGCCCTCCCAAAAGGCACTAATCACAGATAAATGTGTTTCATTGCAACCTCAGGCATAAATTTTTGAGCGTGGTGTATTTCCTTTCCTAAAAATTTTACAGTTTCACTTGACCGACGCACGAATAAAATGACGAGGCTTATGACAATGTTAATTTTACATAAGGCAGAGGAATACACAACGTGCATACAAGTCGATCTTGAGCAGGGCTCTCAAAAGTGATCGTTTAACCGTGGAAAGCTTATGAACAGGAGTTCGGTCAGCGCCATCGTATAATGAATGACGTTACAGACGATGGCATGTACGACGCTCATTGTATTCGTGGGGAACTCCGAAATGGCTCAACTGGAGCTTACTGCTCCGTCTGAAGAAATAGCCTGTAGTTCGGGGCCAACGTAACGAATACACGAGATAGCACGAGGAGTATGCGCAGCAGCTAGAAACAAAATTGGGAGGAAGAAAAATCTTGAGGTGCGAGATGATTTACAGCGCGGTAGTGTACGCCCACATCAACCATGTGGGATTCCTGCCAGAAACGTTCTCAGTTTTCCAGACCCTTGGCTTGAAACCGAGGACATAATTGGTTGGGAAACTATCGGGGAACCATAAAACTAACCATGTAGTCCCGGAGTGTCTACACAATAAGTCTAACAAGTTGTGGAAGCGGGCCACTATGAATAAAGTAAATACTAATAGCATATACAGAATGCTCGGAAATTCCCCTTACTAACTTCTAGGACTTGTAGAGGGGACTGAGTAAACGATCTTTTGAACATGAACCCATGTCCGGAAACGAACGTTTCCTCGCTATAAATATTTCATTTCAGGTTTATCACTCGTCCACTTCCACTGAGGGAAAGAGCAATATCTCGGATGTGCCTGTGTTGGTATGCAACTGGGTTGGCAGTACATTACGTCAGACAATCACCTGATTGCACGTGACGTCTACCCTGACTCGAGCCCCATTCACGCGCCTTTACGTTTGCGATTAACATGACTGAGTACACTTTTGCAGAATACACAGACATGATCCTTGTGTATGACGCAGTTGAAGGTAATGGAAGAGCAGCTCGTCGGCTGTATGAAGAGCGTTATCCAAAACGTGCGACTCCACCGCACACCCTTTTAGCCACAGTTACGCAACGGCTCCGAGAACGAGGTACCTTCAACGCCGACAGGAACGACTGTGGTGCTCCAAAGAGACGCCGCACTTCCAAATTGGAAGAGGCTGTACTGTATCACGTTGAACGAAGCCCGTCAATGAGTACGCGCTCAGTTGCGCATGGAATGGGTGTTGCTCCCAGCATCGCCTGAGAGATTCTGTATGAGCAACAACTACATCCTTACTACCTCCAAAAGGGAACAGTCTTTGCGTCGAGCCGATTTTGCACCACGTGTTAACTTCTGCACGTGGTACCTGCACCGCTGCACCGACGAGCCCCTTTGATTTGAAATGGCTGTAGCACGGAAACGGCAAGTTTCCGGACATGGGTTCCTTTTCAAAAAATCGTCTACTCGGTCCCCTCTGCAAGCCCTAGAAGTTTGTAAGGGGAATTTCCAAACATCCTGTATACACACTAAAAGGCTGAGGATGACGGGACCTATAAATGGTGGGGTAGGTCATGAATCCTTCCCATGCTGGGCATGAGAGTGCAGAATGACATGAAGATCCAAAATAAATAATTTATGACAATTCTTTACCGTTTATTAGCATTGATGATTCAAAGTTTGAGCGTGCCATCACACACAAAACTTCCGATTCACGCTGGCGTTTGCAGTGGGACGTAGACTTGTGATGTATCCAACCCGCGGTTTTTTGGCAACCAGCGGGCTGCCGAACCAGGCGCGCAAAACAGGACGAGATACCCGTTTCCCCCCCCCCCTCCCTGTTCACGCGATTGTTGCGGTAGTGCAGTGACGAGAGACTGTGAAATATTGCACTGCTAATGAGCCGTGAACTTCGTGCCCAAGGAAATCGAGTGCGTAGTAGACGAACAACGGCCTTTCTGCAGTTATCGCTTGAAACTGCACATTACCAAATACATTTTCAATAGAGACGTCAAAGAGAGTTAGTTAAATTTTTTTTTTGGGTACTCTCGGTGAACTCGGTGCCCTACGTCACTTACTGAATGCGAGATCTTTGCTCATATCCCGGGTCATACGAGGGGGTGCGCGTATTTATAAGGCCATTAAAATTTAAACAGGATTGGCTTCAACTTCCCGCAAATAAAACAAAATAAATGTTACCGTAATTATGCTCATCTCGTTTAGAAATACACCTTAGATTACAGAGAAGAATTGTGTAGAGGAAAGCAGAAAAAAAAACACTAAACAATTTGTTACTGTGAATTAACGGAGTGTTTCTTTCCCAATCAGTTTACAGCCCACTGAATTTTAACCATCAGAAGGAAACACACACTGCCTATCGTTCTCTGCAATCGTCAAACCCCATCTCGGAGGTAAATAGATACTCTTTGTACGAATGAAATGCATACCGTTTGCATTTCAATTGCGAAGTTTAACATACAATAGGCGTCCAGTTTGTGTTGAAGCGTTCCTGGTGGTTGCTGTGGCGTCGGAGAAGGTGGGCCGCGATAAAAAAAAAAAAAACGCTGGTGTGAAATCCATTGTGAAATCGCCTTCGGTCCCTGCTTTAGTGTTTCACCTGAGCGATAATATCGTGATTGTAACGCAGCGTAGCCGGACTGGCCGTAATCTAGTCCACTGCCGGACTAGACTCCCATCCTCGATGACCTCGGTTGAAACTCTCGTCCATTTATGGTCGTGATAACTCGCGTGCAGACGATAAATTTCGCGTAGTGATGCGAGCGTTCATTTCTCGGTATCTACGCACTAGTCATACCGATCTTTACCTAATTAATGGATTTCTTAGATCGATCAAAAGCGAGACAAAATATCGATGCGCATAGAAAATCGGACACACACACACACACATATATATATATATATATATATATAGATAGAGAGAGAATATCGACTTTCCAAATTGTTAGGGCGAATTGTATTAAAATTACGTTCATTTTTATAAGCTATGATGTGCGATGACCTTGGAACAAACTTATACAGCCATAAAAACACTTAAGTTTAACCCCCTACAAATATCAAAGACCGAAAGATGGAATTCCATAAGACTAAAAAATTCATAAATACAAGAGTCCAAAACACAAGAAAATTCATAACGTTAAATAGGTTCTGCTGAATCAAAAACGATTATACGAAAAATACATAGATTCCTATTTTAAAAAACCCCTTGCTATCGATCTTAAAAGTGATTGATTTGGAGCTGATTTAATCGATTTTCCTAAAAATCTATTTGTGATTGGCATCTCTACTTCACACTTTCTCTAAGACGACCTTTAAAAAGTAATCCATTGCATGAGCTGTTTGGCTGTTTCCAAAATATGTTACGTATCACAAGGGTTTTCTAAATGTGTTACGTAGGCCTATCAAAAGCATTTTACGTTAACATAAAAGTATTTTATTTTCGGTTAAATTGAGATTTTACTCTCACTTTATGTATAAATCATTTCAACATTTAATTTATAATTACTATGAATAAAATCAGAGAGAAATAGGTGTGTTAGTAGCGCCTGGTAAGAAACCGCTCTTGCAAAATATCATTAAACTGAGTGCACTCTAAAACGGCGTGTTGTCCATTTGGTGTACGTTTATAGTCTCACCGAAACTTTAATTGCACGAGGCGGAGGAATAGACTGAAAGTAGATCTTTGGCAGGGCTTTAGAAAAGTATAAAAGTTGAAAGTAACCATGAATAGACTATTTATTATCTCCAGCGCTGTCTTCAGCAATATAGCGCAACCGTCGTCTCTGAACGAACGAGAACCTGAGATGGAACAAGGGTGGAATGCAAGGCCAAGGGAAACAGGATTCCCCCGAGAAAACCACCGCCCATCGGCAACGTCCGCCACGTTTCCCACATGCGAAAAACCTGGAGTGATTCCGTCGAGAACTGACCAAGATAACCGTGGCGGGACACCAGCGAGTTAATAGTTGAAAGCTACCACGCCTGATTAATGCATAGGTTTCACAGATCGAGTTGTGTTTCAAAAATCAACATATTTTTCATAAAGTGCTCTGTGGTTCCTTATGACTGATCTCCGCTGTGTAGTTAGTTAACTATTGAATCCGGTGTGTGATACGCTTTCACATGCCACCTTTAGTAATCAGTTGGGTTAGGTTTCAATAAATGGAAATCCATAAAAGTAACCTATGTAGCAAGCCACAGTTCGGCTGACTGTGGTTTTACTGCTGGCACTGCTAGATGACTGCTGGCACTGAATACTTATGGGCTTACGCTAATGACCCTGTTATGGCTGACTGCTGGCAACAGGACACTTGGAATGCCATTTATGGCCCACTGATGGAATATTGATGGAAAATAAACTGATGGCAAAAAGTAGGCGACCTATTAATGGCCCATAAATGGCTTACTAACTGTGCTGCAGCAATGGCCGCACATAACCTATAAAAATTGCTGGCAAAAGTATGGGTAGCCATCTATAGGCCATTTGATGTCTGTGAAATGGTACATCGATAGGCCATTGCTGGTGCAATTTGTCTTATTATGGGAATATTTATGGCTCCCACTTTTCGCAGATAGCTTCTTCGAACTACACGCACACACGTACACGTGTATATATATATATATATATATATATATATATATATATATATATATATATATATATATATATATATGTGTGTATGTGTGTGTCTAATATAATTATAGATTTATAGTAACTGTATAGTGATGTAAATATATATATATATATATATATATATATATATATATATATATAGCAAAATGTTGTAAATGTAGTTCTGGTATTGAATAATTTTACATAGTTAATATTTTCCTCGTATGACTGCATATAATTAAATTGAAAAGTTAACAAATATATAACAACCTTTAGAAAATTATCATTGAAGGGCTTTTGCTGTTTCGCATCACTAAAATATTTCTAACTGGTGGCTGAATTTCAAAACAGATGAATAGCATCCTAGTGACATACGTAATGCGAAAGATTACGTTAAATGCGATTTTTTGGGTTAGTATCGCGATTCATGAAGAAAGATGTCTCTCAACGACAGTATTTTTTTTTATCTGCATCTTTTTAAAAACTGATTTGTTCGCATGGCATATTTAAAGGCTATGGAATAACTGGTTTAATTTATGTTATATTAGTGTTTGTTAATAATTAGGGCTCTATTGTATATTCTAAGTTAATTCATATATAGGTAAGAATACACAGTGGAGTAATGATTAGTATGCTGATCTGTCAATGCAAGGCGTGTAGGTTCGCGTCCCCTTTCCTGCAATGGGAAGTATCATATTTTCATGTCGTATAACGTGTTTAGTAGCGAAGCAAATGAAATTAAAAACAAAGAAAAGTTTATATTGATGGTAAAAATAATTAATTTTAAGAGATAAAGTTAGACATTTGGTGAAAGCATTGCTAGCCATCAGGAGCCATATGATTGTTGTGAAAGAGCACATCGCTGAGCCATTGCTGTTGTAAGCATATGGACCATGCTTGGGCCATTTGTGTTCACCATACATGGGCCAGTTATGGGCAGAGTATGGCTAGTTAGTGGTGCCACTTCAGGACCAGCAATGGTGCCGGGTGCATGCCAGCTGTTGGCATTCGACTTTAAACCATAAATGGGCCATATAAGGTTTACTACGTAGCCAAGGCTGTCAAATTGTAATTACAGAAATTTTGGCCACTATTGCTCTGGAAATTTTGGCGGAGGAAACACAAAATTCGAGAACTTGTTTAAAAACCCCATGGACCCAGAGTAAAGTGCAAGAAAGCACATTTCCGCTATGGTCCATTCTTCTATAAAAACAGAAACAGAGTACTAGCCCTAATACAATGGCCAAAACTAGGAACCTATTTTAATTCACTAAATTTTTTCTTCCGAAAAATTAAAATTAGAAAATCGAAAATTACCTATTTCAGACAAAGCGTATATTAAAAAATTGCGCTTTTTATGCCGAGTATTTCCGTAATGTCAAACATGTTCTAATTCCAATCCCAGACATAAGTGTTCCACTGTAAGTATTTAATCTCCTCGTGTATAAATTTTGTCAAACTCTAAGCATATTCCTGCTGCTTTAGTTAGAGCAGGCAATGGTCAATTCCTTTTATTGTCTAGGAAGTGTTCCATTTAGCAAATAAACAACGCCCCAGTTGTCCTCTCCTAACATTATTTGCTAAACTTAATTTCTTTCTTAAAGTGCTATTTTTAAATTGTTTTATATATGACCGATTTTACGAGAAAATAACTTTTAAATAGTAATATAAAGTTTTAGTACAATTATTGTAGAACTTTTAATTGAGTTCGCAGAATGAGTAAGAACCTATTTCTCACTATTCTATTTTTGTATAACTACTTTATGCTTTTTCCGTACAATGCGACAAAAAAAATCCTTCTAGGCTATTTCAAATTTACCCCTACACTTGGCCGAAATTTAGTTTTCGTAAGGTGGCAACACTTTTCTTTGAGTTCCGAGCACTTTACAAGTTCCACCCAGTTCTCGAGCTCGTATAAAAGGCCACCCAATTACTGACAAGAATGGACGCCGAAAGCGTTCGCTACTGTAAACTTATCGCGTGCTACTTTCCTATACTTTTTTTTTTTACTTCTCTCGATCTCGTTTCTCTGTGCTTTCTTCTCGCGCTCCACGTCCGGGATTGGTTGGCGACACTTGCTCGAGTTTCCCGCTACTTCGTCTCAAGCACCCCTTGCCGCCTTACTAGCACGACATCATTTATCATGAACACTAAATTTGTTGGTAGGTAAGTGTATATGATTCGCAGTAAAACAAATTTCCAGCCCAGACGGTATGAAAGTAAGACTTTGGAAGGCGATAATAAAAAAATAAAAAAAACTTTTACAGGCCCGTTGCAATTCTTTTAGACAGTCTTCAATTGTAAAGTAATTTGAAATAACAATAATCTGGTAAGAATTATTTTGCAGTGTTCTCACAGGAGTATTCTGCAGATTATAGCTACGTTAACACAAAGTAAAATTTAAATACAATAACCCAAACGATATAGATACCTTAAAATCCATTTTGAAAAGGCTAGGAATTGAAAAATATCTCAAGTTTAGTCGTTTTCCATATTATTGTTTTCTTCCCGTCATCTCAATAATTACTTTTTCAAGCAGGTCATAAATTATTAAGCATCGTTACATCATAAAGCAAATTGGCTTATTTCTGTATTCCACCGTAATCTCAGCTGGTTGTCAAGTGGCACGCGGTAACAATGCCCTCAATTATATTGCGTAAATTAGTTATAAATACCAGTCAAACAAATGTAACTCAATCAAAATCTTATTTTAATTTACGGTATTTTGCATATAGTGAGCTAAATGTTCGAAAACAGCTATCGCCAAACTCACGCCAAACCTGTGACTTACAGAAGATTGGTTACATTACTTCAGCGTAAATTATGATGCAACGGCGGACTAGATTCCATTGTTTGTTTGTGAGACACATGTCTCATTTTACATCGAGGTTTACAATATTACAACTAAAAGTAAATAGCGGAGATATAATTTTCGTTCAGAGCTGGAGGAAGGTTGCCCGACCGTAAAGATGAAAGATAGAAGTACGTATGTTGCGAAAAGCGTGTGTGCTGTTAAATGAAGAAGGAAAAGGAAATACTGAGCGTTGTTTTAAAACGATTTATTCGGAACCGAAACATATATTCGTTAACATTCTGCTGTGTGACAAGTAAACACGGAGCAGCTGAAAGTGCAGTAACTTGAACAACAGTCGATGTCTTTCAGAAACAACTGAGAAAATTAAGGTTGCAAGTGACGCATTAACATGTGCCACAAAGATCACGGCTGAAAGGGAGAAATTTTCATACGATGATTGCGATCTGATTAAGATATGATTTTAGATGCTGGCGATGCGTTCTTTTGTAACTTTAAACTGCGACTAATAAACTGTATGCTTCAAAATCTGTACAGCTTTCCGCAGACCTAGAGATGAGATAAATAGTGACAAAGTTGTTTCACAACCGACAAGATATTTTGCTTGGTGCAGTTAATTTCCACTTAATCTTGATGTATCTGCAACCATGTTGATGCTGCTAATTTGCAATTCTTAAAACTAGCTGTAATGGTTTTTACAACATAGTAGGAAATCGTCGAGATCATTCTTCTGAATGAGCATGCTACATAACAAGGCATGTTTACAGTGCAAAAAAAATTTCTTTGGAAAATATTTCTACTTCTAGAATGGTAGGCTTGAAGATAGAAATGTCTGTATGAACGTTTAATCACAAATCTTAGGGGCACTGGTACTGCGATATCTTCGATCGTGTCGAAGAACACATTTAAGGAAGAAGGCTCTGCTGCAGAAATTAAGTCAATAGCTTTCAATAGTGACTTAGCCATAAAATCTATCATCTTATTAAAAAAATTTTTGTCCCATGACGCACAAAGAAAATGACCTTGTTTTGGTTATGTGGCACCGGAATAGAAAGCTGTTCAGATCTGCCTGCATTTGTAATGTGCACTTTTATTTTAGTATTAAAGTGACTAGAGACAATAAATGAAAAAGGATCAAGGGTAAAATCATTGAAAACTTTATTCGAATGTTTGTAACGGATTCCTTGTACAACGTGAAAGTAATTTTGGATAAGTGTGAGAGCCTTCTTTGTCACTTAGAGATCACACTTATGTATGAGGCTGGTAAGATTTAATGCTATTTATTGTTCGTAACTGAATTTCACAGTAAATAAAACTTTGTGCATTACATTTCAAAGCTTTCTACAGCCAATAATCTATTGTTATACAAATTCCAGTTCATTCCTGGTAGCTCAGCATAAATTTTCAGATTTTAAAAGTGCTCCATATGTCGAAGTGTTTAGCGATTTCTTTCATAAAACGTGGTTTCAATAATCCGATTACGCACGAATTTAGATAACAATGGATACCTACGATTATAACATGTTCCGGAACCTCAAATCAACACTTCATTTTAATAACTGAACATAAAACCATTCATAAACATTGTTTATACAAATACCTAGCTTAACCTAAGTTGTTTGTATATTCGCTGGAACCCTAAATTCAACTAAAATCTAAAAGAACAAATTTTACTACAAATAGTAACATAAGTACTAACTCATGTTAACAAAGAATTGTTTTGAATCAGGGGTGCTTAACAAAGAAATATTTTATTTGCAATAAATAGTAAAACACAAAACTCAAATTATAATGATGTGGTCATCGTTTTGCAGCCATACTAACAGTACTTAAAAGTGCTATGTTGTTCGGAATATTCATAAAATGCCTATTGTATCAAATTTTATAACAAATTGTATATAAATATACAAATAAATATATATATAATAAATATACGTATTTGACAATACAGTTACTTTTAATGGCGTTATATGATGAAAAACAGGACAATTTTGAAAATAGTGGCTCTAATAGAATTTTAAGTTTAGTTCATTCATCGGAAATAATAATATCCGCAAAATTATATCATGTAACGATGTTTCCAAAGAGGTGGGGTTAAATAGTGACTAACGAATATAGGAACTGTTTTTACAAAGTACTCAAAATTCTGAAACAATTACATGTTACAAAGAGCAATAAAGATTAACTGAACGACTATTACGAATAGGTTAGTAGTGGATCCTAAGGCATTCCTATAACCAACGATGGAGTCGTTCATCACTTAAATGGTAGCGTTCAAGATTATTTTCTGCCTCCCACTCCTTTCCTTTTGTTTATGTTTAGTTATAAATCACCTTTATTATTCATCATCTACAGTTTCTTTGCTCAGTTTGATGAATATTTTGTGCGTAAAAAATGATCATTCGAGTTCTTGGTCGATATTTCAGATCGGTGTAACGTTACAACTGATATTGATACCGCCAAACGACATTTTCAGCGAGGTCAGTGCGTCACGACCTTGACAGGGAAATTGCGATGGCTTGCAGGCCTAAACGGGCCAGAGGTTGACGAGGGTCACGCTGCTTGAGCCGTACTTGCTCGCGGCCGCACGCCTCCCCCAACCTTTACGCGAATTTCAACCCTTCCAGAAAGGTCCTGATCTAATTCTCAGAGCGATATAATCAACTTCAGTCCGAGCCCAGATAAAAGTATCAAGATTGCTGACGCTACAGCCCTCCCTACCCTCCAAGCTCTCAACCCCCATTCCCCTTCCGACGGAACTCACCCCCTCCCCCTCCCCATTTTGACTCCATCCCACCCCTCCCGCAATCACGACAACAGCCACGTTCCTTTCAATCACCTCCGCCTCTCCTTATCTTTCCACCCCCGGCTGGAGCCCCAGCCGACCAACCCTTGCAGTTCCCCGCGTCAGACCAGAGTCCAGAGGTCGCCGGAATTAACTCGTGATTTAAGAGGTTTCATCACACGCAGGAAACGTCTGCTTGTGCTCGGCGGAAATATGCGAATGTCTTCCCACCTCCTTGGGGCCGCGGTCGCTGAGCGATTAGCACGCTCGCCTCCCACCAAGACGAACCGGGTTCAATCCCCGGCCGGGTCACCGGTTTTTCGCAATTTAAATCGTGCCGGGCGATGCCATTGGTCGGCGGGTTTTCTCTGGGATATCCCGTTTCCCCCGCCCCTTCATTCCGCGGGTCGATCCATATTCACATCAATCACACGCGTCGGCTTTCAAGACTTCGCTGTTAAGAGCCGCCCAAATCTCTTCACTCACTCACTCACTCTTTCCACCTTGGCGGTCTATCCCGATCACGGACAGCGACGCCACGGTAGCTGTATGTCTCTCTCTCTCTCTCTCTCTCTCTCTCTCTCTCTCTCTCACACTAGTCACTTTTTCAGCTCGCGTCATGCTGCGCCCGCATTTTACACATTTTTCATTACTCATCTGTAAGTAACAGGTGAGATGCCTTCGTGAATATAATTTTTCTTAGGGGGGAGGGGGATGCTACTACAATGAGAGATAAAGTGAGAAACATGTGTTTATTGAAATTGTAACTAGGCTCCTAGTGAACTTAATTGAAAATATCGAGCTGGATTTTGTAGAAAAAAATAACTGAATACGTCAGAAAATTACTAATGTGAATATTAATTAATATAATTTAAACATAAAATTGAATTACTCTTTCCATTACGATAATTAATCGAAACATTCTCTATAGACCGACCAGTAGAAAATTATCCTGCATGGAGTATTATTCACACCGTTGCGCAACCTGCGAGAGTCCAGTATGCGATTTCAGAAGCTCTGGTGAATCTTCATAAGCAGCAGCCTCACCGAAAGCTACGTTACATTCGCCATGTTTGCTACGTTCGCTGTGTCGACCGTGTTCGCTGCGCTGGGTAGCTACACTTAAAGCTACGTGTTTTTTTTTTTTTTGTAACTGAGCAACGAAGCAAACAGCATCCAATATTACGTAGCGAGCGTTGCCATCTGCGCATGCCCGCCTACGGCGACGTTTTAAACAAATTTTAACTTTTGAGTCGAATACGCTGTAAAAGAATACCTATCAAATTTCTTTAACTGTAATGGATTTATTGAACCTATACGCTCTATGGAAACAAATCCGCGTATCGGACTGCAAATGCAAGAGGGTTGAGCTTCGTTACTATACAGTGTTGGGATCGACCCCACGCACGTGCAGGAATCGATGTATGAGAAGAACATCTTTACCACTCATGCTCGTTTAGGCACGGTTAGGCATGCTTTACCAAGCATGCCTAACCGTGGACGTAAAATCCATTCACGGTTAGGCATGCTTCATACTCTTCTGAAGCCCTGCTAAAATTCTACTTCTAGGATATTCCTCCACTACGTGCAAACTAAATCCAGAAATGTTACACCACAGGGACAACACGCCAAATTCGCGCGCATAGTTGTAATAATATTTTTTCATGAGAACTATTGCTTACTTGGCGCTACACACACGTGTTTTTTCACTGTTTTCATTCATATTGATAATAATTTAAATAGTATAATTTGTAAATAAAATACAGATAAAACTTCAATTCAACAAAACATTAGATAATTTTATGTTAACAGAGGTTTAAAAAGGCTTGTGACACATGACATACTTAGGAAATAACTAAACACGCCATACATGGGGTGATTTTTCAAAGGTTTGATTCAAAAAGTATGAAGGAACCACGAATAGACTATAATAAATTTGCGAGTATTATTTTAAGAGTATGCTTCGAGACATGACCACAGCCAGCGGCGTTTTTAAACCTTTTAAAACGCGTGGCATTGTTGCACTTACTATAGCGTGTTTGGTTGAAATATGCCAACCGGTGACAGCTGACATCATCAATACATTCTAAAGAAATTTAACAGATGGCCGGTTCATGTAACAGCATTGGCTTTTATCTTCGCTCTGTGAATATCACTCTTGTCTCACTATATGTTGATGTCATGTGAAACACTGTGTTGTATGGCGCCACAAAAAAAAAAATATTCTTTCTTAATGATTTAAATAAGTTCTGGTAGTAAGTTGATAATACCTCAAATGTATGAAATAAGGCTTCGTGTTTATACCATGTTGGATTTCTTTCATTGTCGGAGTGGTCTTAAGAGTGTTAACAAAGGGAGATATTTATACTCGTACCGCTGAAACAGCTAACATCGCGTGCGCAGAGCTCAGCGTGGCGGTAGCATAAGACTGCCGTCTATAGGCTGTTCACTGTAAAATGAGCACTTTTGAAAGCCCTGCTGAAATATACTTGTATGAACGTTCCGCTTTATGTAAAATTAACATTACCACGGGCTTCAGCACTTTATTCATGCATAGGTAAAGTGAAACTGCAAAATTATTAGAAAAGTAAATATTTTAAAAATCTTCACATTTTTACACTTCTATGGATTAAAAAAAAACACATAAAGGGAACAAAATACTTTAAGTTATCGCAAATTGTTATCTAACTCTTTTTATTCGACGTTAAGATATGGAACTACTTTCCATCCTTCGTTACCAACTTGACTGTGCGCATGTCACTCAGTGCTTCCGTTAAAATGTATACAGGCAGGGCCAGTGACTTTTTTCTAAGGTTGATTTCAAAAGTGCTCACTTTAACGTGAACAAGCTTTATGGGGGCGTATTTTGCTTGTCCGAGGCCTGAAAGCTGGGGAAAACAATGGATGACTCAGGCACTTGCATCAGTGTCGCCCTTATGCGCTATACGCTGAACAAGCATGCGATATAACATATACACAACATTCTAACTAAGTGTCAAGGATACTTAACAATTGATGCTCGGGTACTGGTATCCTAAATCTCTTTTAAAATAGGTATTTGGTTTTAGCCAGCACATTTTTATTCGTCCAAGGGAAACTTCTAAATATTAATAATATTTGCTCTCGGACGAATAATACCTATTTTAAGATATATTCAGGATGCCAGTACCCGTGTACCCATTGTTAGATATATTGATAATTGAAATGTTGTGTATATGAAATGTATCACATGATACGCGATTTAGTTGACAAAGCTAATTAACAGCATAGAAACTTGGGTCACCAAGTTTCAAAGTTTTCCACTTTTCTATGCTATATTCTGAAAACTGTAATCATTTGACTGCAGATATTTATATTCATGCGGTCTTTAGCAAATATCTTTCAGATAATGAAATAAAAAATAATCTTAAAATATGGCCTTAAGGGGTCCGCCTACCTCGAGCAGTCTTCCGCGTTTGAGGCCGAGAAGCGCGCGAACGATAAGGACGACACTGCCACGCGCAGTGATCGCGGCATCACCTCTACGTGCGGGGCTCTGAATTGGTTTGCAGTGCTCTTATCGTGCTGCGTTCACTTGAAGGACTTTAAATGCTGGAAAGTTTGCAGCAAGGTCCGGGCAAGTTTCTCCAGTAGGTACTTTGGTGTGCATCCGACAGGAATATTTTGATATATTAGCGCTTTGAACATGCAGTTTTTAGCTACGTTTCACTATTGTACGCGATGTGTTCAATATAATCAACAGGCATAATCTGAAGTGTGTGTTGTTTTCGTAGATCAATACAATGGGTAGGTGAAGAGATTTCGGCGGCTCTTACCAGCGAGGTACTGATAGCAGATGAGAGTGATTGAGGCGAGTATGAAGAGGCGTCGGAATGAAAAGGGGGGAGGAGGGGACGGGGGAGATCCCCGAGAAAACCCGCCCCGACCAACGGCATCGTCCGGCACGATTCCCACATGTCAAAGTCCGGCGACCGGGCCGGGGATTGAACTCGGTTCGCCTTGGTGGGCGACGGGCAGGCTAACCGATCAGCCACCGTGGCCCCTATCAACACATTGAGCGAATGTCTAATAGTTTCGTAAACAAATATTTTCCTGGATTTCAAAGATTTTGTACCGCAGTTCAAGCGCTAGGTAGCTGGACCTCTCCAGTGATATCTGTACGCAGAACTAACTCGAAAATAATTAAAATCGGTGGAAAAGTAAATTACTGAAGCTTTTCCCACAGTTCGGTGGCCTATACGGGCGGCGACCTCCACGGGCGAGACGAGTCTGCGGGGCGTTTTTCGTCGAAGCGCGCAAAGATACTGGATCCGGGGCTGATTATCGAGCTCGCTTGTCCTCCGAGACAGCACGCAGTACAAATACAAACGTCGGGTGATCTAAGTTGCATCTGTCGTACGGGGACGAACCATGGTGGCCACTAAGCCTAGACAGAACGGAATGAGATAATACATACGGCGAGGAGTCCGAGAAAACCCCCCCCCCCCCTTGTTAACGGCAACGTCCGACATGTCATCTACGAGTGGAACTTCGTTATTCGAAGCGGGCGGTGGTCGAACCCCGTACACATTGGTGAGCGACTGGCATTCTGAATAATGAACTACCGAGGATAAAATTTTATAATGGAGAATATATAGACGTCTTGGCAGCTTCCGTCATGTTTGAAATCACTTTTATCTTAGTAAGTTCCTTCGTGGTTAAGGGGGCGACAAGAGAAGATGAAAATCATCTATTCTATACCACGATACCCTATAGGCTGTTCACAGTTGATTGAGAAATTTGTAAAGCCCGTTTAGGATCTACTTTTCTTCTCATTTAGTATCGTTCCGGTATATGAAAGATTAATACTGCCATCGACTGTTTCACTTTATTCATGCGTCATCCATGAAGTAAATGTGGAATTTTTAAAATGAAAGTAGCTATGTTAATAATGTGCATGTTCGTGCTGTTATGAGTGTAAAACAAACACCAACCTCAGTAGTCATAAATATACATATTATATTCTCAATGTCCCGATACAATAACAATTCCCTGCCAACGTTACTTGGAACCTGCATGCCAGGTGTATACTGTATTTATGGGCAGTGATAAATTTTTTGATGTTTGTTTCAAAAGTGCTCACTTTATTGTAAACAGCCTTTACAGAAAATAATATGGCCTGGAGTGCCGAACAGGGCGATTGTGCAACCGGATAGAGATGTTAGTTTAACCTGGTAATTTTTCTCCAGTGAAAAGTTAATAATCACCACATGCACTCGCAATTGAGTTATGGTGCTAATCTAGCGTGTACCACGTAACCTCATTTCATTAAGTTTACGCCACTGACAGACAGGACACGAGACTTGTTTCTACGCACACATTTTGCTTCGAAATACAGCATGTGCATTAGAAGTGTAACTGAAGTTATTCAAATTCCCCTCGGTATTTTTTTAACAGCGATCAGTTGAAATTGAGCAATATATGAATGTTTCACATACAAACCGTATGGTTTCGATTTTATAACATACTTCTTAACGTTGTTGCACTGGTCCTGAAAACATCAGCATAATCTTCCGCCTTTCGTAGGAAATCAGGTAGAATTCTGTGTAAATTATTACGCATTCAGAACACTGAGTTGCCACTGCATTACAGCAGTTTCGGGTGAGTTAGATCTTTTGAACTTAAAGATGATGCTATAACGATTAGTTTCCAAAAACAGCTTCTATTCATAAGAAACTCCTTCGTCGGTTCGATCGCATTGGAAATGGATAGTTCTGAAATTCATCTAGGTAACTAACCTCATCTGTTAAAGAACAGTTTGCATATTCTGCGTGAAACAAAATTTCTGGTAAGTACGTAAGTGATGGAAGTCAGTGTATATCGCTAGGAATAAGTATTCGGCCTACATATTAATCTTCTGGGCTCCCTGGGCCAAAAAAAAAAACTGATAGCTATGTTACGCGGGGTGTACACATATAGACTAAAAAGAGAGAAACCTAATCAACATTGGGTGGCGGGGTCACGTGATCACGTAGGTATCACACCAACCTCTAACTAAGGCAACCTGTGTTCGATTCCCGGAAAGGTCACTCTCAGATTTTCCCACGCGAGAAAATGCGCCGAACGTTGCCTGTGACTAGTGGGTTTTCTAGGCGGGATGTCGTTTATTCCCGCTCTTAAATTCTATTGCTGCTCATCTTTAAGCTGTTTCAGAGCCTAAATTCTTTATATATGAAAAGCAACAGTGACAATGTTTTTTTTAGCGCAAACATAACAAAATTTAACCTAAAATTTCGATTTGTGCAAATTTTAAAATATTGTTTTAACACATTGTAAAGTGTTTCCCGAAAGTTACAGAAATGGCATATCGCAATTTCTTCGAACTTCTTTGAAAACCCGTGATCTCTTTCAGTTGTGGTAAGGGTTTAACTTCTGGATATTTTAACTTTAAATTTTATCTTGAAAGTTAACACTGAAATGCGAGCGTACCGCGTAACGAATTTCCAAAGAATATTCTTAATGGCATTTTAATATCATGGGTTATTATAAGATGAACTGTAATATAAAGTATTAATTTGTTTCAATGCCTAGATCTGTACAAAGACAGTATAAATTTAAAATTCATATAACTCATTTCATTCGTTTTTGGGAAAAGTCATTTTCGTCCATTAGCTATCATGCTTTTTTCAAATCATTATTCTATGTCACGACGAAAAAGAAAATATTGAAAATTGTATTAAATTATTTTAGATTCATGGACGCCCTTAAGCACATAAATTTCCCGTAATATACGGCACTCACGGATCCTTCCCGTAAATGTTAAGCTGGCCATGGGACGAATCTCTCCATATCCTCTATTATAATAGTTCTGGGCCAGGAGATGAATATGTCCGGCCCAATAAGGGACCGAGCCCAAGACGTCCGGTTTAAATGCCGGGGCGGATTTGCGGTCTCAGCGAAATAAGGGAAAAGGACTCCGCCATCAGATGACGAGCGAACTGATAAAGAGAAAGGCAAGCGAAGTGTTTTAAAAGTAGCCGTCCGGCGACTTCATCGATTACTTTAAGGTATCAGTGTTGTGCATCAAGTCAAGTAGGCACAGAAGAAGGCAAGGATATTTAAGACGATCCTACTTCATAGCTAGGCGTTTGATTATATTCCCTGTTCCGAAGCGTACCAAATTTTTTTTTTTTTACCTAGCTGCCGAATCCACGATATCTACATGGTAAAGTACATTACTGTGCAGCGTACGATGTTAATAGTTGAGCTGGCTGACAACTTGCTCAGAACACACCGTAACAAAGATCTTCCGTTGCCTTTGGCCTTATCGCTCATTCTTGAAAAACGCAAAATCGTTTTAGCCAGGAAGCTGAAGTGGGGTAGCCTATTTGGATATTGTAGAAATCTGAGTACATTTTCCCCTTTCGATGAACGTTCAACATGTGTAATATATTTTTTTTCCTTTTTAATATCAAAATTTGGTAAACGAAACTCTCATTCGCTTTTGCACGAGCTAACTCTTAGCGGTGTCGTTGGTTCTCCACGTGCTGAAGAAGTACGAAATATTATGAACTAAAACTGGCCCTTTAATGCAATGAAGAAATCCACAAATTGCTAGAAAATAAACGATCGCAACTGCTCGACTACTGAAATTCTCATCTGCTGGCATTCGCCGTACGATGAAATGACTGGCAAATTCACAATACATTATTCAGATAGGTACGCTACGCCTACGTTGAAACGAGTACCTTAACTAGAAAGCTTACTTCTTATTCGATAAGTTACCTTATAAGTCGGCCGATTTGGTCCTTCAATAATCAAGAGCGAAATGGTACGATTCTAAAATTAGAAGTTTAATGTAATACCATGGCATATTTCTGAATTTATAAAAATACTCTTGCAAAACTTGATGGTAACCCATTTCCCCAATCTTATTAAAAAAAAAAAAATCGTTTAATAAATTGTTAGTGTTTATATTTCCTGTGTCAGTGTGGCTACCGGTAAATCTGCAGATAGTTTAAGAGAGGAATGTCTTTCTTATTCTCTTTTATGTAACACTTTTTTTCTCGGCCTTTACAATTTTTTTCAGAATAAAATGATTTTGGAATTTGCATAATCGTTTACATACCGCGCCAAATTATTCGGAAACATAATTCTCCCTACAGTTACGGCAAAAAAAAAACTAGTCGGCATTAAAATGAAATTTTTTGTTACGAGGTTATTATAACATCTAGATTACCAGTTAAATGAAGAACTTTTCTGTTTTCATGTGTCTTACACTGAAACTTACTAATACAAAATGTGTATACACACGTAATATGATTCGTAAATTTATCAACAATAATTTCTTTCCCGGTACAAATGTAGCATGTCGTGTGGTTGTGGATACTTAATTTTTATTTTTATTTTATCGTTAAATGCGATGTAAGTTTATTTATAACGTATGTAAATATTAAATATAGTGGAATATAATTTTAACGTCGCAAGGAAAGGAGCTATTTTTAAGTAAATTGTAAATACCAACGCATTAAATATTTTCGAATAGCACTAAAGTGCAATTCTTACTAAGCTGTTATTTTCACGGTATTCCATTCTCGACTGTGCAGCTGTCATTCAAGCTCGAAAGCGCTCACACGATGTTGACGGTATAATTCCATTTCGCGAGGGTTCGGGCATGTTCCAAAACGTTTGCTGCACGAATCTCAGGCGAAGTTCCGTTCGACGCACTGGCGCAGCAGGTTCAGATTCGGCTCCCCTAATTGATGAATGCGGGAAAATGGTTCCCCCCCCCCCGCCCGAAAATTTGATTGCGTCGAGTCAACGAGCTGAGATAAATTAACGACCGGACGGAAGGCGCGAAAGCACGCTGGGAATACAGGCACGTAATTCACGCCCGCGCGGCCCGAACGCGAGCTGAGCTTTGACAGAGCGCAATCACTTGTTTCATTGGCTGAAATGCGGGGGCCGCTGGGCCTGTTGATTTCGACCGGATAACTTGAACGCCGTTATTTGACTTCCGACAGTTCCTCGCTGTTCCACGAACCATCAAATTTCATATGATGTGCAGTAATGCACGTCACTAAATTTAAGAGATATGGGGAAAATTGTGCCCGCTGTTTATTAACTAGCAAACTCTTAATATTTCAAAATAAATCTAGTCAGCCCAAAATATGTAATTTCCTTGGGTCGCCTATTTTTGCGTCACTCGCAAGATATGATCACATATAAATCTGAAAATAAGAGAAGTAAGGTATATTACGTGACAGACAAAATGCTACACTTATAGTAAGAATTTTACCACGCAGCTCCACCACCCATCCCCTCTGGTTTGCGATCGTGCTCGAAACAAAAGAAGATCGCACGCCCACCTCGTGATATCCTGCGCAGAAGCGACCTCGATGGCGCCTCACAAACCTGTTGAGGGGCAGGGCTGTCTCTCTCCGAGCTGTGGACGGACACAATAAGTCGGTAGATATCGTGGAAACTCACCAGCAGTTAACGACAGATTGGCGACCGGTGAACGGGCGCGGACGGGGCAGTCCCGCCCCTTATTTTTTTTTTTTTTTTAAATTCGTAACCGCAGCCGATCACCCCCGGTCCAGAAGTCCGCACTGGTTAACCCCCACCAGCCCGGGATTGCGCCTTCGCCGAAGAAAGCGACGCCGAATGTCCACGCGAACCCGCGGCCAGGCACCAACAAGCGGTCCTCAGGGAGTGGGAGCTCGGGATCCAAACCCCCGACACGCGCACTGACTCTCAAAGGACAAACCGTACCGGCACGCGCGAACACACTGACTGAAGCCCTGGACCACCGGTTTCAATGGCCCCCAGCCTCTCTCACCCTGGACCTTCCCCTACCTTCCCCTACCACGCCCTTCCCCTACTCCCCCTCATTCCGTGCGCGCTCCGGGCTCCTCGTTTTACGCGCTCGTGCTGCTATCTAACAGAATTAACGTCTACTTCGTAACCAAAATTCACCTCCTACGCCCCTCCCTTTTCCTTTTCCCGGCAACTACACACCTTTTCCGCTATTCGCTGCTGTTGCTCTTACCCACACCACCCCGCCAATTTTTTGCCTCTCTCTCTCTCTCTCTCTCTCTCTCTCTCTCTCTCTCTCTCTCTCTCTCTCTCTCTCTCTCTTTCCCTCTCACTATTTCCCTCCCCCTACTTTTCTCGGACCTGGCCGGACAAAGTAAATCTCGAACAGAAAAGTGATAGAAATGGGGAGCCGCTTTTTCCGAGAGTAAAAGAAACAACATTATTATGCATGGGGGGGTCTATTAAATGACGCGATCGTTTGCGCAGAAAGACTTAAAACTGTTGGAAGGAAATGAACTGTAAAACTAAAACAGGATTACGAAACTTTCTCCCCTTTTTGAAAGGAATCCTTTAGTAGACTCAACTCCGTCTCGTTGCCTCTCTTTTGAGATTAATTAACATAAGCTTATTTTCTGTCTTTTGAATTGCACTTTGGCGTGTTTTTGCAGCGGAAATGTTTGAAAAGTTTTCCGTGAGTAACTTTTTTTTATAGCTACGGTGTAAAATTGTTTTTTTTTTTTTTTTTCGTTTGTGAGTTAGTAGACAAGGGTTTAGAATAAATAGTCAACGCACATTGATCTGAGTGCAGAAATCTTTAATTAGTCTTTTTATAACATCACATTCTCACGAAAATTTCCTGCCTGCGTTATCGCTTTCTCGAAAAATATGAAAAATCTAGTCGTATTGGCACGACACTACGAATGTTTACTTATCACTTTATCTAACCCAAAAAATGAATTTAGAAATTCTTTAATTTACCTGGTTTAGAACGCTACTGGGTGACATATTGAAACCAGTCAGAAACAAAAACATCTTCACTTCTGCCAGAACCGAGTATTTATGCATACCGAGAGGCTTTCTCATATGCAAAAATTGTTGTTCCACACTCTTAACTACATTTGGCCGCGACTATGTTGAAATGGTACAGGCCGAGCGTGTTTGCACTTCTGTATTTGCCACAAATGGCATTCATTATTTCGCGACTCATGTTTCACCAGTAATCAATATAATTTCAAGTTAAGACTCAGAAGAAGTAGTTTTTATTAGTAGTCTGTTTTATTTAACACGAAATACGAGAAAAACTTATGGGAAATAATTAAGCACGTAATCTAGACTATTGGCCATTAAAATTGCAACACCAAGAAGAATATGAGCAATCACAACCAGATTTACTGGACAGAATACACATCATAAAGGGGTGATATTATTACTTTTGCAGCTCGATATCACGTAGCGAACATGGGGCAAAAGTACTTTGCGAGCCACACCACGGGCGGCAAGAAACACTGCTACACGACGCGGCATTCTGAGGAAGACACTTTGGGTGTATGTCTTGGGGTATCTCCACCCATGCTGCTCCGATGTGTGCCCAAAGTTCATCCGTTGTGGCCACGGGTGTTCTGCGGTAGGCTATTCGTGGTCCGACCATGGACCGCACGTTTTCGATGGGTGAGAGATCCAGTGAACGTGCAGGCCAAAGAAGTAGTGTGATGTGTTTGTCATTCAGGAACCGTCGTACGATGTGTGCCACGTGTGTCTCGTTTGTACAAGGCCCCAGGCTGGCCCTGAAGATGGGGAAAACAAAAGGTTCAACGCGTCTGCGACGTAACGGTTTCTGGTCAGCGTGCCAGCGACGCGGACTGGATGCAAGCGGCAACCCATGCTATAACTCCAGGTGCTTTGCCGATATGATGGTGCGTAATGCGCGACTCTGCCAGGCGTGAGCTATGGCGCTGCCAGACACGGATAAGGCCATCATGGTGCTGCAAGCAGCAGCGGGATTCGTTGGCGAAGAGGATGGCATGCCATGCGTCCCTCCAGGCACGACGTTGCACTCACTATTGCAGCCTCGGGAGGAGCCTATGGCAAGCAGTCGATGGCAGCCATAGTAATGTGCAAGTGGAGAAGATGTGCGGGCACATACTGATGTGCTACATGCCTCGACTCCCGGGTGAAGGTGTTCGATGCGACTGTACTATTCACAATCGCCATTCGCACCATGTGTCCATCCTCTAGCTCGTCGGAGTGACGGGGCCGTTGTCTTCCTGCACGTCGCTCAGCCCGTCCCTGCTCGACCCACTGATCCCATATTCGCATATCAGTGATTGCATTTCGTCCCCAATTTCGCGGGTAGGATGATCCTCAGCTCCGATAGGTCACGATTCTCCGCGGTCGAAGACGGAAAACTGTTCGTATGGTTGCCGTATTCGTCCACGCGCCATTCTCATTCCGTCTGTGCACACGAACTGCGGGGAAAAAAATGCCACTACACCTCAGCGACTCCCCGACCACCACTTATAATCCATCCACGGTTACTTCAAACTTTTCTGAAGATCTGCTAACGTTCTAGTTTCAGGATATTCCTCCGCCTCGTGCAATCAAAGCTTAGCTAAGTCTGGAAAATTACACCAGACCACAACTCACCGCATTCCTGCGGACTCGTTGTAATAATATTTTGCATCAGAACTATTTTTTGCTACGCGTTACCAACACACATGTTTTATCATTGTATTAAATTCATATTAGTTATAAATGAAATACTATAATTTATATACAGAATACAAATAACATTTAAATTTAACCAAAAAATATATTACTTTTATGAACACAAAGTATAAATAAAACGCTGCGATACATGGTATATTTAGGAAATAAATAAAAACGTCATACATGGGGATGATTTTTCAAAGATTTAATTCAAAAACTGTGAAGAAACCGGGAATAGACTATATATGCTGCTTATAGCAGCCTCTCCATTGGCGCACACGCTGCGCCACTCGGCTGAACAACTAATCACATAATTGTCATCCCATACTCCATGTATCCCCCCAATTTGGGTCCTTCAGTGCGTCCTTCTTGGTGTTGTAATTTAAATAGGCAGTTAGGTATATAGAATTCGTTAATATTAACGCGAGTTTCACAAAAATAATATAAAGAACGCGTGAAAGTAAACCGTTCAATATTCAGAATGAGAGTGATAAATTTCAAAACCCTGTTTAGTACTTTCAGGGAATACATCACCCCACAATATTTTGAAGCAAGGAAAATAATTACACCTGAATAAAATTTGCCATTGAAATCAATGCGTAAGTTGTTTTCATGTTAAATAATAAACTATCCTTTGTGTGCTGATAGAAAAGTAGCCTAGACATTTAAAATCGTTTATTGTGTATGATTTAATTGTAGATAATTTTGTTGCTAATTATTTTGATTAATACACTCTAAACAACTCTCTTTGGCTGATATGTAAATTTCTACGCTTTGGTCACGAAAAGTTATCCAGTATCTAAAGTTTTTTTTACTGTTTATTAGAATTAAACTTTTATATCAGGATAAAATTAGTATATATCAATATAAGTATGAAAAAATATCAGATATGAAAATATATTTAGCACTTAATCCATCGACTACTTGCATTTATTTGTAAAAACGCGATGCATTCAGTTTTTTCCGCACCAGCAGGTTCTGTGTGAGCACGATTAATACAACTGCGCCCATAATATTCCTTTGGAATTACAGGAACATTTTACTTTGCAGAAAGCAACAGTAAATGTCCAATTCTGGGCTCCCCCCCCCCCCATAGGAGAACTAAGGTCATTATTACCTGAAAAAATACTACAATTGAAATCTGTGGAGCCTGCCTCAAAGACGTGGATATGATGCTCGGGGATTTCTAAAAATGATCAATTAAACGTGGACTACCTTTAGGTTACAGGCTACTTCCCAAACGACATTTAAGTTGAAAGGTGGAAAAGAAAACTGCAAGTGTGTAGGCCGTTCTCAAATGTTTTCGGGCGATATCAAGTGAAAATGTGAAGAATTCTGTTCTAAGAGAGAGCGGGTGTCCATGTACAAAATAAAAAAATGCCTTCGTTGTTTCTATTGGTCACTCTTTATGTCTCGATAGATGCATATATATAAGCCATTCCAAAGTGGTTGTAAGGGTTAATATTCCCGAAAACGAAGTCCACATCCATTTGCTGGTTAGTCGTTTCACTGTATGATTGCGGCAGTAATTAGATCCGACGATATTTTGTAATTTTTAATTGAAATCTTCAGTTGCGTGCTTTAATGTTCTAGTCTGTAATATTAAAATAACAGCTTTGTGTATGCAAAGAGTATATGCCCGTAGGTCTAAAATACTTTTGTTTGTTGTTAAATTTAGGGATAAAAATACATCAAGCAACTAGTGTTGTAGAAAATGGTAGATGCGGTGGATCATGCTGAATTTGCACCTTTTGTCGAAAAACCAAAAAAATTGAAAGTTTTGAAATCACACAAAAAAGTGTGATTGTAATTGTAATGTTAATCGTGGGAATTTTCTTCATTGAAAATATATACCTAATGTAAATATTGATTTTATGTAATGAAAATCAATATTACGTTCTTGCGGCAGATGACTGTTGATGATCAAGTGTTGGTTGCTTGTAACACAACTAACACTGTCTAAATGCGCGGACAGGTCGTGTAGTACAAGCTGTTTCCTCGAAATCGATAGATTATAGGAAAGTGTGGCATGGGTAGGGGTGAAGGGTGATATTTGTTGTTCAACGCTGCGAAACATTGGAATTTCGGGGGGGGGGGGGGGTTGTCTTCTTTCACCTCCTACTGCCTCTAAGGTAAGTATAATACCTCCGGTAGGATTACAATGTGGTTTCTGTTCGAAGTACTTTGTCATTCGTAAGTCAGGATTGAAACATGAACGAACCTGCGACCATAATCCCTACAGAGAAGAACGGCAGGTATGTGACAAATACGGAATAGAAATTGAGCGCAAAGAAAGTATAGAACGTTACCTGAGGGTAATACAGATTGGGCATATGGAATTTAACCTAAGGAGCTACAACGGGACCATGCGGCAGAAAGCAGCTGGAAACTGCAAATTTTATAATGCTCCATTTGCCAATGTTGAACGATGCCCGAAAGCGCGAAAAGGGGTGAAAAATTAACCCGGCGAAGAAGACGTTTGCCTATGAGGACTGCGGCAAGGAATACTCGAGTGCGGATAGATTAAAGGAGCACGTTAAGAAGTGTGCGGGCCCCGACACCCCCACCAGCGAAGGACGCCAGACGTGATGTCACCCAGCAGCATCCAGCACCAACACCATAATTTCGTCCGATGATCGTCGTGAGGACCGGACAGCCGACGGCCTGTTGAACTGTGCTGGCCGAGACTACTTTTGGGGTCAATCTGAAAACAAACATACGTGGCAGAAAATACCAGAGTTGAGGCCAAAGACATGTTCGTATACATCGAGCAGTTGCTAGAGAAGAAGTTATGAGAAACGGGCCAATTGTACTCAAAGGAACTTCCAGGTAGGAAATCTGAGGTAGGTATCACACAGGCACTAAGTGAAGCGGAGTGGGGGGTGGTTGCCAAAAATATTATTTTGGAGGCGTCAAAACTGTTATGTAAATATAAACACCGCAAATAATTCTGTAGCACCAACCATTTTTTTTTTTGTAATGTAGATGTTTGGAGTGTTGTTAGCCATTAAAGTTCCTACTAGTCGCCGCAAAAGTGATACGATGTTAGAGGCAATACGTGTTAATGGTGCTCACAGAAGTATTTTGTGGGTTGCGAGCTTTGGTAGATAGGTTTAAGTTAAGGTCTGTTCGACAGTAGCATAGCGGCAGAAATCACCAAAGGCATTTGTTAATTAACCAGTGATTGTTAATTAACCAGTGATCGCATAGTTTTTTTTTTTTTTTTTAGACAACACTGAAATATTGAATCAGGAGTCCGGAACAGGATTGAAACCCGAGTTTCTCGATGCGAGTTCAGCGTCTCGCCACTCCGCCACATCGCATAGTGTTACGGGCTTTGACTTGGGTATGTAGATACTGTACGAGAACTCTAACGTGTGGCACAAACACCAAATCCTAAACAGTGTAACTCACGGAACTTGTATTTTCTGGAATCATTTGTGCTTAACATTTACTTGCTTCGAATAAAAGGATCACGAAATACGTTCTCAATTTCTCAAGATTATCCCTCACCCAACATGAGTTGAGAGTTTTGGGTGACTCTTAACAACGAAATTTTGAGAGTCGATGAGGGTTAAATGCGCCAATAGAGCTGCGCCGGAATGCAAGGGCGGGGGAAACGGGAGATCACCGAGAAAACACACTGACCAGTGGCATCGTCCGGCATGATTCCCACATGCGAAAATCCAGAGTGACCCGGCTGGAGATTGGACCCAGTTCGTCTTGGCGGGAGGCGAGCAATCTAACCGCTCAGCGGCGGGACCCCGCAGAACATAAAGGATGCAGTTTTGCAGCCGCAGCCAAATGATTTTACTCTAACCCACAAAAATGCTATTTGCTGACAACTAATTAGTTTATTGCAGCAGATAGAATTCTTTACTACAACAGCCTGTTTTTACCGGGAAAAATATTTCGTGTTGGATAGCATCAACGAAATAGTTTTATTGAACTCTACCAAATTTTTCCAATCAGTGTGGTACTTGGTGAAGATGCCTCTCCTCGAAAAACCTGCTATTTCTACAAGCCTTGCCTGGTGCATACCTGGCGAATGGTGAAGACATCATTTTTTTACAGTTACCATATAAGTTGAGCCCGAAGACGGACTGGAAATGTTTATTTACCTATCTTGAAAATCTAAAAATAGTTTTCAATCCTATTAATGTGAAGCCAGACAATGTCGTAAGGTATTCTTGACGGCAGGCTGCTGCCACTAATGTTGGTGGGCTGTCCCACAACCTTACAGGTGATAGTTTTGAAGTAGTGCATCAAGGAAAGTTGAGACCTCTACCTGGCATTGAAGGTAATCACGCTTTTGAAGCCATATTCATTCTCTCCTGGTTCTGTAAATATGTAATCCAATTCCTTACCTGTAGAAGCGTGATAGCACCTTGCAGAGGTTTTGAAAATGGCAGTGATGCCGCTCGTGGAGGAAAATGACGTATTTTTCTATCGTGTAATAATTGTGCTACCGTGTTGATCATGTTACGAATTTTTTACTCGCTCTGTGTCACGCAACGTATACTTTTCCATTAAACACTGAACACAAAGAACAACTCGATGTTCTGGCATTATTACATGAAACCTCATACTCGCCAGCAATTTTATTCTCTGTTTTATTTCAATACATGCTTTAAAATCTGCAACCCAGGAGAAATTTAATTCCACGTACTACACGTATAATGCATAATGTTATCAGTTGTCGATTAACCGATTTTGGGAATTAAATATAAATCTCATTTATTTTTAGTAAACGAACTTTTCAAGAATATCATATTTTAAAAGCTGATTAATTACAATTTATAAAATTACTGAGAAAAATATTAATTCACAATACAATTCAATGCGAAAACGTATGCATTCATCCACATTTATAGACAGGTTTGAGCATACTCCTGCATTTCAGATAAAAAACGTTAACCTAGTTTGTATAAAATTTCGCACCTGCCTCCTTGGTAGTTATACGCCGTTCACGGTAAAGTGAGTACTTTTTGAAGCTGTTTCATCAGACATAATAATCAATAATTACGTTTCATTGTGGCCTCGGACTTTATGTGAACGTATACGCTGTGTTTATTACTCACATGGCAGGGTTTACATTAAAAACTGGTGGAAGGAGTTAGGAGTTAAATTGGTTGAAAGTAAAAAGGAACTAGGGCTTCAAAAGTGCTCACTTTACCGTGAACGGCCTATACTTTCGTTAGGAGGAATGAAGCATATTCTCGTATCATATGAGGAATCTGCTTGTTGAAGAATGTTGACTGTTAAACCAAACTTAATACTAACTGTCGAAGTAATCGTAACGTTGATTGCTGAAACAGTTTGAATGATGCCCGCGGAAGCATATCGAATATTGTTGGTTGGTTATATTTGTTCCTTCTCAAAGTTTATATTTTGTCTGCTTACGATGTGTTGACGATGTGACATTTTAACTGTGCGTAGTCCAGTTCGTTAAATATAAGCAGGAATGTCATATGTGGAGGGACAGAGTTGGTAAAAGGTATTGTCGAGCTTCTTTCACATTCCCGTGTTCTGACGGCGGAAGCCAGTTCTCCAGTAGCAGGTATCGATAGAGGACAGGCACTTCTCTTTGACGATTGTGTTGCTGAATTATTTGTAAACTTTGACGCAGTGCTAGCTTGACACGACAAGTAGACTTTGGTGATGGAATTTTTGTTCGCTCTTTCTTTGCATGCCAGTTTTGACTGGCAGTCATCTTCAGGCTGACGCAGACTTATTTCATTCTTAAAAACGGCACGTATACAATAAAACACAAGAAAATAAATCGCAAACACACAGCGCTGTAGTACAGAAATCACCCCATTACACTGTTTCGTTCCCTCTCCATTCTCCCCTTCCCGAATGAAAGTACGGGGGTTGCTATAGAACCTTCACTTAGTTTTATTTTACTAGAACTTGGGAAATTTTAGTATGACATATTTTGCACCAAGAAGTGGAAACAAAAGAAGAAATGCATCATGTTGCTAATTTATACAAATAAGGGCTTATTGGTTATTAAATACATGGGAGGTATTAAAAAAATAAATACAATTGTAAAATATACAAAAAGCCATGCCCTACCCGAATTAAAAAGAAACCTAAGGTATATTGTGCTACGGAGGCCAGACACTTACTAATTATAACCTATGTACATGCGTACATCTGTATAAGTCTGTCCACATACCTAGAAGTCTCGTACTTTCATATGCATTAAGTTATAATTTTCCTTAATGTTTTTGTTGTAATTTACCTTGTATTATTTATGCGTGAATTTGTTTTGTTTTTTTTTCTGCACTAAATTACACCGAAGAAATGTTTGTTTCAACCAACAAAATATTGTTTTTCCGGGGAAAAAAATGTATTCAGTTCCCACAACAAAATAATTTGTCGAGTAAAAAAAATTTAAAGCAACAAGATTAATTTTGTTTATCTTACAAAATACACGCTTAAAAAAAAGTCTTGGCGTTGGACCCAAAGAAATTAGACTGTCATCAAAAACATTTTGGTGAATCAGCTGTGTGTTTTCGTTTGGCCATTCATTCGATTACTATCTCACAACTATACAGCTTGAGATTTGTTTCTAATTGTTGTGGCAGCAAGAATAGTAACAACGTTTGTTAGTGCATCTATTGATGCTAATAGTGGTATTAAAGTCCTAATAACACAAGTTGAACAGGAAACTAAAACATAAAGCCGTAAAGCTTGAAATATTTCTTCACGCACGTTGTCCAGTATTAGAGTGTATTTATTTACAAACATTCCTTTTATGTCGGTAACCTCTTTTCAGTCCATTCAAGGTTTCTTCGCATTATTTGAATCAAACGTTTGAAAAATCACCCCATGTGTGACGTGTTTAGTTGGTTCCTAAATATGACATGTATTACAAGGATTTTGTACCTCTGTTAACATAGAAATAGCTTATTATTCGATAAATTGAATTGCTAACTATGGTTTATTTATGAATTATAATATTTAATCTATAACAAATAATTAGGAATCAAAGCATGGAGAAAACATCTGCGCTGGCAACACCTAGTGAGAAATAGTTCTCATGCAAAATATTATTAGAATTGATGCGCACGAATTCTGTGCGTTGTCCTGTCGTGTAACTTTATAGGCTTAGTTAAGCTTAGTTTGCACAAGGCGGAGGGATATTCTGCAAGTAGAACTTTAGCTGAAGTTGATAGGGCGTAGCGCTCGAACTCAAGTCATATAGGTTAAATTATCGGTCGGGCTTAAACTCTTTTTATATTTACCGAAACAGTTTAACTTGCATAGCGCCAAACCAATCTTTAGTTACAACCACCAAATATTAGTTTCGGACAACGAAACACCATCAAAATAATTTGTTTAAAAAAAATATATCAATTCATTGTTCTTATAGACAATTTATTTTGTTGCACCAAAAAAAAAAAAACCATGTGTGATTCAACGGAACCATTTTCTCAGTGTAATCAGCAGTTCGACATTAATGGTGGCAGAACTGAACGCAAGTAGCTAACAACTGAGAAATACAATTAACGATGGCGTAAATGCAGAGTATTTCAATGTGGCAACCACGGTAGGGCGATTTTTTCAAGAGTTCCTAGGATTCCAGTCGTAGCTTCGAACATAGCAAGATAACTCGCAGAGTGCAAACAATGCCAACACGGTCACTGCTAGTCTCTACTGTGATGCCGGAGCCACATAGCCCCGACAAGCACGACACGACAGACCCGACAAGCACGACACGACAGACCCGACAAGCACGACACGACAGCCCCGATACGACACTTAAAACTAAACAGGCAATGAAATACAAGATATATCTGACGTAAGCTCGACAAATTCTGTCGTCTGACCAGCAATTTTGGTTTAGAAATTATTTCTATTTTCGTCGTGTCGTGCGGCACGACACACAGTGTGTCGGCCCTACAATATTGCGAAATGAAATTGTATTTATCTCTTAATAATAATAATTAAACCTTTGTATCCATTAGCAATAACACTTTGTCACCATTATGTATTCCAAATTTCCCGTCTACCCACTGCCTTTGAATCTGACGTAGTTAATCAGCGCCTTCTAAATGGTTCCGAAAAATGCTACTCTTCGTGTCGCGTCAGTAATCTGTCGAGCTGTAAAATCGAGCAGTCCCATAGAAAATACATAAATGTTGGGTCGGGCCTCTCCTAGATGCCCGCTTTTGGACAACCGCGTCGGCACGGCCCAGCCGGCGGCAACCGATGTTGGTAACGGCCTGGCTGCATACAAACTGTTGCAAAAATATTCGGCGCGCCTCGGCGAACGCAGCAGCTGATTGTACGGAGACTAATGTTTACAGCACGGCATCAGGCTGCGCGCGCAGCTACAACCTCCCCCTTCCACAACTTTTCACAGGCTCCACGTGTATCCACCTCGTGGATCTGACAGTATATAGATAGCGATGACCGAACTGGGCAGCGCGCCTCTTCAACGTCCACAAAACTGATTGACTCGTAATTCTGTTGCGGATGCAGTAATAATCATTTTAATTAAATTTAAGTATATATATTTATATGAGTGCCGAGTCAAACAGCTTTCTTTCTATACCATAAATCGGCAGCAACTGACGCACACGCACACGCGCACGCGCACGCGCGCACACACGCGCACACACACGCGCACACGCGCGAGCGCACACACACACACACACACACGCGCACACACACAGAGAGCAACCATTATCTGAAACAAAGATAAAAGCTGGCTCTTACAGTTAAAGTAAAATCACTGTAAAACTACTATAGTGCTGTACATTAGTTAATATTTAATCAATCATATAATACAGTGAGGAAAAAAAAAAGGGAAAATTACCTGTGTTCCATTACTGTTCATGTCATCATTTTACAGCTTTAGCAATATTTTTCAGTATTATATTTTGTTTATAAATTAGTCATTTAGTTTGGAAAAAGCCATTGAAATTGATACACCAACGTGTGGTTGTGTAGAACATGAGAAACGCTGTCATATTTAAGAAAAATTGTATTAGTTTTGTATATGATTAACATAGATCAATCTCAGGACTATCTTTCGTACGTTATCAATTCTTGTGGAATCAGTAGCCGTTAATAAGTTCATATTTCCGATTCATATTCCATTTTGATCGCATTAACCTATAAAATAGACATAGAAGTGAGTCTTAATTGTTGCAAATGCTTTATGAGACCAAATAGGTCAACTGTATTTTGCCAACAGATTTTATTAAATTATCTACACGATGATTAAAATTTAATTTCGAACCAGTGGAATTCCCATGTTACGTGCCCATTATATCATCTGAATATGGTAGAATATATTTCATAATCGAATATTACAGTAATCGTTCTACATAACGGTATTTTTTTCGAAATTAAGCTTTATAAAATTCTGGATGCGCCAGTTTTGGACTGAAGCCTCTCACAATCAATTGTGTTATGTATAGTTTTATATGTTATTAAGTCATGTGTATACAGCAGCGCATTCGAGTATTTCAGATTTCTGAAAATGTCACCAATAAAAGCATTAAATGGAAGTGGCGTTGAAGTTCCACCTTGGGGCATACGTATAATGCTTGGAATTGCAACTTAAATTTGGTCAATTTAAGTAAATTTTGACTTAACAGTTTTTAAAATAAGATAGCTTGTAAACCAGTCCGTATACATCCAACTTTAAATTTATTGCATATATTTCCTTAATTTAAACCTTAAGTTATATAAGTTAAACTACAGTATGACATGCAATGCTTTTCTCATATCGAAACACAATACTTGTCCGAGATATATTTACTCCCTATAAAGTGAAATCAACAAGATTGAAAAATTGGTTTTTGTAATTTTTCCTGAAATAATAGCAATAGTCATAATAATATTTATTGTTATTATTATCATCATAATCATCGCCTCTATTTTTGAGGCGTAATTGAGGTATTACCGCATTTTTTTACTCTTAACTACACATTTTAAAAATAAAGTTTTATTTTAAATTTTAAAAATATTAAATAGAAAAGATTATTTTAACGTATAATAATCTGGTATTTCTGCCAACGTATTAATTGTTATTTTCTTTCCACTGCAAAGTTATTGTTTATATTTATTACTTGCATGACAGTCCGAGTGGCACAGTTCTTTGTTATTTTAGTTACTCCATGTGCTTGTAAAATCTTGCAAATGTCTGTTTATTTTATCGCTTACATCTTTAATTTAAATATTAGAGTTGAGTATGACCACAGATTGAAATATTTTCAGAATTTCTAAACTAACTCAATGTTTTAATGTAGCATTGTAAGAAAACAGTGTTAAAAAGATTGCTAAAAGAAATCTATTAAAATGTAAATATTGATCGATAGTTGGCCGCATAGTACAATATGTAATATTTAGCAAGGTAATTTTTGGAAGTTCTTCGCCTATTGTACTATGGCCAATTCAAACGGGACTGTGTTGAAAAATTATCTCTGTTCTTGGAACTCCTAAGTCGGCATATTGAATCCTAAAGATCATCGAAAATCTATTAAAAAATGGTTGTTTATTGTGGATCTTATGCTCAAGACTTATTCAGGGCATTATTTTATGCTGCTGGTGTGCGAGTAGCGTAAAAGAAGAATGCCTGGAGAGTCAATTTGCAGATACGCGATCTCTTAGTTGATGCATGTCCTATGAAAACTTCTTGCCCTAGAAGAATTACTGTTACAGATAAGTAAGGACTGTAATAAGTTGCAGATGGCAGTATCTTGATATAATACGATTTTCTCTAATTTAGTCGTCAAGAAATCTGCATAACCCTTTTTCCTATTGCTTTTCTTATAAAATTTGCTTACACTTCCTTCAGAAGTAGAGGTTTAATGCATCTACAGAAATATTTTGTAAATCTGAGAAGCCGAGGCAAGAAAATTTACTTACTGGTTAAGGCAGTAGAACCAAGCGATATATTTTTATTTATTGGGCATTGAATAATATTTTTCCTAGTGTGAAAAGACTAACATAAGCTCCCAAATGTCAACAGTAATTATAATTATATTCTGAATTGAGCGTTTGAATTTGAGCTGCATGTATTATCTTATCTAAACATTGATTGCTAATGTTTCTTCACAAAGATTTTATTCGTAATCATTAAACGCTCCTCAATAATTGGATTGCTTTATTGGTTGTTAGTTTGCTCAGTAGTGATATATTTGTTATTGTAATCATAGTGTTGATTATTAATGATCTCTTGCTAATGTGGTCACACTCTAAGACAGGTTATTATAATGTTATTTACACTTCAATATATAAGTTAACTATTGACAACTTGGTTCGTTAGCAACTACTCCCTAGTAACCCCATGTAACACAATACACAATGCACAGTAACACTAATTTCAGTGGAACCCATTCGTGGAGTATCTTCACTATATACATACACAGTTATATTAATTTAAGTGGCTCCATCAATATTGGACAATATACAACACAAGTAATGTACATTTCAGTGGCAACCCATGTGAGGCATTATAAACATTTCAGAGGCAATTCACGTGGGGCATTAAAATAATTTCATTATACAGATATAATTTCTCCCTTAACATGTATGTTAATATGGGGTCTTAACTCTGCCATATATAAGTTAAACTACAGTATGACAAAACATTATTTATAAAATCTCCAATTCGACTTTTATATCTTAATACCTAGGAAATAAAAGTAATCGCAAAAGCTATCTGGAAATGAATTAAAAATATAAATTATCAATAAATTATCATGCCATACTCCATGACCCAAAATCTGAAATACCTTCTACAATGAGTACTGTGGTAAGAGGAAACCTTTACGTGTACAGCGAAGCTAATGAAAGCTACATTGTCTATATCTGTCAAATATGAACAGAGCTCACATTGACACAAGCCTAGCTCTCATTATTAGTTTATTTTGCAATGTAGATTCATATTCCCTCCAAGCATTTCTTGACTGCAGCTCCCGTACTGTGTCGACTGCTTTGTTTTCTGTTGCCAACCTATGGCGAATGTAACACTTTATTTCAAAATTGTTACATATATCCCTTGGAAACCATGCAGATTATGGCCGTCGCAGCATGGAAACTTGCTTCTAAATTCTCAGTAAAGAGATCATTTTTCTTTTCACCTACGTCCTGAAATTCTAAAGAAAAAAGGAGGGTAACTTTAATTATTTCCATGGCGATATTTTATTGCAAATACAGCTCTTGCAAATGCCCGATAAGTTAACTTATATATTATAGTTACATTGTTTATCTCAGTCATTATTTTTCTTCAAATTCGTGTTTAAAAGTTAACTACATAAATTTATATCTTTGTCTCCAGAGAGGGGCATTATGTATGAACTAAATAATTGCAAGTAGTAAACATTTATATCTCTAGCAAACTAATGTGAGGCAAAATCACATAGCAGCCTTGAACGCACTTAAAAAAATGATATATTCAACAAGTATCAATGGTTAAAATTATGTGGCTTGTTAAGTGCTCTGAAACGTCAGAGTGTTTTCGAAAGTTCCGTAAATTAATATCATCAAACTACGAATTCCGCGCAAATCACCAAATAAAAGAACGTCAGAGTAAAAAGTTTGCAGTGGCCGATAAAGCGGACGGATAAAAAATGCATCGCTCTTCGTGTGATGGCTTTTGTAATGTCACAGTGCATGGCTAGTCAGCACGCTCTCAGCGAGGCATCAGATCATCAGTCAATAATATCTGTGGAGGAGACAAAAATTCATCACTCAGTCGAAACACAGCAGCGACGAGAAACAGACCTGTGGAGCTTTGAAAAAAAAAAAAAAAAAAAAAAACTATATTATCAGGTTTAATATGGAGGAACGAGTTGTTGGTCGTACAATTTTGCGGTCGTTACTGAGCGAAAGTTAACATTATGCCACTGGAGTATTATTGCTGCTGTATTTTCTTCTAATTTATTTCATGCACTGCTCAGTTTTGAAGCCGCTAGCTACGAAAACAAATAGGTTTCTTTGTCTTTACCGTTTATCTATTTTGATGCACAAATTGAGCACCGCCTGCGTGGACAGTCGGGCTGGTAGCTACTGAACATGAGCTCGTGAGAACGGCCCACTTATTCGCCTGATATCCATTGTTAGTTTAGATTGTAACACCACTCATTAGACTACTAATCCTATGTTAGGTAAGCCAGTTAAAGCTGTAATGACACTCCCACTCGCCATCCCGGGTTGGCTTAGGGGGACCTGTTAAGTTGGGATTCTGTGTTGCAAAATGATGGGTAGAAATGACAGATCATGCGGTCCACACGTTTGATGCATTAATATATCGTCTCTTTTCTCCTCCATTTCTGCAAGATGAAATGTATAGCTATTAACATCGTACGTTGGAACTACTAAATCGAATCACACCAAATTTGGTACAAGAAATGCTATTGTAGATTACCCGATATCTGATTGTTTAAATACATCACACAATTGTTTCCAAGTTGTGACCACATTAATATATCGTCTCTTTTCCCCTCCATTTCTGCAAGATGAAATGTATAGCTATTAACATCGTACGTTGGAACTACAAAATCGATTCACACCAAATTTGGTACAAGAAATGCTATTGTAGATTACCCGATATCTGATTGTTTAAATATATCACACAATTGTTTCCAAGTTGTGACAACATAAATGTTTTATATTAGAATGACTTCCACACATAAAGTTGTACCTTTTCTTTACCAATAATTTTATGCTCTCTCTATGAAGTAATTTATTTGTACTTTTTGTACGCCATTTTATAAGATGGTCATTAGGTAAGTAGTTAAGAAATTATTTATCTATATAATTCATAAATTCGTATTATGTCAATTCTACTTGTGTGCATTAAACACACAAATTGATAACAGTATGTGAGACACCTAGAATTTAAACTAAATAGCATGTTCCAGTAACTTTTCAAACATTTACCATTACATTCTACATTTAAAGTACTATGAATAACTAGCTAAGAGATTTGTAAAGGAGTCTCCTCCTTCAGAACACCAGTACTGAGTTAGATCAGTTGAGATATGACGTACAACTAACTCAATAATGTTACTTCTTTAAAAATTAATATACCTTCGATGTAATTGGTCCTGTATAACATATTTTTATAGAGTGTAATATCGCACATCAGTAGATGCACGCCAGTTTAGTTATCAATGGCGTGGATGGAATGCCACGTATTTTTTAATATTCAAATTATCAGTCAGCAAAATACTGCATAATGAACTGATTTTTTCATTGTATTCATTCCACATGTTTAGGTACAATTACTTAATCCATGGAATGTCCAGAAAACGAGAATCGATTCATTATTCAGTATTTCTAATGACTGCGATACCTTTTTGATTTGGAGATACGTGACGTTGCATCAGCACCATTGTTATAAATATTGTGGAAAATCTCTTGTGCTTACAAACTTTGTTAGCATACATAACCTGACTGTCTAATTCTTTAAGCACCTGATCAAAATGTCCTGTATGTATGAGTATAGGAAATTGGGCTAAGTAGTAATATCGTTATCGAAATTTTGTTTCAGTTTTGGCGAAAGGACAGATCTAATCCTTTGCTAGGCAACTGGTTCCACTTTTTGCATCATCTTTCATATGCATGTATGTCAGACACGTGACATGTGGGGAACCAAATGTAAATTTCTGCAATGGGAGACAGTAAAAAAAGTACGCGCCCTTTGCACCGACCACGACAGTAGATAAATTAAGCACCACCGTGTGAGGCTGGTAATTATTTTACGTATGTTAATTTCATTACCGCAGGTTCCGCTTCCGTACCTCATCCGAAATAAAGAAAGAAAGATGCGGGGAGACATTTAATTTTTGCTAGCTGGGAACACTAGTGGGGTACGAAATCATACACATCACCGCTATGAGCACTTTCCGAGGGCATCTCACGGTCATGATTGTATGCACAAATGGGCGGGTTTCGTCCCAGAACGGCGTAAAAATAAATATAAAAAAAATACTGAATTAATTTCAGG
Organism: Dryococelus australis; assembly: GCA_029891345.1. Classification (NCBI taxonomy): domain Eukaryota; kingdom Metazoa; phylum Arthropoda; class Insecta; order Phasmatodea; family Phasmatidae; genus Dryococelus; species Dryococelus australis. Next base: position 52,602,312 of record CM056999.1, read on the forward strand.
AGGGATCGTGATATGGAGCCACGTAAATCCTAGGAAGACAAACACGAGAGTCTCGTTATGGTCAGCCATCGCAAACATTTTCCTTTCCCCTCTCGACGACCCTAACCCTTTCCCTGCCACGCCCATCCCCCCCCTTCTCCCCCTTCCTCCTCCTTCTTTCGACCACCGGCAGTATCTTCCATCCGGCGAGTACGTGACTCGGAAACAAAAGAAACATCTAAAAATAAAATGTATTACCGGATCCTCACAGAACTTTTAAGTGTTTGCAATTGAAATTGCCAGCCGCCCACTGTGCATCAAGGGTGTGTACGGAAATTAAGACAATTTTCGCGTAGAAGCTAGAACAAAAATATCAACAAATGACGGATTTAAAAAAAAAAAAAGCTTTTCTCATATTCTTAACCTCCGAGAATTCAATTACACGAAAAAAAAAAAATTCCCTGATGCTACATCTTATGATACTATTCAGTCAAGGGGGCTGTATTCATTTCGGTAGGCGGCACGTTTAACGGGGCCACTTCTATGTAACATTGCAGATTTTAGAGTTATATTTGCAGTTAGTCATAGACTTTCTCATTATATATAATTAAAGAGAACTGGCTTATGTTGTCACTTTATTTAATATTATTCCAAATTACGCTTTCTTATATGAGTTAAAGGCTGTTCACGATAAAGTGAGCACTTTTGAATTCAACCTTAGAAAAATGTCACTGCCCCTACTTGCATATGTTTTAACGAGCGCACTGAGTGGCATGCGCCCAGTATTGTTGGTAACGGTGGATGCAAAGTAGTTCCGTCTCTTAACGTAGAATAAAAAGGGTAAGGCAGCCATTTCTGATAACTTGAATTATGTATTTCACTTTTTGTATCCTTTAATTCATCAAAGTGTAAAAAATGAGCAGATTTTATAAATACTAACGTTTCTAGTAATTTCACAGTTTCTCTTAACCAACGCATGGATAAAATTATGCGACCTGCGACAGTGTTAATTTGACATTTGGCGGAAGAATACACAACGAGAACACAAGTAGATCTTAAGCAGGGCTTGCAAAAGTGCTCATTTTACCGTGAACAGTCTATAACACTATAGTCTTTGATTATTTTAGTAGTTTATTTTGACATAGAGATCGTACGTAAATATTTTTCATTTGTTTCTAGACAGTATTCAATTTGTCATTTTTTATTTATTTCCTAGTGGGTAATCGGCATTAAATGTTCATTAAACAAAACTATTAAGTAAAATTGTCCTGGCTGTCTCTCGTCTCACCAGTAATGATTGGCGGAGGGATGTGCCATGTTCAGACGACAGCCAATCAGAGGACAGGAGACAACATAAGTAAGGCAGGTGTAAAATAGAACAAATTATTTACAGAACTATTCTCACTACCTCAAAGAATAGACGTGGATATTATAGGAAGAAAGTTTAAGTATGTAATAAGTAATAAAATATAATCGAATATTTAATATATTTGCTGCTAAACTTTTGTTTATATTTGAATAATTATTAATGTGACATAAAGAATATGGATTTTATTGTATTGGAGGAGAAAGATTAACTTGTAAAATGTCGGAAAAGAGAACCAATTAACATAGTATTTGAGAAGATTTGAATTGCGACTTCATAATTTCTACTGAAATAATACATTGGTAATTTTAAACTTAATTGCAACAAGGCTTCTCGCCTCCCATGAAGACGAACCGGGTTTTAAGTCGAGGAGAGGGAACCCGGACTTTTGTATGTAATAAACGTGGCGGACGTTTCTGTCACTGGGCGATTTTTCTCGGGGTACTCCCTCTTTCTCCTGCCCTTACATTCAGCCACGGCTCTGGCTTCGCTTTGTGTCACCTTCACTGGCAATCGAGATCTAAGAACCTCCCAACAACAGCTATAGGTTGTTCACGGTAAAATGAACACTTCTTAGAGCGCTGCTTAAGATCTACTTGTATGCACGTTGTGTATTCTTCCGCCTTATGTAAAAATAACATTGGCATGGGCCTCGTCCCTTTAGTCACGCGTCAATCAATTGAAACTCCGAAATTATATGAAAAGTAAATATTTTACAAATCTGCTCATTTTTACACTTCGATGCAATAAAAAACAGAAAACGAAAAAAATTATTAATTTAAGTTATCGCGAATGGTTATCTAACACTTTTTATTCGTTTTTACGATACGGAACTACTTTTCCTCCATCGTTACCAACTTTAATGGCCGCATGTCACTCAGTGCGCTCGTTACAATATATGCAAGTAAGAGCAGTGACATTTTCCTAAGGTTAATTTCTAAAGTGTTCACTTTATCGCGAACAGTCTTTACATACTTCCATTTCCAATACCGAGAGAGGCGACACTGTGCTAACAAATTTGATCTCACATTTTCGAGGACTTCGATAGCATTTTTTGGCCCAGCCATCATGATTTCGGTGTCCCATCATTTCCCGAAATTTCTTCAGACGATTACCGTGCCTGTTTCTTCACGTGGACCAGCGGCCAAACTTTCCGTTACAGAGGACCACAGGTCGACATTACACGGACCTCTTCGTCAGAACCTCTTCCATTCAAAAAGAAAAAACTTAGGAATAATTATATACCCTCCAATTAAAATTAATTACCGCCATAAAAACATGGCATTTTAATAAAAAAATTGATACTACCAATTAAATTTTTATAAAAGTCCTAACATATTAATAAAATGAGCAATGAAATAAATTTTGTGGAATATTTAGGGCCAATCAACGGACTACGAGTATTCCGCCAATCACAGTTCGGGAACCACTGATGTAGACCCTGGCTGAATGTTTCCCCATTCCTGCTTGTCTGAACAACTTTTATCGTCCGTAATAACTCAGCTGATCACGAGACATTAATGTATATGTAAAGGCGGTTCAATGTAAAATGAGCATTTTTGAAAGACCTGCTTAAGATCTACTTCTATACGCGTTGTGTATTCCTCCGCTTATGTAGAGTTAGCATTGCCGTAGGCATCGTCACTTTGTTCGTGCGTTGGTTAAATGAAACTACGAAATCATTAAGAAAATAAATACTTTACAAATCTGTTCATATTCACACGTCGTTGAATAAGAACAGAAAGTGAAAGAAATAATTTTAAGATATCACAAATGGTTACCAAACATCTTTAATTCGACGTTATAAAATGGAACTACTTTCCACCCATCGTTACCAACTTTACTGGGCGAATGTTACTCAGTACGCCTATTAAAATATAAGTATGCAGGAGCAGTGACTTTTTTCTAAGGTTCACTTATAAAGTGCTCACTTTATTGTGAACAGACTTTTACAACTTGTGTTTGCGATGCAAGTGGAAGTTATTTTCGCCGTTTAAGATTCAGTTTTATTTATTTTTTCCAGCGAATTGGAACTATATCAGTATATGGCTTATTAAAAAAAAAAATTAAACACTTTCTCCGTAAATTTTTGCTAACCCCAAAATATTTACATTTTCCATAGAAACAATATGTTTGGCAAAACAAAACAAAAATGAAACTGACAATTGGAAGTTCGTTTAGATGGCTTTGGGCTGAAATAAGTTCCAGCAGAAAAATAACGAACTCCAGACAGTACTTCAAAATGGCCGTTGCCTTATTTTGAATAGTCAGGATACAGAACAAACCGTAGCAGAGTATTAATCATTTTAACCACCTACCATCCTGGGAGGTCGACGGGGAGTCCCAACTCAAGCATACATGTTATGTCGTTGCTTGTGTCTTATTCTGTAATTGTATAAATATTCTTGTTGGTTTTGGCTTGAATAGATATTGCCATCATTTTATAGTTGTACGAATCGCAGGTACTGCACGTAATATCATCCATAAATTTTTTTATTTTTTTCTCATTGTGTTTTGTGTGTGATTGAATGTGTTGCATGTGAAATTAAACTTTTATGTTTTTTGTGTCGTAGAGGTTACTAAAAATTAGCTTATTTTCTGGTAGCTCGCGAAAGAACATTTGTGTAGGAAAAACAAAAGTCATATTCTATCTCTGGACATAAGTGTTGTTATAAAGGGCAAAAGTTATGTAAATTTTAAAAATTCTTATGTACAAGAAATTTTTCGCGTATATTCAAACCGTAGTTATCCTTCACTAATCTGTAAAATAATTTTGGCCAAGCGTGCCTTAAAATGAAATAACATGCTACTTCTCAGTTTACTTTATTTATTCTTTTTAGTGTGTTTGCTTGCTTTATTTTATTTGTCTACGACAAAAAAGGAAAGATAATAAATTTGTATGCAGTTATATACATTACAGTATTTTTTTATTTTCTTGGGAGCGGTATTTGGTTATATATATATATATATATATATATATATATATATATATATATATATATATATATATATATATATATATTATATATATATATATATATATATATACACATATGTGTGTGTGTATCCAACAATATGTGATATATACGAAAGTATTACTTTTCTTGGTGTCGGACGATTTATATGTATTTTCATACCTACAGAAAGTTTGCGTTTTTTGTGCACAATAGTGTAATAACTCTTAAGTGTTACTCTAGTATATACTGGGTAAAAAAAAAATATTTCTTAGTGGCTGCAAAAACTATTTGGTTGATGCTTTCCACGACGAAATTTTGTTGTTGGTAAAAAAACACGTAATACATATCCTATAAATGTACGATCCTAGTACGAAAGCTATTTAGCGCCCACTAACATAATTGTTTTTGAAGAAACATTTGTTGGCTGCCATGAAATATTTAGTTGGCAGCAAAAGAGTTCATGTTATCCACAGTAAAGCATTAGGCTGCGACTGAAAAACTGCATCTATTATATTCTGCGCATGCGCTCTGGCATATTCTAAGTGGTCACCTTCTATCTGGCCATGGCGCCATATTTGTCTGTGTTCGGTTCTTTGTATCAGGGTACGAACTAATTCATGAAGGATATTACTAAGTACTTATGTACGTATTATATAATTCCTTTACTCCAAGTAAAAAAATTCTACACGCAAATGATCCAAGAAAATTAACATTTGTATGAGGTGAAGTGTGCAAGCCTAGTCTTGTGTTCCACTTATTTGATTTCTGGTATATAATAGCTGGAGACAACGCTTCAGCGTCAAGCAAGGTAGCGTAATGGTAAAATGCTAAACTCTCGCAGTTGAGAGGTGAAAGGTTCGAATCCCACTCATTACGAGTTAGAAAATAGTGTTAATTGTTGTCAGACCATACCTACGTACAAAAGTCCACAACCCGCAACACGTTCATGAACATCACGAACCGGTATTTCTGCTATCATTGTAATATTTTCTCTGTGACTACAAAAGACATTTTGTTGTTTCCACTAAATCCTGGGATGATAAAAAAATCTTGTTAGCACCACAAAATCTTTTGTCACGTCTATATTGACAAAGGAATTTTGTGGTCACCAACATCATTTCTTTGGTCACCACAAAACTGTTTATTCAGTGTAAACATAAACTACCCCATTGCCCCTTGCAGATGACTCACTATCGGCGTACAATCATATGTCTTTTATAATGCAGAAATTAGACTTAGATTGGCGAGTATATCACTTGGGAGATAGAAAACCTTTACCAAAGCTCGCTGCAGTCGCCAGTTGAAGTACTCTTGATATTCGATAAATTATTTTAAAGTATGGCATATAGGAAATGCGAAGTTCGTTTGTTTCGAAGGACTCCGAAATTATATCTGCAAAGTGAAAAATGCCTTAAAAATTATTCAACCGAATTGTATTGCGTGTATGTATATTCCGAAACAAATCTGATGGCTTATGTACTTTAAATATTTTATTGAATATATGGTTCAAAATATCATTAAAAAGGACACTGCAATAACAACCTGTCGGCAAATTGTCGGTTCGATACCAGTATTGTCCGATAGTTTCCGAAGTAGGCTCAAAGAGAACTATCTGTTATTGTTACTGCGACTTTTTTTGAGACAAATTGTTAATATTTACGATAAAGACAATGGGCCAATATATTTATTATGATAACAAGTGTATATCACAGAAATTGTATCAACCTTATATCTTACAGCCACTCGATCACCAGCATCTTAAAGAAAATTTGGGCCAATTCCGATTCAGCGTATTTGTCTAGTCTTTAAGCTAGCAAATATATAACCGATTCCGGCCCAGTATCTTTGCGAAGCAAGGTGCTTTATGTAGAGAAAGATATTTTTCTGATGTCTTCTTACTCGAGTATTTATTTGTAAGCATCGGAAATGTGCAAGAAGACAGCTGGAAGTCAACGGCATGACATTATTATTGAGATAGGTCGTTAGTATTGAAGAAAAAGACACAGGTCCAATGTGTTTTTACGATAAAAGATGGATATCAGAGGAATTATGTCGGCCTGATAAGGGGCCTACGTCACAGCCAATAGATCACCAAAAATCTTAAAGATTCTGGGCCGATTCCGACACAGTGTCTTTTTACCTAATCTGTACGAGCAAATCTAATTTATTCCGATCCAGTTTATTTAAAAAAAAAAGTGTTTTTTTCTCGGGAGTGATACTTTTCTGATTTCTTCCTTCTCGAGTGATTATATGTAAGCATTTGGAATATGAATATACCTAATTTAAACATTCAGACTACACTTTATCTAGATAGCTCGGTCGGCTAACACATGCGTCCACCAACCTAAGGTTCGGCAGCTCGAGGCGCATCCATTCCAAAAGATTTTACAGCTGCATTAAATACACGCGATGAAAGAGGCGAACATAACATGTTTGACAAATAAATCTTTGACCTTAAATTCAGGGCAAAACAAAAAGCAAACACTATAGTATTTTGTTGGTCAACAACTGGTTCATTTTCGACACTGTCGGCAAACAGTTGGCCTACTTTCCATATTTATATCAGCCAATTTCGGCATAAGACATCGGGTCAGCAACAGCTGGCTGACAGTTGGCTAGGTGATCCCGGACCGGGTCCGGCTTATGCTTTTCGTGTTTGTCGAATAAATATCCGTTTTCCATCTTGCTGGCCAACATCTGGTGTGTTTTTGACACCGTCTGTAAACAGTTGGCTGACTTTCCGTATTTAAATCAACCCAATTCCGGCGTAAGACATCGGGCCAGCGTAGGCTGCAAAAGTTAGCTTGGCAAGCTTTTACTGGTCCGATTTTGGCCTGTGCATTTCGCATTTGTTGGGAAGGACGTGTAAATAATAGTTTCATCCTTTTGGTTGATAGAAATAAACCCACTTAGATAATGATAACTTCCACACACTCGTTGGTAACACTTGTGGAGCCTCGGTGAGGACATTAGAAGTTACATGTGTTTCATTACACATCGAATGCCGAGAGTTGCTTTATTGTTACTATTAGTTTCCTTAGAAGTCAGTTAATGTGTGAGCGTGCTAAGTTGCTGGCAATCACTAACTTTCTTTAGAAGCAAATTATTATATATTAGATAGAAAAAACATTTTATTTTAAGTCTCCCTAGTAAGACAGTCGGCTCCACTGAGCGTCAGCCTTCTCTCATATCACCCACTTTGTCTTCGTAAACCAGAAACAACGCGTGGACGTCACTTCTATGTTACAGGAGAGCAAGGATGGTATCGCTCCCACCTCAAATGATGAGAGCAGAACGATCATTGGCCAGACAAAAATTAAAAGTGTTAAAATGCTGTTTACTATAAAGAGAGCACTTTTCAAATCAATCTCAGAAAAACGTCACTGCTCCTACTTACATATCATTTCAACGAGCGCATTTAGTGTGAAAATGTTCCATGACTTAACGTCGAATTAAAAGTGTTAGGTAAATATATGTGATGACTTATATGGTGTATTCAGCTTTCTGTGGTTTTTAATGCACGTGAGTGTAAGCATTAGGAGATTCGTAAAATATTTAGACCTACTTTTCTAATAATTCCATATTTTCACTTAACCAAAGCATGAATAAAGTGACGAGGCCCATGGCAATGTTAATTTTATATAAGGTGGAAGAATACACATCGTGAATACAAGTAGATCTGAAAGAGGGGCTTTGAAAAGTGCTCAGTTTACCGTGAACAGCCTATACGGTTCCACCTTCCTGCAGGTATTTTGGACGTTCGACGCCCTCGCAACGCGTAAGCTGCAAGGCCGACTCCTGCTCACTCAGACACTTGCCTCATCGCCTCTATGGGCGAGGCGCTCAACTGACGTGCAGTTTTTTTTTCGTCGGCGACTAGCCTCAACGTGGCCTTAAGCGGTTAGCCAAAATTTTTATAGAACACCAAAAACGATAAAATAATAATTATGGGTGTCTCAAAAGACAAATAAAGGCTGCTCACGATAAAGTGAGAACTTTAGAAATCAACCTTTGGAAAAGGTCACTGCCCCTGCCTGCAAATATTTTAACGGGCTCACTGAGTGGCATGCACCCATTTAAGTTGGTAACGTTGAATGGGAACTAGTTCCATAACTTAATGTCTAATAAAAAGTGTTAGGTAACCATATGTGATAACTTATATTAATTCTTTCTCTTTATGTTTTTTATAATGATTCGAAGAATATAATTTAGCAAATTTGAAAACGACTTATATTCCTAATAATTTCACAGTTTCACTTTACCGGTGAGTGGATAAAGTGATGAGGCCATAGCAATATTAATTTTACATAAGGCGAAATAATACAACACGTGCATACAAGTAGATCCTAAGCACGGCTTTCAAAAGTGCTCATTTTACCGTGAACAAAATGTATGAAGTTTCGGTGTGGAAAAATTAGCAGTTAAATCTGTTTCTGTAAACACCCGTTTTAACCATTTCCGCACCCAAAAAAAAACTGATTCTTGGAGTTTAAATGAGAACTTGAAACGTTTCTTAAATGCCTTTTTGTGTCTTAACATCGCTACAAAATATCCAACCGTTATTTAATCACGTGTTTTCTACAAAAAAAAAAAAAACTGTTACGCACTTCATGCGCTGGCCAAGCGGAATGTTGAGGTCCTCGTTAGTTTTTACTTTAAGCCTTTTTTTGTCATCTAACTACATTTTTTAACTAAACTTTGCAATTTAAACAATAATCATAGTGTTTATATCCCACTGCACTCGGAAGTTAACGTCTAAGGTTAAAATAAAATAATTGACTATTGTTTCAAGCGAGAGGACTTTGAAAGTTCTCACGTTAAGGTGATCAGCCAATATCACACAAAATTTGTAGAAAGTTTATTGTGAAACAGATTAAAGAAGCCGTTTTAAACCTAGTGTCAAAGACAACACTAGGTGTCGTGTGTGAGTGAGTGATTGAATAAATTTAAACGGCTTTTGACATTAAATTCTTGAGAGCCGATGAGGGTGAAGCGAGGTGAGTATGTAGCAGCGTCGGAATGCAAGGGCAGGGGAAAAGAGAGTTTCCCGAGAAAACCCGCTCATCAGCGGCATTCGCCAGGTACGAATGCCACAAGCGAAAATCCAGGAGTGGCTCCGCCGGGAATCGAACCCGGTTAGCCTTGGTGGAAGGCGAGTAGTCTAACCACTACACACCAGTGGCCCCATTTATAAAGACTTTATGTCCGGAGGGAGGGGAGGAAGCCGAGAGTAATAATCTAAATTAATAACTAATAAGAGTAAATTATGTTTGGATAATTTTACGAATACGTTTATATTACTGGCACACTTGCAGCTATAGGCTAATCACAGTAAAGTTAGCGCTTTTGAAAGGCCTGTCATTTGTAATAATACACAATAGATCTATTTTATTTTAGCCCTAGACTTACGTTTCCGAATGCGGTGGATTATATACACTGATTTTATTACTTTCATGGCAATATTTATTTAAGAAGGTGGTTATAGGTTGAGGATTGGCGGAAAGACAAAAGTATCTCGGACCTGAAAAGTGCTCACTTTACTGTGAACAGCCTATACAAACAATTGAATACAGCTTACAAGTCGCTTAAAGTGAAAATTTTTAAAACATACGCTATGCCAGGGAGTCCGCAACACCAAACCCTTACTGCTTGTAATGTGTAGCCGGATGCGAAGATTTCAATAGTTTTGCCTACGTATTTTTGTAATTTTTCCGGGATTATTTTCTATATTTGGCTCATTGGCAGGGACTCGAAAATTTTGTGGATTCATTTGAGGACAAGTTAAACTGCATTCACGTGTTCAGATATGCTCGTGCTTCCATTGGACCACAATTTTTTAGACACGCCTCGAACGACTTTCAGCCAATGACGAACATGCAAGGAAAATAAAAACAACCGAATCTCGTGCTACCTGGTTTGGAGTTAAACTGTAGCAACATCCAATGAACTAAGGATTGTGGAGTCTAGTTTGTTGCCGAATGAATTCGCGAAATTCCCCGAGTCTCTACTAATTGGCGGCACTGCCCTATAAGAAAACCAGCAAATTTGTCAATTAAATTTTCGTACCTGTAATAAAAATTTAAACTAGGAAATAATTAAAGGCATTTGCTAAGGATGAATCAATAAAATGACTCTAGAATCTTTAAAGGGGCCGCGGTGGTGTCGTGGTTAGACTACTCGCCTCCCACCAAGGCGAACCGGGTTCGATTCCCGGCGGGGCCGCTCCCGGAATTTCGCACGTGGGAAACGTTTATAATTCTCACCTCTTTTGACCCTTATCGGCTATCGAGACCTCGATGTCAAGAGCTGCCCAAAAACTTTCCACCCCACTGCACTCTGAAAACTTAAAAAAAATTAGTAAAATTTTTCGTTTATTATAAAATGTTAGTAATAACTATGGGATATGTTTTTTAAAAAGAAAGGTTAATGTTAATATCATGTGCGACGCCTTCTGTATTATGTCGTTACGTTATCCGTAATAGCGAAATGAGTCAAATGCCTTCCGGAAAATTAAAGCGCGACGGTTTATCGGTGTTTCGAGATAAAGGCTGTTCACAATAAAGTGAGCACTTTCGAAATCAACCTTAGAAAAAGAAGTCACTGCCCCTGCCTGCATACATTTTAACGGGCGCCCTGAGTGACATGCACCCAGTGAAGCCGGTAACGATGGATGTGAAGTAGTTCCGTTACATAACGTCAAATAAAAAGTGTTAGGTAGCCATTTCTGATCATTTAAATTATTCATTTCGCTTTCTCTTTATTTTTTAATTCATCAAAGTTTAAAAATAAGCAGATTTGTAGAACATTTACTTTTCTAATAATTTCATAGTTTCACTTGACTGACGCATGAATAAAGTGATGAGCCTCATGACAATATTAATCATACATAAGGCGGTAAAATACACAACGTAGATACAAGGAGATCTTAAGCCGGGCTTTCGAAAGCGCTCATTTTACCTCGAATAACCTATATAGGCTATTCACGGTAAAATTAGCACTTTCGAAAGCCCTGCTTAAAATATATTTTTATGCACGTCGTGCATTCTTCCGCCTTATGTAATATTAACACTGTCGTGGGCCTCATCGCTTTATTCATACGTCAGTCGAGTGAAAATGTGAAATTATTAGAAAAGTAAATGTTCTAGAAATCTGCTTATTTTTACACTTCGATGCATTGAAAAATAAATAGAAAGCGAAATAAATAATTTAGTTAACACAAATGGTTACCTAACACTTTTTGTTCGACATTAAGATACGGAACGACTTTCTCATCCATTATTGTCCATTTCATATAAGTGGGGTGAAATCTTACAGACAATGTTACCAACCTACACAATATGTAAACATTAAATGCTCTTGCTTGTATAATATTGTATCAGCTGATGAACTGCTGCGGGATCCGTGTTATTAGGTTGGCCATTTTGATGATGGCTTCGGAAGAAAATAGTATTTGGAAATGAAATTTGTTATTTAAAATATAAATTATACTTACAACATTTATCGTTCAAAATCTGTTTTTAAAGTAGTATTAAATTTGTTTTGCTATTAGTAACTGGAGTTTAAAAACATGTTTAGCATTTATGACATAGTATGTCGACATATACGAACAGTACACCTTTACAGCCAATAGCTATCGATAGCCATGTTTGTGTTTCCAGTTTCCAGCCCGGTAAAGGCTGTTGTGCGTGTGCTTTTGTCTCATCGTATTTATTATGTGAATATATTATTGGTGTTGTCGGAATATTTCATCGGTATTTAATAATATTTTTATTTGCTTTTTTCGAACATAGTTGGCTGTAGGTACCGTTGTAGTGCGTTTTCTTGAGTGAAATGTAATATTAATCGGCACGTCACTGCTCGTTCCGCCATTTTACTTACCGCCTTCCACAATGAAGTGACACGACGATTATAATTTACGTATATAAGTTTGTTTGTTTGTATCAGGAAACGTGCGCAGTGTTGATTTTACTGAATGATTTTGCAAATAAATTATTTAATGCTAGTGACGAACAGACGTGATTTTAGTGAAGGATTGCCATAGAAAAACATGTGTTCAAGAGGTTACAAATATTACAAACAGTAAGTTTGCGTGTTTTGTAAATGTATTTGTAAACTGTTAATATAATTATTTAAATGCACGTGACTTGAAAAAAGCCGCACTTTCCACACTTTTGTACTGAGTGAATAATTTTTGTTTGTCTACATCGTAAATTCGAGTGCAAGATTAACTTCGGTCAAAGTGTGTGCGTGTATATATTTCTGCATCTGTACGAATACTAACGGCGACGTATGTATCACGTTTTGTGTTTTCAATAAAGTTGTATTTCGAAGTTAAAGAATTTTAATGTTATTTCCATTCGAGGAAAATTTTCCACTGCTCCATCAAAACAATATGCAACTTAAAATGCCGCACACTCATAAGAACATCAAAATAACCCCTTCTCACCCCCTTTTCCCATTTTCCTTCGAAAGAAAATAAATCAACAGAACCCCAACATATCTAACTCTGTAATAAAAAAATAAAAAAGGTTGGATTGCCAACCTAGCTATAATATCCTACATTAATTACTGGATGGAAGTTAGCTAACATCAGCATTTCAGTGCCTGCCATGACAGGGGACACGAGGAAGGAGGAAAATGCAAGTGTGTATTGGACTCAAAACATTTGTTTACAAACGTCTTTTTCTTCAGTGACAAAACAGCTGCGGTGGAAGGATACACTGTGGCCGTGCTACTTTCCTAGAACTGTCAAAACTTACCCCACTTACGTGAGATGGACAATACCAACTTAACTGGGCGCATGTCACTCACGGTGCCCGTTAAAATATGTGCAGGGTAGGAGCAGAGACTTTTTTCTAAGGTTGGTTTCTATAGTGCTCACTTTGTCGTGAACCGCCTTTACTAGTGGAATCGCTCAGAACGCAGAGTGGCGAAAGGACGTGTCGCTGAAGTAGGGTGGGCTTTTAAAAATTCGCCCCGCTGATTGTTGTTTGTTTCCGATTCCTGGAGAGTCAACCCCCGCGGTGCCCAAGCGCGGAATTTTTTTAATTGCACTTTTAATTCCGGCCGGGTGCCATAGACCATCCGGGAGCTCGGCGGCATGGAAATTGCCACTTGTTCAAGTTTATATCGCACGTCGCTAATTGAAAGCCCTCACTCTCTCCTGGTCGGCGGGTTAGTTTCCAAGAGCCCCTTTCGCCCCGTTGCCTATTCAGCAAGCCGTGGAGAGTTGAGCGGGGGGGGGGGGGAAGGTCGCGAGGGCAGTTGCGGGCCCACAGCCAACCACACTCGCGCGTTTGTAATCAAATATGAAACGCCAATTAATCCGCACAATTATTCATTTTCGACGCTTTCACGTTTTGATTTCCTTGTGCCGCCGAACCCACGGCCAGCAATACCGCGCATGTTTATATTACGCCGAAGTTGACGCGTTCGGGAACTGAATGGCTTGGGTTCAACACATATTACGTCGTGACAGTAATTTCCGTGGTGGCTTACCTAATTCGCGCCTAACTTATGACCATAGGCTGTTCACGGTAAAGTGAGCACTTTTGAAAGCCCTGCTTAAGATCTACTTGTATGCACGTTGTGTATTCTTCCTCTTTGTGTAATATTATCGTTGTCTTAGACCTCATCACTTTAATTCATGCGTTGGCCAAGTGAAACTGTGAAATCTTTAGAAAAGTAAACATTTTACAAATATGCTCCTTTTAACACTTCGATGCATAAAAAAAAAAAAAAAAAAACAGAACGCGAAATAAATAATTTAAGTTATCAGAAATGGCTACCTAACACTTTTTTCTGACTTTAAGAAATGAAACTACTCCCATTCATCGTTACCAACTTTACTGGGCGCACGTCACTCAGGGCGCCCGATAAAATGTATACACGCAGGAGCAGTGACTTTTTTTTTCTAATGTTGTTTTCAAACGTGCTCACTTTACTGTGAACAGCCTTTACTCGTATTATTTTAACGAAAAATCACTAACTCTAGTGATGAGGTCTATGACAATGATAATTTCACAAAATGCGGAAGAATATACAATGTGCATACAAATTTATTTCAACCATGTCTTTCGAAAATGTTCAGTTTACAGTGAACAGCTTATAATTATGATCAACACTGTGTGCACATATCAATGGCACACAGACTTCTTTGTGGCTGGGCTGATGGGGGAAATTTCTACACGGCAGTTTGGGACGAGCCAGTATCATAGAGCAAGCAGCACAGTGTTTACACGGTTGCAAGGCCAATGTTGAGCACAAGCCCCACGCATACAACATTGCGCGATATAACACTTTAACACATAAATTACTGTATGTTACCGAACGCGTTAAGTTTACCTGGATAAAATCTTAATGTAATTAAAAACAGACATTTCCTTGCGCATTTAAATAATGCTATAGACTGTTCATGGTAAAGTGAATTCTTTTAAGACCCTAGTTACTTTTCCCTTTCAGCCATTTTTTATCCTATAACCACAATTTAAAATTAATTTAGCCATGTAAGTAATAAACACGGTGTGTATATTCCACCGCGCTCGGAAATTAACGTCTAAGGCTGAAATAAAAAATATATTTATTGACCATTATTCTTAAAGAGAGGGCTTTCAAAATTGCTCACTTTACCGTGAATAGCCTATATCTGCATGTACCCACTTATCAAGCAGCGAAGATCAATTTTATTCGTCATACCTAACATGTCCACCATTCATCGACATCGTTTGCTTTATAAACCACCCTTTTGAACATCGGTTCTGGCATATCTTAAATACTTTCAGATATTTCATGCAGCTTTTAACATTTTGTTTGTTTATTTTTTTTTTCACAACCATAATATTGAAATTAAAGTCGAAGAATCAAAGCCATTTGGAATTTAATAATAACAATAATTTTTACACAAAATATCCCATGTGCAACATGTGAAATTTTTTTTTTATAAATTAGAAATGTACACATCGTTATCGTATAATTCTATGGAGTATTAATACATACTCAGTATATCTTGGAATTTCTGTGAATGGGCGTTCTGCCACGGTTTTGTCGTGTTCTGATTCAAGCGAATTTCGATACTGGCTTCCAGTATTTCGTGTCCAGATTTATTTATTCATATATGTTAAAATTTGTAAAATAAACTAACCATAGCTATAAACCTAGTAGATACTATACAGGCCTATCTCATAACCTTCTGTGTTGGTTCATTTATCACCGTTTCTTGACAACAATGTTGATGCTGAAGTAAAATACAAAGTAATTCTCGTTCATTTCTAGAGATTGTATTGTGCAGCAAATGAAATAACTCTAGTTTTAGTTGAGGGCTTTTCACGTACAGGTACTGAGATCACAACTTACTATAACATATTAAATTTTCAATCGAAGTATTCAGAATTATGCCCAAATTGTGTACCGTCTCATACTTGAGCAAAAAGCAATCAGTTCCCTGAAACTGTCGATAGTGAAAGAGATTCTTTAAATTACCCTCTGTTATTTACTACATCTTCTCCTGTTGCTACTCTCCTTAAACTCGATACAACTATTGTATATAAGGAAGCACAGCTGGTATCGAGGGAGAACTTAATAATCATAGGTAAATGTTTCAAGAGCACATACTCAGTCAAAACTACCAGGAATGGCCAAGAAAACTGCCGATTAGATAAAATAAATAATAACCGATAATGTATAAATAGAGATAAGAAGAGATTCTATGGTAGGTTTCCACCTTAATATTTTATCATAAACAATTCTAACCTTATACGTATCCCTTCCCAGTGTCACAGCTACAAAGTTAATCATGGACAGTGAAATAAATGGTCTGAGAGTGATAAAGTAACTCATAAATATTATATATCTATTGATTTTCAAATGTTTGAGTTCTTTTATTTAACAGGAATCTGTATTAAGATACAGAAAGGGGTAAAATATATGTCGCAACTAATTAGCGGAATAGCTATAAATTTATTATATATATAAAAAAATAGAATGTTCGTAATATATAAAAATAATTGTTTTCCAGCCATATCCATAAAACTTTCTTTGCTGTTAGCGAAATTCTTTTAAAATACCGTTTTATACGTAATTCTTATGTTCGCTTGATTTCTGTGTAAATTTACCCATAAAATTCGAAAGGTTTAATTGTCAAATTAAAAAAAAAAAACAGGCCAACCGCTCACCCACTGCGATTTATTTGTAATTCATAACTTTGTAATGAAAAGTTTTAAGCCAATTTAAAAAAAAAAAGGAATTTTTTGTTTGAGTTAGTACTACACGACACTATCAAAAATTTTTCATATGGTAAAAACTTGATATGTAGGTGTAGTGCAGGGTAGTAACAAGTCTGCAATCGCAGCCACAGAAGCAGTGCATGGCACGAAGATGCAGAGTGAGCAGAATAAAACAAGAGCACCGCGAGAACAGCTCAAGTCACGAATGTGTTCCACAGTGTCCGTGTAATCGTAACGTTATTCATCCTACAGCGGCCGTGGGTTTGGAATAACTTAACCCCTACTCGTTGAGGTCTGAGAGGGACTAATCTTCGAGCCAGACGTGGATATTCAAAATGTTTCCAGAGTTTCGAAGGGAACACGAAGACCTCGAGCCTTATCCGGCTGAAAGACACCGATACCGCTGGAGAAAAGAGAGAGGACATGCTGCGCGCCTGGAGCATTCCGGAATGATTGCATTTCCTGCAGGAAACTTCCGCTACATCCTTTCGGCAACCCGTCTCGACATCTTTCCCATTACTTTTATTGTCTCGGCTTGCGTGATTCCTCAGCCCTCGAGGAGTTTGGGCGTGTTCCTACGAGTAATCACGGGAAACCCCATCTCCTCCCACGTATTTATTTTTCTGTGATACAAACTTTTTTTTTTTTTTTTTTAAGCCGCTTTTGTCATCACCTTGCTCTGATATCGGGCATTGTGGCGAGCTGGTCAATCGCCACAGGATGCTCGGGTGGTTAAATTTCGGGTCGTGTAGTAACCCTTCCCTTCTCCTTCTCCACCCCTCCCTAGCGCAACTCTGCCACCCCCTTCTTCGGCCTTTACCAATCTTCCACCCACACCCACGGGCCATGAACCAGCTGGCATTCAAGAGTAAGGTCTGCGGAGGAGCCAATTAAAACTTATCGGGAGGAAGAAGAGCGGTTATTTGTGAGACCGTTGCCTTTGGAAGAGGGCAAGCTTCCCTCCCAGCGCGACGGTAAACACCCTATCGCTTACAGGCAAATAATCTGTATACCAACCCCTCGCCTTTTCCGCTCTTCCGTTGACTGAGTGTTTCGTAATGCTGGAACTTTCCGAGTGTAGCTATAAAAATTCATCTTCTCTCCAACGTACCTCACTTTGTTGGTAAGGTTGTGTTTGAATGTATCAGTTCGGCACTCACGAAAAGTAGAATACATTTTATGTCCGTAACACACCGTTCACTAAATGCGGTAATGTGTAAAATCGTCTTCGTTTCACATACTGACTAATAATATATTCACAGTTTCTACACAAATTTCTAATCAAACCTCTGAAAAATCATCCCATATATGACATACCTGGTTGTATTACATAAACGTTATGTATCACAAGCGTTTTATACTTGTGTCAACGTAATAATACCTCATTTCTGGTCAAATCGAACTTGTACATCTATAAATTATAATATTTAATTTTATAATTATTGAGAATATAAACAGCGGAGTAATAGATTTGTTGGCATTGCCCAGTAAGAAATATTCCTTATGCAAATTGTTATTATAAGCTATTCACGGCAAAATGAGTACTTTTGAAAACCCTTCTGAAATCTACTTGCATGCACGTTGTGTATTATTCCGTCTCATGTAAAATTAACATAGCCATAGGCCTCATTACTTTATTCGTGCGTCGGTCAAGTGAAACTCAGAAATTATCATAAAGATCTGCTCATTTTTACACTTCGATGAATTAAAAAAACAGAAAACCAATTAAATAATTTAAGTTATTACAAATGGTTACCTTCGGCGTTAAGATATGGAACTACTTCCTATCCATCGTTACCAACTTTACTGGGCGCATGTCACTCAGTGCACCCGTTACAATATACACGCAAGTAAGAGCGGCGACTGTTTTCTAAGGTTGATCTCAAAAGTGCTCTACTTTATTGTGAACGACCCTTACACCGAGTGCGCTCGAATGCGGTACGTTGTCCATTTGGTGTGATTTTCTTTATTAGGTTAAGCTTTGTTTGCATGCGGCGGAGGAATATCCTGGAAGTAGAACTCAAGCAGGGCTTCAGAGAAGTAGGACGTGACCGTGAACTGACTAGAACTTATATTGTCCTCATTAAGAGCATCCCCAGCGGACGAATCGGAGGAAAAAAAAAACCGAGCGACGAGAAATTAAAACTGACACATTTCCCACGTTCCAGAAATATCCGCAGGAGAGGAGAGACTCCGTAAAAGGTCAGCGCGGAATTTTTCAAGCCAATCCTTAACTGCCAGTTCAAATTACCGGAGGTAAAACAGCTCTGAGCGACAGGCCGCCCGTGTAAAATGTTAATGCAGAAGTCCGTCATGGGCGAGCGGATCTTTTTATGAGGAAGGGGGGGGGGGGGGGGGTTAGTGAGCAAACGCACCGGACGTCGAAGAACTGAGTCACGTGTGGACTTGTGTCATTTTGCGCAGTAACGTAATTTAAAACTTAATTGGAACAAAATAATATTTTCTTTGCGAACGCAGCGCGCGCTTCATCTGAGCTCACGAGTCGTTTCAATCTCTCATTAGTGAAGGCCGAAGTACCGTTTTTGTGAGAATAGTAAATAAATGCCATACCTTTCTCTCTTTTTATAGGCTGTTGTCCTTAAGTATGTCAAGGTCTTGGGACCCCCGCTACGGCGTACTTTTACAAACAGGATCTGCTGCGTATGTTACATGCGCTTCAAAACCAATCTTGTGCGATCGCAATGACTTGAAATTCTTGCGTATTCGCGAAGGGACGTTTGCGAAAATTTATCGAAGGGTGATCAATTAATAGTGGGATGGTGAGTAATCGTTATGCATTCTTCGACAAATCTATCCAGCACCTACGCGCGTCTAATTGGCAAAAACATTTTCCGAAAAGCATAAATCTTTCAAGAAATTTTAAATCAAACAAATTAAAAAAAAACTAGCTGTCTAAACTTAGCTACGCTGTGGAAGTTAGAAATAACATATTCACTATCAGTTCAAAACGCGTTTCATGTTCGAGAAACAAAACCAATCGTTTTAATGGCGAAGTCATAACTTTTGCCGGATAAGGGAGAAACTCTTTAGTTTAGATAGCTTGCACTTCTGACAATTGCTCCAGGATCTGGGGGGTAAAAAAATAAAAATAAATTTGCGAACTTAAGTTCTTAAGTTGTAAAAACTAAAGTTTGATGAATAAAGTTTTTTTTTTTTTTTTTTTAGTCTCTCTGGTTGCGAACTAAAATGTGAGACCCAACTGAAGTGAGATAATATCAGTCGTTCCTGCAAACAAAACAATGAATGTTTAGGGATGTAGTTCAAATGGTGGTGTACAAAGTTACTTTGTTTATAAGGACAAACGTATATTTTTTTGGAACTCTGTTCTGTAGACGCCTACTATATGGCCAAATACTCCAATAATATACCATTTACGTCGTATGGTTCAGAGCGATTTCTAATGTATGTATGAACACCAATAAAGGTGGAGTTTAATTACTATTTTATTGGAAAAACAAGAGTTTTTATTAACGTGGAACACCGCCACAGTCCTAAAAGTATGTTGAGCAATTAATTGGATTCACCACGCTTATGTTGCACTTAATTTCCTTAGGCAGGAAAATTTTGTCAAAATTTTGTTACATTTGAGAACTACTTCATTTATTTCAAAGCCAATATGCCAACAGTACTACGGAAGGATGACCCTTATAGTACAGTACTGGCCACTGATTTCTTCATGTGTACTGTGCTGGTGATAAGTATCACTCATTTGCAACGGATCCACGACGTGGTCGCAGTGACTTCATGTGCTGAATTGTCTTCTATTCGCACTAAATTTGCAGCGTAACGGCTTCGGTCGTCCCTTGTTCCGGATGATACTGTCGCCAAAATAAATATATTGTCATAGGCTTCTATCATATCTCGGGAACTACACCACCAGTCAATCTCAAATATGTTGAAAAGTTCTTCGTACTTAGAAAGGAGCGATCTAGGCGGCTCTTAACATCGAGGTCTTGAGAGTCAATGAGGGTGAAGCGTGGTTGGGGGGGGGGGGGCTATGGAGCAGCTTTAGAATGCAAGGGCGGGGTAAGCAGGAGATCTCCGAGAAAAACCGCACGATTTCCAGGTGCAAACCCGGGAGCGAACCCGTTGGGAATCGAACCCGGTTTGCCTAGGTGGGAGACGAGTAGTCCAACCACTACACCACCACGGCACCTATTTGTAATTGGACATTTTTGACATACTTGATACTTTTATGTTAGTATTTACTTTCTCAACAAAAACGTTTATACGTGTTTCGAGGAAAGAAGACTTATTAGTTACATTAGCAATTACATATGGAAATTCATTTACCGAAGAACATAGAAATAGATCAATTTACAAACGTACACTGAATTTCATTTACGATTTTAATGCATAGTAATTACGAGTACCTCATAAATTCCCTTTCCGTACTAATTATGTACATGAGCCATGCTTCTCAAAACGGTAAATAAGTGTGTTTTAACTAAGTTCAGAGTCACGTTGTGCCTTCCTTTATCCTTCTTATTTCAGGATATTTTTTAAATTTTTGTAGAACGATGTTTTAGTCAATGAGATTAATTTTTTATCAGTTGTGCATATAACAGTATATGAACATGGATACGTAAAATGAGGCGGGCACACCAAACCAGCTACTCATTCAAAGACTATTTTTAGCATACTTTCCACAGGAATGATAGGATTATGAGATCACTTTCCTGGCTGTGTGTCTGTATGTGTATGTGTGTATCTATATATGTGAATGTGGATGTATGTGACTCCCCCCCTTTGAATTTTTTGAACACGTAATTAAATTTATGCAAACTCGTTATACATACACGTAGTATTTAGTAAGGATATGTGAATACGGTAAACCTTGTAAACCTAAATGATTTGACTCACTCAGACACTTATATTCAAAAAGACAGCCATATTCCTTCATGGCTGTTATGTTGCTAGGATGGTGTTAGTTAAGGTTAATAGGTAGGGTGAACAGTAGATAGAGTTAGGAAACCCTATCTAACATAACATTACACTGATTAAATCCCAAGTCGATGCTACCAATCCTATCGCCACAATGCAGTTGGTCGTGCGCTAGCTTATGGTACGTGATTTTCTGGGTTCGAGCCCCGGGTAAGGCACGTGTTTATATTTAACTGTTGCATATGTTTCTGGTTACATGAACGATATTTCTGTCAACGAGACGTCGAGGATTACTTACCGTCGTAGCTATAAGAACGTCATCAAAATTATTTGCCCTCATAAGTAGAGGAAAGTAGGATCATTAGTTACATAAGTGATTTCGAGTTATATTACTTTGTTTCTTTCCTACGTATATTTTGCAATGTTTTACGTGTTAAAACATTTGTAGATAATATATTAATCGATATATTATGTTTTTAGGGATGCTTGACTTTTACGTTCGCTATTGTATACCTTAGTCTGAAAATATGGGATATGGCGAAGGGTTATTAAAGCTGAGTTTACACTCCTCGTGTCAGAAAAGATGATGGCCTCACAATGGCCGTAAAGAGTGTGAACTTACAATCCTAACAATTAGAAGACCATTTGTCGTGTCCACTACCGCAGCACTGCAATAGTTCCATACTGCGTGTAGATTACATTGTTTACGTGAAAGTCATAAAAGGTGTCTCCACTGCCAATGTTTACACGTTAACTATCTCTGAAGATAGTGGTTTGGAAAAGGGAAACCAATTCTGCATTAAGTGGTTTTATTTCTTCTCACATTTTTTTTCGCTATAAATAAAATGCATGTCTCATTTTATAATTATTTGACGCGTTCTCGTAGGGTGAAAAACCATTTTCGGGTTTTGGGCTGTTGGTGTATACAATTCTACGATCAATTCAGTGAAACAGGTCGCACAAGCGTTTATATTCTCAGTATATTCCGTTAATATCTCGAAACCGATAATTTTCGCAATTTCAATCTATTTTTGGACCTCCTGAAAAACGCACGTTTTCACCTTAAGGATCCTTTTCTGAGAACGCGTCACATATGCATCGTATTGGAATTAACATGTACAGGTAGATTTAGATACGTTTCTAAAAAAGTCTTCCAGATAAAAAAAAAAATTTAATGTAGCTAAATTGTATTGTTATTTTTGGGTTATGCTGGGAATACAATAAGTATAAATGGTTTGAAAAGCAATGCCCTATGGAGTTCAGGGTTTACGTAGAAACAATAGAGCACTCTCTCACAAGTAAAAAACCATACCCGAACTCCGCAACCATGTCACTCATGATTAAAGTTGAAGGTATACAAAAAATGGAGTCATACTTCATAGCTTAACGATTATTGGGACACTTGGGTGACCAAACCAAATAAAAAATATCAATTAAATTTCCAATCTTATTTTTACGGGCACTCTCTTTTATAAATATTTCCCACAATATTTTACACATTTATAGCAAACTTGCAAAAATATATAATAATATATGAACAAGATTGTTTTTTCACTCATTTATAATACTGTAAAACAATTCTCCCATACTAAAAAAAATTTACATAGCCGATATTAAATCGTACCTTTAAGCAATCTTACTAGAGTTATTACCACAGAATAATAATATAGAAATATAATTTTAAGCATGACAAAATAATAATACCAAAAAACCCGACGTTAAAAGTTACCAATTTTCCCTTTATTTCCCTTTAATAATAAAAATGATACAAAGAATTTGTACTAATATGCAAGTGGTGTGCTTTAACAAAGTTAAAAAAGTTAATGTAAATGAATTACTTATCTGTTGGTCCCAATAAAAATCCTTACTTGAAACCCTACATTAAAGAGTTACAGCCGCAGTACGTCTTCCAATGATTTCAAAGTTTTCCACTGAGGCAACGTGAGGACGTTGAGCACGTGACAATCCGGTAATGAGGAGGAACCAAAGCGTGTGGGAGGAATGATGACGCGAGCGCGCCCAGTAGTGCATGAGCAGCCCGCACGGCCAGCGCGCTTAACTTACTTCATGCGAACAGCAACGTCAAACGACGGTACCAAAACACCGGGCATCAGGGCAACTTCTCGTTTTCCGCACACACGAGTGGCCACAGTGTATGCCCAGACCGACGTGACGAAAGTAAAGTATCTCTGGTACATCCTCCCCTCCTGAAGGAGCACCAGATGACACGCAACCAGAGGCAGAGAGTCCCGAAGTAAAGGGTGGCCAATCCTCACAGCAGAACCCAAACTCTTAGGGCCGGATCATTCGACCATTGATGATCTCGATCCTCAGTGACAAAGGTTCAGGACCTCGACACATCAAAGACAAAAACGGTGGAAACAGACACAAACTACCACACCCTAAACACACTCCAAGAAATCACATCACATTGTATCTTACATATTACAGTTTACCCTTCTTAATAAAACACAAAGTGAAACAAATATGGGACACTCAGTTTACACGAAAGTTCCTGCAAATGTGTCACAAACTTGTTAAAAGATACCAAGGTATAGAACTCCAATACTACCTTGTTACAATTGTACGTAAACAAAAAAAAGGGAGGCAAAAATGTACACATTTCCACTATATTTTTTTTACATGACTTACATGGACCTTAACTTGTATGGTAGGAGATTGCGAGTATTCCAGAAGCAAAATCACAGACTTGAGAAAACGACACACCTTAAATTTTCTTTTTCGTTGGGGAGCCAACTTATCACTAAAAAGATCCATCTTAGATCTAAGGAAATGTGTTTCACCAACACTAAATCGCCAACATTTAAACTTGCCTCTTTAGAATGACTCTTAATTAATTAGTTCCTCCATTTTTATGATAAGCAGCAAGATCTTATTTACATATTCCCAAATCTTAAGTATAGCTTTATAACATACTGTCTCCCAACAGAGAGGTTGTAAAGCCCAAGTATTGATAAGAAGATGCAACAATCTCGGCTGGGGGTGCTTAGTGACAATACTAACAGCATTATTAAACCGTAACAAGATGCTATAAAGAACTTCATCCCAGAGCCTCCGGGTATAATTTTGAAAACTTCTCAGTGCAAACATTATATTGCGATTAAATCGTTCCACTAGATTGGCTTGTGGGTAATATGGGGAGGTTTGTGCCACTTTAACTCCCCATGAGAACATCAAGACCCTAAATTCACACAAAAGGAAATAACTAGCATTATGAGTAACAGATGCAACAGAGGAAACGAACAAAGAAAGAAACCGTTGCAAAATTACTTAACCAATTTCAGCAGTTTAATAGTTCGTGTAAAGGGGGGAAGGAACTTAATTTACTAAAACTATCAACTGCAAATAAAACAATAACTCATCCAGAGGAATTACGTGGTAGGGGATCCATTACATCGAAGTTTACCCTTTCCCAAGAATAAGTAGCTACTGTACTGGCATACTTCTCCTCTACGGGTTGGTTTTCGGGTTTAGCCTGTTGAGAGGCACGGCAACTTCCTACCCATTCTTCAACATCCTTACGGAAACCAAGCCATGTAAAAACTTCAAAAATTCATGCAAAGGTGCTTGTGCCTTCCCACATGACATTCAAATAAATCTCGCGATGATAGGAAAATATCATAGGACGTAACTCTGTAGGAACAAAAATTCTGAATTTTCCTTTCCGGGACCATTTTCGTAATAACCTTTTGTACACCGCCTTACCCAGCCGCCCTATTCTGAATCCCTAATATAATTTTCTGACACCTGGGATCATTAGTCAGGTGTTCTTTAAATTATCAAGTCGTTCGGAAAATGTTGTAAATAATTTGCCCTATTTTCACATTCAATTTTATTTTCTTCCTGTCATTCAGAATATTAGCCTCATACCATATTTTTTTTAACTTGTTTCGTTTTCACTACTTAGAATTCGACACCACTAAACATCCGGGACAAAGTGTCTGCTACTACATCTCGTTACATTTGGTATGATGAATATCATATTTAAAGAGCGACAAACAGATCAACCATCGGACTAACTGTCCTACTTGAGGCCTGATTATCAGTATACAATTGAAAAGGAGCATGCTCCAAATAATTTATAAAACTATTTATACGACAGCTAAATAATAAACACTCTTTTTTAAACACAGATTACTTCCTCTCATCGGCAGTTAACAATTGACTGACAAAAGCTACAGGTACCAAAAGCAATTTTTCTTTTGACTTAAAAAAAATTCCAATCGCTACTGAGCTGGCAACACAGTGCAAAAAAATATTTTTTTTCCCCTTAAAAACCAGAAAGCGCGATATTGGAGGATTAGGTATTTCTACTTTTAAAATCTGGAAAACATCCTGTTGTTTAGATTCCCCTCACCAACTCAACACGTTTACATTTTAACAAATACAAAGGTTCAGCAATCCTTGAATAATCAGGAATAAACTTCAAGTAAAATGACACTATACCCAGAATTCTGCATACTACCTCTAACACTTTTAGGTATTGGAAAATTTACCACCGCTTCAATCTTCTCTGGTTCAATGCGTAAAGTTCCCTGTGAGATGATAAAACCTTAATATCAAATATGATTCTCACCATAACCAATTTGATCGGGATTGATAGTCAACCCCACCTACCTCAAGGCTCGGAGCATCTGTTAAATGTGATTTACATGTTCCTCAAAAGTGTCATGGCATATGCATACATAATCAATGTATTTAAAGACAAATTCATACATGAATTTACCTGATATATAATACAACAGTCTAATCATAGCTTGGGGTCCCGAATTCTTGTTAATTGTTGTAATCCCCAGAGAGTACCAAACGCTAACGATTCCCGGGAATTTGGGAGTGATTCACACTGAAGGAGAGTAGAGTTAATGTCAGAAATAGAAATAATATTTTGCGTAACTTCAGAGTCTCTGGTGGAGTCGTTAGCAACAGCATCTTCACCCTCGACACGTTGGAGATATATTATGTCTGTGGTGGAGTCGTTAGATACATCTTCACCCTCGGCACATCGGAGATATATTATGTCTCTGGTGGAGTCGTGCGCAACGGCGACTTCACCCTCGACACGTCGGAGATATATTATGTCTCTGGTGGAGTTGTTAGCATCGGCGTCTTCACCCTCGACACGTCGGAGATATATTATGTCTCTGGTGGAGCTGTTAGCAACGGCGTCTTCACCCTCGACACGTCGGAGATATATTATGTCTCTGGTGGAGTCGTTAACAACGGCGTCTTCACCCTCGACACGTCGGAGATATATTATGTCTCTGTTGGGGATGTTAGCAACGGCGTCTTCACCTTCGACACGTCGGAGACATATTATGTCTCTGGTGGAGTTGTTAGCAACGGCGTCTTCACCCTCGACACGTCGGAGACATATTATGTCTCTGGTGGAGCTGTTAGCAACGGCGTCTTCACCCTCGACACGTCGGAGATATATTATGTCTCTGGTGGAGTTGTTAGCAACGGCGTATTCACCCTCGACGCGTTGGATTCGCAAAGGCTAAAGGTCATTGACTCCACAAACGGAGCAGAGAAGGTGAGAACACTGCGTACTTTTGTTATTAATTACTGTAGTCTTGCTGAAATATAACGCATCCGTTCAAAAGGCTTCTCTCTGCTACAAAATGTGTAGAAATAAATGTAGTAATTAACAATTTCACCTGTGTTTCCAACAAATCTCGTGCTGTCGTATCATAATTTACCAGCACGCTGTTTGCTTTATTCAGAGAAAATTTCTAGGCCTACATGGAAAAAATTTTCATTAATCTCACAGCAGATTAAAAAATTATATATGATATTATTATATATTATATTATGATATATGAGATATTTACGAGGACTAAGAATAGTCTTAACATATTCTACTTACAAATAACGTACAAACTCCAAATCAGACTCACAATATCATCACCATATGACCAATATTCGCTATCGGAGCACCGTTAGAGTTTAAATAAATACTTTTCTTTCTGTTCATTATGAACCCGCGTCCCCCGGCATTTTAAATGTTTTTATTTATATATTTCTCATTCAAATATAGGATGATTTATTGACAAATGTGACCATAGAATCTTAGCTAATTACTTTCCCAACGTTATTGACACCATATATCAACTATTTATACATATGTACCCAACAATTAACACTTGTTAACAATCAGGTAGAAACATTTCTCCAGAAGAATGAAATATAATGCTTCAGTAATAAAATATTTTCAGTAATGACCCAGACACTGTTTTGACACTGAAACGAATAATTTCTGTTCAAGGGGCGTACAGCCTCTTAACTATAACTCTGTATACTGGTTGGCTTTTCAAATAGCTTATGAGTATAAACTGCCATTCGCGTGCTGGAAATGTCGAAGAGTTGTGAGTCATCACGCGAATTTTCTGTGCCTCGCCTCTACAGGTGAGACTTGAGGTGCGAAACCCAGCGAGGTGGCGCAATGGAAACCCACTGGACTAACATTCGGGAGGACCCGGGTTCGATTCCCGGTTCGGCCATGGTTTTCCGAGATCACTCCAGGCGATTGCTGGGATGGGCCCCCAGCAAAGACCATGGCCCATCCCCTCCCCAATCCCTCCCCCCTGCGCAACCCGCACCGTCCCTAGTGACCCCGCTGTCAACGAGATGTTAAGCCCGATTATAGGCGGTTCACGATAAAATGAGCACTTTTGAAAGCTCTACTTAAGACCTACTTTTATACATGTTGTGTATTCTTCCGCATTATGTAAAATTAGCATTGCCATGGGCCTCATTACTTTATTTATGCGTCAGTCAAATGAAAATGTGAAATAGTTAAGAAAGTAAATACTGCACAAATCTGCTCATTTTTACACTTCGATGCATTGAAAAAAAAAAAAAAAAAAAAAAAAAAAACAGAAAGCGAAATAAATAATTTTAAGTTATCACGAATGGTTATCTAACACTTTTCATTCGACGTTAACATATGAAACTACTTTCCATCTATCGTTACCAACCATACTGGGCGAATGTCACTCAGTGCGCCCATTAAAATATATGCACGCAGGGGCAGTGACATTTTTCTAAGGTTCATTTCTAAAGTGCTAACTTTATTGTGAACAGCCTTTACCTACCTTACATCGAGGAGCGAATAACCTACTGGGCCATGTCCTTCTCGCCTGTGAAACAAGCGGCCTGCCCCTGTGTCGGCCGCCTTGCGTGGCCATTATCGCTGAGTGCGTACCCGGATACGACAGACGATGGCTCAGTGGCCGTCGAGTGCACCGCGTGGAATTTACTGGCGAGCAGAAACTGGAGCTGACCTGTTGGACTTTCAGGAAGTGGGGCGTTTTTCGGTAGTTAGGAATATTTGGATGTAAATATGTATTGATGGCACATTCAGTCACGTATTTGTATTGAATGAGTTAATATTAAGTGCCTGTAGGTAAGTACAAGGTCTTTAATTGTAACTGAGTGTCGCTTGAAATTGTCCTCACTGGTAAAATAGTAAGTGTTAATAGTATTAATAGACAACTGCATTTTGTAAATAATATCTGTACATATCTTTAGACCAATGTAAATAATTCAGGAAAGGAAATCTAGTTATTTGATTAAGACATCTATCTCTGACACTGACCAACAAGGCCACGTCTAAGCTTATGTAGTCTAACGATGTTAATGATACTGCGGTAAGGTTCTTTGACTTTAATACATTCTGGTGGGAGGCTATCCAGAAAATCCGATGATAACAAAATCGGGGGATAAAGTTTGGCATTTTAGCTCCTAATCTATCGTCTACATTCAAAATTCAGTTACGCCTCTCGATTGTCAAAGGATCATAGAATATGTTACGTTGAATGAGGAATGCAAAGCATCTGGAAGGGGGGGGGGGAGGGGGGTGGTGGCGAAATTTTGAGTTCGTTTCGCCGCGTCTCATAACTTCCGCGTAATATAACTTTTGACTAGGAGAAGCTACGACTCTCGTTTGAGTTTCAATCGACATATCTCGTCAAGATCAATCGATTGAGCGCATAAAAACATATGTGGCATGGTAATGGTGAAATTGTATTCGTTTGATGTAAAAAATTGATTAAACTTAACACAATTTCGACTTATACTCGTCAAAAAAACCAAGTCGAAATACAGAAACCGGATACAGTTGGAAAGAGCATCTCAAAAGCAATCCAGTGATACCCATAAAACCCCGTATGATCGAGTGAAGCGGTGCCGGGAACGTAAAAATAACATCAAGGCGCCCGAGCCTGTCAACGTAGGCATATTCGCACAAAACAAACGGTCGTGTCTCATCACAGCCAAACCCAATAAAAAATTTAAAAAAAATTAAAACTCCCAAACCGTCGGCTGATTCATATCGTATGTTGTTCCTGCGACCTGAGAACTTGAAGGTAACTGGATCCAGATCGCTTCTCTTTCGACAGCCAAGAAACGACACTTTTGCGATAGAGGGGTGTTGAGGAGAAGGGGCCGTTCCTAGTCTTAGCACGTCGACCCGAGCCTCAGCTC
Organism: Dryococelus australis; assembly: GCA_029891345.1. Lineage (NCBI taxonomy): Eukaryota > Metazoa > Arthropoda > Insecta > Phasmatodea > Phasmatidae > Dryococelus > Dryococelus australis. The sequence goes on from CM056999.1 coordinate 52,632,245, forward strand.
CGTAACGGCCGGGCGAGGCGGATTCCCGGCGGTGATTTAACCAGCCCCGTGATGGCAGGCGAGCTTCAGCTCCATCGACTCAGCATTTTTCCCCTCCCGCGCCCCCCTCTCACACCTTCTCTCTCTACACCCGGCGCCGAAGAGCGTCGCCTGAGATCCTCTCCGACTTCAATGTGTTCATCTCACCCCGTACCTACCCCCTCCTTGCCGATGGTCGACCTGCATCTGTGTGTCGCTGCACCCTCGCCCAACATTCGCGCGCAAACCGAAACTGGGTCGGCCGGAATCGATGGAGCGCGACGCAAACACGGGTTATGAATAATGCGTATCCGGAATAACAATGTGTCTTCCCTGGCCGTGGGGGGGGGGGGGGGAGACTCTATGAAGGGAATACATATGACAGTTTACGAGCGCCCGAGAGCAAATGATGCGCGGATGCAAGCTTGCCTTGGTTCCTCAGACACAGAAAACATCCCAGAAGACATCGGCTGATAAAGAAAAATACTCAGCATTTGAAGAAAATGAGTATTTAGTTAGAAATTTTTCTTCACTTTTTCATTAATCCTTTTAGTAATATGGGAGTGAAGGCAGTGAAAATACGTATTAGTATGTCTATAGCAATAATTGCACTGGCTTCTGGCAACCATAGAACTGCGTTCTTGGCGTACGTTCAAATTGGTATCAACCTTACATAGACCAACCGATTTAAGGCTTACACTAATAAGACAAACTTAAGAGAGGACACTAGTAGTGTTGATTTCTGTTGCTCCATGTAAAGGCCTACGGTTCTGGCGATAAATATAATTCCTTGTGCGATATTTACACAGTTGTGGACACAAGTGCGGGAAAGATGCAAAGGGAAAAGAAGGGCAATTGTAAACGTCATGCAAAATTACGTGCACTCCGGATTACAAACAAGGATTTCTCGCAAAGTTAGATGACGTCTCTGTTAAACATGGCGCGAAAACCAGCTGAAGTTTCTCAGCTCGTATTCACTTCGTAATAGAACATGAGTTGAATTAAAGTAATTCAAAACCCTTCGTATTCGATCTGAACATGACTGACTTTGAAGAAACGATGTTTTACATGGTAGCTGTTGTCTGAACTTAGAACCACAAATCTGACTCGTGCAATTGATGAAAGGGCAATATGCGAGTTGCTTTATTTAGTTGAACAGGCATATACCAAAATCACTTGCCCTATTATAACTTATAGCAATGTGTATTATAATAGTTTCATGAACCAGCCAAGGATAGTTCTATTTCAACTTTCACTATGTGCATGAATTCTGGTGATTTATGTTCATAAACTTTCATAAAATTAAATTTTTGAATAATTTTTTTTTCTGATCTCAATAAAAATAAAATGTTAAGGTAGGAAAATGGTAGGGATACTTTATTAATCGGCCCTGTCTTTCTAATCAGCACGCCTCAATGTGAAGCATATATCGGTGGGGGAAAAATCTTAATATGAAACTTCCCAGCTTCGCTCTACATACACATATTCTTGTTGAAGTAACAATATCTCAATGCAAGAGAGCAAGGAAACACTTTGAATGTAACTTCGCTACATTCGCCGCAGCTTCTGGACCTCTACTTTGCAAACCGCACTAAATATACTGCGTGCGCCTTGGAGGCTAAGACCTAGCTTCAGAAAGTTCCGTGCTATAATTTAGTGCTCGTGTGCCCGAAACAATAAAGTAGCAAGTTTCAACTCGGCGAAACAGAGTTCCCAATTACAACGCAGCCCGAGAACTCTGAAGGGCCAGTGTGTAATGTGGAGTGGAGGATTGTCCTCCATTGTTCACGTACACTGACCGAGTATATAAAATTATGCGTTATGGATATGAACAAAAAATGGCACATACTCGCAGTGAAAGACGCCGTTTGTGGTACTTTGCCAATGGGACAACATTTCTCCAAATTACGATACATGAACAAGCAAATATCTTAATGACTGAACACTGACAAAAACGATTAGCTTAGATTCATAGTTAACTGAGTATCTACTTAGCAACGACAGATATTTTACAGCGGAATTATGTGGAATGCACGTTGTCGATATTTCCTGGAAGTTTCAATTCATAAACGATACATATCTGTTGGCAATGTTGGATGCCATTTGAGAAAAAAATTACGTAAAATCCTACGACTCCTTAAAAAAAAAAAGTACTCTTAATTGAGAAAATAAACGGTACTGTCACTTTTGCATGAGTTTCGTGAACTGCAATTGTCAGTTACGTTTGATATGGATATAAGGTGACAAAAAACAATTTTCTTTCTCTTCGATGACGTGGCATGCGTACGTACAGGAACTAATATGTAAATATGTAGGACTACACATGCTAAATTAAGAACGCAATTATCGCTGCTGTAATGTTAAATGTTACTACGCAACGATAGTTTATTGTGTGTATAGGCTGTTCACAAGAAAGTGAGCCCTTTTTATTTAAGGCTGAACTTAAATTTACTTTCAGATCATTTGTATGCTTTCACTGAAAGGTAGTTCAAAAATTTCCTTGTGACTAATAAACACGGTGTATACATTTTATACCTCTCAAAAGTTAATGTCTCAGGCGACAGTAAAAAAAAAATTTGCTTATTATTATGCCTGCTGTGAGGGCCTTAAAAAGTTCTCACTTAACGGTGAATAAGCTATTTGGCTTAAGACCTAAGAGCTACTAACGTGGCGGTCGATTCAACAACTAGACTTCCCGCATTTGTAATTTTATTCCAGGCCTGCTTTGTTCGTCTCACTGTTACTAGAGGAGTATCAGCGGTCAACCACCCTCCCCCCCCCCCCCCCAATGGCGAACGAGGTTCAAGTCAATTTGGGGTCAAGCCAGGATATTCACACTCGTGAAACGAGATGGCTGTTTCAGTTGGCCTGAGGGTTTTTCCGGGTTCTCCTGTTTCGCTTACAATTTGATTCAGTCACTGATCAAAATATTCTTCTCACTTGGCTGATATTGGCGCTGGAGACCTCAGCTGTTAAATGTCGTCCGAAACTTCCTCCCTTCTTTTACGCTGGCGTCACGATAGCACGCCCAGACAGACGCGACGAAAAATCTCCAACAGCCAATAGGAAGGAAGGTCAGCCCAGCAAAATTGCAGCCCCGACAGCACGATAGACGGAAATTATATTTCTCACTTCCCATTGCGCCAAGCTCATTGGGGTTCGCAAAGAAAGCAAATGCGGCATTACAAAACAAAATTTACGGTAGCAAATACTAAACAAATTTAATTGGCACCAAACTATCCTTCTGGTTCTACTTTGTTTTCAAAAGCATTGAAATTTTGTCAAAAGTGAACAATCGTTAATTTATTGTGATTTTTACGCTGTGAATAATTGGATTTCATAAGAATGACTAGTCATATGAGAATTTTCCAACAGCCAGGTACAACAGATGTGGCGTACAAACAGGTCTAGTGTAATTCTAAATGTAAGTGATTCGTTTGGAAGTGGGATTCATTTTTTTTTCTGTAATGTTATGACTCCTATTAAACAGTAAAAACTGCAATAGAGAGAGAGAGCGAGAGCGAGAGAGAGAGAGCGAGCGAGAGAGAGAGCGAGAGAGAGAGAGAGAGGTGGTGACGCATAAAATAACAGACGATGGCGCGTATGTCGTTATGGGACGGTGAAAAAATTATAAATGGCTTATGTTTTCTTTCCCCGACAAGGCCAGATCCGCGATTTAAGTGAGGAAAAAAAAAACCATTCTTTGTCCGACTAGCCTTCATATCCCCCCCCCGCACCATCGAGAACGCTGAGTCTGTATAATGGGTTCTCCGTGTATGTGTAATGGGTTCTTCGTGTTAGTTAATGGGTTGCTCCACTGACGCGTGAGCTATGAATCCAAATTCGCCAGGAGGATTGTGAATGTGTCTCAAGGCAAAACCTCATACGCCTGGGGAGCAGCTTTTACACACAGAAAATACAGCAGCGTGAATTTCGACTTTACCAAATATATATATATGGAGGTAGTTGCCATCAGTGGGGCCATGCAACTTACCTCGGAGAAGAGAGAGTCTTTATGGAAGTGAATTGTACTGAAATAAAACCCTGCTACAACATCCGCACGAATGAAAACCTGCAATATTTAAGAGAGAGACAGACTGGGATACAGGAGAACTCATAAAACCGCATGCTTTATGTAGTTTAAATGAATGTGATCGAGGGCGTGAAATGAGACTGGGTGCTTTTGGAAGCGAAGCATTAATATATGTTTATTCATTACCTTCTTTTTTTATGACATTTGAAGCCCGTTCTACAGAATACATCACTTTTTGTCAGTTTTGACAGTAAAAAAATTGTTGCGATGACTGCCGAGCTGGTATGTAGGCATTCCGTAGGATGTGCAAATTCCGCTTATTTCTGTAAACAATTTTATATTGTCTGTAATATTTCTCGGCGTATTGTAAAATGATTTGAGTTGAGTTGAGAGATTTGGGAGGCTAAAAAACGAGGTCTTGAGAGCAAATGAGGGTGAAACGAGATGAGAATGTCGGAGCGCGGGAATGGAGGGGCGGAGGAAACGGGAGATCCCCGAGAAAACCAACGGACCAGAGGCATCGTCCGGCACGATTCCCACTCGGGAAAATTCGGGAGTTACCCGGCCCGGGATTGAGCCCGGTTCATCTTGGTGGGAAGCTAGCAGTCTAACCGTCAGGGAGCTGTCTCGTTCGGGGCAGAATAGCTCGCCACCTTCCTAGGAAGTGTGAATGACGCTTTTGAATAAAAATCGGTTTTGTAGCTTAAATTCCGGCTCCCAGACGAACAGCCGCCCTTCCACAAAAAAACTGTTAATTTTTATAACTTACATACTGTTTGTTAAATTGTAGTAGCCATTATAGAATTTAACGCCCTGGATGGCTGTACTGCTAAGTAGGATTAATGTAATAGATAATAATAAAACAAATCTAACCGCTCAGCCACCGCGGCCCCTGCAAAATTATACATCTTGCATACCAGTTTGTCAAGCTCGAGGAATTATTCGTCATAAAAATTCTGTTTTCTGCGACAAGGCCTTTAATTTACAATTGAAGAGAATACATACGCAACAGCAAGCGATTTATATATCACACATAACAAACAATCAAGCATATCGGTTGTAAGTGGTCAGTAATGTCGATACCATATAGTCGATTCCACGAAAATGTCGATTACGCATCGATACGTACCTCCCATAGTTTGCTGCCCATTTCCTATATATGTACGTGGCATTTCTGTTACTGCGAGAGTGACTTTTCAATATCCCTCTCTTTTCTATGCGACTAGTGGCCCCAACAGTACTGAAGGCGGCTTTAGAAAGTTGGTACGCAAGTAATACTTCAGCGCTCCTGGCGGCAGCTCGAGAAAGAGGGACGAATGCGAGAACTAAGCGGCGTTCAGCAAGTGAGGTCCTTAACGCCGATGGTGGCGAAGCGAGGTAGGGATGGGTCATGAACGGAACGCAATGGGGGGAGATACGGAAGAATGCAGAGAAAACACATCGACCACTGGCAACGTCCGCCACGTTTCCCGTATGTTAAAATCCTCCACCGAGAATCCGCAGATGTTCGCCGTAGTGAGAGACGAGAACTCCGACAATTTCGTCACGGTGGCCCTCATCTAAGCCCAAAAGTCGCTTGGCATAAAAGACACTTGACGTGAAAGCGACTTGGCTTAAAGTCTTTTGGCCTAAAAAAACGCTTGGACGAAAATTCACTTGACTTTGAAATGATGTGCCGCCTTTCCTGGCGCCACCCCTCTTTGTTTTGTAGGACGTGTGCTATTCTAGTGTTCCCTTGTGGGAATACTCCTCGTCTAATAATTTTGCAAAACCCGTATGTTGTTTCCAGTATCTATTTTGGTTATTAATATTTATCCTTTACTGTTACCTTAATTCTGTTAATAATTTTCGCCATTGTTTCGCGTTCGTATTTGTTTTGAATGTTTTAATGATATTTGCTTATCTATTTACATATGAAAAGACTTTTGCCCGAGTTAACTTTGTGTTCTTTCCTAAAGCACCCTTCGCTAGTGACAAAATATAAAACAAATCTTTGGTATGTAATATTTCACTATCGTAAATTGAAAGATTATTGCTATGTTAATCAATGATTTTAATCAAATATTTCTGTTAAGTTTTATCGGTTGTACACTTTTGTGTATAGGTTTAAATTTTGACATTGCCGATGGCAAGATTGGAGTAAATAATATTTTCCCGACATTAACAAACAATCATTAAATGTCGCATGAGTAATTTATTTCACGGAAATTTAAATTTATAAAACATTATTGTTGTGTTTAATAACCTAATTCAATCAAGAAAACATTTTTTTTTAAATTCGTGTTTATGGTTTGGTAAAATATCGCACTACCATGTATATCGATTGTGCGTGACTGTCCAGTATCGACAGTGTCTGGTTACGTCCTCGAAAAGTCCGCGTGGCTTCCTTCTCAACCTTTGCAATGGCGTGATCAATTGTTATATTTTGATAATCAGCAAGACTTCTATTCCTTGATGTTAAAATAAACGTTTAGACCACCGAGGGTAAGAGTTTCTGTTAGATAACCCCCCCCCCCCCCAAACACCGTGTGTTTTGTATAATGTTTCCCGTCCGTAACTTATGTTTTTTTGTCTTCTGTTCTCGTTTAGCGGTTCTCGTGGCGTTGCCCGAGTTCATCGTCGCTTTCGCCACCTTCCTTAGTATGAGTGCCTAGTCGTCCGAGCAGGAGAGCGACCAATTTGGTCCTGGTGTGGAGTTTATATTCCAGCCTGATGCTTGTTACTAACATCTGAGATATTCCTCTGCTCACGATGCCCTAAATTCTATCCTCGCCTAGTCCACAGGCTAATAATTTCAATTTTTTTTGCATGTGCTTATGCATGAGCATGGATCTGTTTGGTGAAAAAATAACTGGAAATTTAACTTATCCTTTTTGTCAGACAAGCCTGATTATTGGACATTCACTCTAATCTTCGTGATTTTAGAAATAATATATTTTTTTGATCCTGTAATTTTATTTTAGGAATATTGTCTCAAATAAAGTCGCCATGTTGGCTTAGTAAAAGTTTTAATTCGGCTCCTGCTGAGCTTCAGGTATTGTCACAGGTGGTCTTTTCACAGGGGATCGCCAATAATTAATCCTCTTTAAAGTTGTATAAAATAAAAAATAAAATGATATAATAACAATATAAGTTATTATATCATTTTATTTTTTATTTTTGTTATAAATATCGAAATTTTAATGATGTTTATTTTGTGTCAAGTAATAATTATGTGAGCAATTTGCTATGTTTGGTGAGGTAAATAAATGTTAAAGTTGTCATGCCCCGAGTTAGCTTGTGTGTTTTTCATAACCTTTCATTTACCTTCAGATGATTCTTTGATGCAGAGCTTTTATTTAGCTACTTGTAATTTATCAGTAAATTAAAAAATAACTGCCTTGCTCCAGAAGTACTATTTTGTTCTTCAGAGTGTGATAAGAAATAAATAATTATATATACAAAAGATCACATTGTAAAAATGTTGGAACCCAATGTGTAGGTTCGGCTTGGCTTTCACATATTTGTGGTAGGTATACATACTGGACGCAACAAGGTCCATGTGCTTTTCTTGTGTCGGAATTTTGGGGGGGGGGGGGGAGGCTTTTGGTTCTTGTGAGCATATTTATCCTACGCCAAAAGTGTCGGCACTGTCGGTAGGTTTAAAGTAAATTGACGTTACAATGTCGCTTGGTCTGAAAGTAATTTTAATACAAATGTCATGCATACTACCTATATACACTTAAGTTAGTCCGTACGACTTCCCAGCCTTAGACTTTCAAGTGTAATAATGCGTAGCTGGTCACTTTTTAAATTAACACTAAACATTAAAAAAAGTTCTGGGATACCAGCCTTGGTGTCTTAAGTGGAATATTTGTAGCTTTTCAGACCAACACTAAAAAAAAGGTTAATTTAAAAAGAGATTCTTCCAGTAATAGCATACAAAGAATATAAGCACTTCCTCGCCTATCTAGATTGAAATTAGTAGCGAATTATAATTGTATTGCGTGTATTAGAGAATTTGTAACAGATAACGAGCAAAGTAATTGGACACTGAACTTATTTTCATTATATTGTACGAACACCTGAAAAAGAACTGACGACATAAAAGTTATTTACTTTTCTAAAAATTTTCTGACATTTCTTTAGCACATAAGCTACTTGTTACTACTACGGTGGGAAAAACATTCAACGGGAGAAAAAGTAACGGCGTATGGTTTTATGAGTACTAAAAAGAGAACTGTTATACTCTCATAACATAATTGTTCATACTTAAAGTGTTGTTTTTCCATTGCGAGCATCAGTGGGATAGAAATGTTTAGTATACATCATACTACTATAATTTTGCTTTTTTGTTTTGTTTTCATATTTTCCATCTTGGTAAAGTTAGCTCCTTTCTAATATTAGAGCTACTATGGCGAGAAAAGTATCCATGTTAACAGGATAAAACAGATGATTATTATTATTTACTATATAATAAGGTATATACATACTCGTTAACTGTTTTTTTCTAAAATATTAATTCAATTTCGTGATTGGATATCGGTTTTTCATTACCATACGTTGTTTGTACCAGAAAAAACAAGACTCAGATATACATAATGTGCAGTCAAAGCTACGATATCAAAATAAGATACAAAAGTTACTCTTATTATGAAAAGGGAAGGACGAATTGCGTAATTAAGTTATCACATTTATTCTATCACAACTTTGTTACAGGATATGTGAAATATTTCTTCGCAATCCGATCTAATTAAGTAGATTTCTTTTGCCGCGTGCCAAAAAGCTATAAATAAAGCCCTAATTACCACAGATTATGAACTGTAATAAGTGTCAAAATATTGTAAAAATTAATGAAAGAAATATTTACACCGAAGATTCGTACATAAAAAATTATGATTATAATTCGCTTCACTTTATTCAACAACTTTAAAGTTGGATAAACAGTTGCAACTAACCGCGTCGTTGAGTGACACTATTCGAATACATACTACAATATTGCGATGCTTTGCCTGAGTTGTCGCTTGGGACATGACGTTCGAAATATTTCATGATTAATTGAATTAACTATCGTCACATCATATTTGTTTCTGACCTGTTTATTAAACCTTCACGAATGCATACCTACCACTCGTAAGATTTCAATTTTGTAGTCAACGTCAAAGTGTCGCATTAACGTACTTTGACGGAATGGACACCTGAGATGCAGCAGACTGTAATTATATTGTTGTTTGCGCATTCCGGTATAAGCATTCGTTGGTGGGGGAAAAAAAAGTGTGGAATACGGATACATTGCAGGTTGATATGTCAATGAATAATATATTCCCCGGAAATTTAATGTAACACAAAACACCAAACCCAGTTTTTTTTTCAAGAAATAATCTTATCAGTAACCGTTCTGCAGTCGTTAAGGAACGTTCATCAGTTAAACATTAAAAAAATTACCAAACAAGTAGTAGGACTATGGGAAGTCTTGGCCAAGGGGATCGGGGATAGGATTAGAATTCGGGGGAGCCGCCATGTTGTTACGTCACCCGTTTGCCATTTTTCCCCTTCTCTCTCAAAATTTCACTTTTCTCCTCAAAGAAAACCAAAAAACCCTTAAACTTTCCCTTTTCCCAAAAATTTCCCTTTTTCTCCTAAAATTTCCCTTTCGCCCTCAAAAAAAGTTAGACGCCCCCAAAAATGGTAGAAGCCCTCCTCATTCAGAAAAAAGCCCCTGAAATCCAATATTCGCCAGTTTAATTAATTTGAGGGGCTTCCTGAGGATCAAAAGAGCAGTGGCGGCCAAATTAGTTTTATAGACATACCCTATGCCAAATCGATACTAGATATACAGCATAGGAATCTGACCTAAGTATAAGCCATATTGCATCCATATTGTACGCAGATGACCTTTGAACTCGTCATTTGACCTTGAAAATGCAAATAACAAAAAAAAAAAATCCAAAATTAAAATTTTTTTTTTTTTGTAATAATGCAGACATTCACAAAATTTTTTATTAATAAAATAAATTAATTAAAAATTCCAAAAAAATTATTTTAAAAGTATATAAATTATTTTTTTAAACTTACATTTCCTAGCACCGCCATTAGTCACATTCATTCCATCCCTAGCAGGTCAATAACTCCCTCGTACCCACTCCCATAATCAGTGCTCATTGCGCCATCTTAATTTTCTTTCGTTATCATTTGTTTATACATTCCTGTAGACCACCATTTTGGTAGGCGACCGCTATCTTGGTAGGTGACTACTACCTTGGTGTACATCATCTTTCTGACATCTTGCAAGCCAACGCCCATACGCAATTATACTTTAAGCTGTGACCCATGACTCCAGACCCCTAACCCTGATATCAACCCAAGACATTTAAAACAAAAAACTGAGAAGATATATAAAAGTCAACAAGAATAATACATTACAGACTACCACCGCCATATTAGGTAAAGACTAACTCAACCTTGACCCCATGACCTTGAATGACCTTGAAAACAAAAACTCCAGAAAAATTCATAAAAGTCAACAATCATAATACGTTACAGACAACTGCCACCATGCAGACTATATTGAAGTTGGCCCATGACATTTAGTGACCTTCAAAACAAAAAACGCGAAATAAAATACATAAAAGACAACAAGCATAATACATTACAGACTGCAACCACAATATTAGATGCAGAGTAACTTGAGCTTGACCACATGACCTTGACTGACCTTGAAAACAAAAACTCGAGAAAAAATACATAAAAATCAGCAAGCATAATATATTACAGAATACCACCCCCATACTAGATGCAGAATACCCCGACCTTCACCCCATGACCTTGAATGACCTTTGAAAACAAAAACTCGGGGAAAAATTATAAAAAAATCTAGGAACATATAACATAAAACCCCCTTCCCTCGCTGCCCCCTCCACCATCCCCCAGTCCCCTACACACTTCTCCCTGCCTGGTGGCCAACACCTCATTCCACACCGCTCTTGCTCATCAGGCCTGCTTCAATCTTTTCCCTCCTCGCTCCAAATATTTTGCATCCAACCTGCTTAGAACGTATTACAATATTAGCCCACAATCTAATTTTTTTATACTTCATTTCAACATATACCTCTGTTGCCATATCATTGATTATGCACAAACAGTGATAGACCATTGCAGCAACTATTTAAGCAATAAGCTCACTTTTCATGTACTGAATATAATCTGCTTATATGCAACTCAAGAAAGTCTATGTGAACAAGCATCCAACCAGAACCCTTTTCCATATATTCTTGTTTTTCACAACAAAGTTTTTCTTTCAAGGTCTCTACAGACTCTGGAATGCTATCAATATTGTACAAAGCTTGATTGGCAGTCTTGAATACCCGCCACCTGATTCCTTCATCAAGAGGTTGAGGCTTTTCATAGGTACACTGCAGCTAAACGTTATACTTTATGGGACCTTCTTCGACTTCCTAAGTTAATTGATTGATTATCCTTTGATTAATGTGGCCTAGGTATGTACACATGTATTTCGTACCAGCAAAGGTATTTTCAATAACATAAGCTTTTAAAATGCCTTTGAATGCTGAATACTTTAGGTAGAATGCATTCGAATTGGTGTCACCGATAGCTAGTACAGGACATTTCTTAGCTCCAGGAACTCTACCTATAGTTGTTGATATGACTCTTCAGCTTACCACCTCGTTTGAACAGCTGTTTGCTCTTAACAAATTGTTGCATAACACAGGAAGGAACCTTCACACAAGTAGTTCTATCGTGCTTCCTCGCACCATGGCTGTAGGCAAATATCTTGTCACAGTAGCAGCAAGGTAACCTTGACGAAGTCGTCGATGGTGCTGCTATGGGCGGTCCACCCGAAGAGGTCGATGGCGCTGTCAATGTCATGTCTGATGTCGCTGATAACTGCACTGATATAGGTGACCCACCCGAATAAGTTGGTGGTGCTGTCGGCGTCATGCCTGAAGAAGTCGATGGCACTGCCATAGCTACCTATTAGCTCTGGAGTACCCTAAGACTTCGCAGATGCAGAGTAAGAATTTGATGTGAAGAGGCACAAGGTAGCCAAGATGATCCACCTTTTATGGGAACTACTGTAAAACTAAGATTCGCAGCTGACCTCCTTGCTGCTTATATACGAGAATACAAGACTTATGACCTCACTGATGTTGAACCTATTGTATTGCGAACACCAATCAGCCAATCAATGATGAGCTAATCACCAAGTTGTAACATGATTGCATCTGGCCAATCACGTGCAAGCACTGAGACATCAAGTGCATAAGTCAGTCTCTGGGTCCTCAGGAGGAGGAAGAGGAGGAGGAGGAGATTGTGAAGGTGGTAGAGGAGGAATTGGATGTGGATTTGGTGTAGGTGGTGGAGGCGGTGGTGGTGCTGGTAATGGTGGTTGTGGTTGTGGCAGTTGTGGTGGCGGTGACCGTGGTTGTGGTAGCGGTGTGATTATTGAAACAGTCGACAAATTGGAATGTTTTGAACTCCTTGGGTTGGTGTATGTGAGTCGGTTATGTTTGGGTGTGTATATGTGTTTGGGTGGATGTATGTTTGGGGAGGAGACATGTATATGTATTTGGGTGCACGTCTATATGATTAGGGTGTGTGTATATATGTATGGGGTGTGAGTATATGTGTGTAGGTGTGTTTGTCTGGATTTGTGTGTGAGAATGAGAGGGTATGTCTTGTGAGAAACTGACTCATTCTCATGGTGTCTCAGTACTTGCATGTGATTGGCCAGCTGCAGTCACGTGAGAACTTGGTGATTAGCTGGTCGGTGATTGGCTGATCGGTGTTTGCAATGTGATTGGTTCAATGTCAATATGACGTCATAGGTCTTGCATACCCGTATATAAGCAGCAAGAAGGTCAGCTGTGAATCTTAGTTTGACAGAAGCTCCCATGAAAGGTGGATCGTCCTGGCTAGCTTGTTCCTCTTTGCATCAAAGTCTTACTCTGCATCTGTGATGTGTTCGGGTACTCCAGAGCTAATGGTTAGCTATGGCAGTGCAATCTACTTCTTCGGGTGTGGTACCAGCAGTGCCACCGACTTCTTAAGGCATGATGCCGACAGCAACACCAACTTCTTCGGTGGGTCACCTATAGCAGTGCAGTTATGGGCGATGTCAGACATGACATTGACAGCGCCATCGACGAGTTCGTCAAGTCTTCGTTGCTGTTACTGTGACAAGATATTTGCCTACAGCCATGGTGCGATGAAGCACGAAATAACTACTTGTGCGAAGGGTCATGGGGTGAAGGTCAGGGTAGTCTATGGTGGGGGTGGTAGTCTATAATATATTATGCTTGCTGATATTATATGTATTTTTTCTCGAGTTTTTGTTTTCAAGGTTATTCAAGGTCATGTAGTCAAGGTTGAAGTAGTCTGCATCTAATATGGTGGTGGTAGTCTGTAATGTTTCATGCTTGTTGGCTTTTACATATATTTCTCGAGTTTTTGTTTTCAAGTTCTTGTGGTCAAGGTCAAGGTTAGGGGTCAGGGGTCATAAGTAACCAGTTAGAGTTCAATTACTAATGGACATCCAGTAATGTATAAACAATTGACGAACGAAAAATATAAAGATGGCGGAATGAGTATAGGTGAGGGGAGTGGGTACGAGGGAGTCATTCACCTGCTGGGGATAGAATGAATGTGACTAATGATGGTGTTAGGAAATTTAAGTTTAAAAATACTTTATATACTTTTAAAATAGTTTTTTTAAATAATTTTTAATAATTTAATTTTAACAATAACATTTTTGTGATTTGTTGCAATGTTTTGTATTTTTTCACTTTATAGGTCAAAGGTTAAGGTCAAAGGTAATCTGCATACAATCTGGTTGAAATATGGCTGATGCTTTTGTCTGAGTCCTGTTCTGTATACCTTGTATCGATTTGGCATAGGGTATGTCTATAAAACCAATATGGCCGCCATTGCTCTTTAGGTCCTCAGGAAGCCCCTCAAATTAAATTGCCAAAAATATGATTTCAGGGGCTTTTTTCTGCACGAGGGTGGCTTCCACTATTTCTGGGGGGGGGGGGGGGTGCAAATTTTGAGGGAAAAGAGGGAAATGTTTAGGGAAAAAGAGATTTTTTTTGGGGGGTGGGAAAGGGAAACTTTTAGAGTATTTTGGTCGCTTTTGAAGGAAAAAGGTAAATTTTGAGGGGGAAAGGGAAAAATGGCGGACGGGTAACTTAACAACATGGCGGCTCCCCAGAATCCTATCCCCGATCCCCTTGGCCTAGACTTCCCATAATCCTACTACTCAAGCATACCATGTTAACAGAGATTTGTGTGGCATTTTAAAAGTAATATTATTTTTCAAGTACACTTTGAAGGGCGCATACTTTCGTAAAGAAACGGGGTAGAAGAGTGTCTTACACATCGTTTTAACTGACATTTCTCATGACGAAAATGAAGATGCGATTTGTCGCTATTATTTTACTCATTCGTGGCACATGCCTATCGCATTGAAAATCGATGCTTGAGAGTCCGTAAATTCCAGGTAATTTGTGACTAGTCTGCCGGGGGAAGCCCAAGGAGAGGGGTACAAATGAAAATAACACCTTTCGGAAAGATACAAACGAGAACACAGTCGAAAATGGTATACCGGTCGAGGAGCTCCATCTCCGAAGAGTGCGAGCAAGTGGGAACGAAAACTGGCCCCCGAGCTCGTAAAAAGAAGAACCGGACGGCGAGTAACAAACGTCGCAGTGTTTCGTCCGGAGACCGATTAAATTCACATCGAGAACTAGGAATTTACTGCCTCTCCGACCCCGAAAGAATTACAAGCGTCCGCGGGGCTACAAGATCGGGCCGGCTCATTAACAAACAATAGTTGACGGCTCTCCTCGTTCTTTCGTCGTCCGGTTCGAAGGAAAAAAACCAGGAGGCATGGGCGGGAGCGAATGTCCGAGGACCCGGGGAGCAGTGTCCTCGAGATTTATAATTACTCTTGGGGCGGGTCAGCTCCCTGTGAGGTCGAACCCTGGAGCTCCAAAGGGCTGAAACGTAGTAAACGTGGTTGCTCGTTGACGAGGGGAGAAAGGGTTCGCTCCCGGAGCTTGTCCGTGTTGAGAAGGACACGAGCTCACGCCCGTGTCGCGGCTCCCGCGCTCCGTGTGCGGTCTGCCCCGGGTGTCGACAGCGACAATCGATTAATCGATTACCTGCGGCCGCTGTTCCCCTGTTCGTTCGGCTGGGCTACAAGCCGGCGGGTGAAAAAAAAATTCTCTTCTTCCTCTACCCGCATGGTAGGCTCGTTTATCGGACTACTATGTGACCTTTCAAGCTTGTTGACATTTACCGGCTTTCTGTTTCGTCGTATGTAATATGTAAATATAGGCTGTTCACGGTAAACTGAGCACGTCGTGTACTATTTCACCATACGTGATATTCACATTGGCGTGGGTCTGTCACTTTATTCATGCGTCGGTCAAGTAAAAATATGAAAATACAAAAAAAAGTAAATATTTTACATATTTACTTGTTAAAATTATATGAATTATAATTACAGAAATTAATATTAATAATTTCGGTAATTATAATTGTTTACCTAAAACCTTTAATTAAGGGTCAAGACATGGAGCTACTTTTCCTCCTTCGATGCTTATTTTACCGTGAACATCTATAGTCTAATTTTACTAACCATATAGAGAAAAATGAAATTCCGTTTAGCAGTTTGTTTGGGAGGTCTCCTAAGGAATTTATGATGTTTAAAAATCATGATAGAAACACATAGGGTAAGTATTCAAGTAATCATTTTTTATATATTGATTTTACATTCTCCAAGACGCGCAATATATCAATTTCTATTCCGTAAGCTTCAAGGTCGTTTCATATATTGGTCATTTACGACCTGGAGATTTCGTACTTTACAATCGTTTAAACGTTACCTATGAATTTTGCTAATATGGACTCCGTACTATAGCACTGGACATTTTGATGATCGCCAGAAAAAATAGTTCTTCCAAGGAAAAGCCATGTAGTTCTCTACAACGCCCTGTTAGGATATGAAAATAATTTGCTAGCTGTTTAGTTTCAGACATCTGTAACATTAATTGTATGTGTAACAACCCACATAAACAGTTAGTAATTTGCTCTCATCGATCGCGTGTGATAAAATGAACAGTGTATTCATCCCGTATAAACTTCAGACAATTTAATTGGTCAACTAAGTTGGCTTGGCGTAGCCTAAATTTCAATGATAAATGTCAAATAATGGTCATGGTGCAAGAATGTTAATTTCAAGATGACGTTTCTCTCTTCCTCTGAAGATGTTCGCTAATGTGGTTTGTTACATACGATTGTAAATTTTAACCAGTCTACTATGGTGAGGCTTAGTCTCCAGAAAGTCCATCTTAGCTGTTAACTTATGGCCTGGAATAAAACACCATTTCTTTCCCCAGATTAATTTTAATAACTGTTCTCGTGTAACACCGTACTTCACGCCTTCTCAAATGTACTGCTAAGTGTGAATAATTTAACTATTATTCGTAGCTACCGCACTTTATTTTATTGATTTATCTTGTAAGGAACCATATATTTCAATGTGGGTGGTAAGTAAATATTACACGTATTCCCGTGATACTGTTCACCCGGTAGCTCAGCAAACAATACATGCGTATTAATATGGACAGTAGCCGCGTTGGTTTAGTGGTTAGACTACTCGCCTCCCACCAAGATGAACCGGGTTCGATTCTCGTCGGGATCGTCCCCGGATTTTCGCACGCGGGAATCGTGCAGGACGACGCCGCTGATCAGCGGGTTTTATCGGAGATCTCCCGTTTCCCCAACCCTTGCATTCCAACGCTGCTCCATACTCACCTCGCTTCCCCTCGTAGGCTCTCAATACCTCGATGTTAAGAGCCTCCAAATATCTTCACTCACTCATACATACATGCAAACAGGTTTATTCATACGCTCGCGCACACACACATGCATCCATGGATACGTACATTTACTAATAAGTGCATACATAGGCCTACAGACAAGTAAGCACACTCATGTAAAATCATATATATATATATATATTAGCCTATATGTATAGGCTATTCACGGTAACATGCGCACTTTTGAAAGCTCTCTCATTTGGAACAATAGTCAATAAATATATTTTATTTCAGCCTTATACGTTAATTTCCGAGTGCGGTGGAATATACACTATGTTTATTACTTTCGTGGCCATATTTATTTAAAAAGTTGGTTAAAGGATAAAATATGGCTCAAAGGAAAAAGTAACTTAGGGCCTCAAAAGTGATAACTTTGCTGTAAACGGCCTATATACACAGTAAGTTATAGTTGCCAAACTCATTACATAGATACAATCCACGATGAAGAGAAGGTTCGCAGGTACATGTACACCCTATGTCTACTTATAAGCATAAACAGCTGCAATTTCCGAACCTTGTAAGATATGATTGCCAAGCTCATAACATAGGCATCACCCACGACTACAAGAAGGGTCGCAGGGGCAAGTATACCATATGTTTTAAAATAAGCATAGTCTGCAGGGGCATATTCTCTATGAATGCAATGTATGCAGTGCATGCTTTAATACAACTCAAACACGAACATATTTCTTAACCATGTACATCCCATTTTTCTTTTAATTAAAAATAAATGTTCTTTTTCTCGATACACATGGGACTGAGTTGCATGCCTCAAGATAATAGTTACTTAAAAAATAATGGCAAGGCACTGAGGCGAGGTGCGTGCAGTGCGTGTTTCTATAATCGATCATAATATTTCCCTGAAACACTGAGGCATAGCGCTGTGGTATTTTCAACCCTCGCTCAGCTGGTCTGACATCACAGCAATCTTGCACGAAATGTAGCAAAAGCATGCACAAGGTGACGTTGAATTCAGCATGCTAGCGAGTGAGTTTATATCTTTATATTGAATTTTTAGTGATTGATTGTTTGCATGTTCTACTGTTACATATGAATTAGTATTTTAAATTTAAACAGTAGTTTGGCCAGAAGAATGGTGACTGTTAAAGTGACATTGTAATAAGTTTATTTAATAAATCGTTTCTGTTAATGGTAGGGTAAATGTTACAATGAAAATAATTCTTGAAGATATAAAATTTAAAAAAGTAAATTATGTTTTGTGAACATTCAGAAGTAATTTTAAATTACTTTTAATTACATTTTTAAACAGACAAATATTTTTTTTAACAGGTTCTAATTTTTCTTGTGAATGAGAATAACCATAACAGCATTATCCCTAATTCAACTGATTGACTACTAGCGAATTGAATTGTTCTATGAATTTTGGGTGTTTAAAAGAATTTTAAACTTCTAATTTTGAATTATTTGATTTGACCAGTGAATCTTGCTATTTGACACCTGGATTTACGTTCTTTCTTTCTCTCATTAGAAAGATTAAAATGGTTTTCTTTAAAAATTGGCTATAATAGATTTTTTAAATTAATGCCCACACTAATACTGCATGATACCCTAGGTATAAATTTTTTTTATTTTCTTCATCATACACCCTGAAATATCTTGTCAATGATTTTATTAATTTAACATGTCACTAATGAATACATTTAGGGTTTAATTATGTTCGTGATATGAGTCGAGGTATTTGAGTGTTGTGATTTATATATTTTTGTATTACTTCAATACTTAAATTTTCTTCAGGATTGACAGTGTACAGATCTTACACTTTACTTAAACCTACGTGAGGGTTAATACCCTCATGTAAGAGAAGCTTTTGCGATCAAAGGAACCCAGATGAAGGTAAGAGTAAGAGGAAAAGGGCACTAAAGAACTAAAGACATTTCGAGCAACCTTTTTATTTTTACTTTGTTATTTATTATTATTAAATTCCTCTGTGTGAAGCGAATTGCCAAAGCAAGTTTCGTGTTGCATGCCTTGCCAAAATGTTCAGGATACGCCCCTGATAGTCGGCAAATAATTTCTGAAATGCATTTCATAAGATAGGTATCATCCACAACGACGAGAAGGATCGCAGGGGCAAGTATACCCTATGAGTACTTATAAGCAAAGTTGACTATAATTTCCGAACTACATGAGTTATATTTGCCAAATCAATAACATAGGGCATCATTCCATGACAATGAGAATCTGTTGCAGGGCCAAATATTCCCAATGTCTACTTATAAGTATAGTTGGCTGTATGTTTCGAACTGCATAAGCTACAGATGCAAAATTAATAACATAGGCATTATCCACAATGACAAGATGGTTGGCAGGGTAATTATATCCTATGTCTACTTATAAGCATAGTTGGCTGTAACTTCCGAACCATGTAAGATATAGATGTCAAATTCATAACAAAGGCATCATTATAATCATTGTTGTCTGTAAGTTCCAAACTATGTAATATGTAGTTGACAAATTCATTACATACGCATCACCCACGATGATGAGAAGTGTAGAAGAGTCAAGTGTACCATATGTATACTTATAAGTGTAGTTAGCTGTAAGTTCCGAACCACATATGATATTGCTACCAAATTGATAACATATTTTTATTATCTACAATGACGAGAAGGGTCGCAGGTCCAGAATAACCTACATCTACGTGTAAGCATATACGACTGTAGTTTCCGAACTGTGTAAGATAAAGTTGCGAAATTAATAAAATGAGCATCATCTACAACAATGAGAAGGATAACAGGACCAGGTATACTCTATATCTACTTATAAGCTTAAATTGCTGTAATTTCTGAACCACACAATTTATTGTTGTTAAATCCATAACATAGACATCATCCACGATGACGAGAAGGGTCTCGATCCAAGTATATCCTATGTCTACTTGTAAGAATAGTTGGCTGTAATGCCCGAAATGTGTATGAAATAGTTTGCAAATTCATAACACAGGCATCACACCAAACGACAGGAAGGGTTGCAAGGCTAAGTGTACATAATGTCACTTATAAGCATGGTTGGCTTTAATATCTGAACCATGTAAGATATAGTACTAAATTCATAACAGAGGCATCACCCACAACGACGAGAAGTGTCGCAGGGTCAACTATAACCTACATCTACTTATAAGCACATACAACTGGAATTTCGGAACTGTGTAAGATAAGTTTGGCAAATTAATAACATGAACATCATCCATAATGATGAAAGGATCACAAGATAATGTATACCCTATATCTAGAGACCTGCAATTTCACATTATTTTCTGCTACCAGACTAAAACTCACCATTCTATACATATTTCAGCCGATTCCATTTGTTCATTGGCTTCTGCAGTAGCGAGGACACAAATTTCCTTTTGACTTGGTCATCATCTTGTTAGTTGCTTGCTTTGGTCCAAAGTTGCCCAGGGTGACCAAACAAACTCTAGCCCAATAAAAAAAAACACAATATAAAACCACACATATATCAAGTATAGTCTGTCTTGAAATAATAACGCAAAATTTGCAGAGTCCCTAACTTTATATAAATATTAGCAGACTTGGCTGTAATTTTTGAATCATGTAATATATAGTTGCCTAATTCATAACATAGACATCATTCACTATGGTGAAAAGGGTCGCATGGCCAAGTATATCCTATGTCTACTTATGACCATAGTTGGCTGCAATTTCCGAACCACATAATATATAGTTTCTAAATTCATAACATAGACATAATCCATGACTACAAGAAGGATCGAAGGGCCAAGTATGCCTCATGTCTACTTGTAAGCATAGTTGACTGTTATTTCCAAACTATGTAAGATGTAGTTGCCAAATTCATAACATAGGTATCATCTATGACGACAAAAAGAGCAGTTGGGTCAAGTATGCTATATGTTTACTTATAAACATAGTCAGCTGTTACTTCCATACTGTTTAAGATATAGCTGTCAAATTCGTAACACATGCCTCACCTCTGACGATGATAAGGGTCGCAGGGCCAATTAGGCAGTCGATATTATCTGTAGGAAATCAATTTCTTCATTTATTTTTGGTCCTTTGCTTATAAAACTACATTTATCAGCTGTCTTGTTGGTGCCTCATATAATAAATCAAAATATAATACAAGTTAATGTATTGACAAACAAAAGGGTAACTCTCACACAAAATGACGCCTGTGTTTTACTCTTCATATTCATGTCTTTATACACCTCTGTGTTTGCACTGTCATGTGACGGGTAACGAAAGTAAACAGCATCAGACGATTTCTCGCTCGGTTTGGGCATTTAGCGTGCCTCTCCTATGCCACAGAGTTTATTCCTGATTGCCCATGTGTTTGTAGCCCTAAAATTCGTCACATGATCAGTTGAGAAACTTATTGCACTTTCGGACACGCCTTATAGTCTCCTCCCTTTTAAAACAGATGTCCTCTGACAACACACACATTTAGCAAACCTTGGGTCCCCATTCGACTCTGGACATGCGTACCTTCTATATCACAGGCATATACAACCAATTTAATTCACATTATTGTGTAGAAATTTCTCGCCAGAGCCAGAAGGTTCAAGGAAGTGAAACGCCATTCTGTAGAGATGTCTCACCACAGCCAATAGGTTTGGGAGAGAGCCATAGGCCTTATTGAGGTGGCAGGTTTATCCGCCGCTGAAGCAGGCCGATGTTACGGTGTTCCAGAGAGCATTGCGAGTCGATGGTTATCACAGTTCCGGAACATGGGTGACATGATGTGTCGTGGAGGAACAGGTTCATGGAAGGTGTTGACTGCAGCCGAGGACAATAGTCTTATTACCCAGGTACAGTTGACTTCTTTCAAGTGCGCCAGTCAGCCAAAATGTGCTACACACTTTCCTGGTAGCTCGAGTATCATTCTGATGTGCTTGATGGTGATGGGACTGATATCCCGGCGTGCTTCAAGGGAACAAAGTCTCAGCGATGAGCACAGGATTTATCGACTCGCGTTTGCTTAAGAAAACATTGACTTTGGCTGGTAAGGTGTTGTCTTCTCCGACGAGTGTGTGTTTTCCTCGGCTAATGCGTGTCTTCAGACCTAGTGGGTCCTGACACAATCCGGAATATGTGACCGAGTGCTCGCACTATGGTCATACATCCATTGCGTGTTGGGGATGAATGAGTGTGCGCAGGATAGGCGTGTTGCACAGAACCGATGATCGAGGTCCGAGTACATGCGGCCTCAATGCTGAGCAATATTAGCATATTATAGAGAATATCATGATTCCTGTGGTGCGAGTTTTTTATACCAATGGTGTGCTGTGCTTCCAGCAGGGCCATTCTCCGATACACACTTCTTAGACGGTTCAAGAATGGTTCGCAAGGAAAGACCGACTAGAGCTCTTAGATTGGCCGCCTTAGAGTGCCGACTGAAATCCAATTTAGAATTTTTGGTCGGAGACGAAACTCACGATGGCAGCAAACTGGACTGATCCACAGCCAGCAAATAAAGATGCTCTCTTGGGAGCTAGTAGCGGATGCCTGGGATTTAGTAGCTAGTCCCGAACATCATGCTTCTTCTCTGGTCGCCTCTCTACCACGACGACTGCGGAAGGTGGTTGAGAATGAGGGATACTGGTCCTCGTATTGAGGTTACAACATCGGCCCTTTTCAGGGCCAAATTAACACTCATGTAAAAAATGTGACACAAAAAACCAATGGTACACCACATGGCATAATGACCAAATTGACATACAAACTAAAAGTGCCAGATGGTTCCGAACCCGAAACAGAAGGCATCAGACCCATACACGGAAGACCATCGTTGTTTGTTACATGTGTTTTTCATATGGATGCAAACAAATGCTTACAAATAAAATACATTACATGATACTGTAACATTTTGTATTACAACCAAACAAAATAATATAATCAGTAGGAATGAAATTCAAGGTCAAACTCCAGAAACCTAATGTTATTGTGTGAAGGGAAATGCCATTTATTCGGCAAGTTCGACAACCATGCCCACATAGCTATCAGTAGACAGCTGACAGCAAGGACTTACAACACAATCTCATTCCGGTTCAAGTTCAAGTCCGGCCTTTACTGATATTTATTTGTCCAATTCTGTATTTCATTCCATGGTGAATTGAAACAACATTGAACTATTTCTCAAACTGTTTTTTTTTTTACTGCACGATTTCACTCAGTCTGTTATTTTCAGTCTGACGAATAAAGTTCTAATTCAAGTCATGAATTGCATGAACTTTAAGAAAATGTGCGATTTCATTTCCAGTTCACTGCAGAGGAAAAATTAAAGAACTGTTTCTCGAAGTATATCTCGTACTTCCTTATGTCCGACATTTTCGATTCAAGGTAGACAATTCCAAATCATGTTCACGGCCTACCTTGAACTAAAATTATGTTCACAGTTGCATTTCTAGTTCATTGATGTGTAAATATGAATTACCTGTATCTCGAAGTATATCTCGTACTTCCTTGTGTTATTCCAGCATGTATAATTAGAAGTGGAAAATTCCATTGTATGTTTACTACCTGCCTTGAACTAAAAAAAAGTGTTTCATTGTTCATTTCCAGTCCAGTAAAGAGGAAACACTAAAGAACTGTACCTCGAACTGTATTTCGTACTTCTTTATTTTGTTCCTTTCCTACATTTTTAATCTGAGTATATCAAAGGCTAGCTAATATTCACAGACTCATACAAATATATGATAAGTTCTGGTGCAAGATTCAGGATTTTTCATCGTGGAGTTAATTATGGGAATTGTGCCTGTTGGTATTCTCGGGGATCTCCCGTGTCCCCCACCCTTGCGTTCCGACGCTGCTAAATTCTCAATTCATTTCGCCCTTATATTTTCTCAAGAACTCGATGTTAAGAGACACCCAGATGTCTCAACTCAACTACAGCGGCCATTTTTAATATTCTTAACCATGAAAGGTAGCCATGGTCGTGATCCACCGATTATTACCGCAAGCCGGTGACCATATGTGTTTTATAAGCACAGGGTTTACAAACTTGAAAAACTGTGTTTACCAGCCGATTTAAATGTTCTCATTTATTCGACAGCGTACTTACATGTATAACATACACGATGTAGACGTGCTATACATGATTATTCAATATACATAATCAATTTATCATTGCAAGTATTTAGTATAGATGGAATTAATTTGTTTTCATTTAGAAGTGTACAAACGAGTAAAACAAATGCGATGAGAACATTGCGCTAACATTGCTTACTGAATTATAATTTAAATTAGTTTGGTTTGGTTTTTAATAGAGAAACAACGGACAGACTAACTCACTGATATATTCTGCCACACACAGCTGCATTATGCACTTCAAACGTGTCGAATGGTGTGACTAGTTGGCTACAGAATGATAAAAGGTTGCAAAGGGAAAGAAACTACTGGGAAACGAGACAACCCATTGTTTCATTGCATTATAAAAATAAATAATACCCTGAAATTCCAAACATTCTTGTAGAAAGTCGTGTAATCTAGTGATTTAGAGAATAGAAAGCTTTAATAAACCGATCGAGATTAGGCCACCCATAAAATGTGGCCGACAAAGCAACACAAGCAAGTGGATTTATTCTCTTTAAATTGATGTACTATGTAATTAAAACACTCATATCTCGCGAACTATTAACCCAATTTGAGTGACCGATAACTACTTGGATTCCCCTTACAATTCTCTACGAAATGAGATGTAAATTGATACGATTTAGTGAGTAGTTGTCTAAGCATTTAACCAAAATTCTCAAAAACGAACTTATAATAGCAGTACAATTTGTAACACCTTCATTAACTGGAAACACATTTCAATAGAAAGAGATCTTCCGAAAGTATAGTAATATGCAATCTTAATTGCACCTAGTGACAAAATGGAGACAAGAGAAACGAAAATGAAATTATGGATGTCTGGTGGGAAACCTCTATGATAATTATCAAGAATGATCAAGAAAGATGCAAAAGTTAAGTCTTCTGCATTATCCACGAATATGCAAGAACAGTTTGGAAAACAAGTAACACCAAGAACAATAAAACTATTAACACATAGCACTGAGAAACGGGGTTTAGGAACCTAGTTGTATAGCCGAATAGCGAATGTTTTACTTATGACGGTAATGTATTTACATTTTTGTATGATAACTACATTTATATCTGTGAATTGCAATTATAATTGTTTGTTCCTAGAGTATATAAAATATTCCCCCACACAAATTTGCCTTGCCGTGGCATAAAACTGAAACTGAAATTGAACAGGAAGATGTCGCCTTGATTACATCTTTTTGTCAAGCCTTCACTTTGAGCCCAGTGCTACACTCATAATTCGGATCAGTGGTAAACCATTGATTCGCAGTGAAATTCAACCACTCGAATCAGTACAAATGGCTTCACTTAAAATCAGTGGAAAACCACTGATTGTTTTAGTGAAAAACTTCCACTTATTGAAGTAGTACATTCGGTCGTCAACTATTCACTCAGTTATATTGTTTCACGTGACGTGAAACAATTTAACTGAGTGAATAGTTGACGACCGAATGCAGTGGAGAATTGAATATTGATTTTACTGAATTTAGCCAAAAAAAAAGTACGTGAAATAAACATACTTACGATAGTTTAGTATTTATATTGCGCGATGTACTGTAATTTAAAGAAGTAAAATCAATATTGGAGGTGACCGGGATTGAACTCATACACCATTTCCATTCCGCTTTTAGGCCGTTACCTTATCATCTGCATTACCAAGTTAAGTTATAAATGAGATCAAAACATATGTCTTATACTTCTTATCGAAATCGTTAATATTTAAACTGTATGCCCTTACTTTTTGTGTGTGGTTATATTGGTACTGTTAGTATTTTTAAAATGAATACTATGTATGGATGCACTCTCCTCACCACATTATATACAGATTAAACCATCAAACAGAGCGCTTTGATGATTACATGAAAACGAAGTGAAAGAGGTAAAAGCGCAATGAAAGGCTGAATGTCCATATTACCTCGTGAAAGGGTGATTTGAAAGAAGAAACACTTTTAGACAGTATTTTGTTTTGGGTTTATTAGCTTTTTCGTTGTTGTTTCACTTGATACACGTTGTTAAACGGGCATTTTTAAACGTTGTTTCACGGCCATTTCTACACGCTGTTTAACTGATCCATCAGTCAAAAAACCAAACACTAAAAAAACAGTGAAAAAAGTGACTGATGAATCAGTGGAAAACATCACTGAATTAATACGTGAAGCAAATCTGGCATGTTTTCACTGATTCATCAGTTAAATTTACTGAAGCGACCGTTGAATCAGCCAGGTACTGATGACTGATTGTAACAGTGACATTCTCCCTGATTCCGATTTAGAGTGTATTACAGCGTTTGGATGGTCTAGGCTATTCACGGTAAAATGAGCACTTCTGAATGCTCTGCTTAAGATCTACGTGTATGCGTGATGTGTATTCTTCCTCCTTATGTAATATTAACATTGTAATGGGTCTCATCACTTTATTCATGCGTCGGTCAAGTGAAACACTTAAATTATTAGAAAAGATAATATTTTACCATTATGCTCATTTTTACACTTCGATGCATAAAAAAAACAGAAATAGTTTAAATGATCAGAAATGGTAAACTAAAACTTTTTATTCGATGTTAAGATATGGAATTACTTCCCAGTAAACATGGAAAATACGGGCCAGAATAGGGCCGGTAAAAGTTAGCCGACAAACTGTGGACAGCCGATACAGACCCGCCTCTTATGCCGGAAGCGGCCCGATGGAAATATGGACTGTCTGCTAACTGTTGGCCAACAGTGTCGGGCCTGCAAAGGCTGAATGTCGCTACGATGCCTAGCCTGCGATGGCTGAATGTCGTTACGATGCTGTGCCTGCGATGGCTGAATGTCGTTACGATGCCGTGCCTTTTACGACTGGGTGTCATTACGATGCCGGACCTACGTTGGCTGGATGTCGTTATGATGCCGGGTCTGCAATGGCTGGATGTCGTTACAATGCCGGGTCTGCAATGGCTGGATGTCATTGCGATGCCTGGCATGCAGCGGCATGATGTCCAGAAACAAGCAGTATAACAATGAAAAAAACCTTATCTTTTCGATTAAAAATTTTAGTAATAGTAATTTCTCCTTTATATTTATTCATTTCATTGACTTGTCAACACATTATATGATATTATAATGTTTTGCTTTCCAAGCGCGGGACTCGACCCTAAGACCCTTGCTTTAAAAGTCCAGCATGGCAACTTATACACCATGGTGTTAGTTGCTGATATACTCCAGTAATTTAAAATATATCATGGCACAAGTTGTTATAAAGGAGAACATATATTTAATGGAAATTTATCAAATGCTTTTAAAAAGCAGATTATTTAGAAACTATTTTTTCAGAGGCTTGCAAACCAAATAGTTTTTGTTAGTTTTTAATATATCTGTCGGATGGTTGTACCAATGAAAAAAAAAATGTCAAAGTCAACAAATGCCATGGGCTACCACGTGACACATATATAATCACGAAAAAAAAAAAACATGCTAACGGTTAACACGCAGTCTCAAAAAATGCATCATGCCATTAACTGCTAGCTAACATCTTGCCTATTCAAAACACTTTCCAAAAGTTTGTCGGCAAAAAGACATCAAATCTTTAATTTATATTCTTTATTGTGATAAAAAGCCTTGCCTCGAAAATATTACCGTGCCAGAATAAATAAGATCATGGCCATCTTACCGAAAAGACAAAGATCCTGTATGGGACTCGGCTCAGAAACATTTTTAAGATGTTTGCAACACGTTTGCTCTGCGATATCATGCCAACATTTTCGATGATATCCACTTGTTATCCTAAAAAATACAGCGGGCCATTGTCTTTTTTTTTAAAACAGTTTGCAATCTGTCTCAAAAACGACATCTTGCCATTGTCAGATGGCTACCTTCCGGCATTGAAACGACAGTTACCGACAGTACAGGTATCGGGCCAACAATTTGCCGACACTTTGCCGACACTTTGTGTTTGCTGGGTTTCGAGTCATCGTTTCCAATTTTATTAGACGCATGTCCCTCAGGGCGCCCGTTAAAATATATGCAGGTAGGAGCAGTGACTTTTTCTAAGGTTAATTTCAAAAGTGCTCACTTTATCATGAACACACGTTAAAATTAATGGAGCTCCAAAGAGCATCAGTATGACTTCAATACCAGTTAAATATGCCC
This sequence comes from Dryococelus australis, assembly GCA_029891345.1. NCBI lineage: Eukaryota > Metazoa > Arthropoda > Insecta > Phasmatodea > Phasmatidae > Dryococelus > Dryococelus australis. The sequence continues at coordinate 52,660,383 of CM056999.1, forward strand.
AGGCAGCGCGCCAGTGTAGTGAATCTGCCGTTCGCCACTGCCGACCGCCGCAGCAGACACGGCTATGAAGTGTTAGTAGTGAAAGCACCGTTGCCACGTTGACAGATGGTCAGGCGGAATGATGTGGGGGGGGGGGGGGGGAGTGTCGCTAGAACGTTGAACATCGTCCTCTGCTTTTGTTGCTATAGTACTCAAGTGTCGCGTCTCCTACGAATGTTTCTGCCATAGAATTATTTTCATCTCAAATAGGAGCGCAAAAAATAAAATCAAGGAATGTGAGAACCTGTAAAAGATATGAAGATCAATAATAAAATCAATACCTTTTGCTGTGAGTAATTATGGTCTCCATTTAATTTTGAGCGTTAAAATTTAACAACCATAATCACACAGTGCCGGAACAACAGAAAGTCGTCAATTTACAGATACATATAAACATGGTGACTATCTTTTGTGGTGTGAGTAAATTCAATGCCTTCAAAAATAGCATATTTTAATTTCATGCAAAAACCAACTTGTAAAGTATGGCATTGGAACAATAAAAGTATTGGTTAGTGAAACTTTGACACAACGAAACTAAACGTTGTTTAGAATCAATTGGATACAACGTAAGTTTAGCCTGTGAACAAGTGAAGCACGTAAAGAAAAACCGATATGGTATTATTCTAGAGAAACGGAGCTACCTGTAATACTACACACGCCATCGGCAATATCCACCACCGTTCTCTTGCCAGTATTCGGACCGTGTTCATGTGTGTGCGAGATTCAGATGCAATGCCGTGGGACGGGCTGGTGCACTTATCATTAAAACACCACATCCCCTTCTTGAACAACCACAGAAAGAGCAGATAATAATAAAATATATTTCAATCTGGATAATGACCTTGAATAAAATGATTTATTTAAATTTCTGAATCTTTATATAGTTGGAAAATATTTTTCATATTAACCACTGAAATAATAATACAAGTTAGTATTGCAAACCCTTTTCGTTTAAAATCTCAATTCTTTGGTAGGAAAGGAAATTAATTAGAGAAACTTAATTTTAATTGCAATTGTTTCTTTTAACATACATTTTTCTATAGGCCTACGACAAATTTAACCACCAGCAATATGAACACATTATATTCTGCAGTTTTATGTTAACATCATTAGTAGCCAAAAGTAATGATAACTATTATTTTTATAGACCATGACATAACACATGTAAAACAGAGGGCTACATTTAACATCTGACAATAGCGTGATCAGGGTTGCCACAGGTCTGGAAAACAGGGAAATTTCAGGTAATTTAAAAGCTGTCAGGGAAATCAGGGAAATGTCAGGGAATTTCAAACAAGTTAGCTAAATGTCAGGGGATTGTGGTATGCATGATATATTTGTCAGTTATTTCATCAATCGTGCACCGCTGCATCATCGTATAAAATTATTTTAATGTTTGTGGACTAAATGATTAGGCATTTTTCTTTGCAGTCTGTGTAGTGATTTTGTAAGATCAGAGAAGTATTTTCGTTTAAAAGTGTGTTATAAAGGAAAGTACAGAAACAAAAATGTTAGAAAAAGGTCAAGGAAAAAATATTATCTTTGTCTGGAAATCAGGGAGATGTCAGGGAATTTTCCAATGGCAACCCTGGTGATGTAAAACTGCACAGTATTATGTACTGTCAAGCAGTACCACAATCTGTCACTATAATACATTTGTCACCATTAAAATGTTCACTATTTTAGATATTGTAAACAAAGTGTTTGAGATAAATGTACATGAAGTGAATGTGCGTATTGAGTAATCGACAATTAAAAATTAAAGCCGGTGACATACCGAGAAACTCTTTCACAAAATTTTTCTGGGGATAAACTTCTTAAATAAGTTTTTATATGTATTTCGTTCCAAAGTGATAGCTGCTTACCAAATGTAGGTTAAAAGCTAACTATTCACCTATAGCTAAACTTACAGTTATGTGCAGCTCTACTGATCCTTTATATTCGTTATTTGTCTATACCGTCTGAAATGAAATTAATTTCTCTGGCCCTAGTCATGAAGGGATCTCGCCATCTAAAATTTCCGGCAATTTAGTGTATATTAATAATAATATTTACGCGTTAGGAGATGTAATATTTAATCCTATAATTTATTGTCATGTTCTATACCTTCCACAAATAGGTCTTCATTCAAGAATACGACGAAGTTGTGTCATTTCCTGGCTGCAGTTCGAAAGTAACCCTGCATCTGGAAGTCAGTCTAACAGTCTTTTTTTCTTGGCTCAGTTTTTTTTTTTTTTGCTACTGCAAGGCAAATGTTATCATCCCATTCACTAGTGACAAATTAAGAAAATTTATTCACCGATTTTTTTAAAACACTAGATTTCCCAAAGTCTGTCGTCTCCTACAATCCCACAAGTACTTGCTGCTGCTAAATTTGTCTGGAATAAAAGCGACTGTCGTAGAGGGTAGATTTTTTTCGTTTGATTACATTCCCGGAAATTGTCGCTGTTAGCCTGTACAACCGCGATGTTGTACAGAATTAATTGTCTACAGAATTTGTCTATAACTGAGCACGATTGCGTTGAGGAATTACTTAGCCTTGAAGATTTGCAATTTCTTCCTTACACATAGTTTTCATACATGTCATAGTTGTCACGATCAAATGGAGTACACTGTTGTGCATAGTTTGTATCTCGTTGTTGTTGCGTACACATGTCGTCTTTTAGTTGTGAATATATAATTTCGATTAATATGTCGTATCACTGAATCAGCTGAAATGTATGAGAATCACGGGTTTCATTACAAGTTTCTACAAAATGCCAAATCGCAACGCAGATATCAGTACAGAAGAAGAATTAAAATAATATATAGAACATTTGTTTTATCCATTTGAAGAAAAACAAAATACAATCTACATTAATGTTCGTTGAAATACGGTTTATTTTACCCCAAATTAACCTACTCTGATCTAAAACTCGGTACTACTTTTCATTTTCGTATATAGTAACTTAGTACACTCACGCATAATTATAAAAACACGTAAATATATTATTTAGAGAAAAAATTTTAAACCAAGTAATGATTTTTCAAACATTTAAACTAAACACAAATATGACACTATCTATAAAAAAATTCAAAACTACGCCATAATTAACATCAGAATGCCATAAAATTGTTTTACCTTAATTTACCCTGTCAAGTTTAAAACTCTAGAAGGAGTACTGTATGAATGCCCAAGCTTGCATCGCTTATAAAAGTAATACACGGATTTTCTTACATAAAATTCTGCTTCCTGTTAACACTTTATTCACTTTCTGATGCTGCCTTCATCTGCAAGATGCTTCTCCAAACATTACATGCATTGGAATAAAACAATACTATGTACAATGCATATAAATCGTCAGAAAAGTAAATATTATCTCCGAAGGTTAAAATGGTAATCTTAACTTACATAGTATTTTTTTGTGTGAATACAGTAATCTGTATCATCCGTCGTGCTTGTAATATAGCGTAACACGAATAGACATTAACTCCCGAGTGCGGTGGAATATACACACTGTGTTTATTATTTAGATGGAAATATTTATTTTAAATGGTGGTTAAAGGATAAAAAAGTTCTGAAATAAAAAGTAACTAGGGCCTTGAAAGTGCTCACTTTACCGCGAACACCCTATAGCGCTGAATTCCCTGTGTGAATATTTTTACGTTCCAAATATGTTTTGACAATTGTTAGACTTTGCTTTTTTTCATGCAGGTTCTTAATGTCACTCCGTGTATTTCCCTATGTGACATAGCTCTGCAATGGCGTGTGTCCCAAGTAATTTTTCATTGAATCACCTACCCCTATTCCAAACATCGTTCAAATAACATCAGGTCGTGCGTTGTTCTTCAGCGAGATCTGTTCCAGAACGAAACTTCTTACTTCAGTTCTTCACTGTCTTATGCCCGGTTGCACCACCGCGGTTCGAAACTCGATCCTAGATTGGATCTAAGATCGAGACAGAAAACTGTTGCACTATTCGAATTCAGCGCTGGACTGAAGATCGAGATGAATTTCATTTCGAACCGCCGAAATTGGTGGTTCAAAATATCGATCCGAGATCAGCAGCCACCGTTGAAAAATGTAAGTTGAAAATACGCCAACTACGTTCGACTGTTTTCTTGGGAAATTAAAACAACTTTATACGCACTTGAACATTATTCAGTAAAATTCGCACATATAGTTCTATCTATAGTGAAAAATACGCCTACTTCCATGACGTAATGTATTACGAACCAATAGAAAAATCTGTCTCGTTCTTAATCTCGATCGATCACTTTGGAACCAAGATCGACGAATCGGAGATCCTGAATCACGAGATTTCGCTGGTGCAACAATCTTACATTGAAACCAAGCTCAAACTGGCTCCTGATTCGGAACTAGGATCATTCGATCTCGGATCGGGGAAGACGTTGGTGCAAAAGGGCATCAGTCGATATACTCTCGTCGCCGTAAAGTGGCCATCAGGCGGTGGATGTCCACTGGTCGAGCACTCTCCCCTCTGCACACAGGAGATGTATCTCATTTCACTATTCTTCTCTGGCGACGACCCCCAACGTCATATCCACTTTCCTAACATACGGCATGCCATTTCGTGGCAGGCACTTCACATATACGCCGGTGTCCTGCCGCAGAAATAAAGTGTAACACTCGTAGCTGCTTTTTTTTTTTTTTTGCAAAAGAAATATGCCTCATCTTGAACATACATACCTTTTCATTTCAGCTGATGCATATTTGTTATAGGTTATTCGTAGTATCTTCACACCCTTTGGAATCAAACCTTTGAAAAATCACCCCAAGTGTGACGTGTTTGGATTTTTACAAAATTGTGACATATATCGCAAGCGTTTTACAACTTTTATTAACATAAAAGAATTTTATTTTTGGGTAAATCGAATTTTTCCTTATATTTTATTTATAAATCACAGTGTTTCATTTACAGTTAATACGATTAAACGTAGAGAGAAAATAAAGGTGTGTTGCTAATGCCTAGTAAGAAATAGTTCTTATGCAAAATATTATTAAAGTGAGTGAGCTCGAATGCGATGCATTATCGTTTTGAGGTAATGTTCTAAACTTGGTTAAGCTTTGTTTGCCTGAGGCGGAGGAATAGCCTAGAAGGAGAACTTCAGCAAGACTTCGTAGAAGTTGGAAGTATCCATGAATGGGCCGATCCGACAGCCGCTCCTGACATCTGTAATCAGACACGCTTAATGATTGAGAAGAACATTACCTCTTTGATACGTGATCAGGTTAGGTATTGTGAAAGAAATGTAAAGAGGTTACTAATTTGGCCGTATACTATATATATTGAGCTGATTGCGCATTTAGAAATTATTCTTGCCAGTTTACTTGCCCGACTCCTTACTCACTGCGTTCTATGTAGTTACATTTATTCCGAAAATTCTTTGCCATATATTCCACAAATCGTCATCGACCCTCCAATTTTTTCGTTATAATTGCAATGATATTTAGTTAAAGATATACTCTCATTTCTGATCTGTATGCTAAGGATTAGACAGTATATAAAATTCAATATGCATGACGTCTTTTTCTGTCGTTATCACCCGCATTATTCTTAACCTGGCGTGTGTGCATATATATGCAAACATATATATGCACACACACTTGAGTGTTAGCACACACTCATTGTCATGGTCATCTCATGACGAAATTTACTCTGTGATAAGGGAATTTAAATGTAAAGATTTTCAGAGGACTTTTTTTTGCAAATAAACGAGTATTTTTGTGTGGAAGAGCTTGCATTTAATATTTAAAATGCATATGTTTGACTGATTCAGTTCCTACAAATTGGGGGGGGGGGGGGAGAACCGACGCGTATAGTGACAAACATGCAGGAAATATGAGAGAATACGTGTTCGTATTGTAGTTCAGTAAGAAATGGGACAGAGCTCTCAAGGGAGAAATATTTGACCGGTTACATCAAGAAGGATATCATTGGTATAAAATTACTTAAATGTTCACTTAATATTTCAGTGTTTCCCCACCTGAGATCCACATAACTGGATGTCATTCGAATTAAGGGGATCCATGAAATCTTTTCCAAACCAAGATATTTTAACGCAGCTATTGTTAGAATTCAGTAGTAGTTGCAACAAGTTACTATAGACATGTAATTTCTTAACTGTCGTAAATAGAAATGCGATACTCTTCGATATACTCATATTCCAAAATTTACTTACAACTCATAGAATGTTAGAAAACACTGTCCCGGATTATTGTTGGGGGCTTAGCTTTAGCTCCAATTCGTGATACTAACTATAATAATAATTTTTATTACTTCAGTTGCCATTAACAAGACTAAGGGTGGGTAAACAAGAAATACAACGCATTTCGTCATTCCGTTCCAAAACAAAGTCACATTGCTTGTATCGCACCTGTATTTAGTTAAAGACTTCACGACAAAGTGAGCGCTTTCGAAATCAACTCTCTCTGCCTTTTATCCTGTCTCTGTCTTTTAAAGGACGCACCGAGTGACATGTGCCTAGTAAAGTTGACAATGATGGATGGAAAGTAGTTCCAAATTTTAATGTCGAATAAAAGTTGTTAGGTAACCATTTGTGACGGCTTAAATTATTTATTTTGCTTTCTGTTCTTTAATGCATCGAAGTATAAACACTACTATAGTTGTAACATATTTATTTTCCTAATAATTCCCGAGCTTCACCTGACCGACGCATGAATAAAGTGATGAAGCCCATGCCAATGTTAATTTTATATAAGGCGGAAGAATACATAACGCGCATACAGGTATATTATAAGCAGGACTTTCAAGAGTGCTCATTTTACCGTGAACTACCTATAGTAAAATTGGTTTTGGCTGTGTTGGGGACACGGCAGTTTGTATTTTGCGTGAATACATCTACGTTGACGCGCTCGGACGCCTTGGTTTTTTTTTTTTTGCGTTCCCGGCACCGCTCCACTCCATCTTATGGGGTTTTATGGGTATCTCTGGATTGATTTTGAGATGCTCTTTTGAACCGTATACGATTTATGTATTTAGATTTGACTTTTTGACGAGTATAGGTCGAAATTGTGTTAGTTTTCTTAATTTTTTACATTGGAATTATACAATTTCACCATAAGCACGCAACATGAATTTTTTTTTACACACAATATCGATTGATCTTGACGAGAGCTGTCGATTAAAACCCAAACGAGCCTCGTAGCTTCTCCTAGTCAAAAGTTATACTACACGGAAGTTATGAGACGTGGCGAAACGAACTCGGAGTTGCTCTCCCCCCCCCCCCCCCCCAACACCAACTATGCACGCGATACTTCGCAGTCCTCTCTCAACGTAACATATTATTTGATCATTTGGCAGTCGAGTGGTGTAATATTGAATTTCGAACTTATGCGATAGATTCGGAGAGCGGCGATTTCAAACTGTTTCAAACTGTATCCCCGGATACAGTTTGTTATCATCGGATTTTCTGGATTGCCACCCACTATGGTCGCAAATTTGAAGACCTATTCACGTCAAAAGAGAAGTCAATTCGTTGCGGTGGTGTTTGTCACCCTGGGGATGGCCCGGCACGTCGCGACGCCCTGTCGGCGACGCTGGGGAGCAGGTCGTCACACCAACTCGCACATAAGTGCTGGTTTGCCGGGCTGTATTCATACTCCCCGTAGACCCGCACGGGCGCGCGATTCTAGCTAATTCCCGGATTTATCGCCCTTCCGACCGCACAAGGGAGGGCCTCCTGCAGACAGTCGCGAAACTGCAACCACCATTTCCCCCATCTCCTACAACAACCCCTGGTACAAACCCTTCCCCTTGCGGTGCGGAGAAAGACGGCCCCGGAGGCCTGCGGCCAACACTTCATTAGCGACCATTAGAATTTATTGCCCACGGATTGCGAACTGCGGATGTGGTTGGGGCCCCGCCCCGGGTTTCGACGCTGCGCTTCGCCGCTGAGGCGAGGGTTCGAACCCGCGCGCTCCCCGACCCGCGTTCCTCGTACTGTAGTCGGATGGTGGGTCTGATTGAGACGTACTTAGAAATAATAATTTTGTATGTAATACAGCGATGTGTCGCTCGCTCACCCTATAAATTTAACCTGTAAGACGAACGAAGCAGGATTCCTGAGAAGAAAGGCTGGCGACATCTACTGTATTACAGATACCTTCACGTTTAGTTCAGCCTTTTCAAAAATATCACTGCCCCTGCGTATATATATTTTATACCACGCTCGATTTGAAGAGTTCTGTTAGATGACAAATACTGGGTTAACGCCTAGAAAGTGTCAGGAAATGCTTTTCAATCCATTAAAGCGCTAGGTGCTAGGTTTGGTAAAGGAGAGTAAGAAGAACACACCGGCATAAATTAAATTAATTCCACTATTCTGTCACGTAGCTACCTATTATATTTTCCATTATTTTTATTGATGACAAAATAAATGTTGGGCTAACGGAATCGAGCGCACAAAAACTTCCCAGATACGCCGTAAAGACAAGGGCTCGCCTCCCTTGGGCCAACGGCACGGCCTAGCCTGCGGCGGCTGATATTAGTGACGGCCCGGCTGTGTACGAACTGTTATAAAAACATTCGGCACGCATCGTCAAGTGCGCTACCGCGGCTTGCTGGTCTGACTGGCGGGCTGTCCGAGTTGCGCCGGGACGTGCAGGGCGTCCTGACCTCTGGGCTATGTGTTCTTTGCGGTCTGGAGAGGGAAACTTCCTCAGCCCGCAGAGAGATACAACTGCTGCAACCGAATGGGTGGTATAAGGGCCAGAGCACACCCCCCGCTCTGAGCTTCGGCAATGATGAGAGATCCGTCAAGTGCGCAGTTGGTTATCGGAGACTAATGTTTCCAGCTTGGCATCAGGCTGCAGCAGGCTACGAGCGCAGCTGTCTCTCCCCTCGTCGGCTCCACCTTGCTCCTCGTATATACACTAACAAGCACTTGTGGAGCCGACAGTAAAAGTAAGAATATATAAATATGTTTCACACCTGTGGCGCCTGGAGAACTTCTTGTTCTCATGCACAGTTCCGTTGCCGAGGTTGATTACAAAAATTAGGACGAGAAAAACTACGAAAACATGCAAACAACGTGGAAATATTTTAAAGCTATCTTTTTTTTTTACCCATTGAGCTCATTTTTTTTTCTCCCAGATATTTGAATTTGAAATTAAATTGCAGTCAGTCTGGGCGATACAAACTGCATTATTATACGCCATAACTGACATCGCCTTTACAGACTAAAAATATCCGCAACGTTTGTTTTTTTATTTGTACTCAAATGAATCTTTTTAATTCCCCATTATCCGTAGCGAATGACATCTTTATTCACGGAACAAAAAAAAATTATTTAAATCTCACGTGACTGTAGTCCTCATATTGATCCGCTGGCAAGGTGACTGGTGTACTCTTGAAGCTGTGCATGGCTCTTGAGCCACAAATCAATATGTATGACAATAATTTCTAAAACTCGTTGGCATGACGAGTTTAGGTACCAAGAATTCCAAATCCTTTCCACTACTGCCTTTGTTTCGTACCTTCAAAACGGTCAAGTAGACAGCTTACGAACCACTGTATCGTCGCATCACAAACCCAAGGACCCATAAACAAATCCAAATTTTTTTTTAATTTCTGTATCGAGGCAACACACTACAAATTACCGCTGGCGCTGTCTAGCTTTTTAATGAAGCGTGGGAAATAGACACGCTGAGAAACAAAACTTTTCCAAGCACTTTTAATGCATTTTCACGTCGATATAGTGAAACAAAAAATAACAGATAATTAAAACACAGTAAACGCTAACTTGAATAACATTTGTTATTTTTTGTAAAACATCGAAACATGACGAACTTTTTCTGAGTGTTGCTCTCATCGACAGCGGAGTCATTGAAGACAGAAAAATTCTTTTTTCAAGAATCCGGAACTCTTAAAAAAGCAGCCAGGGTCTGTTATTAAAGACACTTCCCAGCATTCGCTTGAATTGATCTAAAAAATTATGCGGGAAACGGAAATCATATCGGCCGGTTCAAGAATCGAACCCTTATTCTCCTGAGTGGCTGTCCAGTGTGGTGCCACTGTGCCACCTCAAGCAGTCGAATTGCGGTGAGGAAAGTAATTAATATTATTCTCTGTTCACGGTAAACTGAGCACTGTTGAAAGCCCTGCTTAAGATCTACTTGTATACCCCTTGGGTATTATTCCGCGTCACATAAAATCAACACTGGCGTGGATCTCATAACTTTGTACATGCGTTAGTCAAGTGCAACGGGGAAATTATTAGAAAAGTAAATATTAAAAAAAAAATTTTAATTTTTGCACTTCGGCGCATTAATAGAACAGAAAGTGAAAGAAATTATTTCAGTTATAACAAGTGGTTACCTTAACACTTTTTATTTGACGTTAAGGCACAGAACTACTTTCCCTCCCTCGTTAACAACTTTACTGAATACATGTCACTCAGTGCGCCCATTAAAACATATATGCAGGTACAGATAGTGGATTTTTTGAAAAAAAAAAAAAAAAAAAAAAAAAGGTTTATGATATCACCTTCCTGTCCATGTGTCTGCATGTATGTGGGTGTATGCGTGTTTTAGTTTTCGGCCACGTTGGTAACTTATTTTAAAAATGGCGGCCATTTCATGATTTAGGGTGATGTCATATCTCGGAAACCATTAAACCGAGTTAAACAATTTTTTTTAAATTTTTTTGCTGACAGCGCAAGGTGTAAGCATTCAATTCAGAGGTGGATATTGTTGTTGGTTTACCATTTTAGAAGATGGCGCCACAAGAAATAATACAATTTTGTGTTATATCTCGAAAACTATTCAAACAATTTTCGCCAAATCTGGCATATAAGTAATACTCTGATAGGCTAGATAAATGTAAGTAATCGAACTTTATTAGGCTTAAAAATGTCAACTTATAAACTTTGAGAGGGCTAAACAAAATGTTTATTTATGAAATTGCAAAAAAAAAAAATCACTTAAATTTGTATGTTGACAGTATCAGTTATATTCATCAAAATTTTCAATGCAGTGTCTCATTTCTCCGCTATTGTGGATGAAAGCCCCACATTTATGCCGTATTTCGGGAAACAATAAACCGATTTCTTTCAAATTTCGCGAATTAAGTTTTACTGTGGTAGGCCATGTTGATTTATATGTTTTAAGTGTGTAAGTCTCTTACTTTCTGAATGGCGTCCATACAAACATTTTAGCTTAGTGTGCTATAGCTACGAAACTATGTAGTCCTAACAGATTTAAATCTAACTTTGTATATTGTATCTATAACAATTATGGAACGTGCTAATACGTTCATTTTTATCCCTCATTTATGAAGATCTTCACATAAACAAAGGAGTTTTTATGCCATATCACGAAGATCATCGAACGATTCATACCAAAATGTCATGCAATTATTGCTAGTAACATGTTTTTGTGTGTGGCAATATTGTTTTAATGGGGTTTATATAAATAAATTAGATTAATTTCTAATATTTATGAAACCAAATTTTGTATGCAAACAATATTAATTAGAAACATTATTTATACATATAGAGATTATCTTTGCCGGTTTTTGTGCAAATTGGTGCCAGGTTAGTAAATTGAGCATTTGCCATATATCCGCAAAAAATTCACCTAACTTCCACAAAATTTTGCACTTCTGCAGAAGGCCATGTAAAATTATTATTATTATTATTTTTAATGGGGCCAGGCATTGATATTCAAAAAGGCTGCCATAAAAATATTTTGATATTTTGATATCTATTTAACAATTTATTTAACCAAATTCAACCAAACTTTTAATGCTCACAGTATCTATTAGACGCATAGTACAAAAAACGTTATTTTAGGTAGTGTTGTAAGATAGCGCCGATTAAGAAAATATGGTTTTTATACTACATCTCGGAGGCCAGTCTACCGATTTCCACCAAACTTTTCATACTAGTAGCGTTATGGCAGACCATGTAAACTTACGTATTTTCAGTACTTCAGCCACTTATATCCTAAATGATGGCCGTGTAAATATTTCATGTTAGTGAACCCTATAATTCAAAACATTAACTTGATTACATCCGAATCTAATGCTCCGAATCCTACCTCCGTGATGCAGTTGATTGCAAGATTGCTTAATTTTACGAGTTTTTCTTCGTTCGAATCCCGCGTAAGTCACTCGTGTATTTTGCCTTGGTACTGTTTCACATTTTTCTGGTTCCATATCTAATGATGTTGATTGCTGTCAGTAAGAAATCAACGCCTACCTACCATCTAAGCTTTTATACCTTCACTAAACATTTTTTGCATCTATGTAGAGGAAGGTAGGCGCATTAGCACTCAGTAACATATTGTTTTATTTTTATTGTGATACCACATATAGCTTATATAAGAATTTTTCTAGTAAATATATTTTATATATTTCAAAAGTTTTTTACAGTTATAATTTTTATACTTCTATATTTCCGTGTTCACGTCATCCACACACATTGCAGTTATTAAAATAAAATCATTATTCTGTCTTTACATTAAGAAATTATTGATTAATTTAATTTTGTACTCTTAGCTCTAAGAAATAGTTTAACATTTCCTTTATGAATTGCATGATTCCTTTCATTGAGTTTGTTTGTTACGCATGGCTTAAATTACCGGATCTTTCACATAAAAAAAAAGACTGTTATTTCCATAACAAAAAGTAAATTTTTACTGTTTTCTTGCCACTATGTTTGAGCGATTTACGATTTTAGATATTCTTTAATGCAGTCTCCCACATGCATAAATATTTAAGGCTGTAAAAACTTTATATGGTTGAACTATATTCATTTCTCTACTCGCACAGTCGTATAAAACTTTGCACGTATTTTTTTTTTCAACTTGGTGGGAAAGATACTAGTGCGCTGTGGCACAAAACTTGTATATTTTTTGTCACGAGATAAAACATAGGAAGGGACGCACACTGCTACACTAGTTACATGAGGTAATTTCTACGAAAGAGGTGTGGTGTTGGGAATGACCATTTTTGTTAAACTGCGAGCAGGAACAATGGCACTTTTTACCCATCTTTTTAATGAGATGTGAAATGTACGTACAGCTACTTCAGATGTAATGAAAGCTTAACAGACTATCTAACTAAAAACTAAAAAAAGCGTACAAGATAATTTTTCAATTTTATTTATTTATTTTTTTTTACCGTTCGAGAAGTTTTGCTGAACCTTCAAAAATTACTTTTATCAGCAATTGCTACACGACGGAATCCCAAGTTTAAAAGAGACGTGTTTTGTAGGGTCTGTTAAAATAGATGTTCTCGATAAAGTGAGTACTTTTGAAATCAACCTTAGAAAAAAAAACTATTCCCCCTACCTGCATATATTTCAATGGACGCCCTGAGTGACATGCGCACAGTAAAGTTGGCAACGATGTATGGGAAGTAGTTCCGTATCTTAATGTCAAATAAAAAGTGGTACGTAACCATTTCTGATCAATTAAGTTATTTCTTTCGCTTTCTGTTTTTTTTTTATCCACCATATTGTAAAAATTAGCAGATTTGTCAAATATTTACTTTTTTGATAATTTCACATTTTCACTAGATCTAAACATGTATAAAGTGATGAGGCCACGACAATGTTAATCTTACATAAGGTGGAAGAGTACACAACGTGCATACAAGTAGTTGTTCAGCAAGGTTTTCAAAAGTGCTCATTTTACTGTGAACAGACTATGAAAGTACTGTAGTCACACCATAGAGAAGATAAGTACACGGAGACGAGATGGCGTGGCGGTGCCTTTCGTGTGCGCGTACCAATCACTGACTGACTGTGCGAGGCTCTGGGAAAGGGTCTCCCATGTTTGATTGGTTACTGTGTACTGCGAAACGTCCCCTGTTGGGTGGGCGGCCGACCGGTTGGCAAGTAAGCTGATTGGCGAGAGCCCAACATATTATTTTTATACTATCCAAAATATTATATATTTTATACTATATTATATTATTATCCATCATATTATAATATATATTAATTACTAGTTAATATATATTTGGTTATATAAAGCATATAATGAACACATATTCTATTATGTTATTTGTATAATTAATATATATTTTATTGTATTATATATTATTTATTAATTATATTTCATTAATTATATTTCTTCCTATTTATTATTTATTCATTTACTTAATTTATTATTAATTATTACTTATTTCTATTTTAAATTATTTATAATGTTTATTCATGTTATTTATATCTATACTTTTTATATTAATTATACATTTTTATTACATATTAATTAAAATATTTATATTATAAATACGTTATATTATCTAAGATATTATAATATATTAACACATATATTTGAAGTCCAGTTGTCCCTGGCGTGTGCCACTAGAGTTCAAGGCATGAGCAGCTGTTTAACATCTGCATTCATAAGTACTATGTGGTCATTCGCAGAAGAACTACAATCTCTTTGCGGTTTCTTTGCACTTTTTTTAACCAAACCTTTTAAAAAAATCACCCCGTGTATAACGTGTTTGGTTGTTTCCTAATTATGTTATCTATCACAACAGTTTTATACTTGCGTCAAAGTTAAATCACATAAAAGTACCGTATTTTTAAATCAATGAAAAATGTATTTATATTTTTACTAAACATTATAATCAATGTGAACAAAACCATTGATAAAATAAGTGTGTTGGTAATACCTAGTAAGAAATATTTCTCACGTAAAATATTATGACGATGGATGCGCACGAATTAGATGTGTTTTCCCTTCGGTGTTTTTTAGACTCGGTTAAGCTTTGTTTACATGAAGCAGAGGAATATACTGGAAGTAGAACTTTAGTAGGGCTTCAAAAAAGTGGGCACTAACCGTGAATGGACTATAGATGTGATGGTACATCTCAACAACAGTATGCTCCAAACTACCTGCATACATGAAGGCTAAGACCTCCTCGACCAAAGACTACGTCAAAACAGTTCGAAGAATTATTTGATTCAGGGCTCTGTATAGTATACATTTTAACAAAGCACTATCTAACAGTAGACTACAGACATTGTGCTTTACGTATGTCCTCAAAATTGGCTCACGATATTCCAGTAGTTAAGTGATTGGGAATGTAGAGTTTTTGACGGCTCTTCACACCGAGGTCTTAAGAACCTACGAGGCTGAAACGAGATGAGAATGAAGCAGCGCCGGAATGCAAGGACGGGGGAAACGGGAGATCCCTGAGAAAACACACCGACCAGCAGCATTGCCCGGCACGATGTCCACGTGCGAAAATCTGGGAGCGATTCCGCTGGGAATCGAACTCGGTTCGCGTAGGTTGAAGGCGAGTAGTCTGAGCGCTACACCACCGCCGACCCGAAATTCCATTAGTATTGTCAAAATCGTGTGATAAAACATGGACGTTACCTTCGTTTACATTCGAAACAAATCCTCGATTTTATAAAAAAAAATTATAAGTTTTTTTTTCATTCTGATTAAATAATTATTTATAAACTTTAAAATCAGTTATAACTGCAAACGGTGTTGTTCACTAAGACTTCTAACCACAATATTTTGGTAGTTATTTTGGCGACTATTCAAAAATAAATTTTCGGAGTTGAAACTGAATGATTAAACGCTGTAAAGCTAGTACGATCACCTTACTCTACATATATAACACGCACGTATTATAATAAATAAAATGTTTCCTCGTTATATCCTGGATGATGGGTACTGTATCTGTTGTCTTAAGACTAGAGCTAGTGATTTTTCGTAAAAAAAATATGAGTACATGGTAGATTTAAATAATATATACGCATCCGACAGCAGTTTGCCTGTTGCCATTGGTTTCTGTCTGCTTGTGAAGGCGTTTTCAAGTTTTACCAGGCCATTCAGAATTCGGCAACATCGACGGCTGCTGTACGATTCGTGTGCAGATATTAACACTTGTCAATAACTATTTCACTCAGTCAAGATAGGTAAACTGCCCTACAATGTTTTGAAATATAACTTGTTTTGAAACCTTTTCGCGAAATTTCACCACCCCTATTTATGATTTCATCGCCATAAATATTCTACTGTTGTAGCGAAATTCACGGAAGCTGAAAATACAATATGCACTAGCCATATTTTAATAAAAGTTTCTTGGAGTTTCAAAATAATATTTTGCGGTGTGCATTTCTCTAAATTGCTTCAATTGCCTTTATAGCAAGACATGTACAATATTGATAATTCCTTCCCTGTAGTGCACGTAGAGCAACATCTGAATTTTAAGGAATTCAAAAACCTATAAGCAAAAGATAAAAATGTTAGACAAAATATATTGCCACAGGCATTTGAAAGTGTTCCAACAATACGGAATTAGACTACGCTTAATTAAAAGTTACTGCTGTTATAAAAGTTTTCCCCGCAGGTAATCCGTGAAATTTTTTCGTAGGCTATTCCCGGTAAAATGATCACTTTTAAAAGTCCTCATTTTTGGAATAATAGTCAATAAAACATTTTTGTTTTAGCCCTAGATATTAACTTCTGAGTGCAGTGGAAAATACACACTGTGTTTATTACTTACCTGGTAATATTTATTATAAAAAGTGGTGAAAGGATAAAAAGTGGTTAAAGGATAAAAAATGGCTGAAATGAAAAAAATTACCAGGGCCTCAAAAGTGCTCACTTTACCTCGAACAGCCTTTAACGGCATGGGATATTTATTCGGCACACTCCTGGCGATTGTTAATAACTAAATTATCATTCATGTTCGCGTTGTTTATTTTCACTACTTGTAATTCGCGTACAAAAACACAATTTACTGCTTCCAATTAAAAAGACACTCGTTTAATGACCGCCGTTTTAAAGGACATAGTTACCTGTTAGGCCGCCCGAAGACATCGTCGCTTGTAATTTTTTCGGAACTCTTGTGCCTCGTTTCGATAGCAGCTCTCCAGACGGCGATGATTAGCGTTACTAAACCGGCGCTGCAAGCCTCTCGATATTTGAAATTCAAAACGATTTAACGAGCTCCTTCCGTAGCGGAATTCTCGTCAGGAGTTCGAGAAGTAGCAGAGCCGGCGAGTTATTTTGAGATGTTTATGATCATGAGGACTTGACAACAGCGAAGTGTCATTACTCAAGTCGAAGTGTATACACTGTTAAAAACTTACTAGTTAGTCGGCATGTGATTCAGTGCAGTGAATATTTTAGAAACTCAGTAATATCACAAACCAAGCCGTTAAATGTGTTGGCCAAAAAAAAAATTGTTATTTCATTTTTGTACCACATAGGAGTTCCACTTTTATATACTAGGTGTGACTTTTTCCTCAGATAAAATATATTTACAGCGCGTGGTTTTAACAAAATGGCATGCCAAAGTCGTACTGTGTTTGCGATGTACAGATGATGCGAAACTAACTATTTTCATAATGCGTAACATCGACAGCTGAAAGGTCTTGTCTTTATTCGTAATAAATTATTTTTGATAAGAATATTTCGGAAAAAAAAAAAAAAAAAAATCTGAGTACTTGTGTTAGTATTAACAGATGGCCATATTAACAAATAATCTCGTGACGCAACCGATGGACCCATATTGCACGTGGTATATTCCGCACATTTTATTGCCAGAAGGAAGGCGCTTTAGTGTCGATACAAGTGATCTGAACAAATATTCAGAAGGTTGTTATTTGCAAAAAAAAAAAAAAAAAAAAAAAAAAACATATTCCAATAACTTGGAACTTGAAATATTGTGAAAGAGTGAAATAGCATCTTATAAATTTGCGACATTATAAATATTATATTTGATCCACACTCTAATTTAATATGCTTGAGATGTTCGTTTGATATAGTCGTGACAGCATAATCACTATTTATTTCGAATAAATTATAGTGTAATATTTTTTTTTTTATGAAAAGCATTCATGCGCTGTGCGTTACGAAAACACTCATGCCTGGTTGCACCAAAATCTTCTTCGATCCAAGATCAAATGATCCTAGTTCTTTCCCAGAATCTAGTTATATCTTGGTTCCAATGTAAAATTGTTGCACCAACGAAATTTCATGATTCTGGATCTCCGATTCGTCGATCTTGGTTCCAAAGTGAGAGATCGATATTAAGTCTGAGACAAATTTTGCTATTGGTTCGTAATATATGACGTCATGGAAGTAGGTGTACTATTCACTATCGATAGAACTAGATGTGCTATGTTTTATATGTTTTAAGTGAATCGAGCGTAGTTCTATCTGTTGGAGTATTTTCAAACTACATTTGTCGGCGATGGCTGCTGATCTCGGATCGAGTTTCGAACCGCCAGTTTCGGCCGTTTCTAAAAGAACTTCGCCTCGATCTCCAGTCCAGCTCCGAACTCGAATGGTGAAAAAGTTTTCTGTGTCGATCATGTGTCCGATCTCGGATCTAGTTTCGAACTAGGATGGTGCGACCGGGCATCAGTTCATTAATCCTCGCGCATCAACCGGTACAACTATTGAACAGGTGAAACGATCTTTCCGACTCACTTCAGGGGAGACGAGCAGGTTTTCTCGTCTCGTGACAATTCAGAACGCGTCGTTATAAGCTATTCACGGTAAAATGAGCACTTTTGAAAGCCGTGCTTAAGATCTGTTTGTATTCACGTTGTGTAAAACTAACATTCTCATGGGCCTCATCACTTTATTCATGCGTCGGCCTAGTGAAACTGTGAAATTATTAGAAAAGTACATATTTTACAAATCTGCTCAATTTTACACTTCGATACATAAAAAAAAAATAGCGAAAAACATAATTTAAATTATCAGAAATCGTTACCTTACCCTTTTTATTCGACGTTAAGATACGGAAATGTTTCCCATCCGTTGTTGCCAACTTTACTGGGCGCATGTCACTTAGGGCACTCTTTAAAATATATGCAAGAAGGGGCAGTGACTTTCTCCTGAAGTTTATTTTGAAAGTGCTCACTTTATCGTGAACAACATTTAAAGGCTGTTCACGATAAAGTGAGCACTTTTGAATTCAACCTTAGAAAAAGTCACTGCCCCTACCTGCGTATATCTAAACAGGTTCAATGAGTGACATGTGCCCAATAAAGTTGATATTGATGGAGGGGAAAGTAGTTCCATATATTAAAGTCTAACAAAAAGTGTAAGGTGTCCATTTTTGATAACTTAAATTATTTCTATTGCTTTCTGTTTTTTAATACACCGAAGTGTAAAAATTAGCAGATTTACATTTCTAATAATTTCATGGTTTCACTTGACCAACGCATGAATAAAGTGATGAGGTCCATGGCAATGTTAATTTTACTTAAGGCGGAAGAGAACACGTTGTGTATACAAGTAGGTCTTAACCAGCTTTCGAAGGTGCTCATTTTACCGAGAACAGCCTATAGCAGTGTATATAAACTGATGTTGACTCAGCGCGGGCGGCCTGACGTAGGTCCACGCTGATGGGGCAGAGAGAAAAGCGCGTGTTGTGTTTTTGCCATTGCGAGCACGTACGGGGATAAATATCCAAGTTCACTAATTGTAATGCTATTCCCGCTATCGGATAATTGGCTTCGCCAACAGGTTTTCACGGGCTTTGACGAGGTGCGAAGGGGGAAGGAGGCTTGTGCAGTTTCCACGCCGTCGGAGCCTGTTTTACGGGTTTTCGCCGTATCCGCCGTTCCCCGTTGTTGCATAACTGCCGCGCTGATGTCGCAAGGTCGAGACGCACTAACTGATGTCCGTTCTCGCGACCGTTAAATGTGTAACGGAGAGGTTCCACGTATATAAAACTGGCTATAGACAGGGCCACCTGTTTTTCGCGAAAATATTTACGCGACAGCTAGACTCCAATGTCCTATGGCATTACGTTTAGTTTTCCTTTGGTTATTGGCAAAGGGAGACAGTCTCTTACCTGACTGGGCCAGCCGGAATGAGGAAACTCCGACACTGAGTGTCCGTGATTCGCGGGCAGATACACCTGCAATTCGTGATAGTTGAAATCATCCAATCACGATAGTGTATTTAAGCGCTAGTGTTTTGGAGTGCACATAGTCCTGAAATATTATCGCGATAAACAGCTGGCTCTAGTTATAAGCTGTTCACGATAAACTGAACCCTGCTGAACATATACTTTTCTGCTCCCTTTTGTATTTTTCCGCCATTATGTAAAATTAACATATTAACATTAACGTATTTTCGCGGTAGAATTGTTAACAGGATGGTCACTAGCGTTCACGACGAAATCTTCGCTACGCGAAAATGCTCATTGTAAACATAAATGGCGAACCTCAGTTGGAGGCAACTTCAAAAGTTCACAATCGCTGCAATTGTATCAGAAATAGACACGGAATGTACGGATGTGTTAATGTATTTGAATGAAGAGACTAACATGTACTTCTCAATTGAAAATAACAACATTCACATGTCAGAAATGCAGCTCAAGTTGCAGCGAAGGAGAGCATCTATTAAAATTTCAATAAGACTTGAAATATCATAACTAAACGAAACGTACGTTATGTACATATTGAGGTTATCCAAGGTTTGTAACACTCGCCTCCGACCCATTTCAACAAAACTTTCCCGCTTTCGTCCCGAAATAAGGTACCATCTTCATTTCGAACTACCGAATATTCATTCATTTTGAACAATAAAAGGCAAGGATGTGGTAATACAAGTTGCAAATACAATGGGAGAAACCAGGAATCCAAAACGATGAGAAGCAACCATCAACATCCGGCTAGCAATTACATTAACGTGCTCCTGACTCCGTTAGCCGAAGATGGTGAACGCTGGTTACCTGGTCACCTTGTATTCACAACAAAGTGGTGAACAGGAGAGCGAAAACACCTCGTTGTTACCGATTCAACAGCGAAAATGGCTATAAAATGGCTCATGTGCATACCAAATTTAACTCCAAAAGTTTAGAATCATAGATACGCTCTTAATATGCTATTCAACTCAATTATATGTGTAAAAAAACACGACTGAAATAAATTCAGTACACAAAAGTATAAATTTTGCATTTTTTTAAAGACGACTTTAATCACTGCACAGCTTTTCTTTCATCGCTGCCAACTTAACTGGAAGCGAGCCAGTTTTGTTTTCTTTAAAATACCTGCTGTTACGGGCAATGAATATTCCCAACGATTAATTTCATAATTGCTTCGTTGAGGGCACAAGTGAGAGGAGAGATGTCCACGAGGTTGACACCTGCCCGTGGTCGAGGGCGACGCCCCGCAGGAGAGAGAGAGAGAGAGAGAGAGAGAGAGAGAGAGAGAGAGAGAGAGAGAGAGAGAGAGAGTGTGTGTGTGTGTGTGACCAGGGGACAGAGGGGTGGTAGTAATTTAGAAGAGTTAATATAGTCGATCCTGGTACTTCGTTGAGGGACTTGAGCCAGTGTGGTTATGCAAGAATAGAGATAGGTTGTACACTCGGCTAGGCAATAACGCCAGCAAGAGACATGTTTCTATAAAAGGAACGAAGACATAAAAAGAAATATTTTCTCCTGTTTCAAAACGTAGATACCTGGCCTCTCACGGGGTATCTCCATAATCGCTTTCGTTTGCCCACGCCGCCATCTTGCGGAAAGTCGTGGAATTTACCACTGGTTATCATTCCTTCACTTTCTGAAGGTGGACTCGCGCGATCACAATATCATAACCGTCTGCGGACAGTAGCAGCCATGATTACTGCCCCTGCACGTGTGAAAAAGAAACACTAATTCAACTACCCTATAACCTAAGGTAGTTGAATACTAAACTACAAAAACACTTGTTTAACTAGTATCATAGGTAGGGATTGGGAAATTTCGCGAATTAATTTTAGGACCAGCTAGACTTCAGACACATGTCAATTTATCTCAGGTTTGCAATTGGTGAACTCTGAGCCAATAAAAGATCTGTAAGGAAACGAGCACCGAATCCCGTACCACGTGGTCTGAGGTAAAACCGACCACACAATAGTGCAGCAGCCAATGAGAGAATAGATGAGGCTCAAAAAGTCCAGCATACTGGTCGTTTAAAACGCTAACTTTTCCTGTTCCTAGTCATAGGGTAATTTAGGTTTTTGTTAGTTTAAAATATGGAAAGAAATGTTATTCACTTATAATTGTAGGTTAGTTGATGGGGTCCTGTAAGGTTGGCAGACCGAGAAGATGGCACCGAACAACCAATCGGATAGCTTTTCGCTGCTACTGCGTTATCCTTGCTGTCCGCTCCGAGGAAGTCGGACCGATCTCAACTTTCCCCGCGCAGACAACGTCGATATTACCCACAATTCAGCGCGTAGTGTCCAGGATCACCAAACTGGCTCCCATCAGAGATCTTGTATTGTGGTTAAGGCTCATACTAGAGAAAGACGATCTTTGTGTGATGCATCGGGAAATAACAGGGGAAGTGGGGAAGACATTCAAACAAAATCACAAAATCCTTCAGGTGCAGATAACTTTCAATAAATGGAAACTTAATCGCCAGCAATGGATGTGCACGCCAAATAAAGCTCAAAACTGTGGGTATGGGAAAACGCAGAAATGCTGGTAACATGTGAACGGGTGTCAATAAAATCCGCTCAGCTCACTGTCTTGTCGGTGCGATCTGCGAACGTATGAATCCGCCTTAGGTTATATCTGGGGAGGTATAAAAAGAAAGAGCGGCAACTAGCGTCGTTCATTTCGCTGTACGATGGAGTCACGGGGGGGGGGGGGGGGGGGAGAGAGTTTCTAGGCTACCTTATGTCAGGCCAAAAATACGGGTGAAAATAATTACGAATTCGTTTATTTACACTAGTATTTACATTCAGATGTGGTAACATTCATCTACATTCCCTTTTTTTACAGGGGTTAATCAGTGTCTTAATATAATTGATCTTAAAAGATATTATTATCTATGAAAGTAATGGTATAGGAAGTCACGTAGGAGAAATCAATCCGCATACGCAGTTACAAGGAACCGAAATAAGCTCTTTTCAGTGCTAGTCAGATGCAAGGTTAGTCAGAGGTTCTATCGCTCTTGGTTTGTATAAATTGAGTTCCTGTTCATGGTTTTGTGAAATGATAGTTTATACTGAACTGCACTTCATCTCTGACATGTGGTAAATATTATAAATTTTATTGGGGCTTATTGTTGCCACGTACCATTCTGTAAACATCTGTTTAGGCTATACCTGACAAAGTAAGATCAAAGTTCTTCCACTGGTACAAAACAGTTGTTGGTGGCAATGACGTCAATTTTTAATAAGACGTGATTCAATAATTTACTTAAGTTTATTCACATTTGGTTCTGAATTGAACTCCCCTTTTAATAATTGCATTTCCTACCACAGAAATTAGGTAATACTATTCACTATTTTCAGCAGTATAAAATGGATGTTGCAAATGTAATAATAAAGGATTGAATTTGTACAATAATTCCGTTATGTCTTTAGTCCATAAGAATTTCGTAATACAACATGATCTCTCTGATTTGTAATTGCTGCTGTTTAATTTCCCAATTTTCAGCAACGATTGGAGCTTCAACTAATTGTGGAACTCTGGTGTAAACATAGGAATAAATTTTAGCTCTAGTGGCACCGAGCGTGTTCTGTAAAATAATACATACTTTACAATGCAAAACATGGAAGAAAAGTTCACAGAATGTCTTTGGCGGGCTGCTGGGCAAATAAAGGAGCTTGAAGATGCCCTACCAGGCTCTTCAACGGCGAAGTCCAACTAACAGAGCTACGAGTAGAACCCCAATGAATAGAGCGATCTCTTAACTGCAGTTTTATTTTGCCTTGTAATTCTTCGCCGATTTCTTTACCGCGTCAACGTCAAACCACCACTTAAGTGGAATGGATGGCCACTCCGTGCTATAATTGTCCGTCGTTCCTGCCTCATTCGTCGAAACGTCTACCCTCTTCAAGGCCTTATCCAAGACTTCTTTCAAAACCTGATTCCGGGTCCCGGCGTCTGACGCCAATTAAATAGAGAGTTTGCGTTCACCAGATCGCCAGTGAAGCCTGCCGCTGTAAGGCGGCCCTGAAACAAAGAAGAAATTCAAATCAACGCTGATCGTACTAAAGGGTTCTATAGCACAAAAGAACTTTCGAAAATGGATTATAAATTTTGCTAAGGGCATTGCGTGATGTTCCTAAATAAAGAGGATAAAATTAAAATAACCCATCAGGTGACATTCCCATGCATGGTAAACAATAATCTCTTCTTTGGACGAAGGAAGTACAAAAATGAAACATTATAATTTGTGCTGGATACACTAGCACTCGAGTATAATCCGCAGTCAATTTTGTCGAATGGACTACTGAGTTCTATGTCAGTCAGAAAAACCAACGCAATATCTTCTGGCAGATGATCATAACGTTTGATACACACAGAAGGAATCGCTGGATTTAAATTACAGTTCATTAGCGTGACGGTGGAGACGGAAGACACAAGTAGTTACCATAACACAATATCAGGACAATGTACTGCCAACCTGCGGGACAGGAGAACAACACAAGATCTAAGAAATTATTCGGGAAATATACCATACCAGTGTATATGCCTAGTGAGGAAGCAGGGATGGTAATGTTATCCCATATACATTTATTGTAACGTTCCTGCATTTTCTCAGGAAGAAGTCAAATGCGTAGGGACGTTCCCAGCTTTGTACAGTAGCGCTGCTAAACATTCGTATATCTGCAGCTTGATGTGCAGTATTATTACCATACAGTGTATAGGTTAAAAACTTCCATTACAGTTTAAGAAGTTCACCGGAATGTATTTTACAATCCATTTAGTACCTCATCGGACCTCCTCGTGCTGGGTTACACAGGCAGTTACGATCGAGCATGGAGACATACAATGTCGTGCGTTATTCAGCGGCGTACTCGGACACAGTTGCCGCGAATAACGCTCCAAATCACGAGAACTTAAACAATTTGATGAATATAACGTTCAGTTCAGTTACAATAAATGATCAACGGGCAACGAATCAGGTGATCGTGCCTCCACGGAACTGTCGGCGCATAGCAATATCTGCGCGCGGGCGAGCTCTACCTTGCTGGAAACTGGCTCCTGCGCACTCAGCTAAGAAATACAGTATCACTGACTATTGGCTGGTCACGGTTAAAACGAGCACTTTAGAAAACCCTGTTTAAGATCTACTTGTATACACTATGGGTATTCTTCCGCGTTATGTAAAATTAACATTGCCATGGGCCTCATCACTGTATTCATGCGTCAGTCATACGAAACTGTGAAATTATTAAGACTTTACAAATCTGCTCATTTTTACACTTCGATGCATTAAAAAAACAGAAGGTGAACGAAATATTTTTAAGTTATCACGAATGGTTACCTAACACTTTCATTCGATGTTAAGATACGAAAACACTTTCCATCCATCGTTACCAACTTTACTGAGCGAATGCCACTCAGTGCGCCCATTCAAATGTATGCATTCTGGGGCAGTGATTTTTTTCTGAGGTTCACTTCTAAAGTGCTCACTTTATCGAGAAAAGCCTTTACCAGTAGCAAACCACGATAGTAAACGAAGGCTTTGTTCAACATCACGTCAGTAATAAAAGATTTTTGCCGCCGTGAAGTGAGGCAGATTTCGTAACGCTCATCTTTATCAATTCGAAATCTCTGTCATGGTTGTTTTCTATACCCCTAAGTAAAGAGTGATAAGTAGTAAAAGAAAATACAGAGGTAATCGTGTTCCAAAAGAAAAGCGTGATTTGTCAGTACAGGCATTACGTCACCAGTAAGTTTCATTCTACGTCGCTGTCAGCTAACACTGTTGCAAACGAATACAACGATGTTTCGATATTAATCGCAGTCCATGTAAAAGCCGCTGGAATCGAATATTCGCTCCCACTAGGCTCTTGAAAATACTGAAGTTAGAAAAAAAAAAGGTGCTCTAGTGAATCCGGCTCATGTCGCTAGATGTCGGGCAATGAAGATGATGCCGGTGTTCGTGCCTGTCTAAAATGTAAACAGTCCTTCGTTCTGATAGGATGTCGAAGTAGTCCGAAACAAGTCCGTCGTGACTATCGCCCCCATTGAAATCTAATTTTGAAGAAGATCTTATGGTTAGGAGTGAAGGACAGTTGGGCGCACTGCCTCTCTCAGCCATGTTACCATATGTCTTTCAAATGTCAGTCAGTTGTTGGTGCAGCTGTTCGTACATCTTCTCCGCACAACTATCGTATATTAATTATGTCTGGCATGTATGGCAGCGCTCTGTTATGACGTGTATGCACACGCCATTGCATGGAACTAACATTTTTTTTATCGAGATATCTGTTTGCAATTTTTATGGTGCCGAATTATTTTCACAGGTTATGAAAATTTATATGATGTTGAGTGTAAAATTAAGTTTTTACAACGCCTTGCTCCTAACTATAGGCTATTCACGGTAAAGCGAACACTTTTGGAAGACCTTTCATTTGAATAAATATGTTTTACTTTAGCCATAGACGTTAACTTCCGGGTGCGATGGTATATACAGACTGATATTACTAGCATTGCAATATTTATTTATAAGGTGGTTAAAGGATTAAATATGGCCAAAAAGGAAAAAGTAACCAAGGCTTCAAAAGTGCTCACTTTATCGTAAACAGAATATAAGTAGTATGATTTCAAAGTTGAACTCTCTCAAGTAAAATAGAGACAAATAGATTTATCCATAGGAGTAGTGACAATATAATAGACGAATAGTGTATATGAGAATTCATATTGCACACACACACACATTTTATATTGCGCGTGAGATACTGTAACGAATTTGTTACTTATTTATGTTACTACTATTAATAAATTGTGTATATAGTGCTCCAGGAATGTTATATATTATGCGGTAGGTAAATACATGTGATACACTTAAACATTCTGTGCATATACCTTTACAAAGAAAATTTGGAAAAGTATCTGCATCGTGCGACAAATGAGCGGACTTGTTACTTTGTTATTTCAGTAACACTTCACTGCTAATCCCGCAAAAAAATATCTCTCTACAATCCCCAGACTGTTCTAAATAAAGTAATTTATATTTAAAAAAATACTATGTATTGAAAGTGAAAATGAATGGAAGCACGTATGCTTTTAAGGTATCATTAGAAATATATTAATTACTCACAGTTAGTATAGAAATTTCAAATCAGACAATGGATAAAATAAATTTCACCTTGAAAGTAGATATATTCCGACGTAAATAATGATCGTCATTCTTACAGATAACGCAGCCATCTACGCCTGGCTCTTGAACTGCGTTCGTATATGTTTGAAATACGGGTTTTTTTTGACTAAACTATTAACATAGAACTCAATATGTTAACCAATGAAAATACACACACGTCAGACGAGCACGCAGTGGCGGTATCAACATAGCATGCGTATTGAAAGACTTATTTATAAACCTTCCGTCATTGTTAAAAAATGACTTTTACAGACTGATGTTTTTTAAAATTTACTACCAGGACGCAAGACAAACTGCTATAGGGGCCTGTTTTAAACATTATTTCTTAATTTCCACCACTCAAATTATAGGACCACCGCATAAAATGCAAGATGGCGAAAACACTGAACGCCAGTTGTACGTAGCGGCGATGGAGACCTTGATGAGATTGGCAGTGTCGCTCTTATTATCATTCCCTTGCTTCTGAGCATCAGATGTGAAAATATGTCCAGGTAGGTGGGTGCCTTAAGTTGGCAGCAAATTATCAAGTGGTCTTGCATGTCAAAAGTTGTGCTAAACTTTAAATTTGTTGCCAGCGAAATAAAATCATTTTTAACTCTATATTAGTTTGAATGAGAACCAAATTAAATTAAACACAGGTACGGGTCCAGTTTCAGTGAAGAGACTCGTGGATAGTCGTCGCAACGCCCATGACAGTGTCGATTTGTACGTGTGGCTGAAGAATCTTCAAAAGGCTGAAAAAACAGACTAAGCAGGATGTCAGAAATACTCAGCCATGAACCCGAATACCTAGGGAACAACATAAATATACAGGTTGTTCACGGTAAACTGAGCACTTTTGAAAGACTTCCTTAAGATCTACTTGTACGTACGTTGTGTATTCTTCCGCCATATGTAAATTTAACAGAGCTTCATCGCTTATTCATGTGTCGGTCAAGTGAAACTGTGGAAGTATTAGTAAGTAAATATTTTATAAATCTGCTAATTATTACACTTAGATGTATAAAAAAAAAACAGAAAGGAGAGGAAACAATTTAAATTTTTAAAAATTTTAACCTTATTCTTTTAATTCGACTTTAAGACATGGAACTATTTTCCCTCCACCGTTACCAACTTCACTGGGCGCATATCACTCAGTGCGCCCGTTAAAACATATGCAGTTTGGAGCAGTGACATTGTTCTAAGATTGAGTTCAAAAGTGCTCACTTTATCGTGAACAGCCCTTACCTTCCTGGCATACACTTAGGCGAGGAAGCGTTGTCAGCTGTAGGGATGGTCGAAAAGATCGTGGAAACCTAGGCTACAATGTAAAAAAAAAGAAATATAATTTTCACAATGAACTAGATTGCAGGCTTCCTCTTACAAGCCTTTGTGAAAGTACAGTATTCGTTTTAAAATGTATAGTTTTTAAAGTCACAAGGGTAGCCTTTGTAGTAAAACTCGTGAAAGTTTTGAAATCAACGGGAGTGTTTTTATTCGAGAAGTGAAAGTACGAACTATCACATTCTACGATAACTATCTAACTTAATATAAGGAAGTGTGTGCGTGTGTGCGTGCGTGTGTGTGTGCGTGCGTACGTGTGTGCGTGCGAATAACACTGCATTGAATAAAGAACATTAAATAAGTGGAATATATGTTGTTATTGTGTAGTTTTCTAGTGTAGAATAGTTCATTGCATTTTAGCATTCTTTCCTGAGAGAGAGAGAGAAAATTTTCTTTCTTTCATGCCGTTGTCTCTGTGTATTTCCCCTTCACTGACACTTTTTAACTAACCTAACAGCCTGTTGTGCCAGGAAATGTTATTCTGACAGTACATTTGAAAAGAGAATATATTCTGCAGTTATAAAACTGTTAATATTCACATGTGCAAGATGTGTAATTTGTTCGGAGATTTAACACGATAATTTATATTTGTTTTTCGAGGGCTCCTAAAATAAATATAATTTTTGGTTCATTACTTACCAAAGTATTAGAAATTATAGATTATCAAATGTAATATTGCAAATCATATCTTACAAACCTACTTAACTGGTTATTGTAATTTTTGCAAGATAACCTTTTGATTTTTTAAGTTTAATGTAAATGACGAGTTCATTTTACTATGTTGATATTATTTGACCGTGTCCATCAGCGACCATAAAAATCGCGCACTTACAGAACTCAGCAAGACAAAAAAATTAAATTAAAATCTTATGCAAACCATCTTGTCTGCGGTGTTGTAAAATATTTTCTCGTTTTTTTTCCTTGCTAAGTTCTATAATTGCGCGATTTTTATTTTTTTAGTATCATTGTCGCCGATGGACAAAGGCCATTTATAATAACATAGTAAAATATTTTGCAATTCTATGGAGTTTTTATTTATTTTTTGACTACACTGTTTACACGGATTTTATATGTAGAGGTACGCTTTTTTTTTTACAGTGTAATACGTTGGTGCGGCTTTCTTGTTGCCTCCTTGTAAATCTTAACAATCCGCCAGGAGGTGTGTTTCCCCACGTCGAGCTAACAGGTGACCGACGATCACGCGGGGTCGCCGATGATCTCCCGCCTCTCGTGTTTCCAATGCGTTACCTCAGACACGTAAATTGCGTTATTGCTCACACGAAAATTACACCTTCGACAAGCTCGTTACCCTCTTTCAAGAGCCCCGCTCCGCAGGCTCCTTATCTCACCGGAGTCACGTGCGTTGCGGCCGAGGGATCTAGTGGACGCGTGCTAGATCCCCGGATCTAGCACGCGTCCACTAGATCCCCGTGTGGCGTGGAGGGGAGCAGCGTTACAATCGGTCAGTTTGTGATGGGACAACACATCAATCATGTACGTCCTTGTTTACTGAAACCCAAATACATGTTTGCTGCTATCTACAATATTACTAAAGAGATTTTCTGGTTAATCACCCCTGAAAATCTGCTAAATTTATAAGAATAGTAATATTTCTGTTTACAACATGTCAGTATTTCAAAATGAATACTCTAAAATGCAAACTTGAATATAATACAATATTTTACAATATAGATTAAAAATATATGTTACATAAAAGAGTCTTCAATATAATTTTAACATTAAAATTATCATTAAATACTGACATTTGTAATAAATAAATAATTAGATATAATATAAACTAAGTCCTCTATAATAAAAATATTTCATTAGAGAAATGTTACGAACGCTACATTGATTTTCTTTATATCCAAGTATGCTAATTATGTACTCACGCATGTAGGCCTAGGTGTAGTTTAGAAGTTTAGAAAAACTATAGTAGTGATGAAGTGATTTTACCTTTTGCAATTTAGCTTTTTTATGTCGATACAAAATACCACACACGACAGGGACTTACCCAGAAAATAATTATTATAAAAAAGGAGGAGGATTGAGAACAGTGGCAATATACTCCCTCATATAGTGATTGGCTAACTTGCTATTATGACATACGGCTAAATAAAACTGAAAAGAATGATAAAATTAACATATCTACCATCTACGATGTATTTAATCAATTTAATACAGAATTACCTATTAGATGACTGGTAAGAAAAAAATATCACCCAAGGAAGGCATTGGTTAGCCTTTCTAAAAATATCTCACACAGTGATGAACTTAGAGAAGAGCAAACTATCCAACAGATCATTTGTCGTTGTGTTCATCAAATTGTATTTTATAATTCTTAAATTGGCAAGTAGGAGATAACTAAGTTGTGCTGAATAAAGGTTAGGGGACTGCAACGCGTATCATCTCATGCATAAATGAATGAAGTCGCCTATTACACGCATCCTAAGACTCCAAAAATATTGCTGGTTCAGCCTCGGTATTTACCCACTCTCTGTACCACATTTGCAAACTCATTTTATCGCAGAAAGCGGCTGGTGAATGTTGAACGGCCACTGTTCAAGCATAGACGTAGTAGTTTCTTTGATATCGTTTCGTGACAAATTGACACATTTAAGGGGAAGTGGGTGGGCAATCTTCGATAACGCAGTTTTGTGGTCGAAGAAGCGTGTATAGGTTATTCACGGTAAAATGAGCACTTTTAAGGCCCTAGTTACTTTTTCCTTCTAGCCATTTTTCTATCCAACTACCTTTTGAAATAAATACTGCCATGTTAGTAATAAACACAGTGTGTATAATCCACGACGCTCATAAATTAACGTATAAGGCTAAAATAAGATAAATTTATTGACTACTTCTCCAAATGAGAGGGCTTTCAAAAGTGCTCACTTTATCGTGAATAGCCTACATCAAGTTGGTTTAGCAACAAGTCAATATACTGGGATGAGAACTATCACTTGAGAGAATTCCTCACTGGAACATTTTAGATGATTCTCTCTCCTCGTATTTTGCGTGTATTTATTTTAGGGGCTTTCAAACTGAAACAATTATCTTCAGCTCTTAAGCCCCTGTCACATTGTCAAATTTTCCCGTCAAAATGCTTCTAATAAGTTTGGTCAAATAAAGTTGGACAGTTATGACGTCATTGAAACTTCATAAACAGCGCCATATTTGTCTGAGAATGTTGGATGGCTCGAGTATCCATGAAACATTTGAAAATTGAACCGGTTCAAATATTTCTTAGAAGTTTGACGACAAAACTGGACGTCAAGAAACTTGAAAATAAACTATTGCTGGAAACTAAGTAGGTAATGAAGATAATTAAATTTATGTAGAAACTGTCAGGGCATGAATGCTATTTCAAGTGAATATTGAACATAATATTACGAACTCAGCGGCATTAAATTTTATTGTGCAGAAAACATCTCTGATAAATAAAATCTAAATTTAGTAAAGAAGCAAAAAAAAGAAAATTACGACTTTCCTTACATCTCTGAACTAAATGAAAAAAAAAAAAAAAACAAGAGCAATATATCACTATAAAATTAATTTTTAAATAATAATTAAAATGAGATTTTTCAGTAAAAGAAATTTGACAGTGTGACACATTTTCAAACACATTCAAGATTATTTGATAAAATATGTTGGATGCGAAAATTTTATGGCTGTATTTTGTCTTCAAATTTCATTGTCAAATATAGTTGAAGGCGGAAATTTGACAATGTGACATGGGGTTTACGGAGGCAGAGATTAAAATAAAGTGCAGTTTATGCTGGCTTCTCTTCTCGTAGTATGAAGATTAAAAAAAAAAAATTAAACAGAGTGAAACGCATATTTAAACACGAAAAAAAAAAAAATCGCACTATTATGCTTGGAGTAAGTTGCCTCATGCTCGAGGTTGTTCGGGTTCATCAGTCCATTCGAGACGAGTAGAGTGTCGAACTGGCGCGAGGTTAGCTTTGCCGGGGCCTTATGCTGAAGTTTCCAGTCGCATGCGAGCAGCTAGTCGAGTGGCGTTTTGTCGAAACGGGGGCACTGTTTTGGTATGCTGGAACCATTCTAGTCTGTTCCCGTGCGACTTGAGCGGTCGGAATGGGAGCCGAGTCACTTTGGTGTCTTGCATGCGACTGCGGGCAGAAATTCGCCCTAGAGTGTTGCTTGGCAGCTCACACAGCTTCAGGCAAAAAAATAAAAATAAATCTGCCAGACTGCAACGAATATTAATTTGACAAAATTTTATTAGAGCTGAGCTTCATTATTCACACACACTGTGGTTCATCCAGTCACATTTACAAATTGTAAAATACAAGTAGAAGATTCCATAATTGAACGAGTTTATGTATGCATTAATTTTGTATTAATTTGATATAAAAAATAGACAAATTTATAACGTTTAGTCCGCAGTATTCATATTTCTATCTCATCTTATCTGCAAAATGATATGCCTGAATTGCATCAATTTGAATATGCTTCATTTCAGTCAACCTGAATATAATGTACTTTACTTTGTTCGGTGATCGTCGATTAATTTGAATGATTTACGCATTTTTTTGAAACTGAGAAACGTTATTCTCCACTTTAATCAAGTACTTTATACATTTTTTTATGCTCAGATCTTTATTATTTCTAATGTATGTTAAGTTGGTCATTTGAAATCTTAATTTCCTTGGCATTAAATTCAATTTTCACTAGGTTTCCCGACAACCATTTGGATTAGTCATAAGTTTTGTTGACGCCTGTGTACTGATGTTTTCTATTTGAATCAATGCAAGAGAAAACACGTTATCATTAATTCTTAATTTTATCCATCAAATATTTAAGTATTATTACATTCGGGTAAGCCTATTTGTGTACATTTTTTTACTGTTAAACACTGATTCTTTAAGTTTTTCAATGCAATAATTGCTATACGCATACCGTACACGTGCATAAAGTGTTCAGTTAAATTTTCTAAAATATAAAGTGATTTAACTTATAACAGCATACCTTGAATAGTTAAAGTGGCTCCTATGGAAGTCACTGGAATTAAGTTTAATCATTATAATTACTTTGTTAGAATTGTCTTGAGTTTCACTGACTTGTAATACTTATAACTTCTTAGCGCACAATTACGGGTATTTATAAGCAACTATAATTTTACACGAATGTCGTCACATGTCGATGGTAACGAATGCGTCCCAATAATTTTGAAATTTAATAATACGCGGAACTATTACATGCTCTTCAGATCACAGTCATCATAAGGGAGACTGAATTTGTCATATTTTTCACTTGGCCTACGAATAAGGAAATGATATCCTTGCATTTTACGTTTATTTATTACTAAAATGGAAAAGTATAGAAACATCAAAAATGATAGTAGGGTAAAACAAGTCAAAAATTTGTACATAATTTTTTAATTTATTCACAAAACTACGATAAATTTCAAAAAGATTTAACCGAACATTACCTAAATTGACAATATTACCAATAGAAACTACAGATACTTGTTCTACAAATAAGGAAATGATATCTTTGCATTTTACGTTTATTTATTACTAAAATGGAAAAGTATTCACGACATGAAGATATTGCGGGAAAAACATAGATTCCCAAGGATTTTTTAAAGAATTTAACTGTTAGCCCACAATACGTAGACATAGTTGTCGCTAAAATGCTGACCTGATGACAATCGTCTACAGCTTCAATTCATCTAGTTAGCTGTAAATACATTTGCATGGAACCAAATTTAACAACAGCAGTAGCGAGGTGGTGTAGTGTTTAAACAACTGGCCTTGCTTTCGGGAAAACACGGGTTCGATTCTCGGTCCGCAGCCCATGATTTCAGTTTACCATGGTTTCTCCGAAATCACTAAAGGCGATTACTGCATACTAAAGGCTGTTCATGTTAAAAATAAGCTCTTTTAAAAGCCCTGCTTACAATGTACTTGTATGCACGTTGTGTATTCTTCCACCTTATGTAAAACTGACATTGCCATGAACTCATTATTTTGTTAATGGGTCGGTAAAGTTAAATTGTCAAATTATTTTAAAAGTAAATATTTTACAAATATGCTCATTTTTTCACTTCGTTGCATTATAAAAACCAGAACGGGAAAGAAATAATTGAAGTTATTATAAATGGATACCTAACCCTTTTTTATCCGTCGATAAGATATGGAATTACTTTCCTTCCATCGTTACCGACTTTACTGGGCGAATGTCACTCGGTGCACACGTTAAAATATATGCAGGCAGCGACAGTGGCGTTTTTTCAAAGGTTCATTTCAAAATTGCTCACTTTATCGTGAACAGCCTTTGACTACACCTATTACATTCCCAATTACTTCCAACTTTTTGAAGGCCTGCCTAAATGCTTCTCCCCAGGATATCCCTCCGCCCCATGCAAACAAAGCTTAAGCGAGTCTCGAAAATTTCGCCAAATGGACAACGCACTACATTCGTGCACGCTCAGTTCAATAATACTCGGCGTGCGAACTATTTCTTACTAGCCATTGCCAACACACCCATTTTCTTGTTCGCTTTAGTCTTCCTCCCGTGGCGCAGTCGGTTGGTGTGCGTCAGTCTGGAATGCGGGAGGTCCTGGGCTCGAATCCCAGCCAAAGCATTGGTGTTTCTTTAAGTTTGGTCTTCAGGCATCATAAAATTGGGGGACATTTATTAGCCATTTCTAACCAATTAATCTCTTTCTTTAATTCATGGGATATTATAATTCTAAAATGAAGTCAATTTATTTAACCAAAAATAAAATAAAGGCTATTCACGATAAAGTGAGCACTTTTGAAATCAACCTTAGAAAAATGTCATTTCTCCTGCCTGGCATACATTTTAACGGGCTCTTTGAGTGACATGTGCCCAGTAAAATTGGTAACAATGGAAGGAAAGTATTTTCCATATCATAATGTCGGATAAAAAGTGTTAGTAAACAATTTGTGATAATTAAAATTATTTATTCCGCTTTCAGTTTTTTTAATGCATAAAAGTGTAAAAAAGAGCAGATTTGTGAAATATTTACCTTTCTTATAATTTCACAGTTTAACTTAACCGACGTATGAATTAAGTGAGGAGACCCGTGGCAATGTTAATTTTACAGATGTTGGAGGTATACATAACGTGCATACAAACATATCTTAAGCAGGGCTTTCGAAAGTGCTCACTTTACCGTGAGAAGCCTATACTTTTATGTTAACAGATGTTTAAATATCTTGTAATAAATTACGTATTTAGGAAACAAAGAAACGCCGTCATACATGGGGTAGTTTTCAAAGGTTCGATTCAAAAAGTGTGAAGAAATCGTGAATACACTATACCGTTTTGTCGTAATAGTACAGCAAGCTGAAGCGCAATGAACCAGTTTTTTATTTATTTCGATTTAAAATAATTTAAAAAATAGGTTTCAACATATATCGTCAACTTCAATAATTAACCACAAGATTGTTTTGATAAAACAGGTAATCTGATTAAATTTTTAATATAAGTTAATGATAGTACTAAAGCCCGAAGTGTTAAATTAGTTCGATGATGAGGTTATTTTGTTAAAACATCTTCCTTGCGTAAATTATTATTTTTCGTGTAATGTGAAATATTGAAAGTGTTTAGGTAGTTGTTCGTTTTGTTAAAGGAAAAAAAAATAGCCGCGTATCCACGCCAGTGAGTATTTTAGGAAGGGCGTAGAAAAATATTTACTTATATGAATTTCCCCACACAGCTTCTTTCACAGAATTCATCTCGTGTCGAAGGAAGTCTCTCCAACGGTACACTACATACATTTTTTTTAGCTGCCGACATTCTTTTTTTAAAGTTTAAATTAACGCAACAAACGAAACAGAAAGAAAATAATAAAAAAATGTCTAGTCGGAACGTTTTCCCGGCCCATCTTCGTTTACGCGCCCATTTGTATTTCTTCTAAAAATAAAAGACCTTCTCGCGGCATCCTCAGCAAGACGCGGGGGTGAAAGCTGGTGATTAACACTGTTACCAATTACCAGATCGTAAAGGACGTTTCACACCTCTTTAGGAACAAACAACCGCCTTGTGTTTCCACCCCGTCTGCCAACACCACGACCGCGAAGCTCCAGACTAGCGCCGGTGCGAGCTCATGAGAAACTTGAAAGGTTTGTTGTACGCGTGAAACAAGGAACTCGGACCCGGTACTGCTTCTCCGGAAGTATCCGAGTGCGACCGCGACATCGCAGGCAGGGAAACGGAGAAATGCTTTGGTTCATCTCCCCCCACTCGATGGCTGGAAAGCACTGCAGGGGCAAGGATTCACGCGACAACCATTAACTGACTAAACATCACGGATTCTGGCGATCGTATTGGTTGGTGATTACCACGCTAGTGTAATTATGAGTTAGTAATTTCCGTTACCGCTGGATTCAGTCGAGTTGCGCTCGAGACTGCGGTTAGTCTGCTGCTCATCCGCTTAACGGGACTATGTACACAAACGTTTCCTGTGAAATCGTTGTTTGCGCGTAAACGCGTATCTCGGTAAATATAAGTTCTGGAAATAGGAATTTTTGCCAAAAAGGATAAAAGAAACTATTGTTTATGTCCTTATCTTTCTTTTTTTTATCATATTAACTGTATTAGCGGAGAAAAAATTCGTGAAAGTGGTCAAATATGGCATTTCTAAAGCTAGCCTGTGCAGTTTCCTTAAGCGGCAAGAGAAAAATACATCGTTACGGGTGTAGTTCAATATGTGGTCTTTCATCGTGAGTAATAAGACCCCTGTGTTTCAGATCTAATTTGCACAGTACATCTTTACGACGATAAACTGCACGCTTTGCACGTAGGAGCAACTGACCTCCTAAACCACCGTATTCTCAGCTGGATGAAGTTGCCTTCCAATCAGGTCCCTAACGTTCTCGATGGGCGAGAGGTCAGGGGATCTTGCTGACCAAGGAAGCATGTTGACATCACTAAAGCAGGCCAGAGATACCCGTGCTGTATGACGCCGGGCATTTTCCTGCTCTAAAATGGGGTTGTCAATCTGCACCAGTAAGAGGAGCTCACATGGTTACAGAATTTCCTGGACTTATCACCACACCGTCAGGGTTCCTCCAATCACCACCAGTGTAGCGCAGGAACTGTAGCAAATGCCATCCCACGCCATGACATATCTCGATGAGGCAGTGTGCCAATCTACAACGAAGCATTGTTCACGGCGCTCGCCAGGATGCCTCCAGACTCGAACTCGGTGGTCATCTGTATCAAGACAGACTCGCGATACGTCGCCGAATACGGCTTGCCGCCAATCCTCAAGCTATGGCATCCGGCAGAAGGTCACGCGTGCTCGGCGATGCTCAGGTTGTAATGGCAGACATGGTAAGGTTCGCCACGATGATAGATCCCACCCTGCTGGCCGCCTGGATATGGTACTGGTGGACACATGCGTATGCCCAGTTGCCATGATGTGACCCTTGATGATGGGCAACGACGCCTGTCGCCATGACGAAACCATTACCCCTGCTGGTGGACCGCCGCCGGGGTCGACCCGTACCTTCCCGACGGTCGTGGGTACCCTCCTGTTCCCACTGCCTCCTACACCGACTCGCACTCCAGGTAGAAGTGTTCAAGGAGCGAGCAATTCGCAGAAACGCCCCACTTGCCTCTCGGAGACCGAAAATGCAGCCTCTCTCGAACTCCTAAATCTGGGCAGATTCTAGTCGAATGTGCCGTCGGGGCATGCAGCGTGTTCACTGAACTTGGCTCTGTGGCTCGCACTGTTCACACTGCTGCAAACAAAGGCCTTATTCGGTGTCATACAGATATAACTGTTGGAGCAACATTTATACATTTATATCCCCATAGTAGCATATCCGTGCAAGAAAACTGCATTAAACGCGAATCTGACACATATCGGAGTATGATGATATTGTGTGGCATCTTTCGTTGTACTTGCGCGATTCGTTCGTGATCAATATTTTTTGCAATAGATCGTATTTTGATGGAATACAAAAGTGCAACTTTCCACTGGAATTTGTTGGGAATTGGTTTGATGTTTTCCGAGAAATTACATGAAAATACTATATTATCATATGTTGCTACATTATGGTTGTAATAGATACTACCAGCATATAAAGTTAAGTTCAAATTTATCATGTTGCTTCGTAGATTATAGCATACTATGCTAAAAAAAAGTTCATATTCTCAACAATTTAAAAATAAGTTCTTGAAACACACAAAGCATATCAGTTTACATGGCCTACCGTAATACTATTGGTTTATCAAATTTCGTAGCAAACATTTGTTTTTCCCGAGGTATTACATAAAAAAGGAATTTTTTAAATATTGCGGTATCTTTCAAAATGGAAGATAAAATGTACACTGTTTAACATATTTTATCATTCTAATACATACTGCCAACATATAGAGTTAAGGTTAAATTCATTACATGTTTCATAAACATAGCATACTAAACTAAAAAAAGGTAATGTGGTCGCCATTTTGAAGATGATTGTCTGAGTCACTTAAAACATGCCAATTTGCATGGCCTGCATTGAACTATTTCTTTGCTCATTTAAATCGGAATCGGTTTATTGTTTTAAGAAATATTACAAATTTTTTCATGTAGCGCCATCTTTCTTGCAAAATAGGGGGGAAAAGATACTAAGTGTAGAAACATTTGATTGTTGTAATAGATACTGGAAAATGGCACTTTATATTGAAATTAGTATTCATGGTTTGGAATATCTAGCATACTTAGCCAAACTGTTTATATAGTCGTAATTTTAAAGTTATTGTTTGGCTAGTCAAAATAATACCAGTTTACATGACCATGCTATAGTACGTCTTGCATGCCAAATTTAGTAGAGATCGGTTGATTCTTTTCCGAGATATGACATGAAACCTTTATGTTTTAATGTTGCACTCTCTAAGAAAATATTGGGCAAAAGAGACTATGTACTGGCATATTTTATGCTTGTAATAGATACTTCAGGATTCCAAATTTTCCCAAAATTGGCCTAAAATTACAATAGACATAGCAAATTAACATGAAATGTTTGTATTACTGTCATTCTGGAAAAATGAGCCATATCCATTTGTTATATATGTTTATATTTCCTACAGTAGTATTATTTATACGTCAATATTATGTGAATTAGTTTATCAGTTATCGAGAAATAAATAAAAAACTTATATTTATCTTTTGTGCGGTCTTCCAAAATAGCTGAATAATTTCACTTGTCTTAATTCACTTCTTACATAATACACAGCTAAAATGCGAAATTTGTGATACGCCCTTCTCACAAATACACATAAAAGGGGCAGTAGAACCACCGCCCAAAAGATAATCAATCACCAAACTTCGAAAATTATTCAAAAGTAACCTTTTTGCAAGTAACTGAAGGCTGAACATCAATATTGACCCCACCTGTTCCCCAATTTATAACACATGAGATTGCACTTTATTTTTTTCCTATTTTTGTTTTCTTTGTTTATAGAAAAAATCAAATTTGTTTTTTTTTTTTTATATCGTGGAAAAGACAGCACTTTAAAATAATCATTATTATGCCCACATGGCATTTCTATGAAGTCTAAATTGCCTCAGTTACAATTATTAAAGATGGCGAACAAAACATTTTAATAAAACCAGTGGTTTTC
Source organism: Dryococelus australis (assembly GCA_029891345.1). Classification (NCBI taxonomy): domain Eukaryota; kingdom Metazoa; phylum Arthropoda; class Insecta; order Phasmatodea; family Phasmatidae; genus Dryococelus; species Dryococelus australis. The sequence continues at coordinate 52,700,430 of CM056999.1, forward strand.
AATATGCCACTCTTAAAAAACATTGCCGTTGCCACATACAAAGAAATTAAGGTCAATTATTGATAATTTTAATTTTATGGCCATATTCACAAACAAAGGACATAAATAACTGACAAATAGAAATAGATGATAAGAGAATATATTACTGGCTATTCTCTCATACCCAAGCCAAAAATGGATTACTTACAACATTCATGGGAATTCAAAATATTAAGGCCAAGCGAAGAAAATTTCACTGCCATGTAAAAATGTATTACTTTACTACAAGAGCCAAATAATAAATGGCTTGGAAAATAATTAATTAGCCTAAATATTTTATGCCCGTATTCACAACCAAAGGCCAAAAAAATTCTTTACTCACAAAGGTTTTGACCATACTACAAAGGCCAATTGATGAAAATTATTAGGCCTTGAGAAGGGATAAATATTGTATTACTTTCAACATTTACAAAAGCCATTTGGAGAAATTATTCTATGTGAAAACATGCCTAAGTTTTTATTATCTTTTTCACATAATATAAGGCTATTCAGAACCTATCAAGGCCATATTTATAAATCTACAAGTTACTTCGACTTTATACATTACTCACTCTCATGGTCATATAACAAGACCAAGACCATTTATGACTTTAATTTCAAAATTGGCTAAAATTTTATAAAAGTTACCAGAGAAATTTATGCTCAACTCTTACATTTCTTCTTTAAGGAAACTACTTGCCAAATTTATCCTAAAAGGACTTTGAAAAGTTCAAGTCCTGCCAGATGGCCTACCATTATGACGTGTAATTTCATTTTTTTTTTGTTATACTTAACTCAGGCAGGGAGGGTCTGCTGAACCTTGGAGCAACCTTCTCTATCGAGTTAGGAATCGCCAAGGCATATATACCCAGTCAAAATTTCACCCCAGGAGGGAATTGAAAACCTTGGGCCAATCAGGTGGCTCAGAACTCCCAACCCCACACTACTGGGGAAGGGAAAAAAAAAAATATTTTTATCACAATACTTCCGCCCAGTAATACAATTATTTGAATCTACCAACCACAGTCCACCAAGACGATTTAGTTCCGCTTAGCAACAGCTGAGCGCAAGCGCGCACTGGCTACTGACGTCAGAATGCAGACACAAGTTCTCGGAAATCAGGCGGGTGACACTGCAGGGTTGAATTCCAGGAAAAGGTGATCGTGGATGCTAATTGACTAATTGGCGACAACCACGCTGCGGCCCGCAGCTGGGATCGCCGGCAGAGTGAGCAGTTACAGCTTTGCCGTAGGACATGTCGCGCATTCACGACGCGCTGCTGCGCCGAGAATACGTAGCCGACATTTGGCTACGTTCAAAATCTTCCGTTGCTCCAAGATATTGCAGGTTGGTGCCAAGGTAGAGTAGAATTATAGCGTAGCTAGCACAATTCTTGACTCCGGGCTGCCAAAATTTCGTGCGTGCTTCTAAAAACACGCACTGACTTTTATATTTCCGGGATTGTGTAGTAGGTCGATAACAGAAGACGTAAATTGCCATTTTCAGGCGCTCGGCGTCTCATTTGGTTTCAAACAGTTAAATGGTGGCCGAGTCATGACATACAACCATATATTTCAAAATGGCCATTAATTTGTAAGTAAGTATGCAATGAATTGTAAAAATATATAAGTCGAATGTCCCTACTAAGTACAACATGTATAGTGTACCGAGTTTAATAAACTTCAGTTCAGGAGTTCAAAAGATTTGGGGGAAGGGGGGGGGGGGGGGGCACACATACAGAGACCCCGACAGGAAAAGTGATCTCAAAAACCTATATCTCCTTTGGATACTAGGTTAAAAACAGGACATAATTCATTACGAAATCTAGAAAGTGATTTTTTTTTTTTACTTATTCCAACCACCGTTTGATGAAATCTCTGTACCCCACTGGTGCGGTACTCTTAAATCTTTTACCGTAAAAACCATTCACAGTAAAAATTTAGAGATTTAGATGTCAAAACTAGGACCGTCTGTAAAAACCTTCCCTGGCCTGGACTTCCTACATGAGCCTGAGGTTTACTGTGCACGGCCATAGGCGACTCAATTGCAATAGCAGGGGTGGTCTACCACAGTGGTTCGTTTTCGCCCTTCAGTATCACTTTGGGAATATCTCACTTGTGGTCACAGTTTTTAAAATTGCCTGTTCCTCCTGCTTACTTTTACCCTTCCTTGTCCTCTCTCCACTTCGAGTCCTTTCTTTATTTTTATGCCTTCATCTATCCCCCGAGACTTGCACGTTTCGCCGTCTCTCTTCCCCCTTCTTTTTCTTTCGTCCGCGTGTCAGCATTATGGTGAGTACAGCAGCAGGCGCCAGCCTGTGTATACAAGAGGTTTCACTCATGCAAGCTTACGTCTTTACCCGTTAATCTCCACGGGTTCCTAACTCCTTTTTTTCCCTCTCCTTCGTAGTCTCACTCGGCAACGCACTTTCTTCTCGTCGGATTGCCCACATGATAAATGACGGGTATGAACAACAGAGCTAACACCCCTTCCCCCTTTAAATCCATTCACAGTTTCACCCCAGTCATCAACCACTCTCTCCTAGTGCCGCTGTATATACTCGCCCGCCCATTTCGCCGATTGCAGCTCCCGTCTTCACGAGTACCGCGCGGCGATGATGAATATGCACCTCCCCGTCGAGGAGAGGAACCTCTGGCGAACGCATGCGCTCTTGTGTAAAGCGCGCCTGTAAAAGTCTTCGTTTACACCGAGGAAAAACGCGAGCGACGCGGGCGAACGAGCGTGTGTAAACCATCCGCCTCTTTTCGCTACAATTCGCGTCCTGTTTTGACTCGTAGCGGCTCGCGCTGGTGTGAACGAGGCGCGAACACGGAACATGGCCGATCACGCGTATCCTTCTATGCGATGGAAGACGGAGCCACACCAGGAGAGCAGCGGAGCAAAATGCCGGCCAATGCTTGTGTGCTTTAGTGTTTGGCGTATGCTCGTCAGTGTTCCCGCAGAGCCTACACATAACACGTGCCGCGATAAAGCTATCGGGGCTCGTGGCATTCCCGTCTCTGGAACACTGAATGTCTTGGGATGGTCGCTACGCGAATTTGCTGGTCGTCCCTCCACCTCACCCTAGGTGCCACTCGAGGTGTGGAGAACGTTCTGGGCGAGACTAAATGGGCTGCGTGAGCCGCGTCGTGCATCTCTGTGGAATTTTTGGAGTCGTGGACGGCCGTTAGCGCCAAGCGTGTGGTGCCGTTGCAGCGAAGAGCAATGACAAAGGCCAGCAAGTGTAGTCTGCGAGCATCGGGATCTCAAAGAGTTCCCATTTGTTACACCCTACACATTCAATAAGCGCGCGTCTTCACACAAGTTAGAATATCTGCGGTAAAAAATTACCCTACTGTGTGTGCAGGTGGCATTGAAGTAGTAGTCTCCGGGTATCATAAAGTCAAATTCAACGATCTTTATATGATTAATTACCAAATTACCAGGACAGAACAATAATATGTGCGTTTAAGGAACAGGCTAGTACAGCATTAGGTTTGGTCGTAATTTGTAACAGTAGTTTACTAACGCCCATTCACTGACCATGCATTAATAAACGAGATTGAACCGTTGGGGAAAAAGTTAAATATCCACAAAATGCAATGTCTGAGGAAATTGGTTTCGCCTTTCGTTAGAGCAAACTGCTTCACCTTTTATCACAGCTCCAGGTATCGTTTATTTTGTTACTGGCTAGGAAACAAATAACAGTAATCTATAACAGTCGAATATGAAAAAGAGAGTAAACATTCTATTCTGTCCATTACTGAATGAAGACATTGGGACGGGGACGTTTGATTATGCACGGAAAAAATACCAGCCCGCCTACACGTTCCTAGTTGACTACCTTTGCCTCGACATCGACCTGGTGTATCAACTGTCAGCCAGCCGGCTTGCTAAATTGCACGAAGCAAAATCATCGTTTCACGGCAAAATTATTATGAAAGATTTTTATACTTATAAGCTGTTACTTACTGTGTACACGATCTTGCAGTGTGAAATCGACGAACGGAAACGAATACGTGCAGTTCGCTTGCAGATCCCGACACGGACATCCGACTAGCATAACTGATGGGAACATACTGGTCAACATGGCAGCCATCCATAGTTCGTCATGCTCGGGCCTAGAACGCTAGCGTCGTCGAGCCTACAGGGAGCGTGCGCCGTAACTCTAAATAGAATAGATGACGTTCCATGTGCAAATTCTGAGAATTACTAGACCTGCAACTCGGTCCTATTGGCTAGGGTAATATTATAACCCCTTCTCGTGGTTCACCCCTAGTTTTGATTTAGTATTTAAGTCCCCGCAGCAGCTTGTATCGGCAGAGACCGATGGCTGCTGGGGACGAGACCAATCCTGAGATAGGTAATTGTATATTCAAAATGTAAGGCTTATAAAGCCAGTAACGTAGAATTGGAGAATTGCTGTCTAAAATTACTGCTTGCAATGCTTGCATTGCAAGCTTGCTATCCACCATATCCAATGAGGTAGATATGGAACAGATCCAGAATGCAATGTCGGGGGAATCGGGAGATCCCAGAGAAAACCCGCCAGGAGTCCAGGAGTGTCCCCGCCGGGAATCGGGGCCCGGATCAACTTGGTGAGAAGCGTGCGCTCTAGGCGCAACAGCAACTGCGACTCCAACATTACACTACAAATTTTACCAAATCTGCAACGATACTTTAATGTGGTTAAATGCCGTAATTTCGACATGCGACGGGGAAAAAAATGTGTTGGTAAAAGTGTTATTAATGATAGAGGAATTCATCTCGTCTGATGTACCTATGACATCCTCTTCACACGACGATGTTCTGATCTTGAATCCTAGGCAAGCGATGGGTATGTCCATAGTTCCACATACCAGGTGCACCCAGTTATCCTACTGACACATAATGGGGTAGATAACAATTGAAGAGTCCCTTCGACTAACGTTGTACAGCACACAACATAACATAGTTCATAAAAAGGTTATTCAATTGGACTCTTCATTTCACAGTCAATAAGAAGTGCAGGAAGGTTCATTTGTGGAATTAACTGAGTTTCTCAGTTACCAATAGGCAATATTGTACATGGGCATGCCTACTGCAACCAGAGCCTCTTAAAACTCTGCCACTCTACGCAAAAAAAAAAAAAAGCCAAATGCTTGCAAAAACGTCCATGCCGAGAGTGCTCGAGCACACGAATCCCTTTGACGTACCGACTTCGAGAGGAAAGCGTCCACGAGCGTTCGTAGTGTTCGGCCATTCTCGGTTCACTGCCCACACCAAGCGAACAGTAACATGGCGAATCTCGACAATCGTTCGCCGAACGGTTGGTGAATCTCGACAATCGTTCGCCGAACGTTCGTTGACGTCCTGCTGGTCCGGTGGGAAAGTTGATGAAGCTGGTGGTCCGCTGGCAGTTGATGAAGTCGCCATTGGGTCGCTGTGCTCGGCTGCCCACAGCACTAGTGCAATATACACTGTGGAGAACGTTATTCCTCAACATGGTCTACTATATGTAGCTATAATAAGAGGAACCCTGCTGCAAACATTCTAGACATAAATCCTAGAAATAGAAAATGTCTTATGTTTCCCTTTTTTCTTTTCAGTTCATAAGTTAACTCAACACCACTTAACCTAAGAAGTATTTCGTCACATTATCTACAAAACTAACATATTCTTGAGGAGATTTATTTAGAATATTATTCTAAATAATGTATAATAAAACACATTCACTTATTTACCTTCTCCAGTTTTGATTATTTCTCTGCTGTAAATAACAATTTCTTGCCTAAATATTTATTCCCGTGCCCACATTTGCTACTTCGTCTAACAATTAATTAAATATAGCAATTATACTTAAAGTTCTTAATTTTCTAAGTAAATGAAGCTATGAATTTTTTTTCGAAGGTCTGTATTAACATAATTTATGAAAAATCAGATACACGACTCGTAAACTGCCAGTGCTGTGTGAATTGTATCCGATTTTGCCAGTACTCTGTAATCAGATTTACTCCAGATCTCATTGGCGTATCTCATTCAAGGATCTTAAGAGTGTGTGATACACAGATTCGCAAAGAACAAATCCATACCATCCTACACACTTTCAGAAACCAAAGTGAAAGAAAATACGAAAGAGAAATGCGAAGAAAGTATAAAAATTTGATTGAAGCGATCAGGAGGCGAGATGACTACTCTACTATAGAAAATAACAATTTTAAATGTTCCGGCCGGGTAGATCCCGGATTTTCGCATGTGGGAATCGTGCCGGACGATGCCGCTGGTCGGCGGGCTTTCTCGGGGATCTCCCGTTTCCTCCGCCCCGTTCATTCCAGCGCTGCCCCACGCTCATCTCAATCACCCTCATCGGCTCTACACCTCGCTGTTAACGTCTGCCCAAATATCATCATCCACTCACTCATTTTTAGTGTTTCCTACCGTTTCAAAGTAAACATGAAAACATGATTACCTCACACGACTCTCTATTTCTACCAAGTTGTAAACCAGTTGCAAAACGCTATATGATACATTAACGGTAACTTCTAAATTTTCTGAAGGCCTGCTTAAGTTCTAATTTCAGAGTAATCCACCGCTACATGAAAACAAGCCTTAAACAATTCTGGAGAATTACACCAGAGGGACAACGAACCGCATTCGTGCGCACTCATTGTAATCATATTTTTGCATAAGAACTATTACTTACTAGGTATTACCAACTCATATATACTCTCTATGTTTTACTTTATAAGAATTGTAGATGAAATATTTCAAATTTATAAAAAAAAATGAGAAAAATTTCAATTTAATATAAAAAAAAAGGTACCTTCATCTGAACACAAGTACAAAACGCTTGTGATAGTGACATATTTTGGAAACAGCCAAACACGTCATACATGGGGTGACTTTTCAAATGTTTGGTTGAAAAAATTCCGAAGAAACCGCAAATAGACTATACCACAAGGGTGGGTTTACCATTAAATACTGAAGAATTAAGAATTGCACTTATGATTCGTCAAGTACACAGAAAATTAGTTTTGCAGTTTATGATTGATCTAGCAACTGTTAAGTCTAACCCAATCAGAATTTTCGGATACAATTGGGCATTTACGTCAATAAATTTGCAAAAGGTTAAATAAAGTGTATTCAATGACCTCTTCCAAGATATAAAAAATGACTTCAAACGCGTATTTAAAGAAAGAGGTAAGTAATTAATTGCATACGATTTCACTATACGACATAACCTAAATCCAAGATGTAAATACAGTTTCCCGCCAGCAACAAATGTGAGTGGGCTCTGATTTGCTACTTCGTATTGACTTGCACTTAAAAAATAAAAAAATATAACGATATCTTTGGTCAAGCCAAGAACGTACAGGACCCGTACAGGGCCCACATACGGCAGTCATAAACCAATACACTTGAACACATTGAGTCATATCATAATCACACAGCACACTTATTCTGTTAAGTCAATCGTAAACCCATCCTAAAGCTAGTTCCACAATAGTGCGATGCGTTGGGCTGCGACGAGCTATACTTGCTGTTTCACAATCAAGCGATGATCTGTCGGCGAACGGATGCCGTCTGAGATGGTGCTGCCATGTAGTTTAAGAGTGGTAATTACATTTTCAGACCTCATGAATGTAACAAAAGACACGCGTAAAAAGTTGAAACTGTAGTAGTAGATAAAAACAGGGTAGTATGAACGCGATGTGCGACGAAAACTAACGGGAACGAGACATAATAAGGTGAAGGATAATTATGTTGATATTAATAAACGAATTTTACAACATTGTCCATATATATAAAAAGACTTGTCGTCGTCTATTTTGCACATCTACGCAGCAATAATAAAAATACAAATACGAAAACGTCGGCGTAAACGCAGTCGCCATTTTCAAATTGTAAAAAAATAAATAAATATTTTTTTATTCCCTTAGTAAGCAAACACTTATTGTTCTTCTTCTCCGACGCAGGCTGACGCCGAGAATCGCAACGCACTCGACGCCGACGCGCTGCGACGGAATCTGATGCATCCTGATTGGCTACCGTTCATCGGTACGCATCGCACTATTGTGGAACCAGCTTAAGACGTACCAACATCAAGGATGGGAGGAGTGTGGGGCAAAAACATGGAGGTATTAGTCTATGGAGTGAAAGCCGAGACACGAAAGTGAAGCCGATAATGAAAGACAAGGACAGGGCTAGTAGTGGCAAAAAGGTGCACGTCTTACATCGCTCACTGCGTAACTTTTGCCACTCATAATTATGGCGGCTGACGTAAACAATAGGTCTGCGCATGCGCAGTTGAAAGAAGTCGGGCAAGGCATCGGCTTCACTTGATAAACGCGGAGAAGATAGGATGTTGCCACTCCGTCATCTGTTACCTCCATGGGCGGAAAGTGCCGCCAGAAGCAGTGGTACCGACCAGACGGGCTATCGAGTTTCGTTCTTCGCGAACGCTTGTGAGCGCGCCATGTTTACAGCGGGGCGTCCATAAATCATTGCTGGAAACAGAAGCGCAGGCGAGGCTATTGTGGCGATCACAAACAGGTTCGGCCAGCCACTTCCTACCTAGCGGAGTAGCTGGTGGATGCCATAAATTAACACGGCTGTCGGCCGCTTCCTAATGTGGCTAATCAGATATTATCTGGCAAACAAGGTATTTGTTACTGCCGGCGGGGAAAAATTCCTCGCCCATCAACAGATCAGATGAAGAGATCGAGGGTCGAATGGACGCGTAATAACACAGCTAAATGGAAAATATTTTTTAACTGTTTTTTTTCTCAAACAAATTACCTCTGACATGAATACAAATGTGTGAAGTCAGAACTAGACTCGGTAATACAGTAGGAAAATAATGCCAAATTTTCTTTTTTTTTTTTTAGGTGCTTTTTGCCCCGTGCCTTTTGTCAAAACTCACGTTATTTTGCCAAAAATATTACACTTGATACAAAATAGAGTGTGAAGCTAACAAATAAAATTTGATCTTATTAAAATGTTAAATTTTATTAATTTATTAAATGCATGTTGACACAACCCTAACTAACGTACCTTTATTTTACGTTTAATGGTGACCGATACTTTGGTACATATTTACTGTCAAGCGTTCAAATATATTCCTAAAAAATGTTGACAAATATTACTTAAATACAGACTGCGAAACATGATTTTACATATGTTACCTTTTCACGGTCGAAGTACCATATTCAGAAGTACGAAATTAGAAAGCCTTGCATATACTGGTTATAATAACTGGGTATCGATAAAAACATTTGCTTGAAGACAACACATGGAAAACAATTCCTGTTCTGCTAGTCATTTTTGCTTTGTTATCATCTTCAGTGGTTGACGTTCACATCGTATGTTCTAAATGGCTCTGAAATACCGTAAGTAATATGGGGTGCTCTAAATATTTGCGCAAGTGTCGGCATATCTTGGTCAATCATATTACTTTACAGCAGTAGGATAAAAAAAAACACATCAAGAATTTTTACCGTAAACGAAATATGCTCAATGGTTTATCGAACCCCAATTTTTATAGTTTATAGTTTAAAATTAATTACATTTTAAATTCCTGTCTGGTACAAACATAGCTATCGTACTAAATATTTCAAGTCCGCTCATCACCTTAAGTTGTTTCCTGGTCAAATAGGTCATGTAAGTTGTTTCCTGGTCAAATAGGTCATGTAAGTTGTTTCCTGGTCAAATAGGTCATGCCCGATGCAAAGTTTCCAGTGATTAAGAGGCAGAAGTGAAAGAAGTATTTGTTTTGTTATCTTCACAGTACACTGCCAAAATATTTTATAAGTCGGAAGGCATGAAGATCAGTAGAAACTTACACAAATATGCGACACGCACGTCTAAAAATACGCACGTGGCCTGTATATTTTCCCATAAGCCCCAATTCTACCTGCGCTACAACCTGGTGTACCTGAAACACGTACCTCGTAACGAGCATTTATGTCAACTGAATAAATTGTATTCGGCGCTGCACAACACGCAAAAACCCTTCAAAATCGATTTTAATTTATGGTGGTACTTACAATTTATGCCTAAGAAGTACTTACATGTGGTTGAAGGTCATCGTTGAAGTGTAATTCACAGCCCGATGTAGCACAAGAACGCAAAATTAAAATATTCATGAACGAACGACGAACAGCGATGTGTTGTTTCGACCAGCTCATAGAACACTGTGTGGGGACGGTCGTGCCGGCGCGGAGTGGAGCTTTAGCGCGTGCCCGATAGAGGGCAGGCATGTTCCTTCTTCAAGTGTACCAGAAAGTAAATTTCAATATGATTGGTTGGTTTAAATATTCGGAATTGACGTCGTAATTTGTGTACTGTTCTGACTCCTCTAAGGGGGTATTGGGTTTCTCCATAGAGACCAATGTATTTTCGTGTTACCAGATTGTTCGGTAGCATGTGGGATTTGTTGTAACCCCTCTAAGGATCAATGTTATCATCACGCCTTTTTTCGCTATTGGTGGATGATTTGTGTGGACCCTATAGCCAGTCAATGGTCGTTTTCTGTATTTATACGGCCTGCAAATCCAAGAAATTGGTCAGACGCTTGGAATCGAGAGAGGGCTTCCCCATGGAGAAACAAGTCAGGTAGCTTGGTTATTTGTTATCTCGTAATGTAATACCTTTCAGAATGCAGGAACGTCACTTTGACGTTTTTAGTAATTTATTTTGCAGTCAGGATAATTTTTAAACAGAGCAATTTAATGATGCTTACTCAAACTTGTCGGAATCAAGCTTCATTTTTCCTTGACAAAGTCAGTGTTTGGTGACATGCTTGGAACCAACTTCTTCACTTGAAACAAAATGTTAATCTTCCAACTTAACAAAAATTTTGTTTATGCTAGTTCTCTCCCATTGTGGTAGATTTTAATAGGGGCAGCAATGGTTTTGTTAAGCCCACCATTTTGGTAGGAATGTTAAAAAAATTCATGTTGCTCCGGCCAGATGAAACTTTTATTATTTATTTCCTTTGCAATAATATATGGATCTGCAGGTACGAGGGACAAATAATCTCACTAAATTTAACCTAAAAATATTACAGACCTGTTGTAGAGGCCATCTGAAATGGCCAGTAGGGGAAAAAAAACTATGTATGGTGTTAATGATATTTTATTGCGATCTTTTAATTTGTGTAATTGAAGTAATGGTCGCAAGGATATGCAGAGGTTTTCTCGGTGGTAAAATCATGGTAATTGAAATATGCGTTTTTATGAAGGTGCAGTAAAATTTGGATTCGTGCATATAAATGTTAGAAATGTTTGTATATGCACAAATGGCTCAACATTGTACCTGATGTTTAAGCGTGATCCGGTATTGTGTTTAAAAGGAAAAAATAGCTTGAGGAGATGCAAAGATACTACAAATGAGTAAATTTATGGTGCCACGTGAAATCTGTTTTTCATAAACGGGTATTAGAGTTGGTGCCAGATGACAGACCCCAAGATATGATTGAATTCAGATAGCCACGTGTAATAAAAATATGTAAAAGTGCAAAGTGGCTTGGGAGTATCAGGCATTGGGTACAGTCAGCGTGCCACGTATGCTTATATTGTCTCCAAAAGGTAGAGTGACATGTTATTATCAGGCATTGAGTACATTTGTAATTCCAGGTAGGTTTATTTGCTCAAAAAACATAATCGGGGCTTGGTGGTTTCATGTATGATAATTGTTTGGGATGCCACGTGCATTTAAGATTTTATGTAAGTTCAGAGTTCTCTATATACAGTTTTTAACTGTTTGTATTTTGTGTGATATGAGGAAAGATAAGAATCAGTATTGAATAAAATGCAATTATTTGAAGTTGGTCTTTCATCTGTGTAGAGTAGTGCTAACCTTGTTTATTATCAGGCGATTTTCACTGTGCTTGTTATGAATGACTACAATATTTTTGTTTCTGTTGGTTTCTCCTTTTCTTTACTATGCAAAGAAAAAAATACCGATTGTTAGTATTGTTTTGAAATTTATGTCCTTGAGCTGTCCTGGGCGATTACCCGAGGCCGAAAATTATAAAATACGTTTCAAAATAGTTCGTGTTTGCAAGTTATTTAACGCCCGTGATTACATATGACTACTTTATTTTTTAAGAAGACTTACCACATGTCACATTTCTCCTCGTTGTTCACCGCGACTGCAACAGCACTTATCAATACACGAAAATTCTCGCTGAAACTGTGGCTGTTTAAAATATCTCCAAATTTTTAATGCGTGTGTGCATGGTAAATACACTTTCACTAAAGTTCTTCCAGGCAACCTGTTTTTCTATTACCTGACTTCTCGCTTATATAATCTGAATTCATTCACATATGCAGACTCAATTTCAACGTAGTACTTACATCGCAGTCTCTATGCGATGATAATGTATTTCATGAAAGTGTATTATCATATTTAATACAGAATCGTATCGTCCTCCAAATTATCAAAAGTATTGTTAATGAAACCAAACAATGTCCCCGTGGTGCTACTGATATTCACTGTAACATCGCCTTGCAAAATCTAAATTTTCTGAGTGGCATTAAAGTGCTAATAACATTTCATGTGCAGTATAGAACATTTTCATGGGTTTGATTTTTCAAACGGAGACGTGTGTACAGGTACTGACTAGCTATTAGCAAACTCGCTACTGGACAGCTAAATAAATAAAAAAAATAGAATTGAATATCGCAAAATTGTAACATACTATTAATAAATGTTTTTACTAAATTCATTATGCCTAAGATTATTCGAGTTTCTTGTATGTGTAAAATTAATAACCCAAAACTAAAACTAAATTACACGTAGGATCTATTGTCAGGTCGGCAGTTTACGTGGAACATTAATTAGCCTTTCAAAAAAGTCAGAATACAACAAAAAGCACTTATAAAATGTGCCATCTCACTTAAAACAGGCAAGAAAATGTCTTATTTATTCCGAAATTAGGATTATTATTTCTGGAAATCCATATTTCCACTTAAAATTGCCACACAGCACGTATATTCACGTGTATATACAGAAACGGCAGGGGAGAAATAAATCAGCCAACGTAATAAATGTAAAGATGCACCAGTAAATTGGCGTCACGTAGTGGTGAGAAACATAACTGTGTTTCTATTGTATCAGCATCTATTCTTGTATGCATAAGAAAATTTAATTAATTTTTCGTGTTTTTAATTGCAACATTACAGTTGAAGAGAAAATATTAATACATAGAATATATTTGCCTGATTCGATGCCAAGCTTACTTTGAGTAATAATAGGCTTCATAGTGGACGTAAATATGACATTTTTGACTAATATGACAATTGGTTATAAGTATCTAAAGCTTTCGCAATTAATCTTAACTAAATTAAAACAACCAAACAGCTAAAACTGGATTGTTTTCAGTATATTTTCTCATGTTGTCATCTGGGTTTCCTACGAAGGCATAGCTCTGTAATGGCGTAATTACAAAATTATAATTTTCCATTTAGTTAATTGTCCCCGTTACAAGAATTATTCAAAGAACATAGACTGCAAGTTCACGCATAAACATGGGACGTTTTACACCATACAACGTTAATTGGCGTATACAGTAATGAAAATTATTTTAGGAATGAATGAGAGCAGAATTATTAAGTTAAATAGGGCTACATTGATAAAATAAATCATATATAATTATATTAAAAATTAATTATTTAAAAGTGTTTCTGAAAATTGCTAGTACTTTATAACATCAATGTTTTCAATAAAAAGAAAAGGATTTTTTAAATCAATTCCATTATAGCTATCATAATAAATATAATTTTTGTAGGCTAATCAATTAGTCTTTATTTGGTTATAATTGTTTGAGTGAATATATTATTCATCAAATATTTTAAATGAAAATAGTTATGTTCTTGTTCTTGAATCTTTGAGGAAGTTCAAAATTCCGCTAAATTACCACTTCTGAACACTAAAATGTATTGCCAGTTTTTCATACATACTCAATTAACATATCTTTACGACATGTATAGGCTGTTCACGGTAAAGTGAGCTTTTTTTAAGGCCCTTAGAAATTTTTCCTTTCATCCAATTTACATTTTCCTGCTGCTTTGTATTATGAACATTGTAATTTGACCAATAACCACAGTGAATAAATTTCACCACCCTCAAAATTTAATGCCCGAGGCCGCAATAAGATATATTTATTGGTGGTTAAAGCCTGTTGGCAGGGCCTTAAAAAGTGCTCACTTTACCATGAACAGCCTATATGAAGAAAATTCGTTTATTGTACAGACATATGAATAATCTACAGTATTCCACTTTATATATATCTTAATATGTAACATAATTAGTAGCATCTGAAAAAGGTAATGTTTGAGGTAGAAGCGTTTATTTTAATCACGTGCCTGCAAGCTTCTTTTCTATAGATTGCTTCCTAAACAATACACCACTTCAGGATCTTTTATGGGTCTCGCACACCTGTTGCCCTAGAATTATTGTACGATACTTTGAAACATAGTCAATAAATAATGTAGATAATCTCTACCACGTAATTGACATTGTTCCTTGTTCTCTAAATTTCCTTTTCTTTATAATCATCTAGAGAATAGTATTTCCATTCATATTGCACGAACTGCTTCAAATTAATATTGCGTAGAACCATCGAATGATTTAATATTATGCGTTATTTGACACTGCTGCTGCATTGTAATTTTTATAGGGCGGTATTAATTAATTAAATTTTATATTTTATTTTTCAGCCTACATTCCGAAGAAAAGAAAGGATTGTGGAATCACTTTCCTTTCTGTATATGTATGTAGGCACGTGCCTGTGTGTATGACGCCCCTCCCTCCACCCATCATCCAACACCTTCACAAAAAAAATTTTGATCGCGTAAACAGAATTTCACCAAATTCGTTACACATATAGTACTCAGTAAATACATCCGACTATTATAGTTTTCGTCGGCACTAACCGCTTACTATTAAATTGTCGTCATCTTGAAAATACTGTACCTCTTCTCGCCAAATTTGGCACGTAAATAATGCTACGAAAGACCATCCAAAATTTAAATTTTCTAAGCACGTATCTAAAAAATTTAATTCTATTTGATAAATCTGTAATGTCACTGGGTAAATGTGAACTAAATTTGCATGCTGAAAGTTTATATTACAGGCATCATATATGCCAAACATAGCTACTTTTATCTGCCATTTTGTAAGTTAGTGCCAAATGAAGAAGTAGGTTTTATTTCATATCTCGGGAAACAACTAACCGATTATTATCAAACTTGGCAAACAAATATTACTACAGTAAACCATATGAATTTATGTTTTAAGTGGGTCGAAAAATATTTCCAAAATGGCGGCTATATAAACATTTAAGCTTAGTACGGTAATTTACCAAACCATGTAACCAATTGCAGTTTAACTTAGTATGCTGACAGTATTTATTACAACCGTCAAATGTGTTAACACAGTGTTTCTTTTGCCCGCCATTTTTTAAGATAGCAACACATAAATAAATAAAATTTCTATGTCATATCTCGGGAAACAATCGACCAATTATTGCCAAATTTGGCAAAAAAAACTTTCATATCGTGTAGGGAATTAATTATATAATTTTCACCAAATTCATAACTAGGCATACTTTTGAGATCCATTTAAATTTTTAATATTTACAGGGTTGGTCCCCTATTTTTAAAATAATAGCAGTGTAAATATCTTTGCTTGGTATGGTATGCCATCTCTCCCAAACCATTTCAACCGAACTTTATACGGTGGCATTGTCTATGAAAAGCATGAAATGTGCGAATATATAACCTTTTTCTTAATTATCTATGGAGATCGTCACATAGAAATTGAGCTTTTATGCCACATCTCGTAGGCCAAAAACCGATTCCACTTAAATTTAAAGGTAGCTAGTAGTACGGAAGAGTCTGTGAAACTTGCATGTTTTAGGTTTGGTAAGCATTTTTTTTAATGAAGTTGATATAAATAATTAAATTTAGTATAAACAATTTAACAAAATTCAACGAAAATTTTTACACTGACAGAATTTGTTAGAAGCATTATTTATGCGTACAGAGATCCTCTTTTGCAGGCCTTTTTTTTTTGTAACATATTGCAATATGAGAAAATGGAACATTTTATCTATTTCCGGATACATTCAATTAATTTCTAAAATATTTAGAGAAGACAATGTAAACTTACGTTATTTAAGTGGGATAAGACACTGATTCTCAAAATGGGGGTCATAATAATAGTTTAGGTAAGTTTGTCATACATATTAAACAATTTAACCCAATTGAAACAAACATTCGTATGCCAACAATATCGATTAGAAGCACCGTATACAGAACATCGTAAACAGATTTACACCAAATTCTTCACGCAAGTAGCGCTACGGTAGGCCATGTTATCTTACGCATTTTAAGTGAATCGGACACTTATTTTTAAAATGATGACCTTGTAAATATTTCAGGTTAGGAAGCCCAGTCATATGTGACGTTATGTGAATTCAATTAATAAGTAGTTGCACACGTAGAGAAAAGTAGGATGTTTAGGTATAACGGTCTCTTCTTTGTACCGATATAATGTGCAAATTTTCGCCTTACCGCTTTCAGTGTTATTTTTCTCCCGTACCAGTTAACAGAATGTTAACAGTGTTAAAATTATGTCCTGTCTGTTGCGCAAGAAATGGGCATTTCAGATTTCCTCGGTCGGTTCGTGAACTATGGCTACTGTTATGCTGCAGTTGCATCAGCTATGTGTTTTAGCTATTTAATATATTCTCGGAACTCACGCAGGGTTTACTGCTGGGAAATACTGTACAACTAGCTTGTGATACGGAGTAATAATAAGTGTACCGCACCAATGCGTTGTTGGTTTCCGCCCACACATTCACACTTTACCGCTGTGAGTGACCAATTAGTGCAGTACAAATGGTCGCCCATTCACTCATACGCCTGTTACGATTACTTTATATATCACAGCGTGTGAAGCAAGTTTCTTCGGTTTTTTTTTTCTCGTGGCCAGCCGAAGGCCGGTCATGCATTTTTCTTTTCACCCCCGTGCATGTGCCCTTTCTGAGTTATACAGCTAATATGATATTCTTTTTTTCTTTTTTATTTTATTTAATACTTCATTTTTCCCACGACAGCCTTTATTGATTACATGTTTATATAATACTGCAAACTATCTACACCAAGTTGCCTGGAAGGTGAGAGTGGCGCGGTTTTCCTGCATTCCACCCTGAGCTCCCTGGCAGCTTGAGGGTAAATTTCTTGACATTTTGTTCTATTGCTGGTTATATTATGCCTATATTGCGGCGCTAAACTACTACTACTAAGATTATATATGTATATATATATATATATATATATATATATATATATATATATATATATATATAATATACCAGCGATCAGTTTTGGATCTGCCAGCTAAGAGGGGGTTCCGTGAACTCCTTTTCGATTCCCCTCCCCCCGTAGACCGGTCTTTTAGTCTGGAATCTTGAAATACCATTACTCTTTGTCTTTATATATTACCTAAGTCTTCAACGTCCTGATTCGTTTCCTCTTTGCTTGCGCTGGTCATTGCTATTCTGATTTCTCATGTCCTTTGTTCGTTGTTTTGACTTTCACGATATCTTTTAGGCTTCTTACGAGTGGGAGGCAATGCTTCCGAACTCATCAGTCGCCTTCTGATGTTTCCTTTCTAAGTTCTTGTCTATGTGCATTGGGAACACTCAAATGTGTGGTGGGGCCACTCCCAACACGATATTTTATAATGGTTTTACAGTGTCAGTTCCAGTATAACTATTTTCTTCTTTAAGCGGATAACGGAAACATTTATCTATCTATGGAGGAGGATCGTTCAAGAACTCTAGAACTCTTGTGGATTTTCTCGAAACCACTCTTAGAATGCTTCAAAATGTTTGCTTATTTTTCTTGCAAACTCTTCCATTGTCTTGGCAGATTTTCTGTTTGCCGTAATATTTATAAGATGTATTATATTTTCTTCTATTTCAACTTCCTACAAAATTCTGTTTTTATATCTTCTATTCTTGGACATTATTGAATTACATGTTCAGCAGTATATTCTACCTGACAGATTCGGCATATGGGAACATGAACTAAATTAGTTCCACGTAATTTTGCATTATAGTTTCCGTGCCCATTTAGTAACTGTGAGAGATGATAATTTGTAACAGTCCATTGCTGGCTATATCTTTCCATTATGTTTGGAAAAATTCTGTAAGTGAATCTGTCCTTCTCTTTATTGTCCCACCTTTTCTGCCAGAAGGATAGTGTAACACTCCTGGCTTCTTTCTTCATTATCTTTGTTGCAGATCTTACTTTAGTTTATTGCTTTGGCTGTCGTCGTTCTTCTACAGTAAAATCCAGTGGGATTGCTCCAGCGATCACCTGTATTGCTTCAGTTGATGTTGTCTTGTACGCCATTGTCATGGCTAGTAGTACTGCTCTTTGTGTCTTTAGCAATAATTTCTAAGTATGTATTAGTCTCGCTTTCTTAAACCAAACTCCAACTCTATAATCTGTCATCACGGTCCTGAATCCCAGCCCCCATGATGATGCTGAGACTGCCCTCATTTTGATAAATAGATTCACTGTCTTATCCATCAAATACATGATGTGTTCCTGGCATTGAAGTTGTCTACCCAAGATTACATCTACGAACTTTACTTTGCTCTGTAGACGGATTGGTTTTTCCTTGAAGCGAACGACAGGCAATCTCTTTAAGCTTCCTTTAAGTAACACTAAGTTTGCCTTTCCCACTGGAAATTGTAACTTTATACTGGTGCCCCAACTCTCATCTTTTTCAGTATTTCATCAGCTTTGGTCTCAATTTCAGCACGACTCCAGGCTGTAATTAAGAGCAGCGCATTGTTTTCATATGCAAAGGTCTCGCAGTTTTCTGGCAGCTGCAGCTGAAGAAGTGTATCAAACAGAATGTTCCATAGGATCGGTCCAAGGACCGATCCCTTTGAGAGTTTCTTCCTCACTGTCACATTGTTTACTTCATACTGGATGTTCCTTTCTTTAAAGTAATTAACAATAATGCTGTAAATGTTTCTTGGGCATTCGTTGCCTCTGAGTTGCCAGAGCACCTCCGGCCACCATGCATTGTCGAATGCACCATTGATATTCAGGAAAATGCCTAATACATACGTATGTCTACTTGAGTTAACTTTTTCAACCACATCCATGACTGCCTTCTCGGTACCTCGTCCTTTCCCACACCCATATTGTTTTGTGTGGAGCCCTTGGGTAGTTTCAAGGAAGCTTATCAGTCTTATATTGGGGAGTTTTTCTAACATTTGCCCCATGATTAGTAACAGGGTTACAGGACGGTATGACTTAGCTAAAGTTGTATCTTTATTGCCTCCATTATAGAAATTTCACAATATTCCTTTTTTCCAGATGTTAGAAAAACAGGCACTTTGCAGGCAGTCATTCATTAGCTGCAACAGATAGAGATTAAGTTTCCTCATTATTTCAGCAGTGATTCCATCCTGTCCTGGAGCTTTCTTGTTTTTCAACTCCTTAATAACTTTATCCATTTCTTTTATAGTGAATTCAGTGGTGGGAGGAGTGTCAGGCAACACAGCCATCTCTCTCTCTCTATTCATTTGATGAATTTTGTCTTCATCTTTCATACTATCCTCTGGCAGGAGTCCATTTACAAGTTCTTCCGCGTTCTTCTGCTGATCGATAACGATCCTGTTCTGGATTTGAATGATTTTCAGTACTTAGTTATGCTTGGGCTTATTTCTAAGGACCTCGTATACGAGCCCCCATGGGTCTTCATTTCCTGTTTCTGTTACGTAGCTTCTCCACGACATTCAGGAGACTGATGATGATGATGGGTTTCTCCAGGATGCCTGTTTCTTTTTTTTCAACATTATTGCATAGTTCTTTTGTTGGACTCTATATTCTTCCAACACTTCTACTCTTCGTTGAGGCTCTCTTTGCAGTTTCAGATTCCTCCTAATTCTTCGAACCTGCTTTCTCGTACTTTCCAGTTCATCATCCCACCATCGATTTAGTGGAATGTCAGGTTCTGATATACTCAATGTTTTCTTGCATTACAATAACTTCATAAAACCTGAGCGAAGCGATGGTGGTCTGCTAGTATAGAAATATAACAACATCTCTTTCCGAAAATCTTGTTTGAAAATCAGATATTAATTCACATAGGACAGAAGCAGCAATGGCGTCGCCGGTGAAGAAGAAACGTTGGTACAGCCATATTTGTTATCTATTCAATGTTTCTTCGCATCTTTTTAATAAAACCTTTGAAAAACCTTTCCATATATGACATGTTTAGTTGTTTCCTAAATATGTCACATATTACAATCGTCTTATACTTATGTTATTATAAAAGTAGTTCTACTTTATTGTTAGTTATATTGAACTTTTACTTATATACTATCTTAAAATTCTAACATTTAACATATAAATAATTATAATAGAAACAAGGGGAAAATATATGTGTGGGTAATGCTAGAAAGAAATCGTTCTTATGCAAATTAATATTAAATGAAAAGCGCTATAACCCGGTATGTTGTCCCTTTGGTGCAATTTTCTGTACTTGGTTAAGCATTGTTTGTATGGAGCGGAGGAATATGCTAGACGTAGAACTTTAGCAGGACTTCAGGAAAGTGTGAAGCAACCGTGAACATCATATACACACGTGGCCGAAACGCCTCTGACGGCGTGGGTTGCGCGTGACTCCTCCATCCCCTACCTCACACCCCCTGGCCTCTCCCTCTTCCGGGAGGCCAGTGATTGAAAGACGGTAATGCCCCAGGTGCGTGTGAGCGGACTAGCAATCCCGAGGGGCGATTGGCGGGGCCAGTTGTCCCTGACCCGTGATGCACACTGTTGGACGGGGAGATTTTGTTGGAGGGGAGGGGGGTACGGGGTGGTGCCTGTCCACCCCTGCACGTTGGACGTGGTCTGGGTCTGAAAACGAGGAGCTTCAGCCACCTCCTCACCCCCACCCAACACCTAGCCTCACCATCAGCAAAGCCCCTCGCAGCTAATTGATGCTTGCAGACAGCGGAGTGTGCATTTCAGATTGCACGAAGCCCTTGGGAGGCCGTGACAAAGAGGGAACGCTGCTGGTGCACAGATAGGCCAAAGCGGACAGATTGATTTTGGTGGGGCCACGGTGATGTAGCGGTCAGACCACCTGCCTCAGGCGAAAATAGTTCGATTCCCCACGGGTCACTCCCGGATTTTCACATGTGGGACTCGTGCCGGACGATGCTGCTGGTCGGCGAGTTTTTCAAGGATCTCCCGTTTTCCCCCGTCCTTGTATTCCTGCGCTGCTACAAACTCACCTCGCTTAACCCGCATTGACTCACGAGGCCCCGATGTTAAGCGGCCCAAATCTCTACACTCCACTCTAAAATTTGGAATTGTATTTGGTAAACACAGAAAAAAAAATACAAATTTCACTAATAGCATATACAAAATATTATAGTTTCTGTAATTGTATTTTAATGTAATATGTGCTACACTTTATATGTCTTAACTTTTATGCAATATATAAACAATTTCACATAATTTTGGTTAGTTGTAGACCACAGAATAAAGCTCAGACTATAGGTTATGTCTTCCGGTGGACCTTTTTTTCAATCAGACACACTTGAATCATTTTTGTAGGCCAAAATGGCGTGGAGTAGTGTGGTTTGGATCAGCTGATAACTTAACTAACTGAAGGAAACCAGAGTGCACATGCAGAAGAGAAAGCGGATACCAAGCTGTTAACATAATTGCAATAGTCGAACCACGAGGTTTAGCAGATTGTCCACATGCAGATTTCCCAGACTAAGTAAACAAGCGTAATTATTTTAACCGACAGATAATTTCACTAAATATACCTGCCAATTATACGCCACTTAAGATAACTACTCGGTTGAATTAAACGACGATTACTTCGATCGCCGCACGCTAATCGATTTGGCCCTGGCCTTCAAGGACTGATTTTTAAAACATAAGCCTTCGTCATTGCTATTTATAAACAGGAAATAAGTACCCTCCAAAATATAAAACATGTCAGTGAGTTCTATGTATTAATGAACATGCATGATATTCAACTTTTGATGGCATTTAATAAACGGCACGGATTTTATACCGTTTAGTTGAGGCGGTCGTTTACACTTAACCTGATTCTAACATATTAGTAAACCACATGTGCGCAGCCAAGTAAGATGTCTGCTCTTCATGTCGCAAGTGTGCTGACGTGCTGTCGTGCTCTTCGAACCACTTCATTTTCCTGGCTTGCAGCTCTTAAAACAGAGGCAGTGAACTATTGCCTATAGTCCAACTTGCCTTTAGATGGCAATAAATAATATGGCAGAAAGCAATCCATATTCCACTTTCATTTGTTGTTAAATATTTTGTACAAATATTTCGAAAGAAATAAAAACTGTTTGCTTGCGAATGTTTGTCGACTGTGTCAGAATATTTGCCTTGAAGGACTGGGTAACCATTGCGTTTTTAAGGGATAAGTTTGTTGTATCATCTTTAATGTTACGCGGGGAAATAAGTTTTCAGCCTCATTACGTTAATCTGCGACAATGTTCCAACGTATAAATATAATAAGTGACACGAATTTTGTTGAAATTAGGAATGGCATGGTAAACTGATGTGTTTTTCTATATAATGTATTTTTTATGAAAGAGAAGCAAGCAAATCTGCGTTGTTTTATTTCTCCTCAATGAATACTGCACAAACATTAAGATGCAGGTTCATGTATTTTGTTAGGCTTGTTAAGGGTAATACACACAACCTAGTCCCAAATTTTAATAATGCCAATTTCGGTTCATATCTTATTTTGTAATTACCATTACTTTTTTTTGTAGGATTTTCGTTTGCGTTTAAAGTTTAAAGCATATGTGAAACCAGTAACAACCCGAAAACTGTTGCATAACTATATGATGAAATATACGATATTGGTACTTACCAGACACATACTGCTAACGAGACGTCATTCGTTAAGTGAAGTAAACGTAAACATCGACAAAAATTACGTAAAATTTACCGACTGCCCTTCACGACGTAATATTTAATAAAGGCATAAATGAAACGTAACCCGAATATGTTAATTAAATACTTGTCATTTAACCACTTATAAAACTGATACTGTTTAATGATTGGGATGGGAATCGTTCCTCTCAGAATCGTGCTTCACTTTGCCAATAAGTTAGATAAATTTAACTTTCGTAATAAACCGTAGCTCACCGCTGACACATTGTGGAGTTCTTTTCTCTGATTTAAGCTATTTAAGTCGATAGCCATAAAATAGAAACGTCTCCCATAAACAATTATAATGTTTCCGCTCACATCAGTATTTTAAACATTCTAGATCGTTATTTAAATTTTGGACAAATGTTTTGCAAACAATAGGGCATATTATTAAACCCTCGGCAATGTCTCCCTTTACTTGTCGACGTACCTGTCCCATTTTCTTGATGCGTGCCAAGAGACGGGCAGTGATTTAACTTTCAGTCGAGATTGTGCTCCGGGAAGCCCAGGTAACACATTCAAATCAAAGGAAATATAAATTATCATACGGTTCGACATCTTTTCCGATGTCACTCCCGCGAATGGCACCTCACTACGTCGCGATTCGCACGATTTCCGAATTAACAATCCCGCGGCTGGTTTCACGCAAGGCCGGGTGTCCCTATCCTCAGCGCACGACACATTACGTAAACCCGTGAACCGCTCCGTAAATATTCGAAATAAAAATCTCGCTTCTGTCCAGACACGAGCCCGCGTGCGCCTTCCGCGGCTTTCAGGCCGTTACTCCGAGATTATACGAGTAAACTTAGGGGGAATGTATCCATGCCACCTTCGATTTATGTTCACGGTTAAATTGGCACTTTTGAAAGCCCTGATTAAGATCTACTTGTATGCAGATTATGTACTCTTCCTCCTTGTTCAAAATTAACGTTGCCATGGGCCTCATCACTTTATTCTTGCGTCGGTTAGATGAAACTGTAAAATTATTAGAAAAGTAAATATTTTACAAATATGTTCCTTTTTATACTTTGATTGATTGAAAAAAAAAAACAAGAATGCGAAAGAAATAATTTTCAGTTATCACAAATGGTTACCTAACACTTTTTATTCGACGTTAATATATGGAACTTCTTTCCATCTATCGTTACCAACTTTACTGGGTGCATGTCACTTGGTGCGTCCATTAAAATATATGCAGGTAAGAATAGTGACTTTTTTCTGAGGGTTCATTTCAAAAGTGCTCACTATATCGTGAACAGCTTTTACGTCTTTGACATCATAACATCCTCAAGGAGTAGGGAACATCTTAACTGTTACTTCAAAACCCAACTTATTGTTAGCGTAATTTCCGAAGGAAAGATAGGCTTATGCAATCACCAAAATATCTGTCTGGAAAGTATTCCACCCCTCCCCACCCCCTTTTTATAACTTTTGAATCCAGCGACTAAATTTCACCAAACTACGTTCACATATATTATTTAGTAATGACATCGGGCTTCTATAGTTTTCTATCACGCCGGGAACTTATTTTTAAAATGGCGGCAGTTTTAATATTTAGGGTACTCTGTTATATCACGGAAACTATTTAACCGATTTCAACCAAATTTTGTACGTTGACATATCATAGAAGCATTAAAATTATAAATCGATGATCTTATTGGTTCGCCATATTGGAAGATAGTGCAAATGAAAAATTAAGCTTTTACTTTATATGTTGGGAACAATTTAACGGTTTAAACCAAATTGGGACGTTGACAGCGCATGACGTAAGCATTGGAGTTAGATACCAATGATGCTACTAGGTCGTAATTTTCTAAGATAGTGCAAATTTAAGAAATTAAACTTTTCCGTTATATCATGGGAACAAATTAACCTATTTAAATAAAATTTGGTACGTTGGCCGAACATGATGTAAGCATTTAATTTGGATACCATAGTATGTATTTGGCTTACCACTTGAAAAAAAAAAAAAACTAATGCAAATGGTAAAATAAATCTTTTACATGGTATCTTGGGAACCATTTAAATTATTTAAACCAAATTTGGTACTCTGGTAGTGCATGACGTAGGCATGGAATACAAAAAGGGATAATGTTATTAATCTGCCATTTTTAAAATGGTGCCAAATAAAATAATGTACATTTTATTTTATATCTCGGTAACTACACGAACGATTCTTGTCCTATTTGCCTATAAGTAATACTATTGTAAGCCATATTAGTATATGAAATTTAAATATATACGACGCGTATTTTCAAAATGGCGCCAATGTAGATATTATGAATCAATTTGTAGTATCTGCTATACCGTCTGACAAGTTTTACCAAATTTGTTATATTGGAAGTATATTTTGTATACATCCAATGTGTCACAACATAGCCTCTTTTGTCCGCCACATTGTAAGATAGCACAATTTCAAATTAAGTTTTAATGTCATATCTCTGGAAACAACCAATAAATTCCTATTGAATTTGACATTGAAATAATACTACAGTACGTCATATAAACTGACAGCTATCATTTTTGAAAAATGGTCTTCCTTTGTTCATTAGGTCGGAGTGTGTCGTTTGTTTCCTACTTCGTCAACCACACAGGTCAATCATTGCGTCACAGAAACATCAATAATTATTTTTTATCTATGTTTAAGTAACTAAACAGCAGAAATATTTGATGCGCCTGTCACAAAATGTTTTATTTCACGCTTGCCACTTTACTCATTTTCATTTATCGGTTAAATAAGAGTTTTGCAATTTGAAAAAAAAAAGATTGCAGGTGAATTACTTGAAAAATCGCTTATGCTTTTATACATATTAATTGGGCTATTTGCAATTACTCTCAAATTAATCATTGGAGGTTAAAAACTGTTTATTCACCATTAGGGCATCCATTTGTTTATTTATACCTATTATCGTTTATATAGAGCGTTGTAATAGTTTTGACGTACTTGAATATTCCGCTACACTTAGTAAGTATAGGCTATGTTTGATAGCGATGAATTCCTAATATTTTGAGGTTTTTTGTACATTTTAGCCACAGTCAAAATTGTTCATCTAAAACTAATGCTTTAACCACAGAAAATTTTATGGAACTGTGTCAGTTCCCGGAGAAATTGAAAAGTTTTTTCAATAACAGTTGTATAGTTTAACATATAAAAACATAATCTCTGGTATGCTTACTATCTTAAGAAAAGCAATTAAATATTCGTTTCACTGAAAGTAAACAAATTTGTTACTCGTAAACTTTAATTCATTTCCCATACGTTATGTGTATGAGATCATATAATATAGCGGAGCTTACTGCTTCTGTAGCCTCGGATACAATATTATTATTTTTTTACTTCAAAACCAATTTTTCGGTCTTTGTATGTTTCATTATCCCAAGCACTGGTGCAGAAAATGTAAAATTATTTAGGTGAAACATGTAAACGCTTGATAACAAATCCCAATTTTCAAGCAAAAATATTTATTCAACAGTCAGTTTACTTTCAAACTGAACGTTATTGCATGGAATTGTGAATCTGTGTGATTTCCTATCTGAACAAACTGGAAGCTTTGGAAAATACGTTATATCCCTATCAGTACTGAAATTGTTGAGAGTAAAATAATGTGCTCCCATATTTTCAGCTCTGTAAAGATATTTGTGAGAAAACATGTACATATGCATAGAAATATCACGTTGGATAATTCATTATAACTATAATTATTTTATATTTCCATGTCTATATTTTATGAATAAAAATACACGACGATAAATTCCCGCAAACATATTAAAATATTGTACATACGTATGACTAGGAGAAGGCATCTGCATGTTTTGTAATCATCTGTGATTCCTTCGTGTGCGAATGTGTACGTGCTTTTTTCAAAGTGCTCCCATATTTACAACGTATGGCAGAGTGCCTTCTGTTAGCAAAATCTGGGCTTCCTACTAGATCGGCGCCAGAAATGTTCCGCCAATTGAAACGATTGTTCGCGAAATGTGTTACGTGAAGTGATTCAAGTTGAAAAGTACGCGCGATAGCATGGAAATTTTTAACGAAGTGCTTCTCGAACGGAAGACATGTCGCTGCGCATCGAAGATGTCGGAAAACGTGTCGTCAGTTCGAACCCGCCCACGTGATGCAACAGAGACGAAACAAGATATACCACAACGTGGCTCATAGCCTACTGTGAGATATTCGTTTCAAACAGTAGCCTTCTGCCAGCACTTTGGCATGGAAGGTTTCCTAGTTTAGTGTGCGCGCTCAATTCTTCATCGTAGAGAAAACTCCAGGCCGAGAGAATTGTTGGAAAAGAAGACGCGCTTAATATGATAATCTGAAGTCTGAATAATTTATTTTGTATAATCATTAGGAAGTTTTTATACAACTTACAAGAAATTCCTCGGAAACTGGTAGCTAAAAATTTTCTTATAATATTACTAGTTAAATTTTGTAGCTTTGCAGTACATTGTTTTTTTAAACATACTAAATTGTTTATGTTTATAACAATTAAGAAGTCATCGGTATACTTGATTATTAAAACTGAAAGACCGTTACAAACACACTGAAAGAAATGTGTTGTAGATTATTTCTTATTTACCTCTTGCCATACAGATACCGTCTTGCAACTAATTTCAAAACTGTTGTTGTAGCAAGTACAACATATTTTGATACAGTGTTGCACTTACGTGTTGGTTTAAATGAACATTTGGGGATTTCATCTTGAAGAAGAGCTTGGTCTAGCCAGGGAGAACCACGGAACTGGCAGCGAACTTGACGGGCAGGTGGCCAAGCAACTACACTGCCAGTCACTACACGACAGCTTTCATTGTTTGACGCCCTGTGAGTTATCACGCAGATTTTCGAATGTGGAATAAGTGGCGGATCTGACCAATTGCGTGTGCTTATTTTAGGCTCATTGTGTTTTCCCTGTACTTTTTATTACGTCGTGTATGCATGCCAAAGACCTTTGGCCCAACCGTTAAGTTGACATCACACGATGCCTGCAGTCGTACGCGCTCTTTTACAATCTTCTATGAGGTCTGGTGCACGAGCCGGTACACCACCTGCTATGATAGACAGCGTGAAATAAACGTATTACACGAGATTGTCTTTCTAACGTGAGGCACACTTGGTGTGTGTGCAGATGAGTACACCTCACAATCAATATTGATCACATTTGTGAAATAGAATAAATAACTTTTGTATCGTACAGACTAGCCTACGCATATCTTCATTGTCGATGAAAACTGGAGTCAGATTTATGTTACTGTATTTCAAACAAACAAAATTGTAATGTGATCGCCACGAGCATATTATTTTAACATATTTAGGGATATGTAGTAATTCCAATAATGTAATTAACTTTAAATGACTATACGCAGTTTTAAGAAAGAAATATTGATGGAGTTGTGTTTGCACTTTTAAAATAGCGATCTGATTGTACGCGGACGCTATACCCAAACGCTACCATCGCAATGCGATGTTAATACATTTAAATGTACTAAAAATCAATTGGGTTCAGTATTTCTGATTAACATGTTTTAAAGTACTGAATGCACCACCCCACCACATAATATTTCAAAGCTTACAGTCTCTGAATTATTTACGTGGGAATACCTGAAAGCCATATAAATGAAACTCAATCTCACGGATGTTGATCAGAATAACGACTTACTTTTTGGCTTCCTCGTGTAGAAGCATAACACAACGGTCACGGGAAGTGACAACTGCAGTATGATTGGTCTAGTTCGAAAAGTGTCTGCGACGAAAAATAGGATAGATGCTATTCCAAAGCCTGGTATGAAATACAGCCGTACGGGGCGGTTAGTTTCAAGCTGCCTGCCTTCTATAAAAGCTCCTTATAGAAGACTACGTACACAATCGTACAGTATAAAAAAAAATATTAAGTAGAATTTATCACAGGAAAAATACACCCATACTACCAAATTTAACGACGTTATCAACGGAATGGTGTCCGAAACAAGATGTGTGTATTCTATGAATATGAAAAAAAAAAAAAAAAAAAAAAGAGAGAGAATGACCGAGAATACGATCATAGCAATATCCAATAAACGTTCTAAAGTGGGTGAAATTCTTTTCGTTTCGGATCATCGATCCTATACTTGCCAGATATTGTGTTTTGGCCTTAGTTAACTCTTTTTATGGTACACTGCTGCTATACATTAATAAACGCAACAAGCAAATGAGGTTTACAACTAATGACACACAGTTGTGGCATGCGTAGATGAGTAGACACACACGTAGACGGAGAACAGGTTTATATAAAATAACATTTTAAAGCCGTATATTTTTACTTGTGAGCATTTTTTGTCGCCAATATTACACACTGTGTGCCTTACAAAGTTTCCCTATCACGTCCACAAGATAAATTTATATTCTGCGAGCAATATAAAAACTTTTCTCATACCGGTTTCACACATACATGTTGGACATTCTTTTCATGTCTGCCCCACTTATGGACAGGTTCACTTACGCCTGAACTTTTGACGGTGTGATATATACTATATACACACATAAACACACACGCGCATTAGTGATTTTCTAATAATATTTCTTATTTCAATCTGTATGAACTGATTTAGTATCTGTGATTTGCGTATGATTATTTCTCTAATTGCATTACCTGCAGGCAGAGCATGTCAATCGGTCGCTGCAGGACTCCTTGGCGTTGATTTGGGAAGGAGCCATCAGTCAAATATTTACCAAACATTTAATTTTCGACGGACGGACGGATGGGCCACCTTAGACGAGAATACGCACTGTGGAATAAAATGCGTGGGGGATTATCTGTGTTTATTTATTTTTGGTATTTAATTAAAAAATTTAAAATACAAAATAAATTTAATATCTACTCTTACTACGCTAATTTTTTTTCCATTTTTTTTTTTTTTTTTTAATGTATGTCCAACCAAAATACAACTCCAAAGAAGGAAATATCAGGGCGTTATCACACAGAAATTTTGCTGTACCAAAGGATTGATGGATGACGGATTTGTGTGAGTCCACCTTAATAGAATATACTCACTCAAAATGCGCTATTTGAACTAGTATAGATAGTTAGAGAAACATTTTACTAGGTTCTGCGTTGCATTATGCTTTCTCTGTCTTATGGAGCAAACAGTAAATTAAATAAACATAAACCACAAGTAACTAATTTTCTTCCTAGCTGTACAGGCTTTTTGCTAGGGCCATATATACTCCAGAGTTAAATCGTCCTGTTTGTTTGTTTGCCTGTATCTCAAACAAAGGTTATTATTTCCGAGGCGCAGCCCTGGACTGGAACCACGCGTGAGCAATGCGGCCTCTAAAGCGTTCCTGATTTTTTTTTTTTGGAATCCGGATTTTCCAGGTGCAACCGTACAGTGCATTATGGATCCACCTGTAATTGATGAGGTCAGCGTGGTGAAAGAGGAAGGGGAAGGTTTGTTGGCCACATTTGCCTGAAAACTAACGCGACACAACTTGTCGTACATCCACGCAATGGGTAGGCAATCTGCAGCCGAGCTCGTTAAAACTAGGAGAAAACAATCAACTCGTTAATGTCGTACTGAAAGTACAGTACTTAAAATTGTGTCTGCTGGATTCATATTATTTATTTTCTCCTTGTATACTGAAGTAACAATCTGTGCACTATTACTAACATACACTCATGAGCTATATAATAAGTAACCTGCTTAGTAGCGTGTACCTCCCCCTTCGCCCTGATGACGGCGATAATGCAACGTGGCATGGGCTCCACAAGGTAAAGGCTGTTCACGACAAAGTGAGCACTTTTGAAATCAACCATTGAAAAACGTAATTGCTCCTACCTGCATATATTTTAACGGGCGCCCTGAGGAGTGGCAAGCCTCATTAAGGTTGGTAGCGATGGATGGGAAGTAGTTCCGTATTTTAACTTCGTATGACAAGTGTTATGTAACTATTTCTCATAACTTATATTATCTCTTTCGCTTTCTGACTATTTCAATGTATCGAAGTGTAAAAATGAGTAGATTATTTAGATATTTAATTTTTTAATAATTTCACAGTTTCACATGACCAACGCATGAATAAAGTTATGATGTCCATGACAACGTTAATCTTACATAAAGCGGAAGAATACGCAACGTGCATACAAGTAGATCTTAGGGCTTTCAAATCAAAAGTGCTCATTTCACCGTGAATAGCCTATACCAGAAGAGTGCTCGGGAACCGCGCTGGCCCATTACCATTGCGCAGCCTCCCACAATGCACACAGATCGGCCGGAGCAGGTTACGTGTTGCGCACATCCGTCTTGACAGCATCCTACACGTGTGCGATTATACTGAGGTCGGGAAGCCTTGTGGGCCGTGCTGGCAACCGCATGTCAGGGGTCTTACGCTCAAAATCGTTCGGCTTCCGCAGACCATTCGAGCCGAGTAAAGTGGTGAACCCGCAGACGGCTTCATGTGTGCGAGATTTGCTATGCTGGAGCGAAAACCTCTCGCATACGTGTTGGCCATTCGATTCGGGCCAAGGTAGTCGTATGCGAGTTCCATCATGGCAAGCGTCCGTGCTGTAGCCGCTCCAGCTTGCAGTTTTAATGTACGATTCTAACGATTATAAGGTGAGAAATGGGTACAAAACGTACGTCGTACAACAGAAAGTTCATATCAAAATCATGTTTTGGTAATAAAACGTGTTAATATGCACTAAAAGTACTTCACAATGTTCCTGGAAAGAACCGGTACAAAAATGGGTTACGATTATATACAGTGCATAGGTCTCTATGCAGAGGCGGCGGAGAAAGGGAGGGGAGCAGCGGGACGCTGTCCCTCCCATAAAACAGAGGGGAGGTGCAATATAGTAATTGTCCCTGCCCTAAGTTTGACATCTACATTTAATAATAAAGTAGTTAATTTTCTCTCAAACCAGGAGAATAAAATACTGAAGTGAACGAGCAGCGCTTTACTGAATTTTACCATCAACTGGAAAGCTAAACAGTTGCTTTGGCCGTTCGGTGCTCTCGGGTTCCCAGAACCTTGACATACCAGTGAAAGAGTCAGACACTTTTCTAAAATATACACAGTGGAAAGGGGAGGCAAATTTTTAAGTGAATATTCGCGGGGGCGGATCTAGGGGTTTGTCCCACCTGCCCCTTCCTTGGCCATGTCTTTTATTAAAAAGACTTTGCTTATTTTTGGTATTTATAATTTCGTTACTCTTACGTTAACTGGCCGGCATATTTACAGCATATAGAATCGTCACATTCAAGTTAGTTTTAATAAATGGCAGCATTGCAAACGCGCAGTGATGAGGGTTAGTAGGTATTTCTTATTGCCAGTGGTACCAAGGCGTTTCTCTTGCCACCAACGACTAAGCATTCGCGCAAGTACGGGCTTTCCTCTGCCTCATGCACAGCTCTCTCGCTAAGCTTCTTTCCCTCAGGCATCAAGGACACTACTTTCTCATTTGGTTAGCAGTATGTGCAGGTCAGGTTTTATGTTGTACTTGGAGACAGATGCTGTTGTCAACATGAAATTATTGCCATACATTTAGCCACTGTTTTTTTTTTAATTATTACGAAAATATATATTATAAATTTACATTTGTGCATATAAAATTTTACTCATATAAGTGAGCCTAAGGAGCGCCGAGTTATAATTGTATCGGAGTTTCTGTAATTTTTCTTATAGAAATACATGCGTTATTTTTGCATGATATCAGATTATGTGACTTCTTCCGTTGTTAGTTTAACTTCATTCAATTTATTGTTTTTTTTTTTTGTTTCAGCAATCTTTTAATCCAAAACAGGGTGCATAACATGTAAAAGAGTCTTTAAGTTATGTTTTTATTGTATTTCATTACTCATAATCTTTTTTCTGGCAAAGGAAAGGTTTTATTACATCAAATTTCGTAGGAAAATTCCTAGATTAGCAATTCCAAAATCCACCGAAATCCAGTTATTATTTTCCTCTATTTTCCAGATATTTTCCCGGGAAAAACAATTAAAAAATAGATAAGTCGAAAACGGTAGATTTTACGACCAAAATTGCACAGACAAAAATCAAAGAAAACAAAGTTTCCCATTTGATATCCAAAATACACCAAATATTTCTCACTATTTTCCCAGGATTTTCCCCGAAAAAACTATCAAATAATTGATAAATAGAAAATAGTGCATTATAAGACCAAAAGAGGGCAGATGAAAATTAAAGATCCCAAATTTCGATTATGATATCCAAAATGCACCATAATCCACCAATACTTATTATTTTTTTCCGAGGATTTTCCCGGAAAAATTGTAAAAAATTATTATTCAAAAATGGTATGTTTGGCCACCAGAAGTGTAGAGGCAAATATTAAAGAATACAAATTTCCTGTATGATATCCAAAATCCGCGTAATATTTCGTACTATTTCCCTGGGGTTTGGCCAGTAAAACGATAAATTAAAGTGCCCATTGCATCCTAGGAAACTCATTAATGTATGAAATGGTCCACGTCTGAGCACGAAATTTCATAATGGGCTGTTTTCTGGTTCTGTCAGTATAATATTTATGGCTTCCCACCACATTGGTTTGGTCAAAAGTTAGTACAGGTATAGTTTTCATCTTTAAAGCTTGATCTGTGATTAAATGAAGTGCTGAATAGCTTATATGAAAGTCTTGTCTCCATAGTTCATGTTTATGATGAGGAGCAATGTAACACTTGATTTTTCTAGAAGTGAACCATTGTGCAACAATTGCATCATTTCCGACATTTTGCCA
The DNA here is from genome assembly GCA_029891345.1 of Dryococelus australis. Taxonomy (NCBI): domain Eukaryota; kingdom Metazoa; phylum Arthropoda; class Insecta; order Phasmatodea; family Phasmatidae; genus Dryococelus; species Dryococelus australis. The sequence continues at coordinate 52,734,181 of CM056999.1, forward strand.
CTTGAGATTTCAACAACCAAGCGATCTTCCACAGTAAATCGAGATTTCTGGTCGGTTTCTTAGCTTTGACAGAAGAAAGGGGTCTGTATGTCGCTTCTAGTTTGTTGCTATTTTTATATAATGAAGGTGAATAGTCCTGAGCTGTCGAATTTGTTTTCGACTGGTTTGTTTTCTTGCGATCAATATTCATGTCTGCAGTTTTAGAGTGGCCACAGCAATCATTCCGAAGCCGTGTAGCGTAATATGACAGCGTCTGTATATTTTGGTCTAAATTATCAGCTACAAACTGAGTAAAGCTTCCAGACACCATTCTATTTGAGTCATCGCTCTTTGTCACCGCAGCATTTCTTTCAAGGTTCATAACTTCTTGATAAGAGCAGTAGGATTACAGTTAGTGCATATTATCAGTTAATAGCTTGGTTGCAAAATTATGATGAAGTTGGAACGCCAAGACTTAATGAAATGAGAAGCTCTTGGGCGAATCTTTTGCATGATTTCTTGACCAATACTAGTTAATTTTAAGTCATCTCCTTTTTTGTCGGTAATCATTTCAAGGAAAGACTTAAGGGATGGAGGCAGAGTATCTAAGCATGTACTTTCATACTCCAATTCAGAAAATGTTGGGTAAAATCCTAGATCCTGAGTTACAGACTTAAATTATCTTCTAATTTACCTTGCAGCTTTTCTATGATCGCACGTTTTTCATCATAAAGATTAGTACTATCTCTGTTCTGGAACTTAACCAAAATATCACTCACATTTTCATTGAGGCTAACAACATTTGTAGTCTCTTGCTTTTTCGAGAACACCTTAACACAAAAATCCTCAGAAATTCTTACCATAAACTTTTCTGAATTGGCTTCTAAATTTTATTGCAAATGTCTTTTATCATTACTTGATATTCATCAATATTGTTTTAGTCTGTCACTCAAATATTTCAAATTCCTCCATAGCAATGAATAAGGCAAGATTCAGCTTTTGAGAATGAACATACTGTCCTTTATATACAGTAAGCTCAACTCCCTTATCATACGATCACATGGATCCCGGGATTTTGATTTTTTACATATAAAAGGACATTTTGTTGTTCTTTAATATTTCTCTTAACACTTTTAGCTGTAAGAGACACCGTTTTAATATGATAAATTTTTACAATATTTTTCCGGGTCAAATACTGGGAAAATAAATAGAAATTACGAATGGATTTCTGCTAACATTGAAAATATCATAGGAAATTTTGTGTTCTTTAATTTTTGTCCTTGCATTTTTGGTCGTTAGATACGTCGTTCTCGAATTATTAATTTTTAAAATATTTTTCAGAGACAGGTCCCAAAAAAAATATAATTTATGAGTGGATGTTTGTTAATTTTGGATATGTTACATGAAATTTTGTGTTCTTTCATTTTGTCGCCACATTCTTTGTCTTAAGATGCACCGTTGTTGACTTATTAATTTTCTCATCGTTTATCAGGAACGAATCTCAGGAAAAGAGCAGAAAATGTTGAGCGATTCTTGGTGGATTTTGGATATGTTAATCTACAATATTTTCTGCGAATTTTGATGCAAAAAAACATTTCTTGCAAATTATTTTACCATTATTTTCCATAAAATAACTCGACTACATGGAGAAGTAGTTTGTTCATTTTGCCGCTATAAAGCCTGAACACAGGTAGGCCTTACGTTGCTAGTTAGGCATTAAATTGGTTTTTATTGAGTCACAGCAGTTTTAAGGTCTTAGTTATACCCGTTCTAGAGTGCACAGATGCCTGAGAAATCAGACATGTAGCCTACGGTAAGTTCAACGAACTAACGAGTCGGGATACATAATGTTATTAATTTGTATACAAATCTGAGTCAAATTACCATTTTAAAAGTAAAACAATTTTATATTTTTGCGTATTCTAAGACCTAGACTACACAAAAATTCTAATTCACGAATCGTTTTTACTGCTTAATACTCCCTCGGAAATATAGTAATATACATGTCTGTGCAGTAAAAACAAACTTAAGTTTAATATGATAATCTACGTGTCTATTTAAGTAAAATTTACTAATTTCATTTAGCAAAAATTCAGTTGATATCTAAAACAATTGCGATTATGAAATTCTGCTGTTTGTTTTGCCGAGATTATCTTATTGTGCATGGTATTTTTATTATTATTCTTCTAAAGAAATAATACCAATAATAATAATTAATAAAACACAGTGAGAATAAGTACTCTTTAGATTAATATACTGTTAAGATTTGTCAGTATTTAGGTAATCAACGCTAAAACATTGTCCATGTAGATGTTTGAAATATCTTTGGTGTAAGGTATTGAACATTTGAACGTTATCTTTGTTGAGTCACTAAACATCTATTCTGCTGTTATATGACATGATGGTGAATTTACGATGTCGTGACAAGATATATAGAACATACAGCGTCTTGGACTCTTGGAGCGGTGAAGCGAGTAGCACCACAAGACTTTTTTGTATGCTTGTATTTTATTGTTACATTGTGTCTCAGTATTCTCGTAGATTTTAAGTCCGAATTATATAGTGTGGGTGAGTGTGTTTTTTTTATGTACTGGTGCGTTCGTGGGTACAATAAATATTAGCATGTTTTTTTTCTAACATTCCACATGCATGGCTTCAGAATCATACTTCAAAATATATGACTCTAAGGCTAAAATCTATTATCACGATAAAAATTTGCAAAACAAATTTAGCGAAATCACGACAGTTATAGCAAATATTATTAGTTTTATTCAGAAGTTTCATTTAATTGGTTTAAACTATGAAAACCATTAATGTCCAAGACAGAAATACTGGTATGTCCTCTGCGCCATGACGCACATGGAAAAAAAAAAACTAAGTTATGATCGAAGGCAACTAATAAAGTAGCCCCCCTCCCCCTTGCGAGAAAACCTTACCCCGCCCCTGTCTATATGTTACTGAAGCAGTGGTGGATGAGTAGTTAACGCTGAGGCCTGTGAATTTAAGGTTCGACGGGTCAAATGTTCTGTAGGTAAAGTTTTTTTTATTTATACATCTTCATTAGTTCTGTTATATAGTTAATATAATAACGAAAAACTTGGTGATATTTACGCTCAGTATGTAATCGTAAAAGAGAGATAAAGTAGGAAACAAAAGTCTTCTTATAGTGACTGCTGAAAGTTATCCGCTATAAGCGTCGTGTGTTGTCTTTGATTTTTATTATAATGGCTGGTTATTACACGCCGGGTGCTTGTTTTCAAAAGGGCGCCATAAGAATGTTTCGGGTGTTATGCCATGTTTCGGGAACTATTTAACCGATCGAACTCAAATTTTGAATATTTACAGTACATCGGGTAAACATTAAATTTCGATATGTATATTGTTGCTGGGCCACCGTTTTGGAAGACGGCGCCACATAAAAAATAAAGCTTTGCCCTGCACACTATTGTATGGTAGGCCGTGTAAATATGTGTGTCTAAACTTGGAACAGCACGTTATTCCTAAATGGAGACCTTATTGTATGTTTCGATTCATTTGTTATATCTATCATACCGTTCGGAAAAATTCAATCAAATTTTGTGTACTGGCTGAATATATCATATTAATTAAATATGGAAACCAATAACCACTTTTGTCTATTATTTCATAAGATAGCACTACATGATGTATTTTAAGTTTTTATGTAATATTTCGGGAAACAATTGACTGATTCCTACTAAATTTGGAAACAATTGTGTTACTGCGGCAAGTGGTGTGAACTGGTATTATTAAAGTGCTTGGAACCTCTTTATTTTCAAAATGGTGGTCTTATAGCGATTTTAGTTTAGTATGATATATCGTCGAACCATGTAATCAATTCCAACTTAACTTTGTATGCTGGCAGTATGTATTAAAACCATCAAATGTGTATATACTGAGCCTAATTTCTCCTCCATTTTGTAAGATAGACCCACAAGAAAAAATGATTTTTATATTATATCTCGGGAATTAACTGATCCCTACCAAACTTGGCGAAAAGTGGTAGTTGTATCTTGGTAGGCTATATTAATTTGTATGCTTTAGTGGACAGGTGTACGTATGTACATTTTTGCTTGGTATGGAATATACACGAAACTATGTACTAGATTATAACTCAAATTTGTAGTGGCCACGATGGTTGAGTAGTTAACCTGCTCGCCTCTCACCAAGGCAAACCGGGTTCAATCCCCGGCCGGGTCACCGGATTTTCGCAAGTGGGAATCATGCCGGACGATGCCGTTGGTCGGCGGGTTTTCTTGGTGAATTCCCGTTTCCCCCTGCCCTTCCATTCCTGCACCGCTCCATACCCACCTCAATCACCCTCATCGGCTCTCAAGACCACGCTGTTAAGAGCACCCCAATTCTTTTCGCTCATTCACTCAAATTTGTATACTGGCAGTATATATGAGACTCACCGACTGTACATATGAACATTATCAGACGAAAAAAGTAGAGTTTTAATGCCATAATTCGACGACCAATCAACTGATTCTCACCAAATTTTACACAAAAGTAGTGCTACAGTAGGGCATAAAAACATACATGTTTTAGGTGTGGAGTGATATTTTTTATGGCATCAATTTTATTGAGACTAGTAGGTATGCTTTATCTATTAAACACTTAGACAAATTAAATTAAGTTATAAACGCTAACAGTATTCATTAGAAGCATCAAATATGCGTGTAGAGACCGTATTTTCCAAGCCTCTATGCAAAATAATTCTAGGTAAAAAAATTGAACGTTTTGCCATATTTCCGGAGCCAATAAAATAATATTTACCAAATTTCGCACACCAGTAGTGTTACAGAAGGCGGTGTAAACTTACATGATTTAAGAAGGGCATACGCTGATTTTCAAATGGCGGTTATCTAAATAATTAAGAAAATTTTGCCATATCTATTGAAAATTTGAACTAAATTCAATCAAATATTGTATGATGACAGTTTATATTAGAAGCATTGTATACAGAACCCCTTGTTTGTTTGTTATGTAACATAGAGAGAAATAGGAGAATAAATTTTTTATGCTTTGTCGCGGGAACAAATTAACCACTTTCCATCACATTCTTCACAAAATTAGCGTTGCGATTCTCCACTAAGTGTAAGTGTTTTAAGTGTCTCAAACATTTATTTTCGAAATGGTGGCGTTGAAAATATTTCAGTTTAGTAAAAACCTACCGTTAAAAATATTAGACTGATCACATCCGAAGTTGGTGCACCGAATCCGACCTCCGAAATGCAGTTGATTGCGCGCTGACTTATAGTACTAGGTATTCTGTGTTCGAGCCCCGGGCGAGGCACGTGTATGTTTTTTATAATTGTCTTGCTACTGATACATATGATCTGGTCCCTTATCTAATGATATTGCTGTCAACGAGATTTCAAAGCCTACATAACATCTATGCGTTTAAGAACTTCATTAAAGATGTTTTGCACTCATGTAGAGGAAGGTAGGCTAATTAGTTATATCAGTAACTTATTTTTTTTTAAATCCTAAGTACCTTTTGAAAGTGTACTAAAATCAAGAGCTATTCTTAGAAATAAAACGCATTCTTAATGTTGGGCTTTCGCCCAAAATGTTGTAGTGATTTTTTTTTGTATTTATGCTATTCTTGTCTTACCGAACGCATCGAGCAGACGTGTAGCAGACGTGCGGTCTGCAGAGAAGCATTAATTCGAGCCGTGGAGTTCAGAGCAGACTGTCCACATACGTGACCCCTGGCGCGGAGAGAACAGGAATGTCACATGAAGCGGCGTGGCGCGTCACACGGCACGTGATACCGCAACACTAGTGGATGCAAATGCGAAAGAGGCGTCGAGGGATCCGCGTGTTCAATGTTAATGTGACAGCTACGTAGGCAGATAATGCTTGTGCGTGTGTTAATTTGAAAAAAAAAAAAGGAGTAGGCATAGTATGTTTCAGCGTTTCAGTCATTTCTATAAAAATATAATTACTGCAGTGTTTTATTTATTATATCATTAGTAGTACAAGTATTCCATAACATGGAAATTCTGCTTTAATAATAAATTTTAGGTAGTTGTTATTTTTTTTGGTAATGGAAAGTTTCATAATTTTGAAATATTTACTATGGGATTAATTCATGTACTAAAATTTTAAGATTTAATTTGGGACAGGGCATTTCTATACTAAACTCGCATTTAAATTTTGTTTACAAATGTCAGAAGGGAATTAATAAATATCTTTTCTCATGAATGAAGTGAGTGAGTGAAAATATTTGGGCAGCTCTTAACAGCGAGGTCTTGATAGTCGATGAGGGTGAAGCGAGGCGAGTATGGAGCGACGGCGGAATGTAAAAGTGTTGGAAACGGAAGACCCCAAGAAAATCCCGCTGACCAGCGGTATCGTCCGGCTCGATTACCGAATTCGAAAATCGGGGAGTGACCCGACCGGGGATTGAACCCGGTTCGCCTTAGTGGGAGGCGAGCATGCTAACGGATCAGTCACCGCGACCACCATGTTATTTCATGAATAATATATTTTCACTTTTTGCTATTCTAATGTTCTTCGCTCGGAACATCAGAATCATGTTCAGCAGTAGATGATTGCACTATTGTACTATTCACATATATATATATATATATATATATATATATATATATAAGTTTATCGTCTGTTTGGTTTTACTCGAATTCTTAAAAATCAACAAAAAATATTCCAAACAAAAAAATAGTAATTTTTAATTATTTTTACTGCTCAGTATTGCGCGGTACATGATCACCGTCAATTGGAGTGTATAGTTATGGCAACCACGTATTTATAACGTTCAGTTAGTAATTGGTTGCATCAAACTCAGAAGTCGTAAGCTTCTACCACGCGAACAAATTGAAAGGCCTTCTGACATCATTAATATATTTTTTTTGTTGGAAAAGTATCACTTCCTTATTTTTCCTTTCTTTTAGACGTTTCTCCTCTCACGTATCGTTCAATTGCTGTTCCCAATTATGCCATTCTATCCAATATACTATTTTTTTCCTTACCGTGACAATTTTTAAAAGTAAGCCTCTAAGGAATAAGAGAATATGTGGCATTCTTACTGAAACTCCTTTACCACATTCGCGAAAGGTCTGAAGATGAGATATGATACTTTACACATAAAATTTAACCTTCAACACTGTTTAACAAAGAAGTTTGTGTAAGGAGGGATTAAGTACGAAGTTATAAAAAGTATTTATAGTCTAGTTTTATGTAAGTAGGTTAGAAATATTATAATTGAAGGGGGGGGGGGGGTTTATTTAACAATTATAACTCGGTTCCAACCTTCAGCTGTCAGACTTTTAGTGAACAAGGTGGTAACTTGTTTGTTGTCGTTTACGAATCGATAAAGTAGCTGAGCTTGTCTAGCCATAGAAAATTTAGTCATCTCTGAGCGATGACAATTTAAGTCACAAATTTTTATCTATACACGTGACTCACAAAAATTGGGGTGACAGGCTATTTACAATATTATGGAACCTTCTATTCGCCAGCGCCATCCCTCCATGGTCTTCGCCCATGTAGCCTACAACTCTGTTGTCTTGTTCTCTCCTTTTGATCCCTATTGTTCAGTTCTTGATAACCTGCGTGTTCAGAGTTTTGGAATTCAGGCTAGAGCTACTTGTAAGTGTAAACAGTATTTTATGGGAAGTTTAGTGCGGAATCGCCTATTTTTTTATTTAGGCCACTGGCATTAATGTAGAGGAGAATATAATACCCATAAAGTATTCATTTTTTCCTCGGACCATTTTACTGGCCTCCTAGAGCCACAGAAGAGATTTCACCTACACGTACACGTTTACTTAGTTATTAAGTTTGATTTGAGCAACTGCTGTTGTAGAAATTACACTTGAAAGAAAAATCGAATTTTCTTTTTACGCTTAAATGATTGCTGTTAAATAATTTGACCTCTTGTCTTGTATCCGTTAAAATCACGCATTCAGCAACGGGCAAATGTGTATTTTGAATTTACATTTTTCCTGTAAATTAATTTTTGCATGAGGAAATTTTAATTATCTTTTTTTTCTTTCCAACCTTATATTCGTTATGAATTGATGAAGTTTTCTGCTTGTTTGGTTGTTGGAAAGTGTAATTTATTTGGAGAAGTATAGATGCTGGATTTGTGACATCGCTACAGACATAACTGCAGTTAAAGTGTCGCTTGGTGTATTAGTTAAATTAACGTGATATTCTTAATTTTAGCTAGTGATTATGTTAATTTTAATATCCGAGTTCGTCTATCACGTTTTGCAGGCTGGTCCGTCCCGTGCAATATGTGTTTCCAGATAAGTACACACACTTTTATATAAAACACTATCTGATATACACAAATTTCGATATTTTTGCACATTGAAAACTTTTTCTTAATATTACTTTACTACTTAATACTGTTATTTCATACTTTTCTGTCTGTAAGTGTAATTATATACTTGTTTTTCTTCGTGTATTTCTTCTCATTTTTTAATTTTTAAACTTGTATTTGTACTTAAAGCCTATTTTAAAAATAATATAACTATCTCAACAATGTTTCACCCGATGTAATATGTTTTTATTGAGCTTAACTGTGAATTATCTCACTCCTTGATCTATTTCATTTAATATAGTTTGATTTTATTGTAGTTTGAGTTCTGGCCATCTTAAAATCCTTGAATTTTTTTTTTATTTTTTATTTTTATTTTTTTTTTCAGTCAAAGAGGCACCTCAGAGTCGAAATGCGATAAGTACCTGTCTAGGTAATTCTTGGATCCCATGGATCCTATAGTTGCCAGTCTACTATATTCTCATTTGTCTACAGACGATTAAAGGTGAAAGGGTTATACTTTACACCAACCCACTATTCCTGGGCCATGTGCTTCAGTTAAGATGTTATGAGCTGCATTGAAATACATTACATCAAATGTTTTAAGTACACAAGCCTGCCATGTATGAGTAAGTGTGCAAAACTGGGAACAATCTCATATCTCCCTACGCAGTTAACACCAGTAAAAACGTTTTGTGTGTTGTGTATTTAAGTCGCAAGTTGTAAGCACATCGAAATAGTCATCAAACACTTTTATATAGAGGAAATATATCGAACGCGGCGTGCGAAGAAGGTTCTGGACCAGGGCCGGCGCCGTCCATGAATATCGCCGCAGACAGGAAATCGGCGGTTGCCGTGGCAGCCATCTGGCTATATTGCTGCAACTGGGTAAAGTCTAGTGCAGCGAGGGACCTCCGCGGAGGGTGCGAGACGACGGCGGACGAGAGCGTGTCGTGTGTGGACGGACGATATGCCGTAGTATCCGAGATCGGAGCACTCTAGAACATTCCGGACTGTTGCAACCTGGACTGAATTGCGACGAGACTGTATGCACATGTGATACGGACTTTAATGTAAATATTGCAATGGTCATGTATAGACATATCGTTTATAAAATTATTTAATATGTTTTGATGCACTGTTTATTGGAATAGATTTTTGTTATTTAATTCCATTAATTATCTTTTTTGGGGTTATTAGTGATTATGTAAATATTAATTGTAAATAGCAAGGAATAGTCATTTATTGTGAGATGTTAAGTCGAGAGTATTTTCTTTGTAGTATCTATAAAAAAGTTAGGAAATTATAATTCAATATGATATTTATTTAACACCTCAATCTCTTAAAAAACTTAGCTAAGCCCACTGGCTAAGAGAGATTTTAAAAATATTTAGATAAAAGAGAAACGAATAGAGACCAGCATTTTTTTTAATTCAAGGAATGGAGTTTTGAGTTTTATCTTGTATCTGGACTTGAGGTGTGTTGTTGAAGATATTTACAGTCGAAAAACTGCCCGAAACGGTACGCAACGTCTCCAAGATACTGCGGTGGGCTCCAGATGACTGGAGGGGATGATTCTACTGTGGCCTGTCATTAACTTCCGCTGTATGGAAATGAGACAATTTAGAAAGGGCAATGGTGGGAATCGAATCCTGATTCAGATCCTCATGAGAGAGGCAGCAACTCTACCAGCCTAATCACGGAGGCGGCTAACTTGACACGTTCGTGAATCCTAGACGTCACGTCACCGTTCTGCTGAAGTTAAGAAATAGTTTCAATTAAGGGGTGACTTACGATGGTTGTAGGCCAGTCTGCAAAAAAAAAAAAAAAAAAAAAAAAAAAAAAAAAAAAAAAAAAAAAAAAAATTAATATTTGTTCATACTTCGTGAGCACACTGCGAGTTTTCAGCTTGGTGTTGTACCGACCGCTGGAAATGTCGTTGGCAGCCTCAGTAAGAGAAAGCAAAAACCCATGCGTTTAAAGGGAATCAGTCCCCACCATCTTGTATTTATCAATTATTCGCAATAAATTACACTTTTAAATGTTTCATGTGAGTTAACGTATGACATAGCATCAAAAATATATTGTGAGTTTTATTAAATTGTTACCTTCTCTGCCATTAATATGCCTGGAAAAATACGTTACTTTATGTTGAGGGCGCTTACAAAAATAATACTAGCACCAGCCGTCAAGCAATGCCAACTTAAAAATATATATAAAATAATGCCATATTCACTGTCAAACCTTAACGTGTTAATACTAAATCTGTACTGCGGGCTGTGGCGAAAATTTCCCAAATCCAAGATGACGAGAGTCGCTTCCCTTTAAAGCTGATGATTACCATATTTTCGACACAGTTGAATTAACAGAGGTGGCAGAAAAATGTTTTACCAGTACAAGGGAACGAAGTTTGGCAACAACATAGTTCGTTTCTTGTTCTGCAACCACGGCATGACAGGTTCGATCTGCGCAGGTACCTCAGTTGTCTACTAGATTCCGCTTGGCTTCTGTTCGGCCCCTTTTCTTGGCATGCACGCAAATGTATTAACCAACGTAGGCAAACCGAGCACTGTTTTTCTTTCAAAGCTAAACCCGTTGGTGTCACAAGTTATGTGTACGTTCACATCCGATTCAGAATGAGCAACGTTCAAACGGTTCGTTAACACTGTTTTAAAATCTTACTGCCCTAAAAATTGTTTCTATAGGAAAATTAATTTAAAACGGGTTGTAATTAAATTAAACTATCGACGTTAAAACCGTCAGCGAAACCCATTGTGATGCCATGAGTGATATGCAACCTCGCTGGTCACCTTCGTTTACGTGAGCTGGGAAGAATGTTTATAAAAAAGATTTGTTTGAATCCACTCTAGAGTATTGCATCAGACCGCAGCACAATGTAAATGACAACATTTTGTGAAACTACACGATTACATCACAATTTTTTAAAATAAACATTTGAAATATCCCCACAGGTTTAACATATCTGTTTGTGTTTTAAAGAAATCATTTACAGCAAATATTTAGTATTGTTTTCAATATATGAGTATTCTTATTTCAATTAAATGAAACTTTTTCTTGTATATTGTCTCTAAATTATAATGCTTGTTTCATAATCAATGTGAAATAAAAACAATACGTTGGAAACGGTTATAGAGAAATAATTTACATGTAAAATATTATTAAACTGAGTTCTGATACGTCGTTTGCAAAGTAAACGATGTCAAATATTTCCATTTTTACGTGCGAATGGTAAAAACATATTTCATTGTCGCGTATTAAAAATATTTATCTTTTTTGCTGTCTGATCAGCAAAAAAACACGGTGCGTAGGCCCTAGTCTCTTCGAGTAGGTGTTTTTTTTTTTTTTTTTTTAATGAAATTGCTCCTTTGCTCAGCATTTATTCAGTTGTTCAGCGCTCGCAGAAGAGTCGATTTTATAATAAATTACGCATGAATAATAAATAATGGTGTTTTAATTCGTATTTCATAATTAAAACATGATTTTAATGGTAAAATACTTACTAAAATTGTATTCAGATGTGATGGTAGGGCGGTTACGATTTAGAAGGTGGCAAAATTTATAGGTATGAATAATTTTTTGATATCTAGTGTTAATTTTCTTAGTTTTCCGAAAAAAAATTTATTGTTTTATAAAATGAATTGTGTAGAAATACTATGAACCTAACTAGGTAGTTAAGTGGAAAAGTTGTTATAAACGAGTGTTTTACTTCAGGTGTATATTTCAACGTGTGTCGTTTTTGTATGACAATGAAGTGAAGTTCTAAAGAAATAGCCGTTCCGGAATCCTTGCTTTGGTTACGTGTTTGAAGAAGAATTTCGGACTTACAAAGTTTGTTTCTAGCCGTGAAACGACGTTTGTGCGTGATAATTATTCGGAAACCAACGTTTGTTTACATATCACAACTTTGTAACTTTCCTTTAAAAGTTTCAAATATATTTACGTAACGTGCTTAAGACGATTAGTGAAATGAATATTTGTAAATTCCTAATAAATTTCTCAAAAGTAAGTCAGGAATAAAAAAAAGTGTGAAGTAATCGTGAAAGTACTACAGCATAGTATTAAAAATTTCATATTTGTTCCGCCAAAAAACTACGTATTTGATAGTCCGAAATAACGTTTGGATTACGAAACTCGTAAACGTGATTTTGCTGGATTTGAAGTTGGCTGGGTATAAAATATGTATGGCTTTTTCACTAAATTACTTTTTGACTTTATTTTGATAACCCAAGTAAACTGGTAGTGACGTGAAGAACTATATTTAATTTAAGAAAATGCTACTAGGATATCTGTAACTGTTACAAGAAGCCTCTGATACCGTCTACTTTAACTTTGTCAAACTTTAAAAAATCTACATTTAACAAGGAGACAATCGAAAACAATTTTTTTTTTTTGCAAAATCATGTTATAGTAAACATTGTCACAACACTGTGATAAATGCAATCAATGTTTCAGTCGGGTTCTGAAAACCTCAACAATCACTCAAAATTGTTGTCATCCTATCCAAATTTTGCGCCTATGTATTCAAAACGTTGGCTTGGTGATAGGTAGTTTTTTAGGCATGGAAACTTAGTTCCAAAGAAGGAAAATCCAACTGTACGTAGAGATTCGAACCTGAAACCTTTCACGGCATAAGCCAGCACTCAAACCAATTACATCACAGAGGTCAGCACTAAATGAGTTGCCGAAAATTAGTTAAATTAGTGACTTTTAATGAGGCTTTGGACTATACACAAAATAATTAATTTTTTTTTCTTGATTGTAACTGATTGGTGTCATATAAAAGTCAGTCTATGTATAATTTACACGCTCATTTTATTAGCAAAACAGTTCTTATACGTAGGGATTTTATAGTTATCTGTTAAAAAATGTGCATGACAAGTGACTGTGATGTGGTACCGAACACATGTTTAACGCCTGTGTCGTTACTACAAACTGAAAGAAATACCACATCTCTCATTCCTAAGTCATTTTGCATAAGAAAGTACACGAATTCAGACCAGACCACACATTAAACAGTGCCATACCCCACATAGATATATTTTTAATACTTCCCTAACAGTTTGCAGTGTGCCTTGTGTCAAGACAGGCTATGACCAATACGTCACACCAACGAGAATGCGTCCTGTGTTCACGTGATTGATAACGGCCACATAAAGCTATGATTTAATTTGAAAACGCCTAAATCAACGCCCACTTTTATATAACAAACCATCCATAGCTGCGAATCTCCCTCTGCATTCCGCACACGCGAATTATCTGACAGACGTTTTTTGCGGGATGAAATTTGTTATTTTTTGGTCCATGGAGAATGAAAATTTAACTTTGGCGTTCGTAGAATACACGAGTAGTTAGATGAAGTGTTGTGTTTAACAGTGTGCAAATTTATGGCTACAAAATTGAGGCATACCGATTTATTAAATTGTCGGTTATAAAAAATGTGGGTAGTTTATCACCGTCCCGTACTCTTGCACACATATAACACCTACATTGAATTTCGTCAAATTGAATTCTTGCTTCAAAAGTAATAAACGAGGGCCAGAAATGTACCATGGGTCGATACAGACCCCTCGTACCATCAACTAAACTCGCGTTCCGTTGCATAAATATGTCGTTGCTTCTTTACCTTAGGTTATCATTTAAAGCAGCACTTAGGACATCTACATATTTCGCTTCAGAAAAAACCTTCCCTTCCTTTTCTTTAACGGAATTAATTTTTTAGCATCTGACACCAATGTCCTTGAATTTGCTCTCATCCAAACTCTGATCACGAATAAATTAATTTTATATGCCTTCCAATATAAATTGAAGATTTTTTTTTTATTGATAGGGTTAAATATGGGGCTTCGGTTTGATTCACCGACCAGCATAAATGCCTCCAAGTGTAATATGTACTCAGGAAAGTCTACCATGGCATCTTGAGCAGAATGTATGCGTGCTTCCAATACGTAATTAGTGCGCTATTCTGTGTGAAAAAGTAGGTTAATTCCTAATACCGCTTCACTGGAAATAAAACACGGGAATTAAAAAAACCGGTTCGTAAAAACTAAGAACATTATTTGCGGAAAGTTCCCTTGCTTTAAATTACACGTGTTGGTAACTAGAGGAAAATATCTCATTTTTTCTTGTAGGTCTCTGGTGATTTCACAGCATCAATTTTATGCCGTTAAGGGATAATGAGGTAGTTGGTTCTGCAGAAGCGACAGTAAAAAAAAAAAAACTGATTCGTGATCGCATTCCACAATGAAAGTAATTATTACCTCTCCGATCATCGCTGGCTGCGATAGCGGTTGATGTTTACCGCCATAACACTTCTTCGCTAGCTAAACATGTTGTTACTTTATTGATGCAAGGATAACTTTCAAACACACATGTCTACACATTCTGACAATTTGGATTTTTATATTAATTTAAACTACAGGCAGTCACCCAAGTTTGTAGAAAATATTGTAACTGTATATTACCGAATCACACCTTGCCCATGTAACTGATATTCCATGTAGATCCATACGTTTCATACACAACGGCGTCCAATATTTTTCATCGCTCCCAACAATTAAGTCAGCCATTCGTTCTATAATAGCAAGCTCTGCGTATGTGTGTTTGTTTCTTTGTCGTTCTTTCACGTCAAAATGAAGCAACGGATCAACGTTATTTTGTACGGAGATAGTTGGCGGTCCAGAGAGTGACATAGCCTACTTTTTATCCCGAGAAAATATATCAAACGGTTCCAAAAAATGATGATTAGGGATGTACATAGGTACTGGATTAAACATTTCTTAGGATTACTGCACAAAAAATTATTGTTTAAAAAAATTCCGTCATTTCTCTTTTCTTTTTTGTCTATGGGCTGTCTTACATTCCTTTCCAAGAGCAGCAGTAGCTCAGTGGGTAGAGAACCCAATATTGGGGCCGCAGTAGCTCAGTGGGTAGAGAACTTGATAATGAGGCCGCAGTAGTTTAGTGGGTAGAGAACCCGATAGTGGGGCCATAATAGCTCAGTGAGTAGAGAACAAAATAGTGGTGCCGCAGTAACTCAGTGGGTAGAGCACCAAATAGTTGGACCGCAGTAGCTCAGTGGGTAGAGAACCAAATAGCGGAGCCGCAGTAGATCAGTGGGTAGGGAATCCAATAGTGGGGCCGCGCGCGAAGCATCGGGTAAAAGCTAATAAAATGATATAATGTTTTCGTGCTTCATAAACTTTTATTGGTTTCTAGAAACGCACTGCACGTTCTATTAGAACAAAGCCATAGACAATAAGCAGCAATGACGTCATATAGAAAACTGGTAACTCGCTCGGAGGCCAAGCACGTGGAGGTAACACGGAGAAGAGTGCGCATGCCAGTTGGACAGTAAACACCTTCAGATTCCCATCTCAAAATAACTTTTTGTCCCTATAACTTTCAAAACTACGTGGTTTTGGAGTAAGGTTTTCACGCTGTTTACAATTTATTCGCAAATATCTTCAAAATTTTACATCAAAGCATTGTAAAAGTAACGCCTAGTATGACGTGTTAGAATGCCAACCTCACGTTTAGTCTGTAACCAAGTAATCAATGGCACTTATATGGTAACCGAAATATTGAACGTTCATTTCCCTTCTATGGCAGGTACTTTCAGCTTTTTTTTACAATAAGACTATTTTGCCTTTTAAAACTACACGGTAACAGCAATGCAAAGTTATAAAGTTAGAGGTGTTAAAAAGCACGAGAAGTTACCTCTTGATTGATACAGATAAAATTTATAACATGAGGCGCTGTGAATTGAATTACTTTGTTAATTTGTGTACACCTCTTTCTGTGCCGGAATGGCGTAGAGATTAAAAAGAAACAACATCTGGCCTTCGGCACTTTCCTCGGTATTTTAAAATCCAAAAAGTCGTTTGTACGCCATCTCTTTGATGAATTTGCAATACTCTGAACGTCTTTGAGCTATTATCACCACAGGATACTTAATTTAATTGAAATTAAGTAATGACTGGGTGTTCTGGAACACATGCCCTCGGATTGTAAAGTAATAAGAAGTTTTCGAGCATTAACGAAGTGTATCAGTACTTATAAACTGAGGCAAACGTCAGAAATTATTGGCAATATTAAAGTAAAAAATAATAAACTAAAAAAATGATAGCATTTAAGAATGACTGATGTGGGAGTGTTGATATATCAACCTGGGAAAAATAATTTTCGGTTTAAAGAGCGTACATAATTATAGTAAATTTATATCTTTAATTTTTGGGATGGGCTTGCATACCGGATGAATCGATTGACTACCCTAGATAACAGATAGACGTGAATCACTTGATTTTGACACTAGACCCACTGAAGAAGATACATTTTCGATATATAGAGGGAAAAATTTTCTTTATCTAAAGTAAATTATGATTTATAAAAGATATATATATATATATATATATATATATATATATGCCACTAAATATATGACAATAGTCGTGCTTTTCTGGGATGAACCTCAATCAACAATAGACTCTTCGATTTTTGTACTTACAGGCATTATTGAGTGCATATGTAAAAAAAAAACATGTTTTTGTGAACGAAAAAAAGAGGTCTATAAGATAAATGGATTTGGGAGGCTCATGCTTATTCGTCTGGTACATTGCTACCTACCGCCATGCTTAATGAGTGTATGGGCCTGAAAAACGCACTGGTGTCCACTGGCTACGAAGGGGAAATTTGTAATCCAGCAGTTGGTATATCAGGTTGTCACAGCCCAGAAGATGGTAACTGTTCTTTTATTTGGGGTCATGATATTACGTCGTCTTGCTAGTTAGTATACATTAATTTTGTAATGGTCAGTTTTGCATAGGAACGCTCGAAATAATATAATTTTCTTGGCATCATATATGAACATCTAAAAATTGGTAAAGTAGCACTTATGGGCAGTCGATGGGATGGGATGTTTTCAGACCATATAATGTCTGTCTGAATAAAATTCTAGCACATTATCGGGATGAAATACAATCTCGGCGTATTTTATCATGGCCAGATCGTTTGGGTCAGATGTATGGAGCTCTCCGTGTCAAGAAGGTAGTGCGAGATTATAGAGTCAGGTAAAACCACCACCACCAAAGTCAACTGCTGTGGAGTATGAAGTATCGATGACAGGGGTCGCCGTCAGCCAGCTCGGTTGGTAACAGCAAATATATAGACTATAGTGCTGCAGATCACTCGCCAAATCACTGCTGGACCACGACGACCTGTGAGCAACCATCCTATCCAGAACTATCTCCTCACTATGGTGTACAGTTGCCGCCTAGGGCACCTCTTCCCACCACACGACACAAAGCCCAACGATTAACGTGGGTATGGGATCAACACCATTACGCCATCGATGCATGGAAAATGTCGCCTGGATGGATGAGTTGAGGCGCACGTTGCTATGCGCCGATGATAGGGTACGAGTGTTATCCTCGTATGGGGACTGTTTGTGTGGGATGAAATGGGTATCCTGGTACAGATGCCATTGTCTCTCACCGGCGAACAACACAATGACCTGCTGGCATTATTATGAGCACACATTTCTGCGCCTACAGCACTTTGCAGGAGACTTGTACGTACAGCAAGACAGCGAACCGGCCAACTGCTCCTGAATTTTGAGGTACAGGTACAGGTTTCCTGCAAAGTTCTGTAGACGCAGAAATTGCTACGCATGATAATGCCAGCAGGTCCTTGTGCCGTTCGCCGGTGAGGGAAAATAGCACGTGTACCAGGTGACCCATTTAATCCCACATAAACAGTTTCCATACGAGGATACAACTCGTACCCTTCCATCGGTGCGTACTAAAATGTACCTCAACTATTCCACCCAGGTGACCTTTTCCAGGCTTGAGGTTGCTTGCCAGGCCCCCCAGATCACTCGACCTCAATCCTATCGAACACATCTGGGGTGTTGTCAGGAGAGATTTGTGTACCGTGGATTCTGCTCAGACATCGTGGTTGGCTGTGCAGAGGTCATACATCAGTGAGTCTTCCGGCCGCTTTCAGTGTCTTGTGAAGTCCATGCCACGCCGCATAACTGCTTCATCAGGGCGAAAGGATGTTCTACATGCTACCAGCCAGGCATCTCTAATTCAGCTGCTCATGAGAATATTCGAAATACTGCATTATTTCATATTAGTTACTATTTCTTCTACATGTTTTGTTGAATACAATGAGGTTTCTTGTTGGTATTGTGGGAATTAAATATTTTGTTCTCTGAACCAAATGATCTTGTTGTCCTTGGTAGGTTGCATGAAACTGTAACGTTTGGTGGGCGCAGCTAATTATCTGTATAACTTCACGCACATTAAACAGTTCCGGGTATCATTAAACAAAAATTGAAAGCTCAAATCTGGACCATTTACACCCAAACGGTACACCCTAGTAAAGTCAGCTGAAATTACAACTGATGACATGTAAATGTTTTAGATATATATTTAATTCAAATACAGTACCACTTACATAAATAAATATTTTAAAGCTTTATATGTATGCTGCTTAGTTTACCATAGAACTTGTTTTATTAACATTTCCATGTTATTTTTAAGCATGGGTAAATGCACAAACAAATGCTCTTACTATCCTGATCATCACAAAAATTCCAAACAAACTTTTGATATGTATTTTCGAACGAAGGCAATCAAACGAGTGCCCAAGCTAATACACAGTTGTATTTTTTGGCAAAAAACAGAGTTGTTGTTTATTCAAGTGTGTATTTTGTTGCATGAATAAAATTAATTTTGTTTTTAAAGTTTTGCTACTAAATATCTGTTTGGCCATATACAAATAAGTATTTATAGGTTAGAACAAACCTTTCTTTAGTGTAGAATTAGAAAGGTACGCTGTGGGAGGCGACCGAATAACTAGAGAGATTCAAGCTGATAGTAATTAATAAAGGTGTTTAATCTACAACACATTTTGACTATACTATTAGATCCAACGCATCTATTTTTATAGCGATCTCTCCCAATACTGGATGTACACTCGCCAGTTATGCGTCTCGCAGAGTTTTTCCGTCCGGATCAAGACACGAGGGTTCGCACGCGCCGTCTCGTATAAAATATGGACCCCCCCCCCCCCCGTGCAACTGATCACATGGGCAGTCACCTATTGTCGTACCTTTAATCTCTTTCCCATTTTAACTCATTTTAAAAAGTAATTTTTAAATGCTTTAAAGTGAATTTTGTGGGGGAAAAAATAGTGTTTTGTATACCATAATTGCTTCAAGCTACTCAAAAGGCTACGGCAGCCAACTATTAAAAGTTCCAATGTGGTTTTACCTTGTACTGAAGTAATGGTGCAAAAATCAAGATATATTGTCTTGCAGTGCAGTTGACTTACACTTGATTGAATGAAAAAAACTTTGCAGTTTGCCACTACCGTCCCGGGATCAATGATTGGAAAGGTACAAGCAACATTACAGCGTATCATAATTCTAAATAAAAATCTGACACATCACATTTGTGTATCATGGCGTTTTGTACATGGGCCTATAATTTAATTTACAAAAATCACTTAACATGTTATTGAAGGAAAAAATCATAAAATAGAGAGACATTGCACTTAGTTAATGCAATGTCTACTTGAAACTTCCTGAACACCACGTTTCTATTACACGAGAATAGAAGTAATCAACTTACTGTACATTTCTTTTCATTAAGTTTGTTAGCTGGCCTCTTTACGGAAGCTTGCTAGGGAATTGCATATTTCGCTCAAATTTTTTTGGAAATGTAAGTTTTAAACGCACA
The DNA here is from genome assembly GCA_029891345.1 of Dryococelus australis. Lineage (NCBI taxonomy): Eukaryota > Metazoa > Arthropoda > Insecta > Phasmatodea > Phasmatidae > Dryococelus > Dryococelus australis. The sequence goes on from CM056999.1 coordinate 52,754,233, forward strand.
TGCTGCGATAACTACAATCATCTGCAAGGTTTGAACTGGAAATCGTCGTGCCTGCATTATGTAGTGACGGAAAATGAAGACTAAAGAGCTGTACAATTATTTATCATGCGTACAGAATTGTAAAAATATAATTTTCCCTCTTAAAGGACAACGTTCCGTTATGTTACGAGCACGCTTTACAAAATGCTTGTGTAACCAACTAACTTCTCCAAGAGTGTGGTAAAATTTACGCGTTACGATTTTTTAATTCGCGTTACTTTTTTTTTTTTTTTATTATTTTGGATACTTTTCCGGGATATGTACGCGTATTTAAATATTTGAGAGTCTCCAAAATGGGAAGTTAATTCATCCCAAGAGGAAACTAAATGTTTACACTTCTGTTAGTTCTTCGAGCTGCTAATGACCACGTCGACTACACTCGTGCACTGGGACTGTTCTTCCCTCTTAACGGCAGCAAAGAGATTACCGTCGATAAGAAGGGAGGATCAGATTTACATTTTAGACAACTTTAACCGCAAGCACACACATAAATTGTCCGGTTAAAATATCAGCCTGGATATAAATCCAATCAGTGTCAAGCTGGTATAGCGCCAACAGCTGTTGAAAGAAAGAAAACGTCCATTTAACTTCTCACTCTACATACAATGTGGAGCCGAGATAATAAAATTCAATTAAGTCTGATTTGTCAAGATAGAAAGATAGTACCGCTGTTTAATTAATAGCGTTTGGATGTCATCTCAGACCCAAAATGAATTCAATGTTTTGCTTTTAATTGATAGGTCCAGCTGATTATAGAAGAAAAAAAAGTGCTTTTTTTAGTTTTTAAAATAGAAGCTTTGTGTTTTGTTTCTGATCTTACTCTGCTGAGTATATATCAGTAATTTAATTGATGAGGTAATTCGGTAGTGTGATGGTAGACTAAGATACGTTTCAGTGAAACTGTCATGACATAGATTACCGTCGACTTTTAACTTGTTACACGCTAAGATGTGCTGGCGTGAAGACGTACATTTGAATTGTCTTTCGTATCATCACATAAGGAAATTTAAAGAGCACTGATATTCCATTTTTGAGGTGTACGTGTCAGCAATATTATGTATTTTGTTTTATTTACATTGACTAATGAAATTCTTATTCTGATTGGGAAGGTGTTGAGGAGGCTGATTTAAGGAGACCACACTACCACTTCCCTGAACTGAGGCTAGAAGATAACGTGAGACAAATCAACTGATATGTTGCCAGAAGGTAGTTAAACACTCGAACTCCCGAGTTCTACTAATTTGTTTCCATACGATCACACCCACCCACACACACACACACACACACACACACACACACACACACACACACACACAAAATTAAAAAACTGTTTTTAGAACATAATTTTAAATCAACTTTGCTCTTTGTACTTGCTACTGTCATGTGATAAATATACATAATGTGTGGAGAGTTTATTATAGCCACACGTTTGGGCGTTCAAATTAATACTATAACAACTCTTTTATTTGTTACAATATTACGGCCAATCTCATTTGCTATAAAATATTATTTGAGATATGTAATATAAGTTATGAATGTGTAATGTAATCATAAAATATCGTTGTATATGTAAGTCTGATAGGTTATATTAATGATATACCTCAGCTGAACTCTATGCTGCCACGCTAAAAAAATCGGTGTATTCATCCAAATTTCATTTCCTCTGTAGTTAGAAACAACTGGATCACTAATTCTACTAAACAAACAGAGAAGTCTCAATTCAAGTAAATCAATAGAAACGAATAAAATGATTTTGCTCTTAATACTGATCAACCAAACCAATCTCAAACCATATGGCACCCTTGCAGAACTTCAGTTACGAAATATTATACTGTACTAATTCTCAAAATGACAAGCAACCCCAGCCTGTACATTGTATATCAACCGATTTACCAATATTTAACTTTAATAGTTCTGGTATCGTAAATTCATTTACATTTGCTTGGGGAAAAATAGGAATTAGCTGTGTCGATAGCGGAAAATAACCGCAACTCTGCCGATGTCGTGGAGTCATCCTTCACTGGTGTATAACACAGGAACAGCTCTCCCGCTCATCACGGACAGCACATCCCCGGGCGGTGCTCAGAGAACTCGTCCTCTGCGGGCCGGAACAGCGGAGGTGGGTGCAGAATTGGAACCTCGCCAGAATCCGCAGCCAGTAGCACTCCTCTCGCAGAATTGTCTCTCCGAACACCAGACACCGCGTCGTCCTTGGTGCGAAGTCGAAAACCCCGAAGTCCTCCTTTACTGGGCCGTCCTTCCTTCCGGGCTCATCGTGCAGCTTATGTCGAATTACTTCTTCTTTTAAACATATATGGGCTCAGTATTTCAATAGTGCGTGAATAATTATGTATCTCAGCCGTAAATATCGAATTTTGCCAATCGAATATTGTATACTATATTTTATACTCAGGACTGACTTCTTTTCTAGCTGGCCTCTCACTCATTCCAAAAATAGAATGAATAAGATTTTTGTTCTATCAGACTATAGTTTGAAAAGAAAATATGTGATAGGCCGGCTTTATTTTGAGAAAACAAAACGTAGTGCTTGTTACAAAGACAAATACTCACGCAAAGGAACTATAGATAATCATTAGACTTACATAGCTTACACAACACAACTGTCGAAATAAGTATACACATATCACATTGAACATACGCTAAACATCTTATACATTGCATTAAAGTTTGGCATTTAAATAAAATTTAAAGACATAGAATAAATCATTACAAAAACATAAATTTTGAAGTCTTCTCAGAATTCGTTACAAAATGTCATCTTATATTTTACATTAAGCTTTATTATACACAGTCACAATCACACGAGTTACAATATAGTGGTATACTTGTATTTACAAATACGTTTTACGCCTAGTTCTGAACCTCTTGAGGAGATGTCGGGTTAAGTGTCACTAAAGTGGTTCGGTAAGGAAAGCATTTCAGTTTCGAAACTTCTTTTACTGACACATTGTTCTTGTGTGCCAATAAATGACACAAGTATCAATACAGTTATTACTATATCGAATTATCGTAGCTTTTTCCATGAGTTAATTTCAAACAAAATAATCAATTTTTTTCTTTTTACACTCTTTAACTCATTTAGGAATTCCTTATCAACACTTAGGATACTGAGATTCCTCTCATTCGCTAGAGCTTAAGATATATTCGCGCGAACTGAAAGATGAATTTCAGAAGCACTGATGACTAAGCAGCGGTAGTATATCACATTGCCTACACAGCAGAGAACAAATGTGAATTTTGGAAACATACGCAAGTGTGGACATTTTCAGGAATAACATTAAAATATTTACTATCTGTTTGTGTTTACTAATGCGACAATACAAATAAAATTTTTATGCTGGCTTTCTTGCTTGACAGTAAATGCAGAGCTGCAACAGTATGTGCCTCAATGTTGATAGACATGGATCAGGAGGTGGTATATAGAAGTGATCAAAACATCAAGTCCGTGGGACATCCAGGCCATTAAAAGAGCAGATGTCTTATTAGGGTGTGTAACCACCACGAACGGCAACACATGCAGCACATCTGGCATGTAACCTATCGTAGAAATGCTGAATGTTTCTCTGGGGTACGATATCACACGCTCGATGTACATCTTGGCCGTAGTTGGCCGATGATCGTTGCCGGAGCTGGGCTGGATAGCAGGCGCCGTCTCATCACGACGTACACATGCTCGACGGAGGTTGAACTCTGAGAATCTAGCGGGCCAGGAAAGCACGCGCAAGCCATGTAGAGCACGTTGTTTTGGCCTAGCGACATCGCGACGCGCGTTATCGAGCACGAAGATTGATTGGTCGCTGCAGTGTGTCGAGATGTGGTCGGAGGACAGTATTGACAACGTCGCGAATGTACGACGCACTCGTAGAACTCACCTGAATGAATACCAGAGGCGATCGGGATGTATCGATTATACCCCCCCCCTCCCCCCTTATACAACAATCGGCATGTGCAATCACACGATGGGTTGTTCCGCTCACCCTCGCATCTACCAACGCGAACACGGCCGTCACTTTGTCCATGGAATAAAGACTCTCATCGCTGACCACCACTGCTCAGCATTCTCCTCTCGATCACACTCGCTCCCTGCACCACCGCAGACGTTCACGACAATGAGCAGGTGTCAGGGGTAAACCTACCTACTACAATCGACTGTTTATTGATCGTGCAGACACATGGGAGGCCACAGTGACACAGACTGCACGTGCAGTTGCCGTCCTGGCAGTCACGGCGGCCCGAATAATCGTCCTGCCCAGGCACTCATCAGTGCAGCGAGGTGGCACTGGCGGGGCTAGGGTGTCTTTGGAAACTCTTTGTCACCCATCTTATCCACAATCGAGGCATTTTGACAGTCGATCAAAACCTCTACGAAATTTAGTTCTTCAGACGGTGAGTCAAGCGGAAACCTTAAACATATGTATCGTACAATTCCCTGAACCAAAATATGTAAAATTATATAAAGTAAACACACAGACCCCCTGCCACGCAATAAAAGTGTTCCAGTGCTTAGGTAGCGCATGGATTCCTCGAGAAAACATTATTTTTTAATTGCGTGTAATTCATGCACCACCTGCTGCAATCCTTCGTCAGACTTGAAATATGTATAAATATATTTCACTTTCGTTCTCCGTTCAGATAAGAGGAATGAATCCCTTCACCACTGAAAATAAAGAATAACGGACCAGTGTTCCTTTTTTGGTGTATGTTGAAAGCGAAGCCGCTATCTTGACATTATTGGCGCGCTCTTGTATATCATGCAGCTTCTTTCTGACATCTGTAACAAAAATTCCACTTTATACCCCTTTCTCATAACATTTTACATAACTGTCGAAGAGTGTTTCAATTTTGTATAGAATTTTCAGAATATTTATTTCATCTACCATCGTATATTGAGGGTGGCAAGTTATTGCAACTTTTGGGTAGCCATCATCGGTATCGCTCGACCATACTGATACTACGATTAACCCCATAACACATGGCCGCAGATACGGCTATCAGAACATATATGGCATAAAATTGCCAGAAGATCTTTTTAACAAGTTAAGTGTACTGCTGCGAGCAGTAGCTCATTACTCACTTTTAATTGGTTCGTTCCGCTGATGACCAATTCGACTCGCCGTGGAACCAGTCATTAACTGGTCGACATAGGGTCACTTTTCGTTCTCTTCTTCGTCGCAAGGTGAATGTCTTCCCGATACTACTACTAGAGATACTATGGACGGACGGTTTCCTGCACTTGCGGTGATATATCAAAACCGCGACGAGCACACGAATATTAACGAACGCGGTGACTCGCTGTAGTCCACCATAGACTAAAGATGAGTTAGATTGTTTATTCGTCTTCTTCACATGTACCCAACAACGACCTACCCTAAACGAACACAACTGCCATAGTCACATAGTCGGCACTGATTAACGTGCTTGTTTATATCTCAAATTTTAAAAGACAACCCCATTTATACGAATTAATTACTTTTGTCAATTTTAATTTAATGGAAATGCATTACAAATAGACTAAAGGAAGTATACATACATCTCAAAGCACTTGTTTACTAATTAGTGTTCTATCCTCAAATCCAATTCACGCCGATTTTGCTACACATGTTGGTAGAAAAGCAGTTCAATGTACGCGGAGACTGGTTGTGCGCAGCCAGCAAGATCGGTCTACCTCATCTTTAGTCTATGCGATCCACCCAGTCCCGTGTCGATTCACATGACCGGCGGAACTGTGATGTTTGGTGACTGCTCCCCAAAGTATGTGAATCAGCTTCCCGCGTTCCTGAACGTGTGGGTAGTTGGTATTGTAACCGATCACCTATCGCTGCAGTTCACTACTGTTGCGCAGAAAGTAGTTTACCTTCGTGCTTCTCATCTTACGTTCGTATAATTGTACAAGGGTTTACTGATCATACTTCAAATAAATAAATTTTCTAGTAATGCGATTTCCTCCTCGACCTACGTAACTAAGTGGACAAAGATAATCTGGGTTTATATCGCGGGTCAGCAAATTTTATCTTTATCCTTTTAGAGTTTAGCTAAGCCTGCTATTTAAAAAGATTCCCATTCGCAACTTTTCCCAACGCACTAACCACCCAACGCACTAACCACCCAACGCACTAACCACCCAACATAAAAGCGGGGCTTCTAATAACACTACACATTTAAAAACGATACAATTGAGGTTAAATGTAAACCTACCATGAACTCTCCCTCTTAAGATATTGAAAGTGAATTTTCTGAAATTCTCGATTCTCGCGAGATCCAGTTCTAAATTTTTCGCCTACCCTGACCTGAGAAACTCGCTGAGGGGATGGAGTTTAGGGAAGGGTGGAGATGTTAACCCTCAGGCCATTTGTCACATTATTTTAAACATCCCACTAATTTACTCACACCAAAATACTTTATGAAAGAGTAAAGTAGTTGCAGTAAATGTAACAAATATCATTGACTTGCCCTGCTTCCTCTAATATAAAAATTTCTAACGAAAAATCTAGGAAAAATTCTGAAAGTTTTCTTATATTACAGTATAAATACAAACTCGATATTTGCGAGATGGATGTTTAATTTTCTGTCGCCCTATCCAACGAAATTACAGGCTTATTGGCGTGCATAATTTATCTTCCACAAAACCATATCATTCCAAAAAAAATACATAAACGGTTGCTTCCGGGAAAGTAGATACTTTATAGGCACCTGAGCCTTAAATTGAATATTGTATTTTGCATAAAGGACGTATACAATTTCGCCAAAAATAGGGAAAACAAAAATTGCATACAGAAAAAAATATATTCCTTACGTCACTTCGCGTAGAAAATATTACTAAAGTGTACCCCCCCCCCCCTTTTTCGCAATTTGAAAAACAAGTTACAATACTAGCACTCATTTCAAGAATAATTTTATATTTACATATAACTCCCTGAAACGTGGCCAAAGTGGAGATATTAAGCTAAGGGAATTGTATGCGCTGTGTTGTCGGTTAATGTGTGCGAAGAGTATGGGCTTGTAAAGATTCACGTACAAACCCCGGCATGAATAAGTTTACTGGCGCAGAATTTACGGTGGTTCGGAATCCACTGTGATGAGGCATTATCGTCTTCCTAAACATCCCAGTGATTTACAATGCTACACAGAACCCAAAATAGCATGGTGTGTATGTAATTATATTATATATATGTGTGTGTGTGTGTGTAATGTGTCCAAATATGTGGGAATTAATCGGGGAGTGGATAGCAAACACCAAAAAACACAAAATGTCCCCGAGAGAACAGATTTCTTAAAGTCAGTAGTTTCCGATTTACAGACCTTTCAGTGTTATCCAGGAAGTATTCGTAAATAGTCTTCCTGACACATTCCAGTTCGGTTAGCTGTAGCCATGTTCTTATACCAGTAGTGATACGTCACTCTACAAGAAGTGCTCAAAATATCCATACCTTTTGTCTGAATGCACGCCTCAACACACCTCGTCGTTGTTTGATACGTTCAAATACTTCAGGGATTGCACGTATTTGCTGAAAACTTTGTTCCACTCGCTGGCGAATCGCTGCTCTTTACAGAACTGGAGTTACGTAAACAGTCGGACTAGAGATGCCCCCACTAGATAGTAGTATAGTGGATTGGGATCCAGGATTCTGAGCGCATGACATTCGACGTCAGTCGGGTGTCAATGGTGCATGGGACAGCTAATATCACTCACACCATTTCAGCTGACCACATTAACATGCACACCTCGCGAGAGATCGACTATTTGTAATACATGTTGGAAGGTCTGTAACTCAGAAACTATCGACTTCGGGACATATGTTCATAGGGACATTTGTGTTGTATTTGGATGTACTATTTACTTCCTCATTACTTTCCTTCACCAAGGCGAACCGGGTTCAATCCCCGGCCGGATTTCCGCAAGTGGGAATCATGCTGGACGATGCCGCTAGTGAGTGGGTTTTCTCGTGGATCTCCCGTTTCCCCAGCCCTTGCATTAAGGCACTGCTCCATTCTCATCTCATTTCATCCTCATTGGCTCTAAATACCTCGTTGTTAACAGCCGCCCAAATCTCTCAACTCAGCTGATTACTTCCCCCATATTTGAGAACATCCCGGATACTCGCCCGAATCTCTCGTCGACGATCAGTACTGTCTGTAGGTTGAAGCAACGAGGTGAGTTTTACTTCGTGAAAATAGCCATGGCCTCAGTCTTTATTTTGGAGAGATATGGAAAACGCAAGACTAGCCACAGGCGACATCAATATCGTTTGGTGTGCGCGATGGTCATCGTAAGCTGTGTTAGTTCCAATTAAAAACACTGTGGCACTGGAATATAATATAACACATATTTTCATAGGACTATTGAGAATTCAGCTTCTCACGAAACATAAGCCGAGTCGTGTTTTAAAATTTATTCAAATAATTTTTTGCATGTTTCTCGAGAATGGCAGTAGTCACTACAAGAATGTTCACTGACGTTTCAATTACTGTGTAAATTTCTTACGGCTCTCTTAGTTTGTACGAGGGCTAATCAGTAAATAACGCTACGTGCTCTAGTATGGGTATGACCAAAAGTCATTTGCAATGTTAAACGGCACGTTTATTTTTTACTTTCATACATCGTCCTCTAAACGATTTGAATGCTGATCGCAGTGGGGCACAGTCTTGAATATCTTATATCTGTAGAAAGAAGGGTCTTGATGTTACAACCGAATACTAACAACATCCTGTACACGTACATCATCCCGGTCACCTTCTACCAAAATATGTCCTTTGTGGTCCGAACAAAAGTATTTGTGATGGGATGCATTTCGGACTCTAAGGATGGTGATCTATAATATTTCTGTGAAAGGACTGCAAAAATTCCCACCTGTGTTCGCAGTGCCATGTGAGGTCTGACTTTATCGTGAAGAATCGTAAAACCTTTGTATTAATGAGGTAAAAATGTAAATTTCCCTTCTGTTCAAGACATATTACGAAGGGAATCTTATTTATGAGGGATCCTTACTAATCCACCTCAAGTAGAAATAAATTTGTCGTTTTCATGAACACATCTTGTTACATAGTGTGAGTAGAGAAACCCTAAAAGTATGTTTCTTCTTATAGTTACTATTCGAGTGTACAAGTACGTAAAACCAATTTCAGAATTTATTGAATTTAATGCGTTTTCGAAGACTATCTCATTAGAATTTTGTTACGAATTAGCTTTTAAGTCAATTCATGCCTGAAAGGGGCTATGGGCGTCCATTTAAGACACCTTTCCCAAGACATTTGGACGTCTTGCTAGGTATTCTGCCACACTCGCCGTAAATATGTTGAGTGTCTGGTTTTTTCTCATTCGTGAACTTCATTGTGTATAATGTCACACACTGCAATACCACCTATCATAACAGATTACGGGGACTGGTGCTGCGCTGCTATTAGGAAGTGGTCCCACCAGGATGAGTCACGACACATGTTCCTTGCTTACAGCTGTGAGTACAGGTCCACTGTCCCATGCTATCGGCCCACCTAACTTAATCATATTTGCACATTATTTCTTAGCGTTTCTGTGTTACTTTCCATCGTATATGCTTCAGGACAGCTGTTTTCGCGAAAATATTTACGACCACGCTAGACTTCAACATTCTACATCTACAACCACAACTTCCTTTGGTTATTGGCCACGCATATGTGTGAGAAGACATATTCCTATTTGACTGAGCCAATTACAATAAAGTACTCTGATACTGAACGTAAATGTTTCGCAGACAGACACTTTAGGCACGTGACATTTAAAACCACCCAGCCACGAAAGTGCATTTTGCTGCAAGCAATGTAAGCCGGGGCTAGCAAGCGACGCTCGAGCACCTGGGACGGTGCGATCACGACAAGCCAGCCCAGCTGTTATTAAAACAATCCTCCGCCGACGAAGATCGCGAGGCTAGGCAGAGTAGTATATAAGGTTGGAACGATGGTGGCTGGCGGCCATCTTGTTCCCGAGGGAACGACGAGACGCCAGCGAGGAGGACCACCAGGCTGTGGTCCCCACTTCGACGCCCAGCACTGCTACTGTAGAGGAGGTCTCGCTCGACGACGCCGACACTACCAAAGGGTAATTATAATCACAGTAGGGTGTCAGAGGTTGTGCAGTGTTAGGGTCCTCGTCCTAACTATAAAGAATCCTCAAGTGGTGAACACTTATTCAATACTTCGTTGTTACAGGTCGGCAGGACTTACTAAAGTAATTGCTATTAGCTGAGTAAAGTAATTGATCAATATAACGTAAAAAGAGTGCATTTTGTATAATATTTAATGTAAAAATGTGAGTGAATATAATATAGTGTTTAGTACACGAGTGCTCTATCTTCTAGTTACCGGCATCCCCCTTCCTTGCATGGCCTGATTCATCCTCAGGACAGGTCACAGCAAATGGTGGAAGTAGCCGAAGCTTCCGACCTCCCCTTTTAGTGCACTCACACCATAAAATAATGCAATTGGTGGAAGATAGTGCTTAGAATTTATCTACAGTATAAGACACTCAGAATAATTAGAAAACGCTGACGAACTTCCACCAAGCCCATGGGGTTGCATTCCCTGACAAATTCGTGCAGGTATAAAGCATCAAAATACAGTCAGGAATGAGCATGCATTGAGGCAACAGGATTTTAATTTAATTTCAATTCACTTCATTGAGTCTTCCACTTAATATAACATACCTTCTGTACCGCCTCATTATCCCCACCACCCAAGGTTTTAACCCCTGTCAGGAAAGCTTTAAAGCCAACGGCCTACAATAACCTAGACAAGCTCATAGTAAACAGTGTAGTAGTGTAAATTTGTACTTCCATTGAAAACCACCATGTGTTGTGCGCAACTCAGCGAATTCCTGCTGCGCCAGTGCACACGGCCGGTAACAGATCGATTGCAGTTCTGTCAGCACGAAAAGGCACCCATAGTAGTATAGTGAGGGCGTGTGTGTGCTTACACTTGTAAACCTTAATTGCCGAAACATCTCGGCTGCTTCGAATTGAATATTTCTAAAGTAAATTCCACAAGTGTGTTGTAAAATGGAAATTATATCTTAAAGCCAGCTTCTGAGTGTGTATGGTAGATATTAAGGCCTCACATTACACTCACATACAGGACACAACACACTATGATGGATCCACATCACACATCGTTTTTGAACACAGCATGGAACATAATAAAACATGCGACTATTGACTTATTCGAAACTCAAAAGAAATAAGCTGCAAGGAACACCAATACAGTACATAAGTTTCAAAATTTAATTGACTTCGCAGAACAACTGTTACAAGAAAACCCCGAGTTAATTGATCAATTCAACACAATGTCCAAATGCATCACAAACTCTTTAGTTACTAAAATCACAACAAGCAACCTTCTGCCATCAACACCACCACCAACTCAACAAAATATATCACCACATACATCGGACATACATAGACCAATTCAATCAGGCGGCTGAAAATAATAATTGGACTGATGAAGACAAATGTAAAAAGTTCAAGTATTACTTAATAGGACGAACTAAACACACCCTAGGAAATGATCTACATTCACAGGTGGGAACGGTTACATGGCAGGGTATTGTTAATAAATTGAAAAAATCATTCTCTACACCCACGACGGAAGAATATCTAAAGCAACTCTTGTTCAACACGAAACAAAAACTATATGAGAGCGCCCAGAAGCAAATAGAAACACAGATGTGTTACCGGAGAAAATACAATCCCACAGTCACGGATAGTGGCTTTATAAGTATTGTGTGGCGCTCTTTACTCCCATCTTCAGCAGACAAAATTGTGGGGCTGAAAAATGATACGTTGGAAGATATCATCACAAATATCCAGCATGCAGAACTTGGCATCTTCAGGTACAAAAAAACAATTACAGGCCACCAAACAATGTACGAAAATGACTCACTAAGAGCAGACATTACGAAATTGAAGGAGGAAATCGCCACTATGGCAGTATCACATCAAAAACGACCACACAAACTACTATCAATCACACAATCAACAAAAATGCAGTCACCCACCCACACAACACAACCGCTGGAATTTTTGCACCAACGACCAACATTCCACAAGTGCAGACATATGGTAAAAAGCAATTTTTTAACAACACCCAAACATGTCATAAGGCAGTTTTTAAACAACAGAATCAATATGATAATATTGCAAATCTGGAAATTAAATTCAACAAAGTAACCCCCCTAATAGCATGAAAAAATACACACAAAAACAATACTATCAAAAAAAAACCTACACGAGGGGGCAGTAGGCACCACCCCCTATGGCAAACAATACAACCAGGTGCAACAATCTCAAATGGGTGACATGCAGTCAGGCCCCTTATGGGTACAATCTAGCAGCAGAAAACAGCAGCGGAAAAAGCAAATGCAACAGCATGATCAAACATGCATGAACCAGGCAGGGTCCTTAGCAGCCGCAAGTGGAAAACAGGAACATCAACGGGGCGATAACTGTCAGTACCATACCACACACAAACACGTTCCACCCAAAACCAAAGTACGCTGAGTTAATAATGCATATCAAGCATTATTCGCCAAACGAGTGCCTCGCCGCACTTATGCGCAAATTGCAACTTTTAATTCTTGTAGCCAACAATTTAAATTCTCTAGCAGCAACAGACAACAGAACATGAATCTAAGACAGAAATTGTAAAATGTAATGGAGGGACATCTTGCATTGAATTCCGTGACCCACAAGCCAAGTCAGTGCAAAATATAAAGAAATATTTAGATAATCACAAGGTCACGACAGGAGTTAAACAGATCACATCACCCAGGACACATGACACCCCATGTATCGCAGAAGTAAAGGCTAGTGACAAGGACATGCGAGCCTTCAAAAAATGTGAACCGACTATGAAATGTGACCCATGCGTAAACAATGAAGCAGCAGCCCCTGTACAGTAGGTAACCCAGCAGGAATGCACAACACAACATAAGCGTAACTTCATGGCACCAAGCACAGTGTTCATTGGGTCGAGGACGGAAATAGCATCAACGTGCCCGCTGTGTTTGTACTCATTGCATTGTGCGGAAAACTGTCCTTTGTTCCCCAATCAAGTGACCCAATTTCAAACCGACATTGCAGCGTGCTTCCGGAAATTTAAACAAAGGTTCAGGATTAGCGCAACTAAGATCAAGTTACTGTGTGTGGGAACGAGTGGCACTGTGGACAATAACATGGTACCAGTTGCCGTTGATTGAAGCATTGCATGAGGAAACCAGGTCTGTCACCAAGGACGAGTGCAGCGCATGTTATGTGAGAGTATCAACACTGGGTGTCCTTGTGCGCCTGGCTAGAAAAACATACAATGTGTTGTTGGATACAGGCTGCTCTCGTTCTTGCATGGCGACAACTTTAGTTAGCAAAGATAAATGTCAGCCAGTGAAGGGAATCTTCTCTATGGTAGGGACAACAGAAGACATTGAGATTCCTCAGTTTCAAACAAAAGTAAACATTAATATACATGGACTAAATTTTTTGCGAGAATTCTTGCTTATAGATAATTTAAAACTCGATATGATATTAGGAGTCGACTTTATGAAAAGATACAATGCAGTACCTATATTAACTAAAGATATCATGTTTATTGATGCATCATACAACAACAAAATTTTTGAGATACCAATTAATACCAATTCAAATGAATATGATCGCAACAATTGCATAGAATTTCACATAAACAAAATCACCACTACAGAAGACAATACATATCACACTTCCTTAGGGAATATCAATCCTGAGTTACGAAGTAAACAGAAAAAGGCATTACAGACATTACTGAATGAATATACTGATCGATTCGCCAGTTCCATTCACGAGCTAATGGAAACAAACATATATGTAATAAAGCTGAACTTAAATATGGACAAAGCCATTCATACGCGACCTTACCACATAAATCCAAAATTACAGGAGGATGTCCTAGTACAAACACAACAAATGCTTGATTCCAACATTATCACACTTTCTGAATCCAGGTACATCACACCATCGTTAGTTATACCTAAACGCCAAGGTGGCATTAGATTTCTTACTGATTTTTGGTTGTTAAATGAACATCTCACAAAAGTCCAATACCCCATTCCACGAACAGAAGATACAATTACAACTTTACAAAATTCTAAATACATGACATCTATATACATGTTTAGTGTGCTCTACGCCATTCCAGTCTGCAAGGAAAATATGCAAAAATGGGTTTTTTTAACATGCATTGAATTGGACTTTATGTTTATGCTTGTATGCCGATGGGCTTTGCCACTAGTCCTAACTATTTTCAGAATTTCATTGACATTATGCTATGTCTGCTTTAATGGAACACAGCATTGGCTTATATAGATGATATCTTTATCATTTGTAACACGTTCGAGGAACACATCAACATTATTCGTAAGGTTATGGAGAGATTATGGAAATTTAACAGGAAAATAAATAGTAAGAGATGTAATTTTGCTCACCACTAAATCAAACTCCTGGTTCATTATATGATGCCTCGTGTTATCCAAATAGATCTGGAAAAGATACAGACAATTCAAAAATTGTGCTGCCCAAAAATGTAAAATAAACCAGAACATTTCTCAGACTTACATCCTATTTAAGACACTACATACTGAATTACACCCAAATAGCAGAACCCCTAACTGAGGTCACAAAGGAAAAAAAACCTTTTAAATTGGGCGATAAGGAAGCAACAGCTTTTCAGAAACTACAAACGGCTCTCAGTAACCCACCCATTCTAGCAAAATTAGAAAAGAATAGGCAGACTACATTAGCATGTAATGCATGGCAAACTGCAATGGGGCCATGTTGCTATATGAAAATCTCACGACCAAAGAATGCCACATCATAGTCTTCGCTTCAAAGAAGCTATCTCTGGAAAAAAGGAAATGGTCAGCTATGGAAAGGGAGCTATCAGCAATATAATAGTTAATTATCTTTTTAAGCAATTTTATGTGGCTGAAAGTTCGGCATAGAGAGTGACCACAGCAGCATCATATATTTGAAGTCCATGGCCAAACATAACATATGGATTTTTAAATTGGCCATTGCGTTAACTGAATACGATTTCGAGGCCAAAATTGTAAAGGGCAAATTAAATACCCTCGCAGATGCCCTTAGTTGTATACCCACTGTAGGGACAGCTGACACAATACCTGTTACTGTAAACTCAACACTATACCAAGTCAAATGCCAGTTCACAAACTGTACATAACTTTACACAGTAATAGCAGAAACACTCTTCCAAGACCCACAAAAGGATGCAGAAATAAAAATATCAACTGCAAACTACATTTCTAACAACTGGCCCAATATTAAACCAGACTTTCACACAACATATAAAGCACGAGTAGCAAAAGCCATCATATAGGAGGAATACTTGCCAATGCATGCAATTCCCAAAACCATTTCCATCATTTTCAACATCAACATGGAGATCATTCGCAACAATAGTTCACTTAAAATATCGACTACATGTCTAAAGGTTGAAAACAATGAAAATATATTTGTACTCCCTGAATAAATTCACGAGCAGGAGTATATTAAAGTAGATGACAATGCTCACCTTTTGTTATTACCTCTTCTTGATCAACCGGCATCACCATTTTAGCCAAATATGCTAACAACCCGCACATACAACAGTTGAAATTAGCTTTAACAGATATGGACAAAGCCACCCCTAAACATCATTGCATTGCCAGACGCTACTCTATGTCTGATAACAGGGAAATATATACGAAACATCATACACCAACCGGTGAGCAGAATTGAACTCTTGTTCCCAGAAATTATAACTGCTCCCCCCCACAAAGCTCGATTAGGTGGGGGGCATTTTAGGCAGTTCAAAACGTAAAAAAAATTAAGACCCCGTATTACTGGGATACGATGAACAGGCGTTAAGATATATGTTAATAAGTGTCGCACATGTCAGAGAATTAAGGCACCTAACCAAAAACCGATGGGTCAAATGAACCCAATAAAGCAACCCCCTGTTCTCGAATCTTGGGGTGTTGATGTGAAGGGTTGTGACTGAATTTGCAATACGATACACCATTGCATGTCCAGAACAATCTATTAATGCTTCTAAATGAACTGCTTTCATTAAAGATGTTATCTTAGTTTTTGGTTGCCCAAAATCGATCCTCACGGACAGAGGAACCTCATTCAACAATGAGCTCATTGCGAACTTATTGCATAAGCTGCAAATAAAAAATTCCAAACTATGGCGTACAATCCTGCTTGTAATGGTTTAACAGAGCAGGCGAATAAGATATTAGAACAACTTAACTTCTTGTTCCAAAGATGCCCCAAATTACTGGAATGAGTACGTTTCTTATATAATTTTTAATTACAACACAATTGTCAACCATAGTACTAAATTCACACTGGTTTTCCTTATGCACAGGGTTGAGGCCACCCAACCAACACACATTATAAGCCACACATACTCCCCCTGCACGAATGATTGGTGCAAACAACTCAAGCAGTTGTGGGAACAAGCACAAGTTAGCCTCATTGCATCACAGTTGCAACAAAAACGTATTTTTGACAACTCAATCGACCGAATGACCTAAAAGTAAGACAGTTCGTGTGGATCAAAATGCACGCAGGACAACAAGCATTTTCCTTCAAGTGTCAAGGTCCCTACGAAATAGTAAAAATACTAGGTCCATCTATGATCACAGTGTCAATTCGTAGACATGGGTGAGCCAAAATTGAAACTATCAGTACTAGGAATGTGAAACTTGCTACCGTTAGTTATTAACACCCACACTTATGTTACAGGAAAAGAAATAAAGGACTTGTGAACCCAGGACAGGGCGACTACACGATGTACCAGGTGACCTGCTGCACTTTGGTACAAGTGCTGAGCCTTGCAGCGACGGCGCCTGCCGAACCGCTCTACAGGATGCACCATGGCATGTACTTCAGCCAGCTGACACCACAAATTCACTGTGAGGAAATGGTGCCACTGCTGTTTACGCTGCTGCAAGAACCTCGGACTCCAGACAACATCGACGAATGGTTTCACAGTGCTTGGACCACGAGAAACTCCACTTTCTGTCGACAGCGACAGTGACACAGCGACTTGGAGTTGTGATATCCTGGCCACACGCCACTTTAAAGATTTGTTGTCCAATGAAGAAATGTTAGCTGTCCAGATTTCAGAGATTGAAACTAATGTAAAATCATATATTAAGGATCTTAATTTAACTGCGAACACTGTAGCTGAAATCAAAGAACAAGTGCAATTTAAGATTAATTCTATGTCTAGTTAACTTCAATCTTTGTCAGACGACTTCAGGTCTCAAGAGAATATGATTCAGAGCTCACAGATTTTAAGTCAGATGATGATTGGAATAGTACTTGATTTGATAAATAACATTGCATTAGATATAATCTTTAATACTTACATCCATGTTTGCTAAAAAAAATTAGTCATCACTACAAGAAGTATCTAAATCTCTATCTTACTATAGAAAGCTGTTTCCCTACACAGCAATAACATCTAAAATATCAGTTCACATATACAAAAAACTTACATGAGTAAGCAAAATTAGGAGTATAAAGGCTAGTAAAATATGTAGGATCACTTCTAGGTGTGTATGAAAAGTAATAGTAAAGTCACATAGTACAGCAGGCTGAGAGACAAGTACATGGGCTGTTCGAAAGGCAGTCGCCCATATTTATATACTTGTGCCAATAGCACTTTCTGTTAGCTGACTTCATAAACAATTCGCACACATTGACGAGTTGCACACTTGGTGTCGGCAGTAGTATTGACTGTTGCAATTTAGTTTAATGTTAGTCGCTACTGTGCATCAAGTCAGCAAAGCACAGCAAGAATACAATGATTTCAAATTACGCTTTATATTTAAGATTATTAGACCTGGGTAAATATATAAATATCATTCACTGTTCTTACACCTGCAAAATTATTTGCTTGGTTCAATTGTTAGATTAACATAATAGCCTTTCGCATGCAAATAAGACTGAAATATTGACAATTCTTAGTTTGAACAAATACAATATCTCAAACTAAGTGCGATTTGCTATAGCACTACGGCAGAATGTATCATTCAAATCGTGCACGTAAACTTTTCCCAACTCCCTTAGCGATCAGCACCGAGGAAGCATTTGTTATAGTTCCATTTTTAAGGGGTAGTTTTAATTAGTTACGGCACTGAATACAATCTCCTACTCTATATATATATATATATATATATATATATATATATATATATATATATAATATATATATATATATATATATATATATATATATATATATATATATATATATATATATATATACACACACACACATATATGTGTTAAGATGTTTTATATAAAAGAGATAAACTAATTGAAATTTCTATGTCAAAATGCATATAACTGTTTCAAACATGTTAACTAACGAAATAAAATATATAGAGGTAGTTATTGTAAAGATCATTGCATACTAGAATCAAGGAGTATACAGAGAAATAGCACTAGGTAATATAACACATTTTGATGTAAATATATACTTAGTCAGATAAATGTTTTATTAGAATCATCAAAAAGATGGCAATGTAATTTTATAATTTTTTAAGTAGTTAGATAGTGAAACCAAGTATAAAGTCAAATTGCTATACATGATTTTCTAAAATTCCAAAATGTCTAATGTTATTAGTTTAAATATGGTATAACCACGTGCTCCTTCTTTTATGAAAATGTAAACGAGACCCTAACGTCACGACTAACAGCACCCTAGGGGAACACATAAAAGTGCGCGAAGGACACTATTTATGTAAAAACCCTCTCAGCTGTCAGCCCAGCGAAGAGAGACCTCTTCCGGTGACAGACTTTGCCATTGATTGAAGACACCGAGACTTCACCATCCTCCGCTGAGCCGCCCAACCATTCTCCGGCCTAACCTTTACTCTCTGCCTACCACACGTCACTTGGAGAACCCTAATCATGCGAGGACACATAGGTTTCATGGAGAAAGGGAGCCTTGCTGCAAGCAGTGATAGTCGGGACTGGCAAGCGACGCTCGAGAACCTGAGACGGTGCGATCACGACAAGCCAGCCCGGCTGTTATTAAAACAATCCTCCGCCGAGGAAGGTCGCGAGACTAGGCGGAGTAGTATATATATATTGTTGGTACAAAGGCGGCTCGTGGCCATCTTGTTCCCGAAGGAACGACGAGACGCCTGCGAGTAGGACCACCAGGTCGTGGTCCCCGCTTCCACGCCGAGCACAGCCACTGTCGAGGAGGTCTCGCTCGACGACACCGACACGACTGCCAAAGGGTAATTATAATCCCAGTAGGGCGCCAGAGGTTGTGCAGTGTTAGGATCCACGTCCAGACTCCTCAAGTCGTGAGCACTTATTCTACACTCCGTTGCTACAGGTTGGCAGGACCTACTAAAGTAATTGTTATAAGCTGAGTAAAGTAATTGATTAATGTAACGTAAAGAAGAGTGAATCTTGTATAATATTTAATGTGAAGCTGTGAGTGAATAAAATATAGTATTTTGTACACGAGTGCTCTATCATCTAGTTACCTACATTCCCCTTCCTCGCGTGGCCTGATTCATCCTCAGGACAGGTCACAGCAATATTAACAAATGTGTTTTGGAGTAAAACTGATCTTGAAATCCTTTTGCGAAAAACACCTGTCCCTACATATGCTATATCTCCGAATTCCTCTTTGCACGTTCTTTCAGAGGGCGTTGAAATAAATGTATGTTTCAAGGGGAAAAATCACATGTGATTTAATTATTTCTGTCCATACACGTATTACGAATAGTAACTTTGCGGCAAATTACTTGCCCCGTACGTATTTTCATTTAGCGAAAACCACATTTCGTGATCTGCAACCGTTCCAGAAATTTTGGGTGTGTCCACGGTATATATTCCAGGTTATATTTAAACTTGAAACGCTCACAAAACCAATATCTGTTTACATAGTCTTTATACTGTAGTTATCAAGTGAGTGACATGTAAGTCGACAAATAGTTTTAAAATATTGCTATAAAATAATATGTTAAGAGGACTGAGCTACGTTGACAATATAATGAATCATTAGTATAGTGTGTTTTCATGGGTCTAAGGAATATAAATGGAGTACAAATCTTTGGACACAGTTGTATAAACCAATTAAGCAGTCCGTTTTCCTCAGAAGTACATCAACAGTATCTATTTAACTGTTCTGTCTCCACACAAGTTTCTCAAGGTTGGGGATCATCAATGTTACCACAAAAACGCTGCAATACCATCAGGCTATAAGTGAAGGATTAGCAAAAAGGTATTATCGAGGCCACTTACTTCACTGGATGTACGGAGTGTTTAAGGTTTCATACTGCACATATCCCTCATTCCATCCGAGTACTCTTAAAAATTTAGGAGACTGCGATTCCGCCATCTGTAAACTCTACCTCGAGGTCTGTTTCGTTGTGACTATTAGCGAGGTCCAAGGACAACCGCTAAAGGCGGCAGGGAGATAATTGTGGGAGGACTGCTTCTCACATGCGAAAATTGATCTGCTTCAGAGTAAGCTCACATAAAGAATGTCCACGAAAAAGTGAGCACTTTTGAAACGAACCTTAGAGAAATATCACCGCTCCTGCGTGTTATATATTTTAACGGGCTCACCGAGTGACATGCACGCAGTAAAGTTGGTAGCGATGGAAGGAAAGTAGTTACATATCTTAACGTCGAATAAAAGTGCTAAGTAACCATTTGTAATAATTTAAACTATTTTCGTTTTCTTTTATGCGCCAAAGTGCAAAAATGGGCAGATTTGCAAAATGTTTACATTTCTAATAATTTCTCAGTTTCACTTGACCGACGTATGAATAAAGTGATGAGGCGCATAAGATGTTAATTTTACATAAGGTCGAAGAACACACAATTTGCATACATGTAGATATTAAGAATGGCTTTCAAAAGTGCTCATTTTACCGTGAACAACATATAGCAATAAGGAATCCAGGCACCTGAGAGCAGAACCAACAATGTGCTGTACAAAGTGGTCTTTCGGTAAAGTAAATTAGTAGCTTCTTCGTGTAGTACACGCAGGTGATTCCACTGACAGAAAACAAGTTATTATATAAGTGTAAGAAAAGGTTCGATGGTTTTAAAAGCTTGACGCGCAATTGGTTCCGAGAAAGTTACGCCTAAGATATTGAAAACTAGAAACATTTGATCGAAAGAATTAGACTGATACGAGCTCACCACGCAACAAATATATACTGTGTATTAACATAGTTGGCACGCATCATCGAACTTTTAAATGACTGATTAACCTCTTTCTGTATGAAGAACAAGTATTTATTTTTATCATCCCTTTCTACTGTGGTAGATAATTTACCCATAGCTTGGTATAAACATATTTCTCTAGTCCTTTGAATATCTGTATCTATTTTCATTCATTCATATCAGTGTTGATTTTTTAGTATTTCACACACACTTCAATCACCACGTTCACACTCAGTGAAATTCAACTACTCTAATCAGTGAAAATGGCTCCTATTAGAATCAGTAGAAAACCACTCACGATTTCCGTCAAACAATTTCATTGATTGAATTAGTGTCGTTAAACAATTCCACTGATTGAATAAGTTACGGCTGAATACGACGGCGAATTAAATATAATTTATAATCAATTTAGTTAAATAATTACGTGAAATAAACATATTTGTGATAGTTAACTATTTATGTTACTCAATTTACCGTAATTTAAAAACGTGAAAAAAATTCCTTGGAGGTGGCCAGGAATGAATATATATTATTATATATATATATATATATATATATATATATATATATATATACACACACACCACTTCGTTTTCACGCCGCCGCTACCTTAACCCCTTAATTTTTTTTCTATTTTGTCGTTGTTGTAGTTGTGTTGAAATGATGTTGACGAGCCCCAAGTTAGACTGACTTGCTGACAAATTCCCAATGCGACAAGCGAACTAAGGATCTGCCGCGGAGAGGTCGGGACGCTAACCCACGACCCCTAGACTACAAGTCGGCCACTCCAGCCCTGAGCTTTGGGAGCAGGGCTTACCATATGCGCTACCAAGTCGAGTTGGAATATAAGAGGAATATAAATATATTATATTTATTTTCAAATGATGTAATTTTAAAATGTATGCCCTTTTCGTTTTTGGTTTAATTGGTACCATTAGGATTCTTAAAACGAGTAGTATAGATGAGTGCATTCTCTTCACAACATTATATGTAGTTTAAACCTTCAAACAGAGTGCTGTGATGATTATATGAAAACGAAATTAAAGACGTAAAAACGGAATGAAAGGCTGAATGTTCATATTACCTCGTAAAATGGTGTTTTAAAAGGCGAAACACATTTTAGAAAGTATTTTGTATTTGTTTTATAAGTATATTTGTTGTTATTTCACTTGATACGCGTTGTTTAACGGTTATTTTCAAACGTGTTTTGGTGGCCATTTTTACTTGCTGTTTAACTGATCCATCTGTTGAAAACAAACCACTGAAAAATAGCAAAAAAAAAATTGACTTGTGAATCAGTGGAAAATATCACTGAACTAATAAGTGAAGGAAATCTGGCATTCTTCCACTGATTCGTTAGTTCAATTCACTTAAGTGAGTGTTGAAACAGTCAGGTACTCTTGACTGATTGAAATAGTGACGTTCTATTTGATTCATATTTATAGTGCAGTTAACTTTGACATATGCCATAGCATAGACGTTAACGGCATACTGAAAAAAAAATTATTCGCAGTATTGGTAATCACACTAAAGTTATATTTTTGACCAGTAAAATATTTCCCAAGACAAACTATGTAACGTCAACGAAAGCAATACGCAATAATACAGCCTCGACTGCAAGGAGCCATACCTATTTGTGCCGTGATAACGCTATTACTCAGTGTACATAACCACTTCGCGAGAATACAACGTGAAGTACACGAAAGTTTTCAAGTTTGACGGCTCCCCAAGTATTAATTACTCCGTAATAGAGTAGAGTTTGATGCGATTGTTGAAACCGTAAGCGGAGCTGGGGCTTCAACCTTGCGGAACGAGGTCTGTAATGTGCTGGGGAAGGAATGTTAGTAACATTTTCCCAGAACCAATAGCACCACGCACTCCAACAACTACAGCCGCAGCGAATAATTGTTCGCGCACCGATACACTGTCTGAAAAACCAACTAGCTTCATGAACTTAGTCGCGTGGGGAAACAGAAGAGACTGATAATAAAACAAAATAAATGCGAGGCTGGCTTTCAGCCCGAAACACAAGTGAAGTTACCACAAGCGAGAGATGCAGCATCGACTGGGGAAATGTTTATTTGGCGAACTGAATTTCCTTTATTGTATCCACTCCAGAATTTCACGCGCTTATAAAATACGTATTGTTTCCAACCACCAACATATGTCGTGAGCAATGAGTTGTTGGAATAATGCCCTTGTCCTTTTTTTTTGGGCCATAAAACAATATACATATTTTAGTTACGTATTTGCAATGATAACGATTTATTTACGCCTATCATTAACCATAACAATAATCAATTTTTGTTAAATGCACTGCAAATATTCCCTTTGTATTTATCGGCACATCGTGACAACTCGGCATGACCCGCCGCGGCCGCCATCTTGCACAACATGGGTCACTTGACGTGTTTCTGCCGGGAACAAAACTACCAATAAAAAACTTTTTAAGTTTTAAGCACACGTGATAGTTTTACGTAGTATTACAGGACACAGTTATTAATTTCAATTGCTACGCTTTGCCTTAAAATGGACAAGAAATTACAAACGACCGCTGGAACAACTTTCCGCCGCATCCGTACAGTGAACTGTCTAGCCAGATACGGGAAATATTTATTTCCGACGCGACTTGGGAACGGAGCGAGGTAGCGCCGTGCCAGAACAGTGGACGCGCGTTCGAGCGGTCCCGGGTTCGATTCACGGGTCCGGCCACCCTGCTTCCCGATTTCTGAAATCCTTTCAAAACAAACGCCGGGATCGATGCTCAACACAGTCCCTGGCCGATTTATTTTCAAACTCCTGGAATGGATTGTGTTCCTTTACTAAGTCCGTCGCCGTTCTGGGACATTCAAAACCCCGGAATAAATCAAAAGAAGGCGCGCGCCCGCCCACCAGGAGCTATATTGCGCGTTTTGGATCACAGGAGCAACGCAGGCATACGGACGACGCTCGCACACATAACAAGTGGCTACTCGCCGCCACCGCCGACTCTCATATGCCACCGGAATGACAGGTGTGCCGTGAGACCGGGAGCCGGAGCTCCCACAACTCACTGTGTGTTTGTAAAAACGATTTGCACCCCGACACTTGGACTAATCATCGGGGCCGCGACAGTGTCATTCTAAGGCACCGGACCCACGTTTAGTCTGTTTTAGTTTTTTGCCGCCTATTTTATGTAAATTTACGTGTCTGTGCTGTCGGCGGGGGAGCGAAGCTTCCCTCCAGCATCCCGACTGGAGTGAATTTAAGTGATGCGATGTCTGTCTAACGGGTTGTTCTGTTGTATTCAAGTATGCTATTTAATCTCTCATTTTATGTGTAGGCGAGTTCCTAGTCTCCCTGGGCAGCCCACGGGGTACGTTTAATCGTTTCAATGTTTTGTGACATAGGAAACCAAACCTGTGTTAGTAAAATAAAATACACTAGGAGGGGGGGGGGGGGCCTTGGGACCAGAGTTTGCCAGACTCTAGTCAAAGGAGAGCCCCTCCCCCCCCCCCATCTTCTCTTCAACGAGGATCGTCGTATTCTCGACCTGAAACAGACTATCAAGTCGGTGTGTTAAATAAGTAAATAATAGTGTTAGTAACATATACAGTTATATATGTTTTTAATTACATTTTATAATATTAAGTAACATCATATACAAAATTATATTTGTTAAAAAAATTTTTTTATGTGTTTTGTATTTTTTAAAAAATTTTTTTATTTCTCTCTTTTGTATTTTTTTGTATATTTTTTGTTTGTTTTGTATTTTTATTATTTCAGTCATTTATTTTAAACTACATTAATAATTTATAATTTAAGCTAAGCTATTTTAAATATATGAGACTAAACTAAACTAAGTTAAAATAGGTTGGTATATGGTTAACCCCCCGACCCCTACCTCGACTGGCATGTGGGTCACTCGATCTGGAAGACGAGTTGTGGTTAGGGCTACTTCCCACCTTTCACGAATTTCCCACATAACCAGCCTGGGGAGGGCATCCTACTTAATCAATGGTGTATGTTTATTAGCGAAAAGTTTTGTTTAGGGGAATTTTTATTAATTAATAACCCTCGACTATTTGTTAGTTTAATGTGGTAAAATGACAATTGCTGTGAGAAGCAACATCTGCTTCTCGTGTAGTGATGTCGAGGCTTTCGCCTGTGTAATTGTGGGCCTAAAATGGTTCAATAGCGTTACGGAGCGTGTTTCTTGCAAAAATGCGGCCAGTTCTTGCAACTCTGAGAACATGGTCGCACTTTTTGCTGTGTTGTTGTCCCTTCTCCTGTAACTTTATGGCTTGTCCCTCTGTTGTGTGGGTTCGTGGTCCCTGTATGTGTTTCCCTGTTCAGTCTGTATTTTCTGAACTTGAAGTAGGAACTTGACAGGCGTGCAGCTTTATGTCATTCTGCGTGCAACTACAGGACGTTTAGTAGCAGAACTGTCATTTTACTGACTAAAATCTTCCATAAGCTTTTCACTCTTAACGAAGCACTTCTGAAAGCTCTGCAAAATATCTACTTTACTTTTCATCTTGTATACTTCTCCCATGTGCACAATTGCCATTTTCATGGGCATGAAGGCAGTTCACGTTGAAATGATCCCTTTTTAAAGCTCTAGTTAAGATCTATTTGTATGCACGCTGTGTATTACTTCAACATATGTAAAACTAACATAGCCATGGGCCTCATCACCTTATTCATGCGTCGACCGAGTAAAACTTCTGAAATTATTAGAAAAGTAAATATTTTAAAAATCTGCTCCTTTTTGCACTTTGGTGCATTAACAAATACAGAAAGAAAAGAAATACTTCAATTTATCACAAACTGTTACCTAACACTTTTTATTCGACGTTAAGATGTGGAACTACTTTCCATCCATCGTTACTAACTTTACTGGGCGCATGTCACTCAGCGAGCCCGTTAAAACATATGCAGGCATGAACAGTGACATTTATCTAAGGTTGATTTCAAAAGTGCTCACTTTATCGTGAACAGTCTTCAATCACTTTATTCATGCTCATTACAAGTGGAATCGTGGAATGGTTAGGAATGTAAATGTGTTGCTAATATACAGCTCGAACGCTTGTGTGTACCTTAAAACAGAAACATTGACTTCACTGGTCTTAAATTTAAATAACATACTCGCAATAAAATATCATGGCAACGAAATAAAATATGTGTCAACAAAGTTAGATAGTCAGTATTATGAACACATACTTGTAATTATAAATTACATACTATAAAGCCAATTAATCACAAACAAATTTGCCGTTTTTTTTTTTTAAATATTACTAGAAGCGCAAAACCGTAATTGTGTACTTCAATCACATGCGTATTGTTATTAAATTCACTTTCATTTGTTCTACTTGATTATGTAATATTTGGATCATATAGTTAACCTTCTTTTTCGTTCTGTAAGCATTTTTTTTTTAAATTATATATATATATATATTAAACATTTTAACAAATTTGCAGTATTATGGAGGGAGTCAATACCTTTACGGTTTTTAACCGCTAGTAATATCGCAGGAACTTTGTATTATATGATGTTCACGGTAAAATTAGCAGTTTTGAAAGCCCTGCTTAAGATCTACTTGTGCGTACGTTGTGCATTCCTCCGCCCTATTTAAAATTAACATTGCCATGGGCCTCATCACTTTATTCATGCGTCGGCCAAATGAAACTGTCGAATTATTAGAAAAGTAGAAAATATGCTACAACTATGCTCATTCTTATAGGCGCATTAAAAAAAACAGAGAGGAAAAGAAATAATTTCAGTTTGCACAGCTGGATACCTAACAAAATTTACTTGACGTTGATATATGGAACTATTTCCCCTCCATCACTACCAACTTTACTGGGCGCATTTCACTCAGTGAGCCCGTTAAAATATATGCAGGCAGGGTTAGTGACTTTTTTCTAAGACTGATTTCAAAACTGCTCATTTTATAGTGAACAGCCTTTATATGCGAGCGTCTATAAACGCGGTCCTCTTTTATCAGTGTTCTGTTTCGCACGCCCTCAGTAGGACAAACACGAAACTGTGCCTTTGCGTCAATGGCTCAGTTTTTTAGGAGAGAAAAAAAAAATTACTTTTCCTCTTTGTCTGGGAGGTCTGGCCGTATGTCCGCGCGCGGTGAAATATTGATGCCAAAACCAGTCCCGTGTTTGCTTTCCGCGCGAGCGGGGCCGAACGAAAAGCTGATTGGCTGTCGAGATTGCACACGAACCTCCGTCCGAAGATTTATTAAAACGACCGGTAACTAGGCATTTGTAAATAATTATTTTCTGTTCTTCGTGGACTCTTACTTTCTCTCCTTCAGTATATGTTTCGGGGTTTTTATTGCGTATAAAACGGAGTAATGTTTGGAATAAATTTGTTGCCCCGAAACCCAAAACAGTGGCGTTGCGCAAAAAAAAAAAAAAAAAAAAACAACTGGGACGCCACTTTTATTTTGGTCATCCATCACTGCAAGTGATAGTTAAATACATTTTACGACCAAAGTTTGAAAGTAGTATAAGTTCTGCTTTTCGAAGTGAAAATAGAATTTCTGAATATAACTCCAGTATCTTTATAAAAATTAGTCCTGTCGAAGCGAAAATTAACTATCTTTGAAGAAATTTCTACTATTTAAAACTTTTCGATGCACTTAATATACGGGAAGGTTAAAAGTTGTTTAATTTCCCAAAGAGTTTCAATTTAGTTGTATAAACAAATGACATAATTAAATTACAGCATGTACTATGTATTTTGCATCTTGTCTCGTGTACTATAAATAATTTTAGTTGACTCCGGAACACGCCAATAGTAAAACGGGCCTTCCAACTCGGAGCCATGTTATGGAATATATACTTGAACTATCAACGTTTTGGCCTTCCCGTCAATTTACCGCAATATCAAAATGGTTATATCCACCAAGAGCGCTACAGGAATACACATTTCGTAAAGGAACACGTACTGAAAACATGCTGGAGTCTGCGGAGACTACTGCACGTAAATCAATGCATTATTGTAAAATAACCTTACGTCGTTTAGCTAAGGAACTTTAAAGTAAAAACACACTTTAATGGATTAGTTGAAAAATAAATTTTATTTAAATAAGCGTAATTTGAAACCATATTTGGCAAGTAAATTTCTCCGTCTTACATTCAGAGAAAATACATTTGTAATCGCGCTGTTTGAACTTGCATGTATTTAACTTTAACATATTCATGATTACATCTTTTATTCAGTTCTGCTCTTTTTTTCGTGCAATATTTTTGAACACTTAGTTAAATACATGTAATAAGATAAATAACTGCTGATAATATTATGTTAATAGATATAAGAAAACGAATCATCCACGAAAATATATAAAGCTGAAACTTTGGACAGAAAAGTAGGTACTAAACTATTTTTTAAAATCTCCGTTGGCTTTGTGTGACGTCGGTCGTTATTAACCTAATAATTTGATCCGAAATGGGGATAAACTCATTTGTGTAGCATGACAAACAAGGTCGTAGATTTGATTTTTTTTTGGGGGGGTGCATTCATTTATTAATCTTCTCCGTGCCGAAACTCATTGGTTGCGTCTGCAACTTGGAATGCGAGGGTGTTGAGTTAAATTCCCGAGCAAGAATTACGGGTCAAATTTGCTGTTAGTTTTCCTTCATTCGTTATAAAAACTGCATCACTCCCGACTGGGTTACCAGGTGTAAAATGTGGGAGACGGATGTTAGTAAATGTCAATGTAAGATGTTTTCTTCCACACTTCCTCATTATTCCGCCTCTGCCCATCCTCTTCTAGTCGCAACTCTCCCATTCTTCAGACTGTGCGCAGTCTAGGTCATAGCTATAGGCCGTTCACGGTAAAGTGAGCACTTTTTGTAGCTGTTTCATCAGACATAAAAACCAAATAAATGCATTTCATTGTGGCCTCGGACTTTTGGTTTTGGGTATGGTAAATGTATATACTGTGTTTATTACTCACGTGGCAGGGTTTACTTCGAAAAGTGGTGGAAGGATATAAATTAGCTGAAAGAAAAAAGTAACAAGGGCTTCAAAAGTGCTCACTTCACTGTGAACGGCCTGTACTGTCAGGTGCGTGTGAAAAGGCACAATTTATTCACCAACTGCCTTACTTTAGTTTAAACTACAAAATCACTATTTAGACTAGTATTATATTATAGCTTAAACTGTAACCAAAACCACGTATCCACCCACTACCCCAGGTTAGTTTAAGGAGTTCTGTTAGGTTGGGGTATTATTTTTAAATATTATATTTGGAAACGCACTTGCACAGTAATGTTGGCCACCCACAAACGCACGCGGGGCCGCGGTGGCGTAGTGGTTAGACTGCTCGCCTCTCACCTATGCAAACCGGGTTAGATTCCATGCGCGATCGCTCCCGGATTTTCGCATGTAGGAATCGTGCAGGACGATACCGCTGGTTGGTGGAGTTATTATTTTTTTTTCGGAGATCTCCCGTTTCCCTACTTTCGCATTCCGCCGCTGCTCCATGCTCACCTTACTTCACCCGCATTGGCTCTCAAGACCTCGATGTTCAGAGTCGCCCAAATCTCTCCAATCCACCCCACGACAGCACGCCATCGTACGCATTCGGCGGTCCGTAGAAACACGCGTAACGACGTGTATGTCAGATCCTCGAGCATTTCAGCCGCCTCCGCTTAAGGCCGGGCTACAACTGCCCTATCACAGAACATAGCACACGACACTCTCCACAATCACGCGCAGCACACGCACAGAAAAATAGTACAAAGGAGGCGCGTATAAGGTACAATGTCAGGCACTTGTCTTGGCGGGGGGAAGCGAGGCGCTGATAGAGGAAATGCGCGGTGAAAAAGTGGAAAGGGGACACCCCTCAATACTAGGTAGCCTACGCGCCCAGAAATCTGCCGACCACAGTAGATGTATATCCTACAGTTCCTGTGCATGTGCGCCGTGCGTACCCAATCAGTGTCTCAATTCCGCCGAGTTCACGTAAAGATTAAAATGGCTTAAAAAGTAAAAGCTGTTCATAGTAAAGTGAGCACTTTTGAGGTCCTAGTTACTTTCATTATTCCAGGCATTGTTTATCCTTTAAGGAGAATTTTAAATAAGTATTGCATTGTAAGTAATCAACACAGTGTGTTTATTCCACCGTACTCGGAAGTTAACGCCTAAGGCAAAATTAAATTTATTTTTTACTATTTTCTTCCAATGAGAAGGCTTTCAAAAGTGTTAAATTTACCGTGAATAACTTTTAGCGAATTTAACTAACACATGGAGAGTTTGGTGCTATTTAAGCGGTAGATTGTTTTTATTGAGATTGTTACTGTACGAGCGGTTTATTTTAAGATGAACTCTTGATATTATGTTTCTACAAATCACGACATGAGCAGCAAAGTAAACTGAGCTGTCAACAGTATTTTTTTTCATTCCAATGTTACCAACACGCACACGCGCAATTTACCAATCATCGTTTTCTTACACTTTCACGCCTGTTTTGTGAAAAAACGTCGGTCATTTCTGTGCATGTGCTATTTCGATTGCAGCATTCATATTTTTGCTGTGCGTTTGTTGTATGCTGTAGCACGTGCTGTGCGTGTGCTAAATAAATTGTACCTCAGCTTTTAGCACCAGCTCCCTCTGTAGGAAGCTGCGGTGGCAAATTAGTGGGATAATTCACCCCCCATCACGGTATACCACGTTTGATTACCAGGCAGGATCACTCTCAATTTTCGCAAGTTGGAAACGTG
The DNA here is from genome assembly GCA_029891345.1 of Dryococelus australis. Taxonomy (NCBI): domain Eukaryota; kingdom Metazoa; phylum Arthropoda; class Insecta; order Phasmatodea; family Phasmatidae; genus Dryococelus; species Dryococelus australis. The sequence goes on from CM056999.1 coordinate 52,785,285, forward strand.
GCGGACATTTCCGTATGCCAAAGGGTTTACTCTGGTTACTCTCGTTCCCTTCACCATCACTTTCCACTTCTGATACACCCTTCCCTCACTTAATTCCCATCGCCGTGGAAGATATTAGTTGTTAGCCTGCAACCAATATCTCGCTTACCTTTCATCATGAATACTCTAATGGTGACGATAGCAAATGCATTTGTCTCTTACGAGAGCTATGCGTGGAGTTTACATTCGATTTTCTCCTTAAGGAGTGGGGTTGGGTTTCGAGAAAAACTATCTTTGAAAACACCGCCAATACCCGTGAATCTGTACGCGTTTGTGCCTTCAAAGCGATCCAATACATTCGCTGGTTAAAATAAAACATACTAACATTCCAATTCTCTAGCTTGGAAGTTCACCTCACAGATTTTGAATTTTATCGTTTTGTGAGGTCATGTGAAATCAATAGTTCGCTCTGAACATTCTGAGCATCAGTTATGTATGGTGAAAAAATTTAATTTGAAATTACCATACGAGAGGTCTCCGAAAATTAGTCGTTTAAAATGCGCCTTATCTTGGCAAAGTCTGGACCTGATATGTTGATAGTTTTTTCAAACTATAGTTGCAACATAAAAATATGGTCAGCAAATTAGTGCTCTATATTCATGACAGCTCGGTGAGAATGTTCACAATTGAAAAGTTCGGCTGCAAACAGTAGTAAGGGAGATTCAGTGAGAAACAGAGTTATGATATGTAAAACATGTTAAATGGTGTGATTTATTTATACGAATGAGGAGTTCAGCACTAACTTAAGCGATGGCAGCTCTGTCACTACTTTCATATTTTTTGTATTATTTTTTGTAAACAATGGTAAGTGCTAATAAGATCGCTGCCAGTGGTAGCAAAGAGTGTGACGCTCTTCGGCAAACCAAGAATTTTTGGAAGTATTTGAATGAATCTGAAGATTATTTATGTACTTATGACTCTAAAAATATCCACATGTTCCTGAAGATGATAGGACTTGAAGAGTGATCGATAAACAGGTAAATGTTGATTTTTATGTATAGAAGTAAACAATGTTAGGTTCTGAACCTTACCACTGTTTAAATGCATTTTCTTGACGTTGAGTTAAAAATGTTAAAGGCCATCCTTAACATTGTTTCCATGTTGTAGTAAGTTCAGCACACCTTTGTCTGTTACTGTGGCCGTACCATAAAAGTAACCATCGTAATAATCATTTACAAAAATAAACTTAATTTTTCTGCTTATGCATTATGGTTTTCTGCTTTACATACTTACACAGATATGTAGACAAAGTATGTTTATAATGGCATTTCTATAGTTATGGATATTATGGCTATTCAGATTATCTTATGATATTTTAGGCCGAGTTATGTTATGTTACGTAAGTTTCACAGTACCATACTTGCTGGAACTCGTTTCATTTTTTTTTTAAATCCACTTTGGCATTTTGTGTTTAGGCTGAGAATTTCGTCAATTGTTTTACAGTCAAGACATTTAGGGATAGGGGCTAGCACCTGCATCTGGTGAATTATTGATGAATCAAATAAAAAGCTGAAAACCTTCAAACCATGGCAGTATGCTAAAACAGACGGATAAAAAGATAAATCATGAAAGGCATATTAGAAATATAGAGGAAAGGGGTGGATGTGTTTTTAACACGTTGGCCCACCATGTGCATGCCCTGAACGGTGATTTCAGCTAGTAAATAAAGAAGATAAGGAAAATATATTCCCAAGTTTCTGGAAAATGAATTACTATGATACGAAAAATGCTTTTTTACTAGGTTGTCTAGAAGCAAAAAACATTAACCGCAAAATACAAAACAGGAGAAATATGGAAGAAGTTGCTAAAGCAATAAAACTGCAGAAAAATATGTATTGTTCGTAAAAATTCTTTTCTCATTCATGGACCACAGAAGAATATCGGGCGTATAGAGAATATAGGGAAAACGATTAAAAAATGGAGGAGATTTGTTTGTTTATAATGCCAGAGGTTAACATACTAACCATCGTATGAAATATTCAGCAGAATATTTCAATGATGTGAACGTATTTATTGACAGATTGTCATTATGCAAAGTCACTACTGTAGAGAAGATTCATCATGGTAGTATATAAGTAAGGAATATTCAATACAGCCTTGTTATAATAGTGCAATAACGCAAGGCTGCAAACAAAACAGCTGGCTCTGCAGATAAATTCAGGAGAATATTTACAGTAGAATACAACATAAGTTACATGAGCCCTAAAATTGAAATTGACGCCTGCCAGCAGAGTGGTTCTCTTGAAATTATACTTGCTGAGCTCCGCAAGAATGTAAGTGACGTGCATTCTTTGTGAGTCAAGCAGGCACTGCACTATCGAAAAGCATAAACTGGGCATTCGGCTTTACACGAAGCGATTAGATTCGCAAAAGAGGATAGTAATATCCATGTATTCGTATTCGATTTGAAACAAACATTGGCCACAACTAAACATTGGACACCGTTTTACAAGCGTCAAATAAGATATTTCATTTATAATGTTCATTCATGTGGAGAGGGCCAATGACATTATTTTTTTCTGTGCGACGAAGCAACAGCTGAGAGTATCAGAAGTGCTAGCAAGTTGTGTGAAGATGTATTTTGATAAGAATGACATTCAAGGAGAGAAATTGATAGCATTATTCGGCAGTTTTGACGGACAAAATAAATTCTTAGCTTTGGTGGTAATTTGGTTATACCTGCTAAAGTCCGGTCGTTTCAAACACATCGAACACACTTTTCCCCAGGTTGGACACAGAGTGCTACCCAGCGACAGAGGATTCGCTCAGGTTGAGAAGAACATCACTTCTCAATATCAGAATGTGTATGTACCTAATCACTGGGAAGCAGTTCTTAAAAAATTTGAGGTAATTCGACTGCGTAAAGATTGTTTCTGCATTTTCTCTGCACTGAAACAGCTTTATCACCAACTTCCAGCATCTGCGAAGCAAAGCCATTTAAGTGTTATAAATTGTGAGTGACCAGTTTTTTCTGCTGAGATACAACAGTCTACTCCGACACTGATGTTTTGTAATAATTACAATCGTTCTGTGGAATACGCTGCATTATCAAATCGTGGAAGGTCAGCAAAAAGTTCTTCGCTTTTGAATGAACGTAAAACAAAATACTCTGAACCACTTACTATCAAAGCAGACAAAATGAAAGAATTATCTCCAGTTCGAAATGGATCCCTACTTTTTATCATGATTGATACCGTTCCCTCCGACCAGCATGTAGGTAGGTAGGTAAAGGCTGTTCACGATAAAGTGAGCACTTTTGAAATCAACCTAAAAAAAAAAAAATGGCACATTCCCTGCCTGCATATATTTTAATGGGTGCACTGAGTGACATGCGCCCTATAAAGTTGGTAACGATGGATGAAATGTAGTTCTAAGAAATATCGCCGAATAAGAAGTGTTAGGTAACCATTTGTGATAATCTGAATTATTTCTTATACTTTCCGGTTTTTTTAATTGCTCAAAGTGTAAAAATGAGCAGATTTATGAAATACGTACTTTTCTAATCATTTCACATTTTCACTTGACCGACGCATGAATGAAGTGATGAGGCCTATAGCAATTTTAATTTTCCATAAGACGGAAAAATACCCAACGTGCATACAAGCAGATCTTAAACAGCGCTTTCAAAAGTGCTCATTTTACCGTGAACGGCCTATAGTTAAGTGTAAGGGCATCAAACCCTTAAAAATTTATCATTTTATATTTGCACCAAACATTGTTCCCATTGTACGCATCGTATAGGATAACATTTTCCTCGAATAAGAACATTTTACATTTAATGTTTTTTATTAATGCTATGTCAAATAAAAATGTATTTTGTTCTGTTGCAGCCAATCAAACAAACACCAGCTGAGTTGTACAGATGAAAAAATTTACAAAGTCAACGATTCCTATGGGCTACCGCGTGGCACATATGTTAATCACCAATTAACAAAAATGTACTTAAAAAATTAAAAAATATTAAGACCTTTTTGCATTTTTTACGTTCTTTAATGTATGAACTGTTATTTGGTGATAACATGTATGTCAAATAGTAGTCCACTACATTAGTTTATGCTTTAAATTTTTTAATCTGCATAGCTTAATTAGTATTTGTCATAATGGCTGCAACAAAACATAAGTATTTTGTATTTGACATCAAATTATTGAAGAAATATAAATTGAAAAAAAAAAAAAAAAAAATGTTGATTTGATGAAAATGTCTTCGTATACAATGCCTACGAGTTGAACAATGTTTGGTACAGTTAAAAAATGAATGCTTTTTTGGGGGTCCAACGCCGTTAATATTTCTTCGAGATCGAGGTGATTAGGGACGGCGCAAGATCCTCAGGACCCCCTCCTGAGGATTGGGGAAGGAATGGGAGCGAATCGGCCATGGCCTTAGTAAAGGACCCACCCCAGCATTCACCTGGAGTGATTTCGGGAAACCATGGCCGAACCGGGATTCGAACATGGGCCCTCTCTAACGCGAATCCAGAGAGTTACCTCTGCGCCACCCCGTTCGGTCCGACCAGCAAGAAATTCGCAAGTTCACCAAGAGAGTGAGAAGGAAGAAGAGAGCGAGACTTACGCGTGTTTAAAGAAACGATAAAACTCAATACTTACAGTTGTAAAAATTGCGATGAATTGGTGTTATGTATGACAATAGCTTAAAACTTGCTGTTTACTGAATAAGAAACAACAGTGTGTGACATAAGCTTAAACACTGCGGGGTGCTTCATGAGAAAGTACGTAAATATGTTCATTGAATATTTTAACGTTATGCTTCAATATCAAAGAATAATGTTAGTTAACTCCCATAGCAAGTAAACAATGTTAAGAGCAACTAGATAAAAAACAAACTAAGTTAGGCGTGCTTATATTACACATAGATAATGTTAAGTACATAAGCGCACCATCAAAATTATTAATTTTAAAATAAACGTAGCACTAAAAATTAGTCATTGATGCAGTATTATAAAAAACTAATGATTTATCTAATAACATAATAATATTTTAGGTGTTTCAAGTTTTTGATAAATGATATTTTTTTTAACTGTGTCTTGGAATTTCCCAAAACATCTTTCTTCCTTAGAAATGTTTACAACTGAACCCTTAAATTTCTGATTTTAATAATTTCTTCGGCATGTGTTTGCAAAACACAGGTGACATCTCTGAATGAAATAAAAGAGAGGATCGTTACATAATGTATTTTCATGTTTCCTCGAGCACTGAGGCGAGTAGTTATATTTCAAATTCTACGTTCGTGTCATTTAAGGTTTAAAATATCATTCCCGATAAACTTTACTAACAAAATTAATCTCAATGTTAAAAAGAATTTTTGCATTATAATTTTTGTAAGGAATTCTTTAACAACGTATTAGCTTAATATTTTGACGCTTTTGTTAGATTAATCATATAAGAGCTGTTATACTGAATTGTTGTAATAAATATAGAATAGCAAATATTGGCATATGTTTCATTCATGAATATGTCGTGACCATTTGGGATATTTGATATTCACAGATATTTCCGGTATATGTGTATTTATAATTTGTAACAATATTTCCCGAATAAATTAACGAGTTATCAGCAATTATAGCATGAATATTTTTCTTGGCCGCTGTTGTGAGTTAATTTGTTGTTACTTCTAAATTACTATAATTTCTATTTATATACGTACGGAAAACTTGGTTTCTCTTCATACCTCCAGAACTATTTAGAGTATGACAATAAGAACATAAGCTATTTCTTAATATTTATTAATTATTGGCTTTAGTTGATTAAATATTGTTTTTATATATGTAACTGCCAATACTTTTATAAATTTTGTAAACATCATAAACACCTTTGTAAACAACGCAAAATATACACTAAATCTTAAAATTGGCTTTTCTTTCCTTTTACGCCACTAAACTCACAGCGGCGTACATGTTTATTTCTTCTCATTGAATATATGCAAATGGGTGAAACTATCACTGAAACTAAGAGATAAGTCATAACCTATCTCTCCTTGTTATATTTATTGTATATCATATTTTATGTTATATATATATATATATATATATATATATATATATATATATATATATATATATATATATTGGCTAGACTCTTTTACATTCGTGTGCATAGTTAATATTTCTGTCGTTTGAGACTTCCAGTTTAGCTGTGTAGTTGGCCGAACACTTGTTTCCTTGCACATCTCGTCAAATAATATTATAAATACCAAAACCTATACTCATAGTTATTCGGAGGAATAACCTCCCACAGCTCACTGCATACGATTTTTACCCCTAATAGTGGAACTCATAATTTGACCAAAATGGAATTTTTCAGTTGATCATCATGCAAATTCCGACACGGGTCACACCGAACCCTTGAATTTGATTTTATAATCCACCTTACGTGATCTTTAAAAATACTTGTACATGACTGCTTACTAGTTATTAAGGTAATGCGTTCCCAGAAAGGGAGGCGTCGATTTGTACAGAGGTAACCTCATAAATGCATTGCGATTTTTATTATTAATCGTTCTTGTAATTTTGAAAATGGCTCTATATGAAAGTAATAATTCTTTGTAAAAGGGGGGAAAAAATAGTTTCCGTTGATTTTCAATTTAAAGTCTAAAACATTTTATTTCTTTCGTGGCAATTTCTTTTCTCGTTTCCTTCCACTCCCCCAATTCTATATGGTATACATCTCAACTTCTTTGTGTATACGTGAGTAAATCTCGGGGAGATATTTTTCCCCCACGTGATGCATACATTTCCTATAGTGTTATATTTTTCGTAATATGCTTTATATCTGATTGAAAACGACTATTTTAACTCATTATTAATTCCCATATTTGGCAGTATGTGATGGCATAGTACACTTGAAAGATTGTAAAGTGAAACTTCCACTCATACATAATCAAGCGTTCTTTAGTGACACGTACGCATTCATCTAGTCACCCATTGACATATAACGACAAATTGAATTCGTGTATATGAAACGCAGTTTTGTTCAAACTGCTGTCATATAGAGATTAAACAAATGTTTTACACAAAATAAGCGCATTCATGCTAGAACTTTACTTTTACCACCCTGTCAGCTCCAGAATCGTCTGGCATCACATTTACTTCATCAACTCGTCCAGAACATTCCTAAACCGTTTTAAACGCTGCGAAATGTCGCTGGCATTCAGCGCGACGCCCTTGAAAAGTTTCCAACTCCAAGCAAACGAATCGCGGGGCTGTACAGCCTGGTCGTTACAGTTTCCACGCGAAAGGTATTCAAACCCTGCTTTGTTGGCAGCCGTCACTTCCGGAACAGCGCGAAGGCGTAACGGGGGAGTTCAGAAGGGCGTATTGGAATTTCGCCCGCTCCAGAGTGCGGGAGCGCCGCTGAGCTGAAAAATGGAGCCGTGGAAAATTCCACTCGACACATGTCAAATTCAGCGGATCAGTGTACCTGTGTATAGAGACTGTTCACGATAAGGTAAGCATTTTAGAAATGAATCTTAGAAAAAAGTCACCGCCCCGGCATGCAAATATTTTAATGGGCGCACTGAGTGACATTCGTCCAATTAAGTTGGTAACGATGGATGTAAAGTAGTGGCATATCTCGAAGTAAAATAAAAAGTTTTAGGTAACATTTACTTGTTTACGCAACGAAGCGTAAAAATAAACAGATCTGTAAATTATTTACTTTCTTAATAACACCACGGTTTCATTTGACCGACGCGTGAATAAAGTGATAATCCCATGGTAATGTTAATTTTACATAAGGCGGAGGAGAATACAACGCGTTTAAAGCAGGTGAATTTTAAGTACGGGTTTCAAAACCGCTCATTTTACCGTGAATAGCCTATGGTAGAAAATACAAAGAGAGCGGTGTAATCACTTCAGATGTCACAAGCGCAGACATTATACTCGCAGACATTTTTTGCTGTATTATTTACTTAAAAGCAGAGACGGTTCCAAAATAGGTTTGCAGCTATTTCCGTATTTCAGAAATATCCAATAATAAAAAAATATAACAATAAATTTACTAATTTTTTCCTCGTCACAAAATAAAGCATGGAATTAATTTACGAATATGTGTTTGTAAACACGATGAGTCTGAAAAACACCGACAATTTCCGCCTGTATATTCCTTATGAAATAAGTCAAAAACATACATGCGAAAAATGGTCTACGCTCAAAGAAATAATTCGTAACATAACCGTATCAATGTATACGAACAGTGAGAAAGTGAGAATGGTAAACGATTTCCTTACACATCCATGGAAGCGTTCCCCGTGATGGCAGAGCAAGATTATATTTTTTTTTCGTAAATTATAGATTTAAATGTTTTTTCTAGTTATTCTCTGTTTATAATTCATCACATTTATTATCTAGAAGAAAAAAATTATTTAATGTACACTTCTCAGAAATGCAAGTTGCATTACAAGGCTATTATTTGTAATATTACAATACATGTTTTGTAGATTTTACGAGGAAACTGTTTGTAGATTTACAAAGGATTTTTTTTTTTTTTGGAAACTGTGTTGCCAAGGATTTTTCTTGTAAAAGTACCAAAAAAAGCTTCACAGTGTATGCAGCTAGAGGGCGTGACATTTTTCAAAGTTTGATTTCAAGATTGCTGAAATAACCGCCAACAGATGTTTTCTTGCCGGCATCTCAGCTTCTGAAAAGTGATGTTATGTACCTGGTGTCACATCGCGTGTGATACAAAATGGCTTTTCCTTTCACCTGAGTTCGATGCCGGGCGTTTATTAGGCGCCCTCTCACTGCGTTGCTAACCATGGCTGTTTCTTCGCGAGTTTTGGCTCCAAACTGTTCCAAGTCATTCACTGAGGCGTCAAAAAGGAATGTACTGATTTTTATTCTACTATCAGAAGTTCATTAAAGACGTTGAGTTGAAATTCCCCACGTTCGAATGGTAGTTCTGTTTTCTATTTCCATCTACGGTGTGTATTCTTTTTTAAGGGAAAAAGGGCCAATATGAGTGTTTCACGACAATTTTTAGGAATGAAGTTACCAGTAGAGGCTTTATTACAAGCCAAAAAGACATGCAGCATACATTTGTATGTATTATGAAACCATAAAATTACAGGGCCACCGTTGGTAGTTATATATAGTCTATTCGCAGTTTCTTCACACTTTGAATACAATACATTTGAAAAATTGTCCATTATGCATGACATGTTTAGTTATTTCCCAAGTATGGCATGTAACCCAAGCGTTTTATACCTCTGCAACGTGAAAGTGTCTTGTTCTACGTTAGATTGAAGTTTTACCTGTATAACCTGTATAATAACTATACAATAAAAATAGTGAGAAATTGCGTGTGTTGGTAGCGCCTAGTAAAACATAGTTCTCATTGCAAAATATCATTACAGCCGAGTGCGCACGAATTCGGTGCGTTGCCCTTTCGTGTATTTTTTCTAAATATAGCTAAGCTTAGTTTGTATGAGGCGGAAGAATATCCTGGAAGTAGAACTTTATCAGGTCTTCAAAAAATCGTGAAGTAACCGTGAATGGATCATAGAGGCAAGTGAATGAGAGAAAGACTGCACGCGAGTTCAGTGCTTAGCCGTAAAGGCGACCGGACAGTCGTTGCGAACACCTTCTATAGTCTATTCGTGGCATGTATAAATTTTTTTGAATCAGTCCCTTGAAATTTCCCCCGTGTATGACGTGTATGGCTATTTCCTAAGTAAGTCATGTACCACACGCGTTTTATACCTGTATTAACGTAAAGGTGCCTTATTTTCGGTTAAATTGGACGTCTAAGTATATTTTCTCTATAATTTATATTTCATTTATAATTGATATGGTTAAAAAAAAAAAGGGGATACAGGAGGTGTGTTGGTAACGGCCAGTAATAAATTGTTCTTAATTATTACACTGAGCGCGCACGAAAGAGGTGCGCTATCTCTTTGGTGTAATTTTCTATGCTTGGTTGAGCTTTGTCTGCTTGAAGTGGAGGAATATCCTGGAAGTAGAACTTTAGCAGGGCTTCAGAATAGTTGGAAGTAACCACGAATGAACTATAGGCCACAGTAGGCGCTCCCACATGTTTAGGTACGGACGTGCAAAATACGTTCAACTTACAGGGTAAGCAGCAAAACTAATAGAGCATTGATGTTCGAAACGTTCTTTCCAACGAGTTTTGCGATGTAGTTGTGCTGGCTGTGGAAAGTGGCCATCTGCGAATCACCCGAATTCAGACGAAACGTTCGGTATGGTGCATTTAAAAATAATGATCCACGGCGTCAATTTGAATGAAGGTTACAGCCATGTTCATGCGCAAAATTAGGTTTGCATTCCGCACACTTTGCGCCGCGGCTAGTGATTTGATAATCATTATAGATGAACGCTTTAGTAATAAGAGTAGGCTAAATATGATTTTAATTGTTGTTTTTATCGGTGGCACTTTGGTACAGCATGTTACGGATAAACACGTAATTTGGATTTCTCTGTTCTGCACACAAGCAACTATAAATTTACGTCCAAGTTAGGCCCTGGCGTTCCTATATTCGGAATAAATAGGGACATGCGTAATTTCCGTCATTATCTGACAACACACTGAACTGCAAAATACTGTACGCTTGCTTAACTCCTACCATTGCCTGATAATAAGTGTAACCTAGCAAAGGGTTCGTAAGGGCTCGGTAGTGTAGTGGTTACACTACATACTTCCCACCAAAGCGACCTGGGTTCGATTCCCCGCTGATTTTCGCATTTGGGAACCGTGCCAGTCGATACCGGCTGGTCGGCGTGTTTTCTCGGGGATCTCCCGTTTACCCGCCCTGGCATTCCGGCGCTGATCCATAACCTTGCCATACCCTCAATATCTTCACTAACTAAACTCATAGAGCTAGTAATAAAAATACAACATTCGGGTGATTGTCCTGTACCGCGGTCACAGATGTAAATGACTGCGCATAAAGGACAGCGGCCAATTAAATCATGAATTTAATGATGTTTGTAGATGGTAGTAAATGCTAACATGTCATTAAATAATAAAGCACATTTTTAAATGGTTTCTAGCAATAAGATATGCGTGTATTGTAGCGAGAGATTAAAAGTAAGAAATAATTAAATATGATCAATTCTATTTTATGAGCGACACATACATTGATCATGTTTTGGAAGCGATAATTTCGTAGTTTTTCGAGTCATGCAGAACACACGGCACTTAGTACAGAGTCGGTTATCATGAGGTGGGAGGACCAACTGAGTAGTCAATTTCCAAAGCGTCCCTTGTCCACAATTTCCAATAATTGTCCTGTTGGTCCTTTCCTAACATTTCCTATAGAACTACACATGTTTTACAGGTCCAAAACAGCGTGAAAGCCGTTTGAACGCAGGTTCAAAACTCATCAGATACAATGGGTTTCATTTTAAGGGGTATGCTTCTTTTCAGAAGGCTCCACAGACAATGTTCGTGAACAACAATAACATTCATACCACGGTTGATACAGCCGCATTAATAAATACACTCTATGTACATTTCTCTCTGTTTTACTGACATTCGGTGTGCACGGACAAGGAACTGTTCGGAAATTGACCGCCACACAACTACAATAAAGAAATACAGAGAACTATGGCGCACAGCGTGTGCTCCATAGTTCTCTGTATGATCGAGCCCAGTAAATCCCAGAATTCGCATTAACTTAAGAGCCTTTGTACTTGCGTACCGACTGGACTCAATTCTCTCTTTTGATTACTTAAAATACAATCAAGTTTACATTGGGAGAGTTCCGTTGATTTTCAATACAGTTCGAAGCCAAAAAAAAAAAAGTACAAAAGTCGTTTCATTACGACCGGGAGAGTTTAGCAGCAGAAACGTCCCCGTCGGAAAAAAAAAAAAGGGCGGGGAAAGGGATGGTCGGGAGCGGATTATTGCCCATGTTTTATGAAACAAGAGCCGTCCGTCCGAAAAAAAAAAACCTTGTTTTATTTTTCATGTTGCAATTTTCGCCCCTCCCCTTTTTTTTGTTTCCTGTCAAGCCTGCTTCTCTGTAATCCAAACATGCGTGCTTCGCAACACACGCCGGACAGCGGCCGTGGCCAAGGGCGTTTGGTAGAGGTGGAAGGGAGTGTGGGGGGGGGGGGGTGGGGGGGAGAGAGATATTAATATTTATCTGGCTGCGCGGAACGGTAATACTCGTTGATCGATAACGCCATAAATATAAAAGCGAATTGAGCTGTCGGCATGACAGAGGCCGGACGTACTCGCGTGCAGTTCTCGTCCGAGCTCTCTGGACGCTCGCGCAATTGCAATGGGCGCCATGTTCCTCCTCAGCCGAGCGCCCCGCGTCGCCGGCTTGCTGTTCCGCACGCGAATGTTTTTTTTCTCCTCCCCTACTATCAACCCGTAGAATGCGCGCCGGACAAGCGCAGTAGTTACTCTCGGTATCCCAACATCGAAACGATTTCCTCCCACCACTTTTATCATGTTTAGTATTTGTCCATATGAACGACTACGAGGAGAGCTCTGGGCGGCTCTTGACATCGAGGTCTTGAGATCCGATAAGGGTGAGGAGGTGTGAGCGTGGTGCAGCCGCCGGAGTGGAAGGGGCGGAGAAAACGGGAGATCCGCCAGAAAACCCGCCGACCAGCGGAACCGTCCGGCGCGATTGCCACGGTGCGAAAATTCGGGCGCGACCCCACTGGGAATCTAACCAGGTTCGTCTAGTTGGGAGGCGAGTAGTCTAACCACTACACCACCGCGGCCCCTTACAAACAAGTGCACTTGGATAAAACCAAGTTTTAATTGAAATTCATTAATATTGAAGTTAATTGAACTATTGTGCTCATATACCTAAGAGGGTTCGCCTTTCGAAAATTTAAAATGCAGTCATGTTCGTCGCTGTTGATCACGTGACTTCCACAGTTGTATTGCTTTCGGGTAGGCCAATGTTGGGTAGATGCGCAGAAGACTAAAATCGGTCTACCTCGCCTTCGGTCTACAGTTCAACCGCCCAGACCCCGCGAAGCGCCATTTTGTCCCCCGCTGTGATCAATATTATCCCCCCCCCCCGCTCCTTCCTCCGCAGCTCCTTTTCCCTGCCGCTACTGAGGCACACAGGTGGCTGTTCACGATATCACGTGCTCTTCGGGTTCGTACGATTTGCCGGCACGCGTGACGCGCCACGAGAGATGATCGCCATTGCTTTCCCCGTGCTACTGAGACTGTACTCATGTAGTCCATTCGCGGTTATAGTATATAGACCGTTCACGGTAAAGTGAGCGCTTTTGAAAACCTGGCTACTTTTTTTTCTTTTAACCAATATATATATCTCTCGGCCACTTGTTAATGTTAACCCTGCCATGTGAATAATAAACACAGTGTATACATTCACCATACCCGAAACCAGAAGTCCGAGGCCACAATGAAATGTATTTATTGGTCATTATGTCTGATGGAACAGCTTCAAAAAGTGCTCACTTTACCGTGAACGGCCTATATTCGCCGTTACTTCACACTTTTCGAATCAAACCTTTGAAAAATCACCCCATCTATGACGTGTTTCATTCATTCCTATACATGGCATGTATCACATGCGTTTTATACTTAAAAGTGCCTTATTTTTTGTCAAACTGAATTTTTACTTTCATTGTGCATATAAATTATAATATTTCACTTATAATTCATACTAATACAACAGTGAAAAAATATGTGTGTTGGTAACGCCTAATTAGAAATAGTTCTTACGCAAAATGTTATTACACTCAGTGCGCACGTATACGATGCGTTGTGCTTTGGTGTAATTTTCTAGACTCGGTTAAGGTTATGTCCGAATTGGCCTGCAGTAGGGCCTACATGCTTGTGAGTTCCTGTCCCCGGAAGTGACGTCGTATATGCTGTCCGAATCACAAGTGAAGTATGCGAGTATATAAGTAAACGAAGATGTATACTTCTCGCCTACTTGCGGAATATGTGCTGCGATTTGAGAAGTAATTTGAAAGTTACAGTTGATTTGCGACATAAATATTTTATTTAAAGTTTAATAAGGCGACATTACTACTTCGTAGGCATAGAAGCTTGAACTTAGTTAATAATTATCGCATGGTTCACTTTAAAAAAAGGTATAATAAATAAATTCGTATTAGGCCTATTTTCCTAACCAACAGAGGCTAAGATTAAAAAAAAGCAATCAAAATTGCACTCACGTACAATAATGCAAGATAGTGAATGTTATGTAAATCAAATATAAATATTATATAATACTTGATTTAACTCATAAAACTTTAGGCAATTAGGCCTATCAAATTATTAGTCGGAATACAAGTACATTAAAAGTGGTTAGCTGGCTGATAACTGTTACCGAAGCCAACAAGACTGCCTGTCCGTATTCACAAAGTTTGGTGCCAAGGACAAGTGAAGTATGTAAGGCTGCAAGTACGCCAGTATATACCTGAATTCGGACAAGGTCTAAGATTTGTTTGCTTGAGGCGGAGTAATATCCTAGAAGTGGAACATTAGCAGGGCTTCAGAAAAGGAGGAAGTACCGTGAATGGATTATAATTCCAACTTGCCGAAAGCCTGCTAAAGTTCTACTTCATGGACATTCCTCCTCTCCATGCAAAAACAAAGCTTAACCAAGTATAGAAACGATATTTTCAACTCAGGGAACGTATTATAATTTAATTCCAGTAATTTCATTTTTATAATGCCATATGTTTAACTTTCCGAGTTGTGTGTGTCAGGTCAGTAATGGTGATATCACTATGCCACTGTTTTGTTTGCGTCATTTCAGGAATCGCCTTCGTCCACAATCCTAGTTAAAGAATAATTATTTTAAAAATATGTAAATTCTATAACTTTAATATTTTGGTCTGGAGAGTCAGATATGTAATTCACGCACGCTCATACGGATATTGGAAGTTTTTCTGGTATATTTGTTTGTCGGATACTTTAATTTTAGTCTACTTATCCATCCCGCATCAGCGGGGTGATAATTAATTTAGAAATTCTCGGTGAACATAACTCTTTCATATATAACTGTAACTCTAATTATTCCTTTCAGTCCCTTTTTCATGTTTAATTTATTAGAACTTTAAAATGCTTTCCCTTATTTACGAGTATATTTTCCTGTCGTTTTATTTCATAAAAAGTATAAGGTTCACGATTTGCAGAGACGATTAGTTAAAATTTGCCTCTAACTTCAAATGTTGGTGCATTAAAGTCCCAATAATGTATATTCAAAAAATGTTTTATAAACAATGAGCCCTGGTATTTGCAACGGTAATTAGGACTGCATTATATTAGCCTCTAAAACACAATAAAATAGTCTTATGCCATATATTTTCCCAAGTACCATAATATTTATCATATTGAATATGAAGATCTTGTTGATAACATTAGCAATCCGTGGTTGACTGTTTTCCGCAAAAAAGTTACGCAAGTTAACCTAACGTATCTTACTCTAGCGGTTTGTTAAACTGTCGTAACTTTTATTTCACTGGCCTTTTAAAATGATGATTCTGATATTTGGCAACACTGCACTTGCTCACTTAATAAAAAAAAATATGAATTACAAAACAATTATGAGTTATGAGCGAAGCACCGCGTAGGACGCCTCCTAATAAAGCGATATGCATGCACTCGAAGGGACATAGTCCTCTTCAGATATACTGACTCGTGTCTCTGGATAGCGTTCCTAAGCAGTCCGCTATTTGTAAGCGTAGGATCTTCCGCGCGAGTGGTCATTTCTAATGGTGTGCCTTACATGCATGTTGATGTTGGGAGAACGTGTTGTCCATACGATTAGCACAAAAACTCTTCAGAATGCCCCTCGAGTGATCGACCTACTTTTCATAAACATGAGACAAAAAAAAATACGTATCATACTGCTGAAATATTCAATCTTTGTCGGGGGTTTATGAAGTAACTTGATAACTACAGATGATCACCAGACAGCGCAACGTAGCAATCACTAGCGAAGATTATGTTCAGGCGAGCCACCAGCTCAGATCCGTATCACGGGACTCGTACAATTCCCGAGCCCTGTCACCAGTTGGAAGGAAATGAAAAAAAATGACAACTGCATCACGCCCACGTGTCGTCAGACTCCAAGGGGTTGGCGGTTTGCTGACCAGGTGTGTGGGAAAGATGGTTCTCGCTCAGCATGCTGATACTCCTGGAGCAGGCTGCTGTTCACTACGTGATCTCGCGGCCAGAAATGAAAAACGAGCGAGTGTCGCAGACAGTCAGTATTACCACGGGCGATCGGTTTCGCCTAGCTGGAGGTTCGCGTGACCGATCCAATGAGGTCGGGCTCGTGGTAGTAGTCGCTTATTCTGCATGCTAGAGGAGACCACGAGGAACACCGTTCTCAATGAGTGGTCGACGCGTTAAGCCACGACAACGCACCAGTGATGTCTCGAAGAGAAATAATAATTATAATAAAGCGTTATTATTTTTTTGAGGTGAAGTTAAGGTATTATCACCTTCTATTACAATGAACCACTATACATAATAAAACATAACACTTATTTTTGAAAATGAAAAAAAAAAAAAAAATTGAACAGAACTCAATATCTACTATACAATTAGACAGTAGCTTATATTAAACGTATAAAAGCAACATATATAAAATAATAAATCAGCTATAAAAATAAACTAAAAGATAACATCGATTAGCCAAAATTCTAAAACTGCAATTTAGTTTAAGTATTTCCGACGGAAAGAAAATCACAGTAAATAACTATATAAACAAGGGGAAAAAATTAATTAATATAAAATATTTTGTGTTTGCTACATTTGGATAATGTACTTCGTCCAGGCCACACGCTTAGACATGAGCACGAGCATCACAGTACTTCCGGAAGTTGGCACTGTTGTATCAAAATTGGGTAATTACTTTGGTCAACAATGGTGTGAGGGCTGGCGTGTCACTCCTGCAGTTTGAGATTTGAAACGTAAATCTAAACGTGCTGAAACTGTAGGCGTAAACAAATGCATAAATTTAACGTTAAGTTCATTTGTCACTCGAAGTATAGTTTTCACATGTTCCCAGAAAACAGAGTACACATTAGTCTACTCGTACAAGTAGCGCTAAGCTATTAAGGCGGTTCTGTGCTCAGAGGGATCTTACTAGCCTTCGCAAGTCCCGAGCCTATCGTGCCTTCAGTAGCCCTACCAGGGAATGGATAATTACCCTCTCGCTGTCGAAGTCTCGTAGCAGCTCTCTCTACGGTGGGCTCGTCGTTCGTCGAAGGCGGACCCACGGGATGTGGTCCTCATCTCGTAGTCCTCGGGCAGAGCCTCCGGCGGCGGCTGGCAAGATGGCGCCCAGAGCCGCCATCGCTCTGAGCTTATATAGTCCTTTCCTGACCTCGCGCTCAATCCCCCGGAATTTGTTATGTTAAAACAATGGCTTGGCTGTCCGAGGTCGCTCCGCGCCTTGCCTCAGCGCGACGCTGAGCAACCCTAGCAGGAGCCAGCCACAGCAAGATGCACGGCGGATGTGTGTGGAAACAAACGTCGGCAAAATCTTTGTCTGCAAGTTGCTAGACGCAAAACACCGTTCACGCTGCAGGAATCCAATCAGGCAGGGCCTTCTGATACAAAACCCCGAGATTGTCTTTATCATTCATATTTTTGCGAAATTTTTGAATAAAGTGAATAGCCCGAGCTTTATGTAGTAAAAAATAGCATAGAAATGATTTTGGATACACCGTCATTATTATTAAATACTAGCACTACTGTTTCACTGCTGTTTCAAACGTTTTGTTAGTATCTGCCAGCATAAAATTTGTATTCTTTTATTTATTTAATGTATTAGAATCTAAACTGTGGAGTATAGGCAGATGTTCAATGAAAGTAGTAATGCAAACAGAAATAAAGCTCTTAGATTGAGCATTATAATGAACAAAACTGCTTTTAAAACAGTTCTTACTTATAATCGAATAAAAGTAAATCCCGATTGTAATTTCACAAGGTGAAGATGAGATGATAATCCAGTATAATCTAAAATGTATTCTAAATAGGAATAAGTGATATCATATGTGAACTATGGCGCCATTACGTTGTGTTACAGTTGTATAACGTCGCACCGGTGCACACAGGAGTACAAAGCTTTGAAATTTGGCCAAAAGATTTCTTAACCATTACTGTACTTATACGAAGCCGTGTTATCATTAGTCCGTTACTAAGTGATTGTAAAATTAAAATTAAAAAGTAAAAAAGTACTTATAGTTACGTTTTAATATATATTTTTTTAATTTATTGTAAATTATATATTTTACTTTTTATATCGTTTCACATAAATGTACTACTTAAAGGGTAAAGTTAGAATGAGTTCAAGTTTAGAAATAATTCTACCATACAAATTTTTCATGGTTAAATTTTTGTGAATGTGTTTCAGTTCGAAGTCAGCCATGATTATAAATTTTACTTAGACATGCATTAAAAATAATGTATTCGCAATTAACATTGTTAGCGTCAGCGAATAACGTGTTCCAGTTTATAATTAAAAATGCTAAAGCGCATAGTGTGGATTGTAAAGTCAGTTATAGTAAGCCCTAATTGAAATTTCAACCCCCATGTTTCCTGTGGGTAATGCTAACATGAATGTAGCAGATTAGTTCAAGAAGTAATAATTCCACAAGGGCAACAATCTTACGTAAATGGGCCTGTAATTAAAAAAAAAAGTTTGTTCATATTTGATAGTTCTCGAAACTTTGTTTTCATATCTCCTGTCGCCAATCGTACATCTGTTATTTAATTTGTATCATTTAAAATTTTACTGTAGAATTCGAGCACGGTTTTTAAAGTTAAATGCATGCGTCCGAAAGTATTGACTAGTATTTATATTTTTTACTTCAGTGTTTATGAGTAATTTAGAGTTACAGGAATAGCGAGATACAGGAGTGGAAATTTGCGGAACGGGAATGTGCAAGCATCCCAGGGTTCGTCTCGCGACGGAACGGACAGTCGAGCTCTGGCACGCCCTCTGGAAGTTTCGCCGTATCGATATCACTCATCATCGTTAATTAGGCGGATGCCGCACGAAAACATACGAGTCCATAAAACACTCAATTACCGCGCGGCGTGTTCGCATTGCAGATATGTATCATCGCGCGCGCGCGCGTGGCAGCTTTGTTTCAATAACTCGGGGTAGGGCGGTAGTGTTACCAATTACGACGTCGCAGCCGCATTTATTCTACAACGGCAGTCCGTTTCAATTAATCGGCGGCGTTCATTAAAACTGCGGGCGGAGGTTTTGGTGCGGTGGCGGTAGAGTGGGTTTTTGGTTATGAGGGGATTAGGCGGGGCTTCCAGCGACAGCCAGCCACGGTTGAGTTCTTGTTCCTGAAACGAGGGCAGCCCGTCTGCGGTGTATTTCGAAACGAGTTCATGCCTCCAGTTTTGAAGGTCCGAAACAACACATTACCTCCCCCTCCACTCCCGTCCGTAATACGGGATCGTCCAAATAACTTTTCCGTGTGATCCTCGCGTTTGCCAGCCGTTTTGTCCTGGAAAACGTCGCGCTTCTGGTCGACGCATATACAGACGGTCGACTTAAAACGTCTCGTCCCAGTTGCACGGACGTGGCCGGGCCGGCCGAGAAAATTTTCGCCTCCGGCTAAATGGTTGAACCGCTGACTGGCGTCAGACAGGAATCTCGCACTACACGCTTTCAGGGATTTTGGAAGACCTCTGACCTTAAACCGTCGAGGCTGCCGTGATTCGAGTAAAGCGACGCGCGTCCGCGGTAATTGCAGCTGAAAATAAATTCTGGTGAAGTTGATGGACTCGGGACCTCGCACGACCACACTGTTATAACGAAGCAGCACATAGCGCGGAAATTTGTTAACCCTTGTTTTGCTTCCAGCTAACACAAAGAAAAATTTACAATTTATGATTCATATTATGTAAATATTACACAAGTGTATCCAATAACTTCTGGTATTAGAAACTTTGGTTTGACGGCTGTTTATAATAGGAAAACTTTCAAATTAATGGCTTCGGAAAACATATTTAAGATGAACCTTTATAAAAAAAATTTTCAGTCGGTTTGCATTTTTGTGACATTCAATATAAAATTCGAGACACTAAAGACATTTATTAAAATAAAAGGCAACAGTTTAGAGTAATTAATATTTATATTATTGATTAATTTTTCATGTTGAAATTACTCCCGTTAATCGATGTACTATTTTCTAGAACGATTTTTTAATCCCCAGATGTTTTCACTACACTTATTGAAAAATGAGCGCTTAAGATGACATACATTAGAAAGCAACACGGAAAATTTTTTTGACAATTGTTTGACCCCTTCCTTCCCCGGTATAACATGCAAATTCTCTCCATGAGCTTTGATTTTTTTTTCTAAGTACGTAAGTACCTGCATGCTGTGGTGAGTGTGGAGCAAAGGAATATGCTGCTTTCACATGGATTAAATTTACAGTAAATTCTACATGAACATTTTCAATAATTCACGAATTATCAATATTAACTCTGAATTCTTCATACAACTGCAGTAATAATACTGCGCAATTTCACACCAAAGTTTTAAATCGTTCGAAGACTCGTAGTGTCGCCATATTCAAGTTCGTCATAATTAGTTCAATATTTCACAAAATTTCACATATACAATAACACTATATATATAATATATATATATATATATATATATATATATTATATATATATAATATATATATATATATATAATATATATATATATATAGTTTAAACGCTTTTGTATTATGCCGGGAAGCTAACAGAATTTCATCTTACATACTACTAAACAAGAAGATAACGTAATAAATAATGAGCCTACTTACCTCTACTAGGATGCAAATAGATTGGATGAATTTCTTAAAAGCGAAGACTAGGCAGGCCTTGACATCTTGTTGACAGAGATAACACTAGAGTTGGAACCAGAAACATCTATAGATAGTATAAAACAAAGTCGCTCGGCCACGTGTGTGTGTCTATTCAGCTAAGACTTCTAAACTAATCGATGGATTTTGATGCGATTTTCACCATCATTTTGAGAATTTCTTAAGGGATGTTCAGGTATGTAATACGTTAACATTTAATGTAAAGTAGTAGAGAAATGTCGACGTTTTCTAGTCAAGTTGGGAAAACCCGCTTTTTGGGAGCTTACATGGCTTACGCTGTCTAAACCATGTGAGATACACAAAATTAATATACTACAGAATTGTAGATCTCAAAAAGATCTAAACAAAAGTCCGCGACAGGATATGATTATCTTTTATGGATGACTCACAGTAACCATTTTTGTCTTTTAAAGTTCATTTACGAAGACTTTTTGAACAACATTGTATTAATCCTATGTTAGTTGCATTAAGCATTCAGTGTATGTACTTGATGTAAACCTAAATAACGCCATATTTGTACATTACACCCGAGCCAGGCCGGGGCGGGTCGCTAGTCTGCAATATTAGTGAGACTGTCACACACGTGCCTGAACAAGGGCGCTGAACAACAACCCCTTGTACTGTAAACTGAAGTGCTATCAACTACGTTACAGACGTAGGGATGGAATAACAACCACGAACTTCAATAATTGTAATCAATCTTAACATTTTGGAAGAGACGATTTACTAAACTAAAATATTTAGGGTTCAATATTTTTTAAATCATGTAAGGACTATGCGAATCACTTAAAACGTATAAGTTCACATGACACTCTGTAGCACTACTAGGGTGCGAAATTGGGCGAGAATCGGTTGATTGATTCCCAGGCTAAAGCATTAAAGTCCCATTTTCTCACCTAATGCGATCTTCATAAATGACGGACAATTAACGTCGATCGTCGTCAAAGACGCTGCTATCATATTAAATGTGTGGAATTATTTGGAACATAACGACATACTAACGCAAATTATTTTTACTGCTGTTATATTGATAATATGTGACTACCCCCCCCCCCCCTAGGTCACAGAAATGTAATTGAACTACAAAATTATAACTTGCCTGCGAAATTGGTTGGGATCGATTGATTTGTTTTCCAAGATATGACATGAAATTTATTTTTTCTTGTGACGCTATTTTACAAAATGATGCAGAAAAGAGTCTCTGTATAGACACATATGAATGCCGTAACAGATAATTCCAACGAACCAAGTTAAGTTGAATTTTATTATTACATGGTTTCGTAGATATAGTATACTGTTGCAATTTCCTCTCAAAGTCAGTGGACTATTCGAGGTTCGTTAAGGGCTGGAGATCTTTATTAAATAAATTAGTTTTTTTTATAATTTCTACATTTTATTTAAATAATAACTATAACAAAATTATATAGACCCAACATCTCACAATAAATTGATATCACTTGCTGTTTACAATTGTTGAATTCAATGAATGGAATTTATAGTAACCTCAATGCTATTAATGTAATTAAATAATAAAATATCAGTCTCAATAGACAGTGTAACAAAACCCATTCAATTATTTCACAAATTACATGTCCATGTTTAACATTTCCAATATTTTCAATGAAAACCGTATCAGGTTCTTTCATTCCCACCTTAATTTAGTCCAGAACCCACCAGTACGCAGTTTTATAGAGTTCTCCGAGCGCCCTCACGCATAGTACCATTCACTCGTCAGGTTTTACGACCTCTCGTCCATTCACACCACGAACATTTCGTCCGCCGTCATTTAGCAATCTCCCGTCGTCATCCGTCCATCATCACACCTTAATTCACCCCCGCACTCAGCCAGATAACCTCCGCCAAAGACTCCCGGCCGTTAGAACGCTACAATATATGTATAGTCGTAGGCCATCGCCCAGAAATTTCTCCAAATGCTGCGTCGTGCCGAGGGTCCTAATTCCCAGAATATTCTTGCGCATCTTCTACACGTGTCGGTTTCTCCAGTAGATGGGAGGAGAAGGGGCTGTGACGTTAGCCAGGTCTCGCGCGCCACAATAATTATTCCCCGCTGCCCGGGGGGGAGGGGGATGACGAGGCAGTGAGCGTGTCTACCGGGGGGGTGGAGAGGGTCGAGTTGGGTTACCCCACACAGAGCCGGACCACGCATAACGGGATCTCTCGGTCAGTGCGAGCTACAGCGCGTTAGAATACTAATCAAAAATGTTTATGTGGTAGCGGAATTGAGAACGATTGTGTGGGCCCACATTAAATATGAATCTATTGGGCATACCGTAGTAATACTTGGTTGCCAAATTTGGTGGGAATTAAATAATTTTTTCCCTATATATGACATAAAACTTTTTTTTTTATGTGATACTGTCTTATAAAATTACGCTCACAAGAGGCTTTGTGTAGACGCATATTATTGTTGCAATAGATACTGCAACCATACAAAGTTTAGTTGAAATTAGTTGCATGGTGTCGTATAGACAGTAAATTAATGTAAAATGTTCATATGTTCTCCATTTCGGAAATAATTATCCAACTTATTTAGAAATACCAATTTACATCACCTACCGTTGAACAGCTTTTCTGTAAACGGGTTTGAGGGTACCATCAACAGAATATTCTGTTAGTTTATTGCAATAATGATTGTTTTTGGAACAAGTCAAATATTGTTGTAGTTGTTCTGTCAAAGATACTACCTATTCTGTAGTAGGAACAAAGTGTTCTGCTATAGCAACTGTGCATGTACAGTAACAAAATAAAATCACGGACAGGAATGCAACAGACAGTAATATTTTTTACTATCGAAGTTAACTATATTTAGACGATACCTGCAACCCATTAGATTGTTCTTCGTATTTTAACATGTAGGTGGTCACTACAGCCGGTTTTTTTTTTTAGTGTACACTGTTAAATATTTCCAGGAAATTTTTACGGAAAAGTCCAGTCAATACAAGGAAAAGCGACCCGTAATGACGCACTGTTAAAATTTTCCGTTTATTTACGGATTTTTCTCCTCGAAAATGCACAGTAAATATACGGAAACGCAATCCGTAATGATGAAAAATGGAGCTAAGTGCATAAATACAAACTACGGAAAATCTTCGCATTTCCTATAACTTCGGGTTTCGGGCACAAACAATAACGAGTCTACACGAAACATTCTTCTCCACTGTAACCAGAAAATTTTCGTTTCTGTGGCAGTTAAGTTTATCCATGCCACTAAGACCTGTTCTTTCAAACATTAAAAAGTAGCAACAGGTGTATGTATCACTTAGCAACACTTAAAATACACCAAATTTTACAGAAACTAAAAAAGTTGCTTATGTGACTAATATAGAAATTTAAAAGTTACACCAGATTCACCACGCGAGCATTGTAGGTACGTGATTAGGGCCCGGTACTTGCAACTAGCAATTTGCTGATTCGGGTTCAAATCTTACTTAAGAAAAAAAATTAAGTTTTTAAAATGTATTTTTTATACTCAGTAGAACACCCACGTAATGAAAATTACAATAGACAATATATTAACAATTATTTAAATTAGAAGTACCTAAAAATAACTAGGGAATTAACGGAGAGGTTCAATGAATTTTACGGAAAGTCCGTTTTTGAAAATCAATGTGTCCATAATTCTACGGATAGTTTACGGACACCTCTGGAGAAATTTTCACCAGCACTTTTTTCGTAAAATGAAGGAATTTTTTTAACAGTGCGGTAAACGGAAATATGCTCACTAATTAGGCCTGCAAAACACGAAACCTCTCCGTGTTACCTATGGATCCGGGTTGGTCTCGGAGTGGAGTGGAGAAATTTGGAAGGCTCTTTAACATCGCTGTCTTGAGAGCAGACGAGGGAGAAGTGAAGTGAGTATGCAGCAGTGCTGGAATGCAACGGCGGGAGAAGCGGTCAATCTCCGAGAAAAACCCGGCGATCCCTGCCATCGTCCGGCACGATTTCTCACACGCCGAAATCTCGGGAGCGAACCCGCCGGGAATCGAGGCGAGTATTCTGACCACCGCACCACCGCGTCCCCACTTCGGGTTTCGAAAACGAACAACGGCGAGACTGAAACCAATCATTCTTCGCTGCTAGGAGAAGAAAATTACCACTCCTGCCGAATTTTGGGATATTATTGAACTTACAGTAAACTTTTTTCCTTTGAACAACGCTATTTAACAGGAGCGTCATGTAACAATTAACAACACTTTCAAACATTAGTAGAAACTGAACATGGTACGTGTGTTATATTGTTGAAAATGACATGTTTAATAGCTAAACTACCACGAAAGAGTGTTCGTTAAGACTAGTAGCGAAAGTCGTGGCATTAGTTTTTTGATTCGTCTCGGGTTCGAATTCCTCGCAAAAACCAAACATTGTAATTTTTTTAATAATTATTACTCATTCACAGTAAAACACCCACATGTTGAATACCAAGCACGTTTTCCACTACCCCTCACAGGAAATTCACAAAATTAGCTAGCAAATTCACAGGGAAGTTCGATGCAATCGCGGATTATCTGTGACATCTACGGAAAGTATGTTGTTGAGGCGAAAGTAGTTAATGTAAATTTACAAAAATTTCTGGATACATTTTTTTTGTCATTATTTTCCCGTTATTTCACGGAAATGTATCCTAACACTGTATGCCACTGATAACTCATAGACAGGGACTTTCACGTTATTATTCAGCATCGCGTTAGATTTTACATTCCTGCGTATATAGTCCATTGACAGTTTCTTCATACTTTTTAGATATTTCTTAAATATGTCATCTATCACATGCGCTTTATACCTCTGTTTTCTTGAAAATATCTTATTTTTCGTTAGTGATATTTCATTTATAATAAATACGAACAAGAGAGTGAGAAAACTTGGGCATCGGTAGCGCCTAGTAAGAAATACTTATCATGCAAAATATCATTACAACTGAATGCACACGAATTTGGTGCGTCGTCTTTGTAGTAATTTTCTAGACCGAGTTAAGCTTTGTTTGTATGAGGCGGAGGAATATCCTGGAAGTAGAATTTTAACAGGGCTTTACAAAAGTACGAAGTAACCGCAAATGATTATAGTTCCTAGTTACTTGTTCATTAACTAGTGTTTGCCATGTTTATGGTTTCGTTATTTTTTCTCTTATCCTTATTTTCGACAATGGATACAGACTATTTAAATGGTCATATAAATCCTCCAGCACCAGTGCCATTAAATTTTTAATATAAAATGTGATCCAATGACAAAAGAAGAGTAAAAGCACACGTGTTTGAAGTACAATCCGTCTTAAAATAATAATGAAAATTTTGTAGTCCTGTTTTCATAGAAAGCAGACGTGTTGGCTAATATTAAAAGAAATGGATTTTATAATATATATTTTTTAAAAAATAAATTAACAAACAACCTAATTACGCGCGTCGATTGATGCGAGTATCGCACGACTCCATCTCTTACAAGAATTGGGGTTCTTCTCAAGATGGGCGGCGTCCGTAAAACAACACTTCCATGCGTGGCAAAATATTTTATCTTATTCACGTTTCCCGAGTTCTTGAGGATTTCAATTAAGGTTCATCAGTCTCTGTCAACCAATCTTTATCAAAAGGAAAACAACGTAAATTGTATTTATGCAATTTCATTTGGATTTTGAACGTGTAATTTTATCTGAATCAGTTCAGCCGCGACAGAGTTGGTGCGAGAACACACACACACACACATATATATACACACACGTGAACACCCATACAGTACACCTTTCTTCCCAGAGAAAAGTAGGCTAATAATACGGTTTACCTGCTCCCAGACACAACTTCAGTATAAACACGACAGTGTCTCCACAAATAATGACGCAAAGTAGCCGGACACAAAAAAAAAAACAGATTACTTTAAATTTAAAACAATCAAAGAGAACCTGGCTGACCCACCTAAGAATATAAAATATGCTAGGACTGCTAGACTCGAGCTCAATTTTTTACTCTGTTTCTTCATACTTGTCGATGTGAGTGAACAAGAGCTGCTCGTGTTTAATGAACGCCGCTGGAATTCTCCCCGAGAACTTGACGTTTGTGCGTAATAGTCAACGTATCGTGTTCCCGCGCCATTTCTTCGTTAGTCTGAACACGTCACCTTCTCTTCCCTTTCCGAGGAACTCTCTTTACAGAGCCAGACAAGTATAACAATCTCGTTATCTTTCTCGTTATATCAATTTAGGAAGGACGTTGCAAAGGCGACCTGCAGCCATCAGAGAGTAAACAAAATGATTTACGAGAAACTTGGAACAGTACACATTGCAGCCGTCTTACTGGAAGAATACTCGAGAAATGTTTAATAGAAGAGAGTAGATGTTTCAGCTGGTCAAGCGACACCTTTCAAGTCTTCTCAGCGAAATTGTGACTTATTACTGTTATAAACGTGTTCCGGGCAAGAACTAATATATATATATATATATATATATATATATATATATATATATATATATAGTCATCAAATGGGAACATCCGACACACCATCTATATAAATTATGGTTGCTGGGTTAGAATACCGCAGTGAACATTTAAGATGTAATCTGACTAGTTTTACCTGTGTATCTCTCCCACGGTTATCGTTCAGGCATAAAAACGTATGCATCAACAACATAAAAAATTATTAAATCCCCTACATTTACTAAAAAAAAAAAATGTCGCAATACCGGAGACTCGATATAGGGTAACACTGCCACTTTAGTGTGACGCTGCGATCGACACTGATGGCGCAAAGTGAGTGGGGGAGAGTACGTTTCATAAATCAGCTGGGAAAACTTATTATATGAATAACAGATAGAGAATAAAATAAATATAGTTCGTTTATAAATTATATAGGTTATTATACTTTACAGCGTGCGAAGAATACTTCGCTCAATTTCTGTGTGTGTGTGTTGCATTCCTTTTTCGCACTTCTAGGCAACTCAGTGGAGCAGATATTTTTCTAATACGCACCACGCTTCAGTGGTTACATACAATTATTTGACTATGATGCACTTCTAAGATATGAGCAATAATGTTTGAAATTAATTAATTTATACGAATGGAGGTAAATATCGTTTAGGTTATCCTTCAAGAGTAAATTATTTTTCATTTATTTTTGGCATCTAGCATGTACTTTGTTATTTCTGGAATAGTTGCGCCAGACTTTGAGGCTATCAAGGCCGAAGAAATGAATATTTTCCCAGGATTTACACGTAACTCTATCAGAACTTAAGGCCTCGCAAAGGTTCGGCTTGAAGAGGCTTCCAAGAAGAACAGCTCTGCAAGATGACTGTCTCCACGTATGCGCGCCTTTCACTAAGCAAATGTTCCAGGAAAATGAGCGTTTCTCAGGAAAGACAAAAATTATTTTTTTAAATATTAATTACTTAATAAAAATTATTTTTAAATACCGCATATTTAAATAGCTTTCGTGCGCACGAGAGTAAATTATTTTCTACATTTTAAACATCATTTTGCTTGTGACATAAAATAGTCGGAATAAATATACGTCAATAGAGGAAAAGACTTTAAAAAAAGAATGAAGTTTAGATATTTTTTCTTACAAATCTCAAAATGGAATGGGGCCGCGGTGGTGCAGTGGTCAGACTACTCGCCTCTCACATAAGCGAACCGGGCCCGACTCCCGGGGAGTCGCTCCCGGATTTTCGCAGGTGCGAATGGCGCCAGACGATGCTGATGGTCGGTGGGTTTTCTCGGGGATCTCCCCACCCTTGTTGCTGCATACTCACCTCACTTCACCATCTGCGGCTCTCAAGACCTCGAAGTCAAGAGCCGCCCAACGGAAATCTAAAAGAAACAATATTAACACAGCTCAAAATAACATTTTTTTTTGCTATGAAAAATATTTCGTGGAAATTTGCCATGTTTTAGCTCTTGTTTCTAATCTATATATTCAGATAAAATTCGAAGTCTAGATATTTATAAGTTAAACTCTTAACGCAGCTAAAGCACCTACCAGATGTCGAAGAAATTGTGACTCTCCACTCCTGTGACAAAAATAGAACATTTTAGTTGGAACTGAACTTTGTGACAAAATCACTTTCTGAAAATTGTAGAAATCAAGAATTTAACTTACAAATTGTCATGTACACGCTAAAGTAATATTAATAAAACGTATTATTTTTCAACAGATTTGGAATGTTCATTCAGTTAACCTCGATATCATGTCACGAAACCTTGCTCAAAACCTGTAAAAAATTTTTTTGGCATAAACCACCTTAAGAATAAACAGAAAAATGAAATACGGCATTTGCGATTCGCTCTGGTGTTCAACTTCATACGTAATATCATTTCACTGTGTAATTTTAATTTGCGAGATATTCACCTGCAGCAAGTGTGCGTTGAAGGCTTTAAAGGTCGCCGGAATACTACAGTGGCCTGGCGTAACCTGGAGTGGGTTGAATATTTTCACAAGGGGAACTCCTTTAAAAAAAAATGTCAGCACGACTCCGCTGCGCTTATTTTCACAGGAGTCGCGCGCATTTACCAAATTGAACTTTTAAGGCATCGCGCTGGGGGAAGGGGGCACACTTTGGCCAACACAGAAACGTCCTGCGACGCCGTGGATATAGTTTCAAGAAGTGTGTGCGCGCTACGATGGCCACAGCTTCGGAGCGAGGTTAGGTGTGGATGATGATGGGGGGGGGGGGGGGTGTCCTTGGCAATGGGAACAAAGGTTTCGGCAGGAAGGGGGTGCTTGAGTGTTGATTATCTTAAAAAAGAGGAGGAGTGCAGAAGGAAACTACACCAAGCAACGCTCTTTCCCCCATGGCGACTCCCGCTCGTTACAGGCCCATACAAAAAATTAAAAAATTTAACATTTGACTTTACGTTTGCTTTCCGACATGTTGTTTCTTATGGAACTTGGCACAATTGAACTGCCGAAGGTAAAGTCAAGCACTCTTGAGTTTACGATTTCGAAAAATTAAAATTTCAAGTCAAAGTCAAGCAGCCATTTTGCCGAGAATCTAACAGGGGTTATGTGGACAGTATGTTATTTCGTTGTAGTACGATTTTAATCCCGGTATATTAAAGAAAGTTCGTTTTAAATTAAATAAATGGAAAACGAAAATATTATGAAGAAAAAATATATGAAATGACATAATTTAATAAAGTAAACAAATGAGTATTTTGTTTTGAAATAAACTTTTAATATAAATTTTAGGCCTATTTTGAAAAAGGTACGTAAAATGAACTATCATAATTATTCTCGTAACAATATACACATTTTTACAAAGCTCACAGAACCGATGTTCAGTTGCCTGAACTCTGGCTTTACAATTATATTGTGTATTGATGGTTTCGTCAGGGAAAAGGAAACGCAAAGTCAAATGCTAGAGTCTTCTACTGTGTAAGAAGCTTAAACCAACTGCAGGTAATTCCACTGGGCAACCGTTCACATACGTTTTGCGGGTTGGCGGGGGGAGCATACGGTGTAACATTGCTGGCTTTCGGCGTTGTGTTTGCCGTTATTCATAGACATTTTCACTATACATAATTGAAGGGTACTTGCTTATGTTGTCCATTAATTTAATATCATTCCAAATAACGCTTTATCGTTTTAGTTAACAGCATAATGTTTGTTTATTTTAGTAGTATTTTTACACAAAATCACAGGTAAGTAATTTTCATTTGTTTCTAGACAGTATTTAGTATTAATGTATTGTTTGTTATTTTTCAGTTCTTTCCCAGAGGGCAGTCAGCTTTAAAGGTTTAATAACCTAAAGTGCTAAATACAATTATCATGGTTGTCTCTCGTCTGCGCCATTACTGATTGGCGGAGAGATGTGTCATAGTCAGACGACAGCCAATCGGAGCAACATAAGGCGGATCTAAAATAGAATTAATTTTGCTTCACAATAATTATCACAACCTCCAGAGATGGACGCGGATATTTATATGAAGTTTTAATGAAATAATAATTAAGAAGATAGATGAATTTTATTAAAATCATTGCTGCAAAGTATTATTAAGGTAAAGGTGTAATAAATGAAGATAAGAAATATTTAATTTTATTGTATTTGAGAATGTTGATGAATAATTGGTTGAATACGCTGGAGAATAAGATCAAAGTTAAAATAAAAATATTTTGAAACTGAGAAATTTTACATATATAATGTAATTGAAAACGATGCCCGAGGTATGTCCATACTTCGAGATAGTCCAATACTTGTGACTGTAACTACCTCTTCAGTATTGATGCTGGTACTCGATTTCAAACCGTTTCGACCCGACTACACGTATGCTTTCAGGTGTGGTAAATAGGAACGATTTTGATGCGTGCTGCACTTTAAACCAACGGAGCATTTGCTTCGTTATGACAGCCAACTAACTGTAGACTTTCAGCGCCTTCAGCGCGTAAAGCGCCACATCAGCGATTTACGCTGCATATCGTTCGGCTGCGACGCAGCGATCGAGTGATGGTTGCAGTGTAAAAATACCTGCTGCATCTACGCTGTTACAGAAGACGACAACCATGAAAAAAAAATAGGGTTTTTCTGGGTTGGGGACACGGCCGTTTGTTTTGCGTGAATACGTCTACGTTGACGCGCTCAGACACCTTTATGTCTATTTTACATTCCCGGCACCGCTTTACTCTATCAAATGGGATTTTATGGGTATCGCTGGATTATTTTTGAGATGCTCTTTCCAACCGTATACGATTTCTGTATTTTGACTTGGCTTTTTGACGAGTATAGGCCGACATTAAGTTTTCTTAATTTGTTTGCATTAATCTCATGCAATTTACCATAACCACGCCACACATATTTTTATACTCACAGTCGATTTATCTTGACGAGAGCTGTCGATTGAAACCTAAACGAGCGTCATAGCTTCTTCTAGTCAAAAGTTATACTACGTGGAATTTATGAGACGCGGCGAAACGAAACGGACTCAAACTTACCCCCCCCCCCTCCCCCCTCTTTTTCACGCGTTGCTTCGCAGTCCTCACTCAACGTAACATATTCTATTATTCTTTGGCAATCGAGTGGTGTAATTAAATTTTGAATGTAGACGATAGATTCGGAGCTGCAATGCCAAACTCTATCCCCCGATTTTGTTTTCATCTGATTTTCTAGATTACCTCCCACTATGGTAGCAAATTTTAAGACGTATTTACGTCAAATTGGTTTCAGATATATATATATATGGAATCACGTACGTGGCTTTTGGAAATCAGATACTTATATTTACACACCAGAATCATGGATGAGTACCGGAATAGAGCACGATTTTGTCGTTGTTACCAACTCGTGCGGTTATTATTTTTATTACTGATTAGTAATTCTCTTCTGGATACATAAAAAAAAAAAAAACTCGTTTCGACTATCTCAAAACCATGCAACCGAAACTAAACAACCAAGGAAAATTCTTTTTAAAAGACGCATAGTCGCTAGAAGCAGTTTATTCAGCATAATCTGCAGCGATGATTGCAGCGGTAACTGGCAGCGCTGCAGCATCACGTCGCCCGTTGAAGGCGCCCATTGTGTCCGGATATGAAAACAACAATTCATAACTTGTAACAGTATGTTATGAAGACGAGAATGTATTATAGTGTTATGTAGGAGGGTAAACTAAGAAGAAAATGACGTTTAGAAAGAGCAAATAATGTGTTTAATTTCCATCTCCAGCAGTTGGTAAATGGTTACATAGAATATAATACATGAGGTCAACGGAAGAAAGAGTGGTATAGGATGTTCACAGTAAAATGAGCACTTTTGAAGACCGTGTTTAACATCTACTTGTATGCACATTGTGTAATCCTCCGCCTTATGTAAAATTAACATTGCCACGGGACTCATCACTATATTCGTGCGTCGGTCAAATAAAACTGTGAAATTATTAAGAAAGTACATACTTTACAAATCTGCTCATTTTTACACTTCGATGCATTAAAAAAAAACAGAAATGGAAAGAAATAATTTTAAGTTATTACAATTTTTACCTAAAACTTTTTATTCGACGTTAAGATATGGAACTACTTTCCATCCATCGTTACCAACTTTACTGAGCTCACGTCACTCAGTGCGCCTATTAAAATATATGCATGCAGGGGCAGTGACTTTATTCTAAAGTTCATTTCTGAAGTGCTCACTTTATCGTGAACAGCCTTTAAGGAAGGTTAATTAGGTTATAGAGAGGGCGTGATAATGAAGGAACTCACCTGGTCTCGTACTCTGGCCTCGCTGCCCCGAGGTAGGACGTCGCCGTACCAGGTCTAGCAGCTGACCTCGCTCCTTGACAATCGCCGACTGCCCCGATGTCCTTCCTCGCAGCCCAGTCCACCCTCCACATGTGTGGGTTGACTGAGTGAATTGTGATTGTCTCCTGTTGTGCACTGCAAGCGGAGTCTGCTTGTAGTTTGCTATAATTATCGAGGAAAGTCCTGATATTTGCTGGACCGACATGTTCTGATGTTCTTTGCACATTGCTGTGACAGTTTAGACATTCCTCTCCGGCTCGATGTTATGGTTTCTTGGTTTACCAAACTTGTCTGTGGCTTCCTTCGCAGGTACTGTTTTGACAGGTGATGAACAACGGGGCCGTGTAGAACAAGTAGCACGATCTATGGATCAGTTGCTCACAGGGAAGAAACATTGAGCACCGATTCTCGCAGTGAATATCACGGGCCAAACACAACCTTAATTTGTGTTATGTACAATTGTGTACACTTAGTAGGAATATGTCATTCGCGTGACTAAGTAATCTGAAGGTTCGTGTGAAAAATTTACGCTGCAAACATTTCCTGGAATCTTATAAACAAAAATTTTGGAAACTTGTTCCCGAGATATTTTTTGTAATGCCGCATGAAGACTAGGAAAAATGTTACCACACAATACTGAGTAAAGTTTAAAACTAATGTTAAACCTCATTAAAGGCTGCTCACGATAATGTGAGGACTTTTGAAATCAACCTTTGAAAAAAAAAGTTACTGCCCTACCTGCATATTACCCTACCTGCAGAGTACAACCATCTTCCTAAAAAAATATTAAAAAGCATTTTGCATACACACTAATAGCTTTAATTAAGAATATCGCATACGTAAAATACTTTATACAGTTTCATATAAAATGCCACTTGCGTAAAACAGTTCCTATTAACCTCACATGTTTTTAGAACAAACTTTGTGTGTGAAATATTTTTCTCTTTCATATGCCCACAAGGAGGATACTACGTTACAGTCACAATCAAGGTTTAGAGCAAAGAGAAGGAGCCGCGGTTTGTTTCGGTGCTGAAGCGATATCAAAAAAATATTAGTATAAATAAGTAAGCCATCTTCAAGGAAACCGCCCACGAGACAAACGGGCGTAAAAACCAAAGCACGGAGAAAATACCTTCTTAAACGAAGCAGTCGTGACCCTCCGACGAAAAAGACGTGACTTTCAGCGGGAAGACAGCGGCCCGATACTCCAGCCAGCAAGCCGCGCCGAAGTCCAGTACACACGCGCCTCACACATACCAGCTCTCCTTCCCGGTCAGCTGACTTCGTAGACTCGCCCCTTGCCTCACCAACAGCAAGCCAGGCACGATCTCGATCACAAACTTATTTGCAAAGGAAAAAATGTCCCAAAACAGCTGTCCACTACGCGGTAACTCGTTACTCCTTGTACAAGGCGCAAAAACCGTCTTATACCTCGTGACAAACATTTTTGTCGGAGCTCCACCAAATTACGATCTGCCGCGGTCGTGGCTCACACCTCACTTCTTCCCTGACCGACCGCAACGCCTCTTCCGCGCCACCAGCGCCCTCGAACGGCAGCTCCCACAAACACAGACGTAACAACAAAAACTTTATAAATACTAAACGGATTGTGAAATATAAAACCTATTTCAAGCAATGTTATACTTTCACAAATACAAAATTTTTATTAACAAATCCGCTAATTAATAATAATGAATATATTGCACCGGTGCATAACAAATAGTATAAAAAATAATTTTCCCTAGTGAGCAACACAGTAAATGGACAGCTGCCAACTTAAGAAAATGGCCACCAGGCACAAAAAAATTTAAAACTGGTGACGTTCAACTCGTCACAAATGTACCATTTGCTCTCTTGAGAGAACTTAACTTGCTTCTTGTACTACGTTATATTGCTCCTATGGAGAATTTGTCAAGAATAGGTTGAATATTATTGGAGAAACAATGCATACGTGTAATCTTCCATGTAGAAACATTGCCTAAAAAGAATTCTGAAAGAGATAAAAAATTTTTACACTACATGCTGTTACAAGGTATTATCAGCACACAGTTTAATTTAAATCGGTTCAAAGGTATAGGAAATAAGTGATATCCTTATAAATGTGCCCAACTTTAACACTAAATTGTTGCAAAATATAGTGAAAATTGTTTCCAGATACTGATTATACACTATCGACCAAAAAATAATTGGGCACCTGTCCATAATGTTTGCTCGGTGGTTGACACCCCGTTAGAATCTCGTAGGACCTCCTCTTGCGGCTATAACAGCAGCTACCCTGTGTGACTGCTGTTATAGCAGCCAGACAGTCAACGAGTGTATGCAGGACATCCACGGGAATTCATCGCCATTCCTCTTGCAACCATTCCATGAGCTGAGCAATGGATTTTGGCCGCGCCTGATAAGCCCTCACTCGGCGATCCAATTCGTCCCAAGGATGTTCTATAGGGTTGAGGTCAGGTCTCTGGGCGGGCCAGTCCAATCGGTGAACATTGTTGTCGGCGTACCACTGCACAGTAGCCCTTGAAACATGGCACCTGGCATTGCCATCCTGGAAGTAACACGGGTCCATTCCGTAAAAACGCCACAACGTCGAGAGCATTTCATTATCCAGAATGTTACAATAGGTATCTGTGTTCATGCTACCACGGACAAACACCAGCGGTCCTACGCCGAAGGCCATGAAACAGCCCCACACCATCACTCCACCACCACCGAATTTCCTAGTTGGCACTATACACTCCGGTACAAGCCGTTCCCCGGGTAGACGCCACACCCATACACGTCCATCGGACCGGAATTATGTAAACCTCAACTCATCACTCCACAGAACCGATTTCCACTGCTCCAGTGCCCAGTTGCAACGGTCCAAACACCACCTGAGTCGCCTAACTGTATTGCTTGTCGTGATATGGGGCTTATGTGCAGCTGCTCTTCCGAAATATCCAAGTCGGTGGGCCTCTGTACGCAATGTTCCAATGGAAACCGATACTCCTGTTGCTGCATGAAACTCCTGGTGGATGGTAGCCATGGGTTGTGCTCTATATTTGACAAGTTTACGTTTCAGGGTTCTGCGATTTTTGTTGGTCAAAATTGAAGGTCGCCCAGAACGTGTAGCATTGCCACAATGCCCATCGTCCTTCCACTTACGCAGGACTAATACAACCGCTAATGTAGGTCTGTTTACCTTCCGTACAATCGCCCGGCTAGACAGCCCGCTGAGTTGCCAGCCCACAATCACGCCCTTATCGAAGTCCGATGGCTCTGTACCTCGTGCCATCTCCTTGTCAACTGGTCCTACACCGGCCTGCAGGGTACGGTGGCCACACAAGTCAACTGACGTACTGAATTACCTATCTTCACTGGTGCCCAATTGCTTTTTGGTCGATAGTGCACATAAACTTAAAATTTCTGAAAAAGCTATACATATTACAAAACTGCATATCGAAGAGACTAAAGAATAGATCGTTATGCAGTGAATTTAACGATGTGATTAAATACTATGGGCACACCAAAACTTATTCGAAAGGCTTCTATTATTCCTGAAATATGGCAAGGCATCGAAATAATTAAATGGCCACAGTAAAAAAAAAAAAAAAAAAAACAATCCTTAGAAATGGTTAAACCACAAAATAGTTTCTCCTTCAGGTGTATGAAGCTTAGTGAAATTCGTTCAAGTGTCCGGAATTTTTCGGGGCCCCAAACACCTCTACACATACATGCATCACAGAAAGGTACGTTATCACATAACTATTGCCTTGCAAAGGAAAATAGGCAAAAAATAACCTGCAGAATTTGTAAAGCTGCCTTAAATATTTCAGAAAGGTACGTTATCACATAACTATTGCCTTGGAAAGGAAAATAGGCAAAAAAATAACCTGCAGAATTTGTAAAGGTGCCTTAAATATTTCTGAAATAGCAAAAATACTGTAGTTTACTGCGAATTTAAACAGAGGGTCACAAGTACGATGGTAACAGTGGCTGATAACAGTTTTTACGGCGCGATAACTACCGGCAAAAATTCAGAGATAACAGAACACGCGCAGGCGATAACTTGTACACATATAAATCCGAAATATTGTTTCGCTGGCGACCCGGTAAGAATGGCCCTAATAAATCAAGCCAACGACAGTTATTGCATTGGCGTTTTCAATGGGAACCGCCTGGAACTGTACAAGTTCTACAGCAGCAAAAAGAGAGAGAGAGAGAGAGAGAGAGAGAGAGAGAGAGAGAGAAGAATACAGTCAGGAGGGGAGAACTTTTGATATCGCCACTACGAAGCAGCCAGAAGGGGAAGGACTAGTGGTGACAGCTGATAATTGGACTAATTAAACAGGGTAAAGTATGGAGGTATTTTAATCTTAGTGACTCATCTGTATGTTTGACGCGCAAGAAACCAATTAATTCTACGGAAGATTTATGCAAAAGTACATCTTTCTTTTTTTTTTTTTTTTTAGGGGTCTTTATTCCGCTTCCTCCAGCTATTACTCCGAGAGCAACCTTAATTATTCGGAGGGACTCCTCTTTTAACTCTGTTGTTATATTACGTACACGTACGTCATGACAGGAAAAAATTTTAAAATCTGTTACATAACATTGTAACTATGTTAGGCTACATAACAACCAATATTTTTATAAGATATTTGCTGTGTCTAATCTGCACTCACAGTTTCATAAATAAATGACGATTTTAATCATATTTCCTAAATACATTTTTTTAAGTAGTGGATGTTTTTAGAAAGTATACTTTTCACTGGCCTTGTTGTGGCGAGTGCTAAAATAAGTTTTCGATGTAGACGTAAGTAAAACATTATGTAACATAAACCACATTTAACTCCGGTATAGACTGTACTGGTATTGATTCTAATTACTGATAAGGCATGGATATTAAAATTGCGTTGCCTTAGTCTCTAGTCGCAATATTGACGCTAGTGTCAGTTCAATGAGTATTGCTGTTAAAATGTGATAATATTTGAAATAAGTTACAATAACCATTTTCCCTGTAAAATATAAAACGGACTGCGTTATATATCCCCTGAAAATTTTCATTCACTTCCATAGAGACTTAAATTAATATATATTCTTTATAATGTCTTTCTGGAGATTGATCGAATATGACAAAAAAATTGCGTTAGCAAAATTACCAGAAATCTAACTTTCTAAGGAGTAAAAAATTACCCTCAAAGAAAAGGAAAAATCGCTAAGCTGAATTTAACGCAGCACCTCTGAAGAGCGCCAGGAAAATTTAAGTGTATCTTCTTAAATAGTTGAAACAATTATTTTATATCAAACCACTACTTTATAAAAATTGTACTTTTTTTTTAATGTCTGAAATAACCGGGTCACACATAGACATAAGAATACGTATTTGTAAAACGATTATTTAAATAAACAATGATATTTCAGTAATTTTGGTGCACCATGTGCGTATTTGTATTAATCAAAAATAATTATTTCATTGGTCTTCGAAACTTAGTCTGGAATGTTTTTAGGAAAAAGGAAGGGTTGTAAATTTAGACGGAGTTATTGACAAAATGAGGATTAATCTCGTCAGATACATTTTGGTTACTACTAATGTTGGATTTAGGTTAAAAAGTGTGCTGGCCTCATCAGGGAGTTGTACTCGAAAAAAAATTGCTCATTCGCAGCTCTGCCATTTAATTAAACAATTTGTGTAAGTAGGAGTTCTTGTCGGGTATTTTAATAAGGGCCTGAATGAATTTACTGGTATGACTAATGAGCCTACTTTCCTCAACATTGGGCAGTTAGGTTGTTATAAGTTCTTAAAAGCCGAGTTGGTAAGTAATATTTGAGGTCTCATTCAAAACAATATCGTTAGAGATGAGACCAGAAACATATACAATAGTAGTGAGACAATAAGAAACACACGCGTGGCTTACCAGGGTATGGAACCCAGAAAATCTCGTACCATAAGCTGGTCTACAATCAAATGCATTTCGGAGGTCAGATTCGAGCATTACCTTCGAATTTAATGAGTCTAATGTTCCGAATGGTAGTGATTGCTAACCTAAAATATTTACAGGACTGTCATTTTGAACATCATTGTCTAACTCACTATGGCTTTTACAGCATTTGCGGTGAGCACAATTTGGTGTAAATTAGTTGACTGTTCCAGATATATGGCAAAATGTTCACTTTTTTCAAACTGGCACTATTTTGCACAAACGTTGGCGAAAATTGGATTTCTAAGTGTATTATTGATGCTTAGTAGAATGATTATGCCGATTCGGGGGCATGGCACATGGCATGTCGGAGTCGGAGTTGTCTGCCATGACGTCAGTCTTGTCGTAGTAGCTGCATTGCGTAGCGCCAGTTGCCATTCCACGATATGTCCGAGCAATGTTGGCAGATACCGCTTAGCAGGCAGTGAAGGTAGATCAGAACAGGTTTACAGATACTTTTTCAGGTTGCCACTTCGTCAACAAAACTGCGGTTTGTATTTTTTCACGTGCGATAATAACATGCCCCCCCCCCCCTCAATTTCGAATACTGTTGACCCTATATCGCCGAGAATTGCTGCTTTCAGAAAATTTCCTCTCGCAGTAACGACACAATGTTCTGAAATATGGTTCATCTTGGGTCGAGACGATGCTCTCCTCTTCGCAGTCTGTACATAATCCGATCCATCCAGCCTCAATGTAGCTCTACATACAAGCTGTCGAAATATAGCTCCTCGATCAAGTAGGTAATCTAAAAAGGAAACAGTTAATGTATGCGGTGTAATATAAAGTGAGACGCTTAAAATACTATAACCAAGATTTAGAAAAGAATGCGAACAATAAATATACAAGAACCCCAAGAAGCGAAATATATAAAAAAAAAACCTATATAAATGTCACACGTACTCGACATGAAAGTACACAATATTCAGAATAAATCCTTCAAATATTGCATACATTTGAAGTTCAGCATTTAAGAAAATCAGGAAAACATACAAAGTAAATATTATCACCCTAAGCGAGTCAAAAAGTATCAGGAAATAAACTGTTGCGGAAAAACCGAAACTAGTTAATAATTATTCGAAATCGAGATAGTAACATCAACTCATCGTAATCATCATTCGCACCCTGTTTGGGAAGAAAATCGTGGCATTTAAAAATAAAATCATACTGGAAATTCATATAAAAAAATACCTGAACTTCTAAATACATAAACAATCGCCATCCCTATCAGAATTCACATACGAGATCCCCGAATTGTTTTAAGCAACCCGAGAATTGCTTTCACATTCCACTCATGCACACACCAGACCTTACCAGTGAGAATGAAGCTTATATAATAGCCACAGTACATATTAAAGTCTTTACAGGCGCCATCATTTTGATATTGTTTACGCCTGCAACTCCTGCAATACTATTATACAATGCGACGAACTCTATATGGATACAGATAACATGCGAAAAGAAAGAAACAGGTAATTTCTGTAAAGCGGGTACGCCCCACCTTCCGGAAAAATATCGCACATGCCTGAAAATAATTTACCACCATTAAATTCGATTAAGACAGCAGCAAGGAAGAGAATACAAGACCATGCCCGTTAATATTGAATGCATATTTTCGATCGTCGGTGATATTTCCAAGCGAACAAAGCTTTAACAAGGTAAGTTTCGTGCTCAGAATTTAATGAGGTGACGTTCATAGCTTAAATTTGTCGGTAACACACTTTACACACCGCTACACATCTCTATTGGGAAAAAAATCGTAGATGCAGGTATCCAAACTGAGCTCGAATATTCCTTCCGTTATATGACATGCGTGTACTAACCAATCGTGTTCTGTTTCCCACCTTCAAACAGATCACCATGTCTACGGCACCTGTACGTGTACAGGAGTCAGAAATATGAACCCCAAGTGTCTGGTATGAACACAAAAAGACAGCAACATGTAAAATGGACTGCTCAACACATATATTAAGGTCACGAGGCCCCATTCCACTCAAATTGTAAAAACTGAAACTGCAAAAAAAAATCTTTAAACACTTTAAACCGCGAATGAACATAAAATTTACCGTTTAGCGCCAATAAAAAAATGTCTCATCGAGCATGTCGGAACATTGAAGAAAAAAAAACACACATTTCGATGCATATATGGTGGCTTGAATCCATTGTAATATTCGGAATATCTGGCAGAAAATAATCTTAGGTCATATAACATGGATCCCGATTCCTCAAAGGTGAACAGACGTCGGTAATGCATCAGACAAGAACGTTTCCGTTTTAATAGCCGTATGCACAGTAAATGTTTGCAATAGCTACCCCGCTCCACCAATTACTCGTCATAGCTCAACAAATCAATCGTTTTTGTGCGACACACTCCGCTACCTAAAGATCCCGCCATCCCCCTCATCGTCCACCCATCGCCTCCCTTCATCGGAAATACCCCCTTGCAGTGCACTGCTAACTCATGTTTTCATCATCTACCTCCAGAGCTCACCCATGTTACCCAATTCCCAGCCCAACGCCAACCTTTTCCTTCTCCATTGCACGCATATATACAACCGTATGAAAGGTCGCGGGACCTGTAACATTTATGATATTAATGCATGCAACAATTTTTTTATTATTTCCTGTCGGCTGGGTTTTTTTACAGTGTCTATGCCAGTTTTTCCCAGTCCCTTGTTAGGGAGACAGTCATGGCCCCAATTATTGGCCATGGCTGCCTAAGCCCTCTTTGCCGCGATGCATGTCTCCTTGCATGATTTCCTTCCCTTGTAGGCATAAGGGGTTCGCCCTGAGACGCAATTAACACCACGATCCTATGTTGGACGCACATCAACACTAAAATTAGGGTAGGTTAGGAAAAAATATTCTTCTACCTTTTGCTGCGATCATCACCTGCTCGCCTTAGAGTATACAGTTTATTTTTCGCATAGAGCTTTAGAAGACGCCTGCGTGCTGTACCGCCGTTAAGAAAATAATTTCGGCGATCGTCGCTACACTCGCTTGCGCCCTCGATACGGGAAAAGGACTCGCATTTCTGCCGAAAGAGTTCCTGCCGACGTACGCCCACGACGAAGTTCCGTACTTGTACAAGAGTCTGCCAGCATACCTGCGGCAGGACGAAGAAATTCGCGACTGCCTGCCGTGCAGGGAGTGCTTCGAGGGTTCCACCACGTTTGTTCCGGACACTCCGCATTTCCACGCCTGGTGCAAGGCGCGACGTCATTCAGAACAGAACATATTAAATAGCACCATTACCCAGCTGAAGGCCATAACTGGCATTAGTTACTAGAATTTAAAATAAATTTGCAAAATAGCCGAAACATATTATTTGTCGCGTTATGAAAATTAAAAACAAGTTAAATTTTAAAATTACATAGGCTTAAAATTATAAT
Source organism: Dryococelus australis (assembly GCA_029891345.1). Taxonomy (NCBI): domain Eukaryota; kingdom Metazoa; phylum Arthropoda; class Insecta; order Phasmatodea; family Phasmatidae; genus Dryococelus; species Dryococelus australis. The sequence goes on from CM056999.1 coordinate 52,827,735, forward strand.
TTGTAATGATCTTAAAAAAAAGGTTACGTTATAGTTTAAATTATCAAAAGTTAAAATTCCTCTGCCTCCACCCTTGAACCCTCACCCCGCCATCCTCTCCGGAGACAAAGGGGCCGACGGTTTGCTTCATGTGTTTGATATTTGTGTCTGTGTTGTGATGGTGACAGTGTCATATTGGTTTTTTAAGGTGTTGTGCAGTGTAGGTGTTGTTCCTTTAGTTTATTTGTTCTTGTGTGTATCTGTAATATTGATGTCTTTGTGAGTCGGACGACATCAATATACGATATTATGTTGTTGTTTATAATGATGGGTGATGTATAGTTAGTGAGGGCTCAAGAGGAACACTTATTAATTTAGTTCCGGAAATTACTATACCAATAACAGTTACTAGATTGGTAGACATTACTTTGATTAGGGATTACATTTCAAAAAGGAAAATAATCCTAATCCCCCCCCCCTTAGGTAGTCTTCACCTTAGTCGCAAATTCGTCACCGAGCATCACCTCTACTGTCATCGAAGAGCCCGCAGAGCGAAAAACAGGAACGACTCTGTAGACCAGGCCACCGCCGACCTCGTGCAACTGATGACATCACATCTCCAACCCAGCACCAGCTCCAACGGGCCCCCACCCACCTCGACGACATTCGATGATTGGCGTACGTGGTCCAGTATCGGCCCTTCACTGCGTACGACCCTCTTCCATCCACAAGTGCCACACACGCATCGCTGTCGTAGCAGCATGCCGTGCGCAAGCCGAAATGCCACGGTGTGACAAACCTGTTTCCCAGAGACAGGTCATTCAGCCCCGTTATAACTCACTCCCTTCGACGTCGACGCGGCATAGAGGCACTTACTTTCACTTTGTTTTACGGATTTTCACTGACTGAGCTTGGCACAACACGGACCTAACACAAGAGAGTGCGCTACTAGGCCTCTGTATACGCCATCTCCTTGCAATCGTAATTACTTGGTGCTGGTACACTGTTCAACACATCCTCCGAATTTGGATTTGTTCAGGCCATTCTTTGTGGGAGTTGCAATTTTCACAAAAAAATAGTGAATTTTAACACCATTCAAATAATCACTGCCGCTCCTGAAAGTTATCAGTTCACATGTTATAACGTAGCACTACTTGCGTGTAACATTTAAGGAGAATCGGTTAAATTCGTACTTGAGATATGACATAAAACCTCCATATTTTTCATGTGATGATGGTCATAAATGGGGGACAAAAATATATGTACTAGCATATTCTATAATTGTATGCCTCCAGTGTATGAAATTAAGTCAAAATCGATGACATGTCTTCACATATATAGCACATTAAGCTAAACTAATTTTATAGCAGCATTTTGAAGAAAAAAAAAGTGTGTCACATTTAGAAAATATGTATTACTTAGAGCATTCACAGCACAACTTCTTCACCAAATTTCTTAATAATGGGTTAATTAGTGTTTCCCGAGATACACCATTAAAACTTTATTTTCTATTTGGGGGGCTATCTTACAAAATGTCAGAGAATTTCATGGTTGTATTAGATACTGCCAGCATACAAAGTCAATTTAGAATTGATTTCGTCAGTAAATTATACTGAGCTGAAACACTTATATACCCACAATTTTGATAATAAGTTCCTTACCTCACCTACTGCAGTACTATTTGTTTGCTAAATTTGCCAGAAATCCGTCCATTATTTCCGGAGGTACGAGATAAAACAAAATTATTTCATGTGGCACATCTTACAAAATGTCGGACAAATGATGCACCGTGTAGATGAATTTGGCAGTAGTAATACATACTACCAGCATACAAAATTAAGTTGGAATTGATAACATGGCTTCGACAATAAAGCATACTAATATAAAAGAGCTACAATGCTCCCATTTTACAAATAAGTGTCTGACATACGTAAATAACATAATTAACATCTGCCACATTTCTACTTGTTTGTCAAATTTAGTATGAATGGGTTAATTGTTTACCGAGATGTCACACAAAAACATTCTTTATTGGTGTAGCGCTAATTTACAACATGGCTGGAAAAAGTGGCAATGTGTTGGCATATATGATCCTTCTATTAGGTACTTTCAGCATACCAAATTTGATCGAAAATTGTAATAATGGGATTCCAGACATACCAACCAAAACTAAGATACTCGTATGGTCGCCATTTTGAAAATAAGTACCTAATCAAGTTCAATTTTAATTTTTGATATTCTACAAGAATCAAATAATTTATTAATATATGTATTTGTGAAAGTTGCCGATTCACATTAATTTCATCATCAAGCCACTTATCGTGAATTAAATGTGTAAATTTTTGTATACCTAATTTGAGGTCATACTTTTATTTAGGCTATAAATAGAAAATTATAAATAAAATCAGGAAATTATAAGTTTAAGTAAATAATTAAACTTCATTCTCTTCAAGAAAACCATTACGGAATCTATTTATCTAAACTTGAACGATGAGCACTTCAAAATAACCATATCTATTCAGCCGATTTGTACGAAAATAGCAAGTAAGAAATGCTCAGTGTTTGCCTCTAAAAGTTACCTATAGTAAACATGATTTGGGAAACACTATATATACAGTTTGTAAACGGCGTTTTCTTTGGTAATACCTAAGAGAACACGAGTCAAATATTTTTTTATGAGACTCTTTTATAATACCTAAGATAATAAGAATCAAATAATTTTGCAGCTTAAAATATTTATATTTTCGTTTCTCTACAAATTATCCTTTAAATATGTTCTGGTGTATTAAACACACTAACAAGTTTTTTTATAACATTTCCTTCCAATTAATTATTTTTTAAAATCAAATGTGGTATTCAAATATTCCAGGCAATTTTAAATAAAAACGATTTTTGCTTCAAACAGTTTAACAGGTGTCCCCTCTAAAGAGCGATTAACATAAGTGCTCCCTACGTGGGAAAATATGCATTACCTTTGATGAAACTGGTTCTTTGCCGCGAGAATTCACAATTCTCATTACCATGGGGATATTTTGTTACATTGTACAATCTTCATCTTTTTTGTATACCCAAATAGCTAAACAGCAATCAGAAATTCTTGCATTGCCGTAGAATCAAACTTACGGATCTTTTCAGGCTTCAAAGGGAGAAGGTAGGTGTTAATAATATTGTAAACAAAAACATAGGTTTGTATTTGTGTATTTTTATCACGCAAAATACATGTCTGTGTAGTGTATTGTGCACTCGTGCTCAGGCACACGTTACTGAGGGAAGGTCAATTTCCCGGTTTTGACACTGACTTACACAAATATCGACAGATTGGGTTCCCAGCTTAAAAACTGTACGTCTTCAGGAAATAAAGTCATCCGCTTGCAGTAACCGCCAAACATTATTTGCCATTGTTACGTAATGACACTGGAAGTTATTTTGAAATCCTTGAACTTGTCACTCCAAAGTGGTTGCAGACATTGGTATTCGTAAGTTCCTGGTGTTATCAAAAGTATCTTCGGCATTTTATCAGTAGTTTCATTCCTCTTCTGCAAACCGATGCTTTTGTTGCCCCAGAAAGCAAAGTGGGTCGCTCTAATGGTCTCACGTGAGTTCTCAAAAATCGTTGCAATTTCCGGGAAAATGTACTCTCTGCAATCAGGTCTCAACGTTGAAGAAGAGGAGCAAAATGTTAGCCCAGATTACTGAAGAAACGTACAGTCGACAGCTAGCGATAGTACGAAAGAGAAATGATTGGGGTAGTCGAGTTCAAAAAGAAATTGCATAATATTATAATACCATCCGCACACTCGGGGCGCATTTTTCACTAGCAGTAATCCCTGTTAGAAGACTTTTTTCATTAAGGTACCTCGTTTCTGGCAAAAAAAAATCGCAGGAAACAGTACATATGATAGTGTTCGATCTCATTTTTTTTTGGCAAAAGAGGAAATAATGTTTTAAACACTGTAACATTTTAAACATGAAATAGCGGCATTGCAGCTGAGTTGTCAGTTGGTCCTAACTTTAAAAAAAAAATACCATTTTATCAAAAATAAGGTAGTAAACTATATCAGCTACGGTACTTTATCAGCTATTTGAATGTGTACCGGTACCTAATATTAATTATGCGTGTTTCTGGGCTCAAATTATCTTAGTTTTAACTTCTCAGTCTTTCTCAGTGCAATATGTCTGCCCAAGACTTTTTAATTTTTTTGGTATAATTTTATTTACAACTAATATTTTTACCTAAATTCATTCCCCCCAATTTTTACAATATGTCTGGTGGCAAAATATCGCACGTATGTACTGGCTAGATTACAGTCTCTAACCATTTGACAAACCATTGAAATGCCATTTTTTTCCCCCCTTACTGCGGGAAGATTGCCCTCAAATTTAATTGGCTGCTCGTGAACGAGCACCGATTTGTCTCAGTTACGTCGGCAAACTCATTGAAATATTAATTCAATGAAGACAAACCACGCTCAGGAACATCGAGGACGTCAACAGACGAGCCGAAACTTGCAACGTGCTGGTACCGTTTGCAATAATCGTTAGGTCTGTCCGCAGATTGTCGTCAGAGATGAGGATCACAAAAAGCTGCACGCAACTTATTTTGGAAACCATCCAACATCAGCCGTACGAAATGCTACTGGAACAGATTATAGTAATGGAGGATCGTGACGGGGGAGCGGAATCCTGAAAATGGTCTCTGCGAAAATGTGAAATAAATCCAAAATAGTTATCCATCGTTCTTACCAGTGATGACCCCAATTTATACATCAACATAAAAGTGAAAAAGCAAAACACACGTTACTGGTCATCTGTAAACCACCATTAGATGCGAGTCAAACGAACAAAGTGCAGACTATAAAGTCTGGTGCGCCAAGTAAAAGTATCGAATAATTGGTCCATTCTTTTACTGTCAATTTCAAACGAGACACATTCATAACGATGACCCAAATGGAAACATTTCCCACCATATTAAAAACTGAAGGCGATTTTTTTCCTAGCTTCAGTTGATTGGAGCTCAAGCACATTAGAACTTACAGGTCCGTACATAGTCATGCACCTTCTAGGATGTTATATCGGTCAGCGTGATGGTCGACTGAGTGGCCTCAAGGAAGTCGAGAATTTTCTTTATCTGGGATATCTAAATGAAGTCTGATTCATTTGAGCGAACACATAATCGTGGTGGGATGTGCTGTTATGTCTCTAGACATACTTCGTCGGGATATAGACGTCTGGAAACACAACTTCGAGTTATGCCTAATGGTTAATGGTTCACACAGAGAACATTGTGGTGAGCAGGTCATAATGTCTATGGTTCAGACTTTGGGACATCGTGTATAAATTTATAAAACAATCCATGTTCCCGAACGTTAATAAATTTATTAACATGTATTACTTTTTGTCTAAATCACTGCTAACATTTTTTTGTTCGAAGATAACTGCTTCTCCGCTTTGAAGCAGAACTTACAGGAGACACTTTGTAATTGATCCGGGGGAAGGAGGACGTATCAATTCCTATGGTGATTGCTGGTAGTGGCAGACCTGTAGCATAAATGTGTGTTAAAGGCCCGACAAAATTTGCACCAACTTGAGACTGTCCCCTTCAGCAGCCAGTCTTGGTCAAATGCAGGAAGACTGTTGCTAGGCTAACGAGCGTAGTTTCTAAATGCTAACCTTCCAACCTACAGTGGAGGCCATTACAAGTGGAGAGAGTTTCCCAGTGGTAGCTACTCAGTGGTTATTGTCACTTAAGAAATGGATCTATAGATGTGTGTGGTATGGGTGGCTAGATCGTCACTGGTAAGGGAATATTTTGGCAAACAGGGATAAGGGGAAGTAATAACATATATGACAAAATTGGAGTGCAAACGGAACCACAGGTCATGAATCATAAAACCGTCCTGCAACCCCCTGCTACGTAACAGTAACGTCAATTTAAACTTGGTGACATGACATTCGTTATCTCGGTAGTTCTGAAATTCGATGCGTGAATCCTGCCTTTGTTTACATAACTGTTAATAAACACTATTGTTTGTAGAATTTTCAACACCCAGGTAGAAAGGCCCAAATGAATACAAACTCTAAAGATGTGTAGAACAGTGTACCAGCAATAAGTGATTACGATTGCAGAGAGATGGCGTACACGTAGTCCATGCAATGGGTGCCACCAGTCCAGCACTCAGCATACGGCGTCGAACCGTAGACACAGAGCACCATATTGGGGGCAATACGAACAGCAATTGCTGCATCAGGGAGGTTTTAGAGCCCGAGGTACTGCCCCTCCTTCAGGCGACTCCACATGCCATATTTGAGCAGGACCGTGCCCGACCCAATAGAAAATGTCTGGGATATGGTTGGTCGGTAAATTATTCGTCACGGACATCCAGCAACCGCTGTTGATGGTTTATGGACTTGTATACAAACCGCAAGGAGGGAAATTTCCAAAGAACATATCCAGATCCTCTTTGATTCCAAGCCACGACGTGTAGGGGTTCTGATTGCATCACATGGGTGCTTACCACCATACTGAATTCTCAAGGACAGAGATCATGTACAGTTCGGCAATCCTAGCCAATTGTGTATTTCCTCTACCTTATATGTGGTATAAATTTCATTGCAATCACATGTATCCTTCTTGCCGTTTTTTTTTTCACAAACGTTAGTGTATTTATATTCCATTTTCTTTATCTCTCTCTGCAACCAAATCTCGCGCGATAAATCTTGGACTCACATTCGTTTTTCGGTAACCTATCACATTTCTTTTACAGCCTTAGAAGAGTTCTTATCGGTGGCATTCGTACGCGTACCTAAAATCGGTGTATATGGGAATTAAATTTTCATTTATATATATATATATATATATATATATATATATATTATATATATATATATATAGACACACACACACACTTTCCTTGAAGTACAAAGTACAAACATTTAACTCTTTGCTTGCTGGGGTGTGTATTGAAATTTTGGCGGTGGAAAACTCCGTGGTATCCTCATAAAATATGTCCTTTTTTAAGGAATTGTGCACCACTAACAAGGTTTATCGATTTCGTTTTACGAAGTAAGCACATTGTACTTATCAAGATTTCTTTCAAACGATCTGATAAAACTGATGGATTATGTTCCTTTGGTCTGCTAACACTAGAGTTAAGAGTCGAAGTGCGCAAACGTATAATGAATTGTGAAATTTAAATAAATAAATGGTTGAGACAAGGACAGAGCGCTGTAGCCAGCGAAGGATCTGGTAGTCGCTCAACCACATATTGTTCTCAGAACAGCATACTTGCTGCACGTTGGATGTTTACGACACTACAAAAAAAAAACAGGCTCTGCGACGTCTCGAGCCGGTTCGACAAGCCAACCAACACATCAGACTTTTTTTTTTTGGTCAGTTAGATAGAGACAACAGGTGCGCTGGATGACTCTGAAGTTATACGAGCCAGGTTGCTTCACTGTCAGTCACCAAGGCGTCGTTGACACGAACGCCAGCCTGCGATGCGGAGGGATCAGTGTTCGATTCTCGGGTAGGGCAAGACTATGTGTGCCATTTGCTGAATTAGTATTAGCTTGTATTTAGTTTGCAAGCCGCCGCCCGAATATATCTCCTGAAAGAACAGGAAACTTGAACTAATAAAAGCCGTAACTTAAGGCAGCAGGGTTCAGTAGGGTGTTTTCTAACACTTTTCTCCTTGGTTTATAAAATTTTACAGTTTAATTGTATTGTTCGTCAAGAAAGACGGAGTAAACGAGTTTCTTGTGGATTCAGTAACTTGCAGGCTGGAATGGTTATGCGAACATCGCTACTAGCACGGTGTAGTTGTGAAGCCCTTCGTCTTTCAATCTCCCCATTTTACTGGATTTTCGCCCGAACAGCAATGTGAGTTTCTAAACCTTCCTGTCACGGAGGTTTTTCGTCCTTGGAGAATAATTTCCTATCTTTTGAACTGCGTTTTAAAACAGCTTCGTTAACCCACGCAGCTACGGTAGCAGCATTCGGCCTGCTACGTGGAACTGGTGGAAGGGATCCGCCACCGGTCAGCGATCCAGTATCGTGGCAGCTTCCTCGAAGATTGACTCCCTGATGCAGGCGAGCGCCATGTCCAGCATACCAGCGTTGCCACTGATTAACGTCACGAGCTGTAGGCTGTGTTGCCAAACTGTCGCGGCTTTGTGATAGAGCGCAAATGCACCATTTGTGAATTCGTCTTCCTGATGCTTAACGTTTTTTGTTCGGGTTTTCGGCTATAAAGAGCCGAGAAAAGCCGTTTCTCGAGGCGAGATGGTCCGTCGAGGCAACATGAAGAGGTTTAGCTGAGGTTATGGATGGAGATGACCAGCGGAGGAAAGCGGCATTCTTGTGCTCAGATAAGTGCTTATAAAGAGTATGTCAGGCAAATAATCATTTTTAGACCACCAATTTAAATGTTGAGTACGATTAAATCGTGGGACGATACACACTTAAACGTGTCACTTCACGGCCAAGATTAAGATATTGTATTTGGTATTGCCGCCTCACAGCTGCTTGTATTTGGTTGCATAATTCAGAAGTTTTCTATCGCAGTATGTATGGTGGTTATTTGTATTCAATTTATGAAGATCATAATTTTAGAAAATATATTTATAGCATATTTTTATACTGACTAATAAAATCATGTTCTGTATACTTAACAATTTTTCTTCTAATGAAAAATGAACGTCTTGCCGATAGCGAGTAAGTGAAGAGATTTGAGCGGCTCTTAAAAACGAGGTCTTGACAGCCGATGAGGGTGATTGAGGTGAGTATGGAGCAGCGCCGGATTGTATGGGTTGGGGAAACGGGATATCACCGAGAAAACTCGTCGGCCAGTGGCATCGTCCGGTACGATTCCCACTCGCGAAAATCCGGAGTGAACCAACCAGGTTTTGAACCCGGTTCGCCTTAGTGGGAGGCAAGCAGGCTAACCGCTCAGCCACCGCGCCCCCACCGACAGTGAGGTCATTAGAGACAGAGTAAGTTAGTCGTTACTCAGAAAAACAGGAAAGCAGAAGGAATGAGCCATGACATGTAGTGAGAAACCATCCCAACATTTGCCTGGAGTGTTTTCGTGAAACCATAGAAAATTGAAATCAAAATGGCCGAACCGGGAATCGAATCCAGGTCCTCCCGAAGGACCGTTTTGACTGCTGATTTTTGGATATATAACATAAATATTGAAAAATAGTGCAAGTGGTTATAGTTAACCTCTTTACTTAATCATGATACCGAGGCAGAGAGGAATATTAACTTTTTGTTGGGTTTACCTTACTTGTCCGTACAGATGTCAATGGAAAGGCACCAAATATGAGACACCGGTGTAGCTGCCCTTGAAGAGGCTGCCACCTAGCGATTTTCACAGGAACTACGTCGGAAGGGAATGGTTACGCGGCTAAACAGAGGGCGCAGCCATTAGAGTAGTCTGTGAGCTTTCGTGTTGGTGTTTTTTGTCGCGTCATCGTTTTAAAAGTTTTTCAACCTTGCACTGCATCGGAAGGTAAGAACATTCTATCTTATGTTACATACCAATGCGAACCGAAAGAAAATCTCTTACTCTATACGTATCAGTTTTTATTTTAATACATTTAGCAGTATCACAGACGACCTTCATTCACGGTGCGTGATTGAGCCTAATATGAGACAGCAAGGAGCGCCTAATATGACGTATCTCAGATTTGAGTCACAGAGGTATTTCAAATAAGGTGCACCATACAATTACGGGTTGAATACTAATTATTTTAGCAATAAAAGTTTAGTATGATAATAATCAGACTCTCTCACATTACTTTACTCCCATAACTTCATATTGATTATTTAAAAAACTTAATATTTTATGTTACAGATATAATTTCTGTAATAAAAGGGGATACATTAGTTTAATCAATAAATTGTTAATCTTTTTGTTTACAGATGTCTACCGATAAGAGGAAGACATGGAGTAAGGAGGCTATGGTACGAGCAGTAGATGCGGTTCGTAAAAAGGAAATGGGTTACTTAAAGGCAGCAAGAGAATTTGGTGTACCGAAAGGAACGTTGGAGTGGTATGTAAAAGACAATCGTTCTGGAAACGAATTAGATGAAGTTCCCTTAGGAAGAAAACCAGTTATCCGCTACGAAATAGAGGAAGAACTAGTAAAGTATTTTCTCGAAATATAGCAGAACTATTTTGGTTTAAGGAGTAAAGATGTAAAAGTAATGGAAGTTTAGTTGGCTATAAAAATGGCATATCACATCCTTTTAGTCACGAGAAAGGAACAGCTGTAAAAGATGGTTACAAGGTTTCCTTAAAAGAAATCCTCAGCTATCCTCGAAAACACCACAAGAAATTACTAGAGTTAAGGGGTTTAATCCAGTGAGTGTTAAGACATTTTTCGACATATATGAGCCGCAGTTAGAAATAATTGAGTACATTCCACATCGACTTTTCAATGTCGATGCAACAGGTTTAACTGTGGTTCAGCAGTGATAGGCTTGAAGGGGAAAAGAACAAATGTGTGGGTTAACCTCAGCTGGAAGAGGGAAGCTGATAATAGTAGTTACGGCAATGAATACTTCCGGTATCTTTGTACCTCCATTATTTGTTTTTCCACAGAAAAACATACCAATGTCACTAATGGAAGAAGCACCATTTGGATCGATCTGGGCTCAGGATGGATTCAGTCTGATATTTTCACACAATGGCTTAATAATTTTATAAACATTGTCCAGTCTACAGAAGAAGACCCCGTACCTCTTGTGTTGGATGGTCATTATTCCCACACCAGAAATTTTGACGTAATTGACATGGCCCGTGCAAATCATGTAGCCATTGTGTGCCTTCCTCCACATTCGACCCATCGCATGCAGCCATTGGATCTAGGTTTCATGTCACCCCTTAAAACTTACTACGCACAAGAAATTGAAACATGGCTTAAGGATAATCCCAGTAAGTTGTCACAGAGATCATCGTCTGTAAGTTGTTTGGTGCTGCATACAACAGAGCTGCTTCAATGGGAGTTTCAGTCAACTCGTTCAGAAAAACAGGACTGTTTCCGTCTAACAGAAATATTTTGAGAGAGCACGAGTATGCAAACAGAGCCAACCAAGAAGATATTCAACCTTCTACAGAAAGCAGCACGAGTGAGCAGCCAGAATCTCCTCTTGCCTCGTGTAGTGTTAAACCTATCGTTAAGCCTTCTGAAATAAGCCCAATTCCCAGCACCGGTAGAAATCAACCAACAGCATCATCACGGTCCAGCTCAGCAGCTTTGATAAGAGCCTAGCCCTATAAACAGACACTTGTTGAAAGGCAAGCTCTGAATGCAGGAAGGTCAGCTAATGCAATCAAGAAACATTCACAGGTAAATAAGCGTCAAATCAAGCCCCGGAAAACAATGAAAACGGAAGGCAGTAAATAGCGATTCGAGCAGAGGTTCCGAAGACGGCGTTCTGTAAGATTTAGATTCTGATTTCGACGAGAATACGGATGATGATGCTACCTGCATGTTCTGCTATGGTCGATTTTCAGAAGACACTCGCGGATAAAAAAGGGCAGAATGCCAGAAATGTTTCAAGTTTTCTCGTGAAGCCTGAGGGGGAAACCGAGGGAAATGGTTTTTATTGTTCATTCTGTAAGAAATCTTTAACATAAAAAAGTGAGGTTGTGTGGTTACTCAATTCCTTTTATTTAGTTTTTTTTTATTTGCCATTCTATGTTTTCTTTGTATTATATATTTTAATAGCTACCTGATATTCAAAAGACCTTCAGTGACAGAAAGCTGAACAGATTTTTGACGACATTAATTTCACTGATAATTTTTATATATTAAAATGTTCCTTTTTTAAACAAACATTGTTGGTAAATAAGAAAATAATTTCATTAATAACGTGAATTATTTATATATTTTAGATGTCTGCTTCGCTAAAATTTGTTTTATTATATGGGATACTGTCTCATATTAGGAGACACATGGAAAAACCTTGTAAAATGTATAAAAGCAGAAAATATCAATTAAAAAAGTTCCAAGTCAAGTATTTTCTTGGAATATCATATCGTGTAACATAAACATATTTCCATACCAACATTTTTTTTTACGGGTTTGTGATTTACGATGGCCCCACAAATTACGTCGAATAAAAAGTATCTCATATTTGGTGCCTTTCCTTACTGTGACCTAAATTAAATTGAATATGTGAGCAATTTAAGGTACGTGCTTGACCAATAGTTGCTTTGAACTCTATGGAATCATGTGCATAGAATTGAGAGACTTCAGATAACCTCAGAATTGTAGTTATCCTAAAATGACCTAATGCCTAGGATTAATAAAGTAACAATTCCAAGGTAAGCAGTTGAACAATATCCCGAAGAAACAGTTGTAGTAGCATTATGGACTCCTGTAGCCTAACATTTGTGATTTGTGAATGCCAATAGAGGGAGTGAATCGATGGTCAGAAACCGGTTCCTAATTTGGTTTCCTGATTAAGCATAATTTGAACACTTTCTACTTTTAACATAAAAAGTGTAAAATTTTATTTGCTCGACTAGAATGATGTTAAGCTTGGTAATAATTTCTGCATTTTAAAAATGTGTTTGGTCGTATATATTTATATATCAAATATGAAGATTGTTGCTAGGCTCTTTGTAGCAAATAAATATATTTCTTTGCAGTCGACATTAGCATTAGTCAGTGTACTTCTTTTACTGACTGTACAACGATCATTTATCGTCAAGCGGGAACAAAGCTCATTATCTGTGCTTCACTACAAGATACAGCTGAGATAGTATGTTATTTTATTTACAAAATTTCTCAATTTTTTCCTAACTGCTTGGTAGTCTGCCACCAATTTCTTAGAAATGATAGAGAAATAAATCCTTCGAAGGTATTGACTTGATTGGAAATACGTATGAATCCAGTTTTATCCAAGAAGTCACTGCAGATTAAATAATTAAATTAGACACTGAAATTCAGTGACTCCATAAATGTGTAGTAACTCTGTTTCATTAATATTGCAATAGGCCTCATCCTTACCCTAACTGAGAATCGTTTCCGCATAACTTGCCTGCTGTAAATTCCAGCTTCTCTTTTTCTGGGGCCTCGGTGGTGTAGTGGTCAGAATACTAGCCTCCCAACCAGGAAAAACCGGGTTCGATTCTCAACGGTATCGCTCCCGGATTTTCGCGTGTGGGAATTGTAACGAACGATGCCGCTGGTCGGCGGCTTTTCTCAGGGATCTCCCAATTTTCCCGCCGTTGCGTTACGGCGCCGCTTTATACTCACCTCGCTTCACCCTCGTCGGATCTCAGGACCTCGATGTTAAGAGCCGCCCAAATCTCTCCACTCCCACTTTAATTCACCTTGTGTTGCTAGATATTTTGTTATTGAAGGCTGATGTTCACGATAAAGTAGGCACTTTTGAAATCAACCTTAGAAAAAAGTCACTGCCCCTACCTGCGCATATTTTACCGGGCGCAAAGAGTGACATGTGTCCAGTAAAGTTGATAACGACGGAGGGGAAAGTAGTTCCATATATTAACGTCGAACAAAAAGTGTTAGGTAACCATTTGTGATAACTTAAATTAATTTTCTCGCTTTCTATATTTTATAATTCATCGGAGTGTAAACATGAGCAGATCTGTACAATATTTACCTGTTTGAATAATTTCACAGTTTCACTTGACCGACGCACGAAGAAAGTGACTAGGCCCATGGTCATGTAAATTTTACATAACGTGGAAGAACACCCAGTGTGTATGTAAGTAGATCTTAAGCAGAGCTTTCAAAAGTGCTCATTTCACCGTGAACAGCCTTTTAGGAACGTGCGTGACGTCGGGCTTGTGTTAGTGTTTCTCGCGCGTAGTTTACAACCTGCCGTAAATGTAAAGTTGAATGAATGGCGGAACGGAGAGGTGATGGGGATGTGTCTAGCTCGGGCCAGTCTCGCGAGATCTGGGTCACGCGATGGCCGTTTGACCTCACAGACGCTACGGCCTGCCCCTGGCAGAGCGCATTCCACCACCCGCAGCGCCTTGTTTGACAGGTAGTCGCGCAGCAAGGCTGGCAGAGGCAGAGAGGAGGATGGGAGAGAGGCCCGGAGACAGACAGTCCCCCATAGCGATGATGACATCCACAACGTGTGCGGTTTCGCGGTTTATTGTCCGTCCCGGACAGTCGCGTTAGATTGCCAATTATCGGGTCTGCAGCATCGCCCGAGCATGGGGCGGTCGCTCGGGAGAGGGGGGAGGTGGTTTTCCCGCGTAATTTTCAACCAGCGGGGAATTGTTATTAAGCAATCTAAAATCGTCAGTCTCTTGACACGATCTGCCGTGAAATAATGCGTTTGTCCCCCCCCCCCATCCCTCGTCGACCAAGGAGTGGAGTGTGTCTGACATGTATTTCCCTTTCAATCGGGAATTAATATTTGTGAACGTAAAATCAATCTGTGTGTTCAAAATAAGTCCCGTTCGTTTAGTTGCAGTCCATGAATGTTTTTGACTTATAATGCAAAGTAGCGACGGTAATATATTCCCTGTAATTGTATTGACATTATTCGCAAATTATTCAAAAGTAATTACACTGACATATGACCCGAAGAATTTCAGAAAAACCGTACTCTAGCTCTATGATTCATATCAAAACTTTCATATCCGGAATCGCATGTTCGATATCCAGTTATGGATTTTCACGTGAATTTATGTAAGGCTGTACTTATGCGAAAGGTTTGTCACACAGTCACCATCATCCACTATTCCCAGAAACAAATTTCTCTGCTGCAGAGACGATGTCCAAACGTGCCAGTATATCCCCCACCCCCTCTTTATTTCAACACTTGTTTCTGGATGCATGCAACTTCCCTTGCTAGTTGGCCAGGTTGAGCAGAAGTGAACATGCAAGTTGATCTTGACGAACTTATGCAATAATGTTGAGGCAACGTCTTATGCAAAACGAGATAGGAAACACAACACTTCTCAGAACCTGAAGTTATCATTGAGGAAGATAAGTACCATCAGAGCCAGTTTCACCAACTGGAGATGGAATTAGTGGGAAATCGACATTATTTTATCGATTTTTATCTAGATATAGTGTCGCTTTTTTCACCATGACTTATCCTTCTCCGAGAAATTCGAAATATGCTTATCTCTATTTGGCGGCAAAACAACCCCAAAGGCGGTGAAGTACTGTAAATAAAGTTTGTGCACTTAATTTGAGGTTATAAATTCAGAAGTGGGTTGGCCAATACTTCAAAATATTATATATTTTTATGTATACGTATGTTTTGCCTTTAAAATAAATGTTATCAATAATAGCAGTATTTATTTCAAATGTAAAACATGTGAATATTCAAAAATTCCGAAAAGCATGGAGATCATTAGCACACAACTAAAGTATCCCTCGAACGCAAAAAAAAAAGTTATAGGAATTTACGAATCATATATATATATATGATTCGTAAATTCCTATAACTTCCTTATATATATATATCACTTTAAAGTTCAAGTCTGTATTTTCATAGATTCAGCTTTCGCCATAAAGCATTTCTTTTGTCACGTTTGCCTGATTACACAGGTGATGTTACCTACCAGTACTAGTCCAGGGAGACTTTCTATGCTTTTATTCAAATGAATGATCAGTTGTATTCACCTTTTAGAAAAGTATCTACTAGGAATAAAGTTGAAACCCTCCATAATATTAAACTATTGTGTAGACTGGACATTTCGGAAAATGCAATTTTTAAGGGACATGAATATTCATTTTCCCCTCTGCAGCATTTGAGCGCGAAATCCTGCTTATTTTAAATTATGCCAATACTTTTCGTCAATAAATCTAAATGAATTAAAATCTAACACAAATCATTTTATAGAACATAAAGATAACAACTGCAATTACTCTTTTCCAAGGTAGTTTACAATGTAGTGACATTTTCTTCAATATTTTTGCATTTATTTTGCTATGATTTCTATATTCTATCGTGTTTCTTACTGGACAATATGTAATTAATAATCTAGAAATAATTAATCCTCCCATTGTTTTCCTAATTTCTTTGCGAACAGTCCAAAGTTTATATTTTACAGCTTTATTGCGATAAAGTGATTTTATCCACCAAAATAGGTGGTTACAATATTTTATATCGATACACAGAAAATGTCGAGATATGGTGCGTGGTAAAACTTGAAAGACAGATATTTGTGATAATTTGGCACTTTAACTCGATAAAAGATTGTTATCTTTCGTAGTGAAACCGGCCATTTAGGGCGTCAAGATATAAAATTATTTGCATTTTAGCGTATTACATTATTTGTCCTTGTGACATTGTCTGATAAGTTAAAAAATATTTATTTATTAACGATCTGTATGAAATTTTATTTACATCATTTTTTGTGTACATCTCAAAATAAAAAGAAATTAATATTATGATAACTTTGAAAACAATAATTGTTCATGAAGATATATTATGAAATTTATTTCTTGAAAATTTGTTATTCAGTATGCCCATTTTCAATTTGAACTCCTGAGATAAAATTTTAATTCAAAGTAGTCAAAATTCACTCCCTTACCCTACACGAGCGAAGTTTGGGATTTCAAAGAAGTTGTAGTATTTAACTCCTGTGACATAAGTAAACATTTCAGATGAAACCTAATTTTGAGTTAAATCAACTTTTGTAAATGTTTTTGAATAAACATTTTAATATAAATTTCATACAAATACGTATAGAAGGGTAATTGATATTATTTTCCAAAAACGTGTTATTTTAATTTAGTTATATTTGATATCGTGTCATGAAACCTTAAAATATCCTTAAAATATAGAATAAAAGTTTTATCTTGAACAGTTTTACGCCAAGAAATCTTAAAGTGTGTTACTGAGAAGTAACAGAAACTATGTGAGATGAAACAAAACGAGCTCCGGTAAAAATTTCTTTAAATGTAGCACTTTATGACATCAACCTTTAAAAATGCCACTGTCCATCCCCTATCCGCATACATCTAACGGTCACATTGAGTGTAATGCACCCTGTAAAGTTAGCAACATAGGAGGGAATGTTGTTTCGCATATTAACGTTCAATTAAAAATGTTTGGTAAACATTCGTGGATACTGGAAAGATTTATCGCCTTTACAGTTTTCTTTTTACGCATATAAGTGTAAGAACTAGCAACAATTTTAAATAAATATACATTGAGATCCGTTCATATGGCGGAAGAATACGCAGCATGTATTCAAGTAGATATTCCGCAGAGCTTTCAAAAGTGCTCAGATTATCGCGAACAGCCTATATTAAATAATGCTATTGTCAACACTGCATACATTTAACACCGTCAGGGGACGCAATAGTGTGGTAACTTTCCTGACATATCTTACTGAAAACTCCTCAAGACATAAGGAACGAAATACCATGCTTCTGCAGTCCCTACACATACTGAGTGTCAGGATCAAGCCAGCTTTTGCCCTTTTGCTCCACGCGAGGTTTCTGTCCTCGCTGAGCTGGCATTAGGACACCTGCGTTATCATATGACAGATGTGCCGCCCCAGTCAAACTCCCCGCCTGGCAGGGGCTGCTCGCCTCACACTCAAGCGAACTGGATTCGTCTCCCTGTGGGGTGACCCGGGGTATTTTCGAACGCTGTAAACGTGGCGAACGTTACCGTTGGCTGGTCAGCTCTCTCGGGTCACTCCTGCCGCTCTTGCATTCCATTGCTGCTCCATCTTCAACTCACTGAACCCCCTTCATCGTTGTTAAACTCCGACCAATGCTTCCAAACTCTGAAATCTAACACCATCCTTCAGCGAAGCATTACACCGAAATATGTTGTTACGTCTCATTTATTTTATGGAATTTCGAAGTAAAATTTTACTTCAATCTTCTGGCTTGAGGATACACACTTCTCTCATTAATCACTTTAAGCGATTATTCGTTATACCTTTTCTGTCTTATTTATCTTACCAAGCCTGAAGCGACGGAGGTAAAATAGGAAATCAGTGTTAGAGGAATTCCTTAATAATGCATACAATTTAAATTTAACCAAGACTTTCTCAGATAATAATACTACGTTAAGAAATTTAAAAAAAAAAAATATATATATACATTCACTCGCCATTTCTTTGTAAAATGTATATTTTAATGTTAAGTTTTAAAAAATACTAAAAATAAAATTGGCAAGGTTTTTTAACATGCCAGTATTCCGTACGAAATGTCATGGAAAGTTCTTTTATTGTTTGAAACAGTTATCTCTTTGAAATTGAGGCAGTGAGAAAGAATTTCTTTAACACCGGTTCCCCCTTTAAATTCTGTTGCTATACTTGGTAGGTATCGTTCCTAAATATTTACCCAACCAGTTTTGTGACAGTTGACTAGGGACAACCTTTTTACAAATCTCCTATTATCCCTGGTATCCAAGGCGATTAAGAAACTACGATCGGTTAGCAAGGACACTGAGAAAGATGAAGTTCCATTCCAATGTTCGGCCCGACTCGGAATCTAAGAACCGGGTCTTCACAGGGCCGCATCTTTTGGAGGGGGGGGGGGGCAAAATGGGCATTTGACACGGGCCGTACATTCCTTGGGTGCAACTTTTTTGGACGAAAAGAAATAATTAACAATTAATTGACGTTTCTAAAATTACCGTCTAACCATGAGGGGTTGCTGCAGATGTTACTGACTGAAGTACCCATAGTAAAGATAATTAACTTTCGTATAAATGTGTCATGGTTTAAAACTATAATTTCGAAACTTAGCTGTAATGAGGCCCTCAGATTCATGTTGGCCCCGGGCCTCACATGCCCATAGAACGGCCCTAGGTCTTCAACTGTGTTAGTATACTGCAGGTTTCGCAGTCATAGTCACGCTGGTTATTTTGGCTTGATTACAAGCTTTTCTACCAATGACAGTGGTTTTAATCCCATGCATTTCAAAAAATCATTTACAATTAATTTATGTACGCAGATTTCAAGTCCGCAAGTACATTAACGTATGACATTCGCATTTTTAAAAATAAAATAAACGATAGCTATTCAGTTATGCCGGCAAGATTTCTGTTTGCAGGCGACTTATAAAAGGAGCTGCTAGGATCGACCCTATGTAAGTAGGGTGGTGTTAGCCTACCTGGCACGGCTATAGAATGCTTGATGGTACAATAGAAACCTAATGGCATGCTGAACAGCTGCGATTACCCCAAAATACTAGAGGCAGTGGTGGTGTAGTGGTTAGACTACTCGCATTAGAAGAGGATAGTACGTAGCGACGAGCAGGTACTGGAGCACGCAATGTGACCACACCACGGGATGATCGCTGGCGAGTGGATTGGTGAGGATTGGTGTGTGGATTGGTTTGTGGATTGGTGTGTGGAATGGTGTGTGGATTGGTGTGTGGATTGGTGTGTGGATTGTTGAATGATTGGGTGAATCGGTGTGTGGATTAGTGGGTGGATCGTTGAATGATTGGGTGGATTGGTGTGTGGATTGGTGGGTGGATTGTTGAATGATTGGGTGGATTGGTGTGTGGATTGGTGGGTGGATTGTTGAATGATTGGGTGGATTGGTGTCTAAGAAGAGCACGAACGATTATCGCCCTCTCTACCCGCGTAAATTTCAAGTCTTCAGGGACCTGTTAGTATTGGCATTTAAATTAACACTAATTAAACCTATAAAAATGCTGATCCATACCATCATTACAACATACTCGTGCATATGGTCGGTATTAGTATGATGGACTTGGTTTATTCATATATACAAACATTAAAAAAATACCGAGGAGCATAGTTACCTACAAAATAGACGAGGTAGTGAATAATGAGACTTTTAAAGAGAGGAGGCAGAATATATTGTTGAGAAACTTTTGTATGTTTTCGCAATACCCGGTGTATAATTTCAACACAGTATAAAACAAAGTTATCGTAAATTTCAAAATACATATAATAAAAAAATAAATCTAGAAATCGAATAATAAATACAGAATTTCGATTTTATATACACTATGCCTATAAAACCAATATAGCTACCAGAAACACACATATATACTTGAAGAAAATTAGTGAGGCGTACTGCCGAGCACTGCCGGGTACGTTCGACAAACCCGACCCGAAGACCGGTGAGCACCCCCTTAGTCGAGCCGAAGATTTCCGAGCTCGTCCGAGTCGTGCCGAAGATTTCCGAGCTCGTCCGAGTCGTGCCGAAGACTGCCAGCCGCCCAGCAAATTGCTGCAGTCCCGAAACCTTCTCTCCTGACCCCTGGATCACTGACCCCGGTCACCTGGGTCGCTGATCCACCTCGCCGGAGTCGCGAGTCCACCTCACCTGCTTCGGGAAAAACAGGAAATTTGTAGGAAAAAAAGGTAATTTTTTTTTAGAGAAAAGGGGAAATTTTGAAGGAAAAAGGGACATTTTAAAGGAAATTTAGTCGATTTTGAGGTAAAAAAGGGAAATTTTAAGGGAAAATGGCCGCGTCCTCCCAGCCGCACAAGCCGCTGCGGCTGCCATAAAAAATGCATTGTGCCAGACTAATCTATATCACACTATGACGAATCGGAAGCTAACGTATACTGACTCAAAATGTTTGTAAGGCCACCATTTAGAAACTAATAGTTTTACTTACTAAAGTAAAAGAATTGGTCGCCTGCTACAGCACTACTAGTGTATAGTTTTGAGGGGATCCGGTTAAGTAGTTCTCTATACAGAATGAAAAAAAAAAAACTTTATATATTCAGCTAGTGCTACATTCAAACATGGCTAACTTATGAGGACATTGTGCTCAAACGACATACTACTTTTGGTCGGACTCAGTTGAAGAGTTCCTGAGATGTGATAAAAAAAAAAAACCGTCATTTCTAAAATAGGCATTCAGCCGAGGTAGATGGTATATACGTCAAGTGCCCTCATTACACAAGAAAATATAGTTGAGTAAATTCCATTTTCTGGTTCAAAAAATTTACGGCACTGCCATACACATTCATACCCAGACGAACAGAAAGTTAGGTGATTTCATAAGTTTGCTTTCCTTCGGGATGTACGCCAACAAAGTGCCGAGTCACGTGGAGAAGCATGTCAGGGGTCCTAAAGGCTGTTCACAATAAAGTGAGCACTTCTGAAATGAACCTTTAAAAGAAGTCACTGTCTCTGCCTGCATATATTTTAACGGGCGCACTGAGTGGCGTTCGCCCAGTAAAGTTGGTAACGATGGAGGGAGAATAGATCCATATCTTAATGTAAGATAAAAAGTGTTGAGTAACTATTCGTGGTGACTTAAATTATTTATTTCCCTTTCTGGTTTGTTTAATGCACCGAAGTGCAAAAATTAGAAGATTTGTAAAATATTAACTTTCCT
Organism: Dryococelus australis; assembly: GCA_029891345.1. Taxonomy (NCBI): domain Eukaryota; kingdom Metazoa; phylum Arthropoda; class Insecta; order Phasmatodea; family Phasmatidae; genus Dryococelus; species Dryococelus australis. Next base: position 52,849,023 of record CM056999.1, read on the forward strand.
AATAACTTCACAGCTTTACTTTACCGACGTTTGAATAAAGTGATGAGGCCCATGGCAATGTTAATTTTTCATAAGGTGGAAGAATACACAACATGAATAAAAGTAGATCGTAAGCAGGGCTTTCAAAAGTGCTCATTTTACCGTGAACAGCCTTTAAGAACACTCGTAATCGCGAGGACTCGAAACGCTGCCCTCCCCCCTCCTCCCTCTCGGTGGCGACATTCCTCTCCTGAGGACCGGATTCCTTAATTAAACTCTTCAATCAAACGGAAACGCGGGGGAACTGAGACCAGTGCCCCGGACGTCGGTATTGTCCCTTCCCAGGGGGGCTGCTTCCGGGGAAATCTCTGGATCCACCCTCACCCACCCCTAGGGACTCGTTCTCGCCCGTCGCAAAGGTTGTCATCAGGCCTGGACAAACATAGACGACCGCCTCGCATACACGTCTCAGTCAACCATCCATTTACCCCAATATCCTGCTGTAGGCTGTTCACGGTAAAGTGAGCACTTTTGAAAGCTATCTCATTTGAAATAATAGTCAAAAAACATTTTATTTTAGCCTCAAAGGGACTATGTGCGGAAACTTTTTCTGTGAAATTGTCGTTTGCGCTCAAACTCGAATCTCGGTAAATAAAAGTTATGGAAATACAACTTTTTGCCAGAAATGATAAAACAATTACTGTCTATATCCTTATCTTTTTACTTTTTTCATATTCAGTGTATTCTCGGCGAAAAAATAAATCGTGAATATGGTCAGTTAACGCATTTTTAAACCTTTGCAAAGCAGTTTCCTTAAGCGGCAATAGAAAAGTACAAAGATACGGGCGTAATTTAATCTGTGGACTTTCATCGAGTGTAATAAAACCCCACCGTTACAGAACTAATATTTTTACAGTACAGCATCACGAAGGAAACACTGCACGCCTTGCGCGTAGGAGCGATGAGGCACTATGTGTGCGTGTTAGTGTCGCCCGTATCGCTCCCTCACTGCTTGGCCTTGGACGCGAAACTACATAATACCCTTAAACTTTAACTTCTGAGTGCGGTGGAATATACACACTGTGTTTATTACTTACATGGTAATGCTTAACTTAGAAACGTTGTGAAAGGATAAAAACTGGCTGGAAGTAAAAAAAAAAATCAGGGCCTTAATAGTGCTCACTTTACCGTTAACAGCGTATACAAACATTTATTTCATAAGCTTTGTATTTGGTTATAATAACTGTTATTATCGCGGAAAACAAAAAAAAAAATCAGAAATTTTAATAACAAAGCAATTTTCTTAACTGTTCATAACGCTAGTTACTTCACCGTCCAAAAGTAAAAAGAAATTAAATAAAATGAAAAACTGTCATTTTGCACGTTTTATCCTATCTTTCGCGTAAACTCGTGCCACTTCCACATATTAAAAAAAAAACATATATTTTTAACTTAACCAAGTTAGAGTTTGGCCGGGAGTTCCATGGTGGCTTGTATCTCCAGAGAAATAAAATACAAAATCGAGAAATGTATTTATTTTTTATGCAGAAAGGAAAGGTGGTGGTGGCGAGTCAAGTCGCTCGACTTCCACCACGGCGTGTTGTATTTGAATCACGGCGCTGCCCAATCCTTCGGAAACGAGGTCGACACTAGCTTTGCGCGGTGGTATTCCTCGGAATGTCCCTCTTTCACTTACTATTTCATTCCGTCTTCGCCTCACTTCGCCCCCACCAGCGCCGATGACAACAGCTCTCACCTAAACCTCTCGCATGACATTTACGCTACGTACTAATCAGGAGATTTATCTAACAAGCGAGTTATTAGGAAGGAACTGTATTACTCTCCTCCTGACATAGGGATAAAAAACTGTTGCAGCCGATCGGGTTCCAACCTCTGACCTTCTAGGTACGAGTCAGCAGGTTTCCATGTACGTCTGGTGGCTTCTACCAGTAGCTATTCATTGCAATACAAATAAAAAACGGCTGTTTTATAATGCCACCGCATATTTAATCGGTGTCATACTTCAGTTTTATGTGAATTTTCCCGCCATTTTTCTTTGATTTTGTAACCAGATTCATACCCATGTAACAAACCACATATGGCCCATTGATGGTTTACAGTCGGATGCCAACCGGCGAACAGTTGGCCAACAGCTGGCATGCACCCGGCACCATTGCTGGTCCTGAAGTGGCACCACTAACTAGCCATACTCTGCCCATAACTGGCCCATGTGTGGTGAACACAAATGGCCCAAGCATGGTCCATATGCTTAAAACCGCAATGGCCCATCGATGTAACACTTCACAACCATCAGATGGCCTACTAATGGCTAGCCATGCTTTCACCATATGTCCAACTGTATCTCTTAAAAATAATTATTTTGACTATCACTATCAACTTTCTTTGTTTTTAATTTCCTTTACCTCGATTTTAAACACATTGTACAACATGAAAAACTTCACTTACCAGTGCAGGAGATGGGCCGAAAACCTGTATCCCTTGCATTAACAGCCCAGCATGCTTACCATTACTCCACTATGTATTCTAACTTTTAGATGAACTAATTTATAATATATTAGGACTTAAATTATCAACAAACACTAATAATATAATGTAAATTACACCAGTTATTCCATAGCCTTAAAATTTACCACCCAAACAAATAAGTTTTTAGAAAATGCAGTTAAAAAAATACTATCGTCGAGAGAAATCTTCCTAAATGAATCGCGATATTAACACAAAAACTTGCATTTAATAATCTTTCGCAGTATGTATGTTTTAAAATGCAGTCACCAATTATTAATATTTTTGTGATGAGAAACAACAAAAGGCCTTCAATGTTAATTTTCTAATGGTGGTTATATATTGTGTTTCTTAACTTCTAATTTTTATTACATACAGTAGTACATGGAAAACATTACATATGTCCAACTATTCAATACTAGTCACTGTATTTGCAGCATTTTGCCATACATATTTCCATCACTATATATTGTACTAATTAATCTATAATTATATATATATATATATATATATATATATAAAGTGATTGTGTAGTTTGAAGGAGCTATCTGCGAAAAGTGGAAGCCATAAAAATTCCCATCATAAGCTAAATTGCACCAGCAATGGTCCACCGATGTACCACTTCTCAGCCATCAAATGGCCTATAGATGGCTAACGATATTTTCGCCAGCAATAAGTATAGGTTATGTGCTGCCATTCATGTAATATAGTTGTTAAGCCATTTATGGGCCATTAATAGGTCACCTACTCTCAACTATCAGTTTCATTTCCATAAACATTCCATCAGTGGGCCATAAATGGTATGCCAAGTGACCTGTTGCCAGCAGTCATACATAACAGGGCCATTTGTGTAAACCCATAAGTATTCAGTAACATACAATAATTTTTTTAACAGGATGACTTGAAACGGTCTGTGAGGCTTAAATTAAACTTCTAATGATGATAACTGTTTTGGTGGACTTATGCATTGGCTGGTACTGTTTTAATTTTCTAATGTTAAGCTTAGTTGTGAGGTTCTTGTGTTGTAGCCAATTCTCAGTTATTTAGTGGATTATTACTAATGGGCAATTTTCTGCCCACTCAAGAATTTTATCTTCACCATACCACAAACCTCCTTCCTGAGGTGCAACGATATCAAGGTCAATGAGATTGGTTTTTCTATTGATTATTTAGAATAGATTCCAGTAAAAAGAAGTACATTCATAGCGGTTTCAGCAGTTTAGTATTCTGCATATCACGCAAATTTTTAGATACATGTTTAAGATATATTTTTAGTTTAACATATTTTCTATAACATGTTCTGACCGTGTCGAAGTAAGTGCTTTCCAATGATGGCGTATATCGAGATTAATCTGAAGGCCATAAACCAATAGTAAAATTGTTTAATTTAATTCCACTCAATAAAGAGTGTGCGGAGTAAAGGAATGCTAAATATTAACCGAACAGACGAATTCGCCGATGGGTTATCATGTTTGTACGAAAGGAATGAAGAGTAGTGTACTTTGCACAAGAAGTTCTGGATCCACCTTATTTGGCAGTTCAAAACCACCCCATAGTACACGCGTTACAGACTTTCTGAAAGTTTGAAACACCGGAACCTCACTCTTCGAGGGACCGTGGTGGAGCTCGTGCTCAGACTACTCGCCTTCCACTTATGTGAACCCGGCTCGATTCTCTGCGGAGCCGCTCCCGCATTTTCGCGCTTGGGAAGCTGGCGTTACATCATGTCCCACAATTGTTTGTTAGGGCAATAACTCATAAAACAGGCCAAGCCACGGGAGAGTTGGAATACTCGATAACCACAGCTGTTTGAAAAAGAGCTTGTTTTTCTATACACCGGACCCTTTACACTCAGAGAGGAAAGCGGCACATAGAACTGATTCAGGATGTCTTTGACACACTGCTGTGCGCTCATTGACCCTCTTACAAATAGAGGCAAACGACGGTCACGTGTGATGGCTGCCTGGACCATTACATTAATACAGATTGTTCGGAATTTAATTGCCCAAACTGCAGGAAGTGATTCCTCATGAAAAATTAAAGTCGAACATTCAGAGGACACCATATACCTAAACGGAATATTAAAGGAGATTTTAGCCTGTGAAAATTAGGTTTAGAAAACATATTTTCGCTTATATGATTTGTACTTTCTGCCAGTGACAGAGATGGCGGCGATTTACCCACAGTGCGCGCCACACGGTTGAATGGGATGCGCCTATTTGGAGCGCTATGAAGCGTGGGCTAGTTGAGGGCATGTCGTTGATGTACAGAAGTATCACTTCCTCAAGCCGAAGAGTGCGCACAGACCGAGGACAGCTAGCATTCATTGCGCATGTATCACAGCAACATGGGAAGCATAAGTCACATTTTTGCTCCGTATTCTGCAAGCGTTGTACGAGACATTCCGCAAAAATACCCTTTCCAAATCCAATTTTCACGGGCTCGTATCTCCTTTAATATTCCGTTTAGGTATATGGTGTCTTGTATATTTTGTATTTTATTTTTCATATGGAATCACCCCCAATAGTTTGAGCGTTTAATTCCTCAACAACCTGTATTATGGAAAGTACGGTAAAGTAAAGTAAGGTGTGGACTGCTGCGGGTTATCTGCGATCATGCAAACTCTAGCAAAGTGGTCATTCGATCCCAAAGAAAAGCGTGATTCGTTGCCGAAGACAATAAGTCAACAGTCCGTAACACACAGCGAATATCTGCGCTGACACCACTGCGGAGGAAGGCGATGAACTTGAGGAGCTAAGAGGACGTGGGGAATAAATTAAGTGCAAATGCATTTGTGGACAACAAAATTGCAACACCGTGAAAAACGTGCCTGAAAGACCTCATATCAGAGGAATGCGCAGAGCAGGGTAGGAGAATGACATGATTAATTGTTCAGCCACGTGGAGCAATACGTGTTCCAATAGCGACACTAATAATAAGCGGCATGCAAGTGGAAGTTTACTGATTAAACAGTGATAGTGTCTTCACGATAAAGTGAGCACTTTAGAAATAAACCTTAGATAAAAGTCACTGCCCCTAACTGCATATATTGTAACGGGCGCACTGAGTGACACGCAACCAATAAAGTTGGCAACGATGGAGGGAAAGTAGTTTCATATCTTAACGTCGAATAAAAAGTGTTAGGTACCCATTTGTGATAACTTGAATTATTTATTTTGCTTTCTGTTTATTTTAATGCGTCGAAGTGTAAAAAATGAGCACCTTTGCATGAATAAGGAGATGAGGCCTATGGCGATGTTAATTTTACATAAGGCGGAAGAATACACAACGCGCATACAAGTAGATCTTAAGCAGACCTTTCTAAAGTGCTCATTTTACCGTGAAAAACTTTTATATACTAAGTCCAAGGAATTGCACTGATCTGGCAGTAAAACCTCAGCGCATTCCACCGATGTGCCAGTACGTAACAACTCATCAGCTGAAAGGTCAGTAAAATAATTCTACTGATGGGAGTCGATGATTCAGATTTAGAGTGCAGCAAGCGTTACGCCTCGCCGTGGACGTGATAGGCCCAGTTGTCTCCTGCCTCCAGTTCCAGCCTGGAACCCTGTACCAACAGGAAAAATGTGCGACCACCCGTGGCACGCGTCGCCCGATGGTTCCTGGATGACCACCGCACGCCGCACTGCTTCCTTGGCCTGGACCTGCCGCAGGACACCCGTGGCCGCAACGGATGAACTTTGGGCACGCATCGAAGCAGCATGGGCGAAGCTACCCCAAGCGGACATCCTAAGTCTCTTCCTCTCAATGCCACGTCGTGTAGCAGTAGTTATCGCCGCCCGTGTTGGGGCCACACAGTACGGATTTCTTCATGTTCTGTACGTCATATCGAGATGCTATAATAATTATGTCAACTGTGTAAGATGGGTATCCTGTTCAAAAAATCTGGTTGTGATAGCTCGCGTAATTCTGTGTGACGACCATTTAATGGCAAGCGGTGTATTCAAGTTGAAGTTCTCAGGTTTTCTCAAAGTAATAAATAATATATGAAAATATGTTAACTATAGATATAGGCTGTTCACGATATGAGCACTTTTGAAAGCCCTGCTTAATATCTACTTGTTTGCACGTTGTGCATTCTTCAGCCTTATGTAAAATTGCCATTGCCATGGGCCTCATCACGTTATTCACGCGTTGTTCAGGTGGAAGTGTTAAATTATTAGAAAAGAAAATATTTTACAAATATGGTCATCTTTCCACTTCGATGCATTAAAAAAACAGAAAGCGAAAGAAATAATCTAAGTTATCACAAATGGTTACCCAACACTTTCTATTCGACGTTAAGATATAGAACTAGTTTCCATCTATCGTTACCAACTTTGCTAGGTGTATGTCACTCAGTGCGTCCGTTTAAATATATACAGGCAAAGGCAGTGACTTTTTCTAAAGTTGATTTCAAAAGTGCTCACTTTATCGTGAACAGTCTTTAATTGTGTTTTCCAATTTTGTGAGCAACTCTTTTGCCACGTTGGTGCATTTATTTTTAATTATATATTGTGCCACAATAACGTATGGAATTTTTTGGCCCCAGAAATACTCAGCAGTAAAACATTACTTTGGTAAAATATTTTATTTACTCAAAGTTAGTAAAAACAAATTTCTAGGATTTCCCTTTCTTAGTTTTTTCCTAGGAGCTTGCACAACATTGTAAAACACTATTCATATATATATAGTGTTATTTTACGTCCCATACAGTGTTAATGGAAGGCCGCTTTAAGGTCGTTGCGATCACACATTTTCTGAGATTGGTAACAGTAAATGCTCGTCTTAGAGATATGCAACTCTAATCATGCTCTTACTAATCGCTGGATGGTGGAAACGCACAACTTGGGAATGGTTCTGTTCATAACTATGTGTTGTAACTAAAAGACCTTCCTTACTGGTGGTCCGTTTGGAATATCCAGAACCGGTCCGACTACATGGGTACCTCTAAGTGTCCATCGCTTCCAACATAATCTGGCCGCAAAGTCAGGATGGCCCAAATGTCGGACAAAGCAGCGTACCATCCACCCAGCCATTCCAAGCCCTTTTGTCTGGCCTCTCCCAAACTCTATCAGATGTTCGTAGGGTTATTTTGTAAGTATTCTCGGAATACCCACTGGTTATTATTCATGCTGTTAAGTAACGTGCGTATCACATTACATGTGCTGTTCTGAGTAGGCCTACTATTGATACGCGCCACGCGAAGAGCGATGCATCACCCTGGTTTGGCGTATGTGCGTGTTCCATCGCACGAAACTTTCATCTATTGCATAGCAGCTATAGACGTGCTGATAAGCTTATTTGTCATATGTCGCTTTTACGAAATAATGTTTACGAGGTGCACATATTTTTATTTCAGTGAGTGTACATATTTATGGGAGCACGGACTGACCCCAAGCAACCTTGACAACTAAGAAAGTTGAAATTTTATTATTTTCTTCACGCTACGCCTGCCTTCGTGGCATATTAGTTCTAATCACAGCTCGTGTTTTTTAATCCTGGTTAAGGCATGCATGCTTGTAATGTTTTAATATGTTAGCTAATGCTTGGTTTGAAGCGTAAGTCACCTCTCACTCCGATTAGCCAATCAGCATAAAGTAGAAAAGTTAACAAATCCTTTAAATAAACTGTCTTCTTTCTTCATATCAAGTAAGAAAACTGCGTATATTATATCCGTAATAATGAAACTGCCAACAAGAAAGAAAGCGACGTGCTTTCGTTTATGCTGAAATCATCTAATCGTGATATGCGCAGCATGTAGATTTATCTATCATGTTAAAAGAAATATTTGTGTATCTTGCCACTTGAAAGTTTATACCGAAAGCTACATGCTAAACACGTGCTTCTAAAACATCGTCTGTTACATTTCTATCTTAGCTGACTGTAACGCTGTTTTGTAACCGAACAAGTTTACGTTTCCATAAGTTTCTAGAGTCTCTGCAAACAGCAACGAATCGTTTCTGTTCGTTTTCCGTTCATTTCCATTCTGCTTCAGCCGGGTTGTAAGCTTCTCATTAAAATTCGCATTCCTGCTGTGGTCAAAGCTTCCAGAATTCATTTTCGGGCAGCGAGTCATCCTCCTGTGTACGACGACTTTGTTGGCGAGCCATGAGAAATATAAATACACCGGACCGCCTGCTGGGAATGATGAGTTCCCTCGTTACTCTCGATAGCTAAATTAAAAAATGGTCAGTTCAGGAGAACAATACTTTTCCGGAATAAAAATAACCTTCTATTCTGCTCTCATTCTACACACGCTAGAGGCAGCGCAAGGAAAGAATTTTTTTTTTTTTTGCAATAATTGAAGTGGAAGGGGATATTTTTGTCAATAAACCGAATGGAAAGAAAATTTTGATGCAATGTGTTATTTTATACCACTTCCTACTGATAGGTATAAAAATTCGCTAAGAGATAAAGGGGCAACGGTGGCTGAGTGGTTAGCCAGCCAGCCTCCCACCAAGGCGAACCAGGTTCAATCCCCGGCCGGGTCGTTGGATTTTCGCAAGTGGGAATCGTGCCGGACGATGCCGCTAGTCGGCGGGTCTTCTCAGAGACCTCCCGCTTCCTCCTCCCCCCCATTCCGGCCCGCTCCATCACCTCAACCACCCTCGTCGGCTCTCAATACCACGATGTTAAGAGCCGCCCAAATCTCTTCACTCACGCTAAGAGATAAATATATTTAGTTACTTTAGTGTATTCAACCGAAAACCATAGTCTTCGTACGTGATCCCTTCATCCTAATAATAAAATCAACCTACATTCCCTTGCATAAAATTTGTAGCAATTATTATTTGTGTGATAGATTGTCCTGCAGGATTCGTATTTACGAACCTCAACGATGTTTTTATGGAATGTAGACAAAAACCATCTAAGCTCACGACCTTCCGACTGCAAGTTAGGGCCTGAATAACACTCAGTTTTACGCCACGAGGTGAAATCTGGGAATTTGTCCTGTTTGCTGGGAATTCTTCTATACTGCCGCTTTAGCCGTGTTCGATACTTGGTTTGTACTATACGCGTTTCTTTTTTCAAACTCCAGTGAGAACGTGCAAGTGGGTGAGTTTTACATGCCCGCTTTAAACTTACGGCGTTTAAAAAAAAAGAAGGTTGAATGTACGAGTTTTTTTTTAAATTGTGTTTATGCGCACGTGATACGAATACCGCAAATGCATTGAAGGAAACCACTCTGCCGTTGTAGATGATTTTAAACTGGAACCGACCCTGCGAGTCTGGCACGTGAACCAAATGCGGTCAGAGCTTGCCATTTGTTTTGACACAAAGAGGAGAATCTAGAATCAGCGTGTGTTTCCAGTATTGACCTGCATAGATTCCAGCGTGCATACGAGAGCGTGCGTTGCGCATATGTTGCATCCGCGTGCCGGTGTATAAATACTAAGTCATCTCTAACCAATACCATATTCAATAGTATAACTTCGTTTTGTGTACCTCACGTGTTTTTAGTCTGTGACTACGTATATGTTTCAGTTAGGTTTATATTTAATTTAACAATGTATCGGAACTGTTACAAAACAACTAAAACTGCTACGTTTGTTTTTTTCAGTCCTATAGTGTACATGCGTTTAACACATAAAATGTCCAGAAATATGATATTCAACTTAACACTTTGAAGCCTGGGCACAACTACCGATTTTTCAAGACAATCTGGAAGTGAATCGCCTCTATTCACCTCTGCAGGAACACCTTTTCTGTTTTCCCCTCCATTCCATTTAAACAACGTCCTATTATTCCAGACTACAATGAGCATGGTTACTGATTCGAATAGCTGTTATTATTAACTGATTTTCATCCAATATAGTGTCGAGCGAACATTATTCTAACCAATTGTTCTAAGTAAGTAGAAGGCTGTACAATCGAATGTGTTCATTTGATTAACAAACAGAAAGGGTCTTGCTGTTAAAGAAAAATGCAGTTCTTAAGCTGTGGTTTCCATGATTTTTAAATACTGTGACAATTAGGTTCTTAAATTAAACTCATAAATTCGCAGACTTTCTCCATTGCCGAAGCTGATTACGGGATTACGTGATGACTAGACAAGTGGATTATTCGTATCTAGATATTGCTGCATATTCTTTCGGTTGTTGAGAATTAAGAATTCTTACTTATTGTGTTGTCTATTTTACATGTATTTTGTTGATAATCTTTGTTTCAAGTTTTTTGCATAAATATTGCGATTCAGTTTCCATATTTATTTTGCATAATTTTTGGTAAAATTTCGTTTCCATTTTTTTGTAGCGCGTTTTTTGTCTTCCCCCCCCCCCCCCTCCACACTAGCGTGGAATAGTTTTGGCAATGGGAGTTCCTATGACTAATTTATGAGTCTCGTGTATAGGCTGCTCACGGTAAAGTGGGCACTTTTTAAGGCCCTTCCAAATGTTTCCTTTCATCCAATTTCCACCTTCCTGCTGCTTTTTAATATAAACATTGCAATGTGACTAATAAACACAGTGTATACATTTCACCACCCTCAAAATTTAGTGCCTGATGCTGCAATAAGATATATTTATTAGTGGCTAATGACTGTTGGGAGAGCCTTAAAGAGTGCTCAATTTACCGTGAACAGCCTATAATTTACTTTTAAGATCCTTACAAGGAAAACTATCAAAACAACGAAACTTTTCTCGGCTAGTTTTGTCTTGAAAGGCAGCGAAAATTTCCTGATATCGTGACACATCGTGACAGAATCCAAAATAGCATTAGACGTTTGTGGCAATGAAACACGTTTGTTAAAGTGGTTTATCCGACAGCACAATGGTTTTCCGGAATCACTCCAGATGAATTCTGGGATGATTACTCAATACATAGGTCATGGCCGATTCCATTCCTCTTGAGCACTACCTGTACTTGATTCACGAATACTTCCAAATTTCTATGAAGCCCTTGTAAATAATCTACTTCCAGGATATTCCCCTGTCTCATGCAAACAAAGCTTAACTATGTCTACAAAATTATACCAAATATCACGCCTATTATCTCCCTTATTTTTTTCATATTCACTTGAAACTAAATATAACTTCAAGATAAAATATAAGCAAAAGTTTAATTTAAATAAAAAAAATTGTTTGTGTTAACAAATGTATAAAACGGTGATAGGTGCCATATTTATGGAGGAAAAAAAAAAACCAAACACGTCATGCATTGGGTGATATTTCAAACGTCTGATTCAAAAAGTGTGAAGTTACCTTAAATGGCCTATACCAACCTATCTTCGACAGCATAGGTAGATGCAAGAAATGAAGATCTGAGATGCGTCTGGAATTAGACTGTGAATACCGCAAAACTATTGGCTGAAAGTAATTAACAATTGCCATTAGCAGCCCGTAGACACAACAAATTTATGCACACAAATTACGAAGATTTGGAGGGACATCAAAGAAACCACGATGTGCGTAGCGGTATAATGCTTTATTTGAAAATAAAGTCATCACATCGTAAAAGAAAAAAAAATTGTAATTTTTACTGAGAAATTATTTGTAATTTCATAAATGCTTGTAACAGTACAAAGATTTTTCTTGTAAAACTACAAGGGCCGTATTTGTACAATACCTCAATATATGTTCGTAAGTTGCAAAAAAAAAAAAAAAAGATTCTGGAGCACCTGGCATTATGCCAGGGATACAGGAACCCAAAAATGAAAATTAAAGTCCCATCACAAAAAATTCCGAATTGTTTTCCTCTTTCCGAGTGAAAGATTCCAGAATGTTCGTTACTATGCCACCGGCGACCATTTTGGCAGCCTATATAAATGTTCCGATGAAACCTATGGTGGCCATTTTGGCAGCCAATGATTTTTTTTCGAATTTAGCCAAAAAAAATCGATTACTACTACAATTAGCGCATACGTCTATGGCATTCATGTTGGCGACCGCCATTTTGCCAGCCTGTGACAAATGTTTTTTCTCTGACATGCGCCATTTGTCCGACATGCGCCATGTTGCCAGTCAGTGACAATTTTTTTTATTTCGATTGACATCGAATGTGGCAGCCAGAAACCTCTCGAAAGATCATGCGTGCGCACATACACCAACTCCTCCAACAGTGTGTCAGTGCCAATAAATGCTACAGAGGTAGGAATGCGCAGGGTAAGAAGACCGCCCGGGGAGGAGGGGGCTTATGGCTGCATCAACCTGTGTTAGACGCTACGATGGTAGTGCTTTCTTCACCGAACTGAAGCAGAGATAACCAAAGCTGTCCTAGCAGCAGCCAGTTGGCATCGTGTAGTTTACAGTAACTATATCGATGCATGGGCAAGTTCGCAAGCACAATATGAATCGTATTGTTTTTATTTAATTTAGTTTTGGTGCTGAGAATGCCATACATATTCGTACGCGATGTATACCCTACATAAAAATTATAAAGTTACAGTGTGAGACTGAGAACCGAGTAGATAGAATGAGTGCAACAGAAACATGCAGATATAAGTGTGGTGTGTGTGTGGATTACAAGTGAAGCATTTTTCCAGCAGTGCTTTCACTTTTCAGGAAAGATGTTACATCATAAAATAGGGTAGGCCGACACCTGAACTTACGATCACGACAACATGCAAGAAAGGTCATTCTGTACATAATTTCCAAAAAAAAGTTTACCAGAAACACTCATGGTTACCTGGATGTAACAACCTAAACAAAATTGTTTTGCTGGCCATATTTATTGTTTTCATAGGATGTTAACATGTGGACTGCAACTGGGCATTGTGGCCTTAAAAATCTGTGCAATGCTGTTCAAAAACATCAGCATTCTGAAGTTCATATATATTTGTTTTTGTCTCATAAAGAATTATGTAAAAATAGAGTTGACTGCTTTCCATCTTTACACAAACGAATAATCATTTTTTCCTGTCTACAATTCTGACAAACAAAATTGCTCCATATATAAATACCTCACTGTCGACGGGTATTAAAATAATATTGATTTTGAGTGGGAAAGGTTCCGGGTTTGATGAATGTATCTTTGTAATATTTACAAATTGGGCAAATTTTATGTTAAAAATTAATAATATTTCTACAAGTGGTGTATTTTATATTTAGGCACGAAAAATGTTTAAATGACAACATTTTTCACCTTTAAATCCAAATTTTCCTGGGGGAGGGCCCCTGGACCCCCTCCCCCTTTATTGGGGGAATCGACGTTACTACTGCCCCCCTGCACAAAGTAACTTGTCCATGAAATTATAGCACACATCGCCACTGGTCAAGATGTAAATAATGAGAGTGGTTGTGGGTAACAAAAAAACAGTATGTGTACATACTTAGCAGTGGATATAAACAAATACAGATACATAGAAACCATAGTGAGTGAATGTGAAACAGTATGTTTATCGTGTGTGCTAGTAACATGCACTCAATAAGGTATAACTGATGAATCTCATGCAGTAGGTGCCTACATTCTACTAACACCATCTTCAAAATAAGCAGCAGCACTCATAACAGCATTATTCTACAACTACCATACTATCGACACACCTGGTAGGATAGATAGGGCTCATGCATATGCTACAGTGTGCTAGAACTGGAGCAGGAGAATGCCCACATACCTGGCAGGATTCCTATACAGCTCCTGCTTGAAGCTCCAGCATGCCAGGGCAAATCCACATGCTCACACAGGTAAGTCATTATGGGAGAGGTGATCAGAAGTGCTTCAGCTTCGACAATCCCGAGGCGAGGAACTGCCTCATACTATGCATCTCAACCAGGTTGCTCTCCCAAGGGCAGACACACATATGATATGTGCCTGCCTGCCCAGGTGTGTGTACGCCGATATTTACTCAATGTAGCCATAAGGGATTTAATGGATGCTGTTGTCCATGATCTGATGATTGTCATCCATCCACAACAGTGCGAGCTTAATACTACATTTTATGTAAACGTCGTGGTGGTGCGACCTAATGCTGTGACCCTGCACCCTCATGAGTTGGTGGTCTAGAAAACGGGTCTGTAGTCCTCTATGTTAATGACCTGATGGACGGTGTTCTTCTGAATCCCCTTTGCATGCTTCACGACATTGTCCCTGCACACATATGCATACAGTTTGGCCCTCAGCCAGACGAACTCCATCATGTCATTCCCCCCACACTCATCCTTAAACTTGTTGATGACCTTGGCATTAGCATTGGAGTAGTAAGGAAGAGTTGGAGGGTAACCACTGAGGTCAAACTTGGCCATGAACACTGGATCTGAGGCCAGCTTGTGTTAGAAATCAGGGCCATGGTGAAGGGATTGGTATTCATGTCGACCAATCCAATGTCAGAGCCATATCGTGCCCGCATGACATTGTAATGGAACCAATACATATGGGTCTTCGACAGGTTCAGTACGGCAAAGCCAGCATAAATTGGTTTGTTGAACAATATATGCGTATAGTTGAGCTTGATGAGAGACAGCATTTTACTGTAGGAACACCGGCTTAGAGATGAGTTTCATCATCTGCACCTCATTGCAGACGAGCTCCATTTGCTAAGAGTTGCATTTGTTCTCCATCAGCTTGTGGTACATACCATTGTTCATCAGCTTGAAGAAGTCCTACTCAGAGGTGTTTGTGGCAGCCTGACATTTCACTGTGTTCAACTCGATGTAAAACTTCAGCCACTCCTTCTGGCAGAACTTCAGGACATGGTGGACAACCTTTAGCAATAGCACATGTGCCAATGTTTGCTTGAGGGTTACAAAGTTCACAATGTTTGCGTCTTCCCCTCAAGCATGATAATCAACTTGGGCCATCTGGACCCAGGGAGACATTCATTGACGACAGGAATGGAAGGTATCGATGGTCCTTGTGTAATGCAGCAGGGTAGACTATGCCCACTTCCAGTATGTACCCAATCAGGCCATCATCTGTACATACATCACATCAATATCTTTACCAGTCCATTCAAAGCCCCTTAGGGCAGGGGCAGGCACATTGCCCATCCATAGAGGTTGTGTGCATCAAAATTTTGGAGGTAGGTAGATGGCCAAGTGGCATCATACATGGCAGGCAAGTCATTGTTGTTCATCACCACATGATGTGTGATCCACTAGGCAACCCCTTCCTGGATACCAGCCTCGATGAAGAGGTGGGCATCACAGTCGACAAGGAGCTCCATCACCACATCTGTCATGTGCAGCATGGCATAGAAAATAATGCTGGGTCGCTCACATGCCAGACACAGTCCAGACCATATGTAGTCAGACAAAGCCCCAGGAAGTTCTCGAAGACATCACACAAAATCAAGCCCCCCAGACAATATGTGCATGATCGCAGTCCTCCCTGCTGATGCCATAACCAGTGAGCAGATTGTGGAAGGCAGTGATGTCCAACTGCTCATGCTCATCGAGCATCCCCAATAACATGATGCACTCATAACGGAACACCCCTTTGCATGTCATCAACTTGAGCTGCCAGGGATCAGGGAAAAACACAGCAGTTGTCTTGAAGTTGTTGGCTGGTAGATTGTCCACAAGAGTCGCGAAGCTGGCAAACATGAAACTATAAGTATCTATAAACTGGTTGGTAAAGTTGTTGTCCAGATGCTTTGCTAAAGGTAATCAATCTCTCCTCAGTGTTTAGGATGATAAATATGTCCTCTGTGTCATAGTCAAGCTGAATGATGATGAAATGCACATTGTATGCCAAGTTATGGAACAGTTTTGGCAGATGTTTGGGGTGGCAGCAGAGCTTGTTGCAGTTCTTAAATGCCACCCCAAGAAATGCCCCTGTGAAGTGGTTGTGATCATTAATTTTCCAGTTGTTGACTCCAGTGAAGGGTCCCGAACATAGATAACAGGTGACAGCCCTTTTATAGCCAGCCCATTCGCCTGGTGTCAGTGGACGCATTGGATTGGACTGGCTATATATTTCCTTCACCAGAGTAACAATCTGTATGATCTCCTCCTAGAATTTCTTTGCTGCACCCTCAATGGTGTAGTTGCATGCTCTGTCTGTGAGGAGGCAGGTGGTTTTGGCAGCAGGTGTGAGATCATTGTCTATCTTGATGTACACTCCATAGCTAAAGGACATGTGCATTTGGTACCTATAGGTATGCGGCATTAAAGGACCCTGTTTGCATATCTGGACAAGTTGCAGATATGCCTCAAAATATATGTAAACGACTAAGGTAGCTTGTCCACATGAAAGTTCTGGAACCAGAGCACCGGAGGCTGGCCATTCTCCTTGGCTGGCATGTCTGTACAGATGGCAGTGTGGTCATTACAGTACCTCCTGAACTCGACTAGTGTCTCAGTACCTGTGAGCCCTGTCACCAGAATCTGGTCATTATGGTATGCTCACAGACAATGCTTGCAAATAGTGATATCTTTATGGTGGGTAATCACCTGCAAGCATACAATGCAGGATAAATAAGTTATATAGCAGTAATGCACACTGCCATCTTCCATCTTCATGAGGAAGAGAGCGAAGTGAGTGGCCTGCTCCTCCTTCAATACCCATATTGGGATGATGGTATTGTTGCCCTCATGAACATAGATATTCATGCTGACCCCTAGGTTCGTCTCCTGAAAGAGGTTTACCTAATACAGAGTGGTGGGGAAGGGCAAACCAGTGAAGTAGAACCTGGCCTCCAAGCCAAGGTAGCACTGGTTGATGTGCCCATGGCTTGGCCTCTCTACACAGCATGCTAGGATCACCCATTAAAAGCACTGCTGGTCTCTATTATGGGAACTGATTATCTCCTTCCTAGCCAAGATAACAGCAGGCAGGGTGATGTAGGAGGAGGCTTGAAGTAGATTGAGTTTATTGATGTGCAGCTGGAGCCTCTTCAACATGGTAAGCATCCAGCTGCTGCCCTTTCCCCTTTATTCAGCCTCCTCCTCACATATCTTCAAGATGGCAGTTACCATAGGATCTTCCACATTGGCTACATTGAAGAGCAGAACATTCTTTATTTTGAAGGTACATTGATCCAAGTCATTATTGTGCAGCTCGGGCTTACCATACATACAGTTGAGGAAGATATTAAATTTAATGGCATCCTGATCCACTGTCTCCTTCTTCAGTGGCCGATTATATGGGAATTAATACTCTCAAGGTAGCCACAAATGTCAATGGTATAGCTCGAGGTATTCCCTGCAACATACGTCCCCATCATGCCCCTAAACATGCTTTCCTTCACATCGAAAATGTGCATGTTGACTTCACTGGCCCCAACGGAGATGGTGGTGCGGCGTAAGTGTTGTCCTTCTGCGGCAATCTGTTGCACATGCATGAGAGGCAAAGGCTGTGAAGCAGTCGGTGGCTCCAGCTGGGAAGTGGTGGAAGGCCCTGACTGAGGTCGATCGACGTGATATGAGTAAACTTAGCAGGTCTGGCACACTTCGTACTATGAGCACATAGATTACTGTTATGGGTAAACTGCCTACCATAGCTTCCACAGTCCATTGACTTGGTGTTTGGATTGGCCCAAAAACAATTTTTGTGCTGCCTAGCATTGCAGGAATATTGAAAGCCTTCACTGCAGAATTTACAATGGGTCATAGCAGCAGGCATGATCAGCCCATTACTCATGCCACTCTTAAACTTACTGTGCCTCCCTGAATGGATTGAAGGCGCAGTTCTGTTCATGGCAAAGACTATTCTAACAATTTGTGAAAGCACAGTCGTAAAATCCACACCAAAGTGCCGGTCGCTATATTGGAGCTGCAAGAGTAGCTGATTGAGGTGATTGAGATGGTGCAAGCAACAATGACAAATCAGTAGATGGAACAGGCAATGGGGGTGGTGCTGTGATGATGATGATTATGAAGAAGGCGAGGAAACAAAAGCAAATAATGGACAAGAAGATGTCATCATGGAATCACAAAACACTAAACAATGATGGACAGCTTTGCTCTGTCCTCTTTGTCCTCGACTCGACTGGGACTGGAGGCAAGGCAATGGATCTCAGTTCAATACCACACACACAACATAGGCCAGGAGGTGGCGAATTCCTATGGACCACAGTATAGGTCTTAGGGAAGGGCTGTGTGGGTATATTGCAAAAAAAAACTTAACTGAACATAAATAGTTTCATGCAAACATACCATAGCAGTATATGGTAATACTAAGTTTAATACCAACATGAACATTAATAATATATATTAATGAAATTGGATGTTACAGCAAACAAACAGAACTATGCAGGGTGCTCTTGCAGGCAGCACATGGGGCCATTCCATTCCTGACTCGACTTCCAAGAGGTAGAAAGGAACTCACAATGCAGGAAAAAATAAGGTATATTAATATATATGAAAACTCTATCCTGCCACCAATCGGACCTATTCTGGCGGTCTTGTGCAGGAAAAACCCAACCTAGATGTAAATAGATGGCCCAGATGCAAAAATACAGTGTAAATGTGTATGAATCCTGGCACAGAAAGAAAAACTTGTTTCCCACCAATCTGGAATAGTGTGGGAGCATCGTGCAGGGAGCTAATGTCACACCATTCTCAACATGCATAAAGGATGTATGAACAGAGCCATGTATTGTGAATAAGTGGCATATAAATATAAAACTGGTTTCCTATAATCAGAATTATTATTCCAGGAGCTTGGCAGGCAGGCAAATCTAAACCCGGACATGTGTCTTTGATGCTTAGAATGATTGCTCGAGCCAATACTAATAATTCTTCTAAACAGTTGTTTCGTACCTGATGAAAATATACCTCAATCGTAGGAATTAATTATCATTGAGAGCCTCATGTATACATAGTAAAATAGGTGGGTCATGGTGCTCTTGGCACTATGTACTGGTTTGGCCTGAATGTATTAAGCAGATAACTGCATTACAAATCTGCTACTGGGTTCACTCTGGTCCTGCTGAAGTATGCTAGTGTGTGCACATAGATCTGTTCACTGTAAAACAAGCTCTATTTAAGTACCTCCATGTGATGGCCATGTGAAACAGCAAACATACAGAGGCCAGGAGCAGGTTATAAAACCCAGTTCCTGTAGAAGTAGGCTAGTGTGCGTACAATATATAATATTATAGACTGTTAATGGTACCATGAGCCCTATGTAATGTTACCATATGATGGTCAAGTGAAACTGAGTGAATGAAGATATTTGGGTGGCTCGTAACAGGAAGGTCTTGAGAGCCGATTAGGGTAATTTAAGTTTATATGGATAATCACCAGAATGAAGGGCAGGAAAATGGGAGATCCCCGAGAAAGTGAAATGGTGAACACACAGAAGCTGGGAGCCGGTTATAAAACTCCGTTCCTGCAGAAGTAGGCTAGTGTGCATGCAATCTACAATACTACAGACTGTTCATAATACTATGAGTGCTATGTAATGTTACCATGTAATGGTGAAGTGAAACTGAGGGAATTAAGATAGATTTGGGTGGCTCTTAACAGTTACAGTAAACCTCTTGGTCATTGTATTTTGTATTTTGTTGCAGTGCTCTTAGCCCAAAATCATTACCGCACTTCGGTCTCCCAATAGGCAGGAAATAGTAATCATGTTCTCTCATCACAAAGTGACCAGAATTAATGTTACTGTTGGTCAGATCCTAGCCCCAAACATGGCATGTCCGCACATCCCTGCCCCCTCTAACACAGAGATTCTGAGACCTTCGTACTCAGAAACCAAGCATGTTCTCTGGCTGGGATTCTACCCATAACCCTAGTGCCTCTACAGGCCACACCCGGAGCAGGTTGCCTCTAACGCCAAGCCGTTCCACAAGAGAGGGAATTTCCCCATACCTCCTCCAGCATGTGGAGTCAACCACTACCAGCATGAGTCCAACCACAATGATCGTTCACCAGAAAGAACCTCCAGTGAGACCAACCAATTTTCCCATGCTACCACTTAATTTCCATGGCACTTGTGGGTTATTCATGACCAACTGCTCCACCAATGGCACGGCAGAGGAAATCCCTTCCATACAAGGTGGTTTGGAATAACTCACCAGGCATAAGCCTTAAACCCAATTTAAAGCCAGTCACACTCCAGGTACTGAGAGCCACACCTGCAAAGGCAGGGCCTTACAATGACTCGAATTGGCCACTACCCTAGTGTCCAAGCCACCAGAGAGCAGTCAGGGCCCCTTACCAGTGTTGTGGTTCACCGGAGATAGCAGCCATCGCTCTGACATTGGAGAATTTATATCATCAATCACCATACATTTCTCCAAAATTTCATCAATGCATCTGAGCCATCGCTCCTTCGACCCGACAGGTCCTTATGTAACACGTTATGAGTTTGTAGGAGCTACACCGGCCACACTCCAATCCATGCGGCTCTTCACAGCGAGGTCGTGAGAGCAGATGAGGGTGAATATGGAGCGCTGCCAGAATGAAGGGGTGGAAATGGAAAATCCCCAAGAAAAACCACAGACCAACAGCATTGTCCAACATGATTGCCACTTGCGAAAATCTGGTGACCCAACCAGGCATTGAACCCGATCCAGCTTAGTTGGGAGTTGAGCGTGCTAAGGTACCATGTGATAGCCAAGTGAAGCTGTGAACATAAGAGGAAAATTAATAAAAATGTGTTTTTTTTTCTGTTACAAATCCGTATTTGCGAAAGTTTGGTGACCCAGCTGGGGATAAAACCCGTTCTACATTAGTGGGAGGCGAGCATGCTAAGTTATTATGTGACTGTCAAGTGAAACTGCGAACATAATAGGAAAAGAAATGAACACGTGTTTTTTTCTGTTACAAATCCGCTAAGTGCCTCATGCTCGCATTTATCGTGGGTCGATAAATATCTGTGTGTCGAATGGTGTGAAGAAGGGATGACAATTGGCCCTCTGTGGTGGAGACCATGAGATATGCCGACAAAGGACAGAACCACGAAGGATTGGGGACTTTTATATGCCACCCATGGCAGATGTGAGATATCGCCCAAACTGGGAGACCTTGCTGGGGAGACAGGAAAGGTACCTTTCTACCTGTGCATGGCCACAGACTCTCTCTGAGCACAGCAGGAAAAACCTGCACAAGACTAACTCCCATACATAAGTGTAACATGGGACTCTTCAGGCGTCAAATAAATGACATGACTTTAATAGCCATGCAAGTAGTACAGCTCGGTTTGAAATATAAAGTCTGTTCATAATAAAGTGACAACTATTTTTTTTAATCAACAGTAGAACAATGCCTCTGTGCATGTATTTTTTTGTTTTCCTTAATGGGTGCATGGCGTGGCTTGACCCAGTAACGATCGATGGGGAGTAGGTACATATCGTAAAATCGAATAAAGAGTGTTAGGAAAATTATTTGCTTCGTTTACTGCATAGAAGTGTAACACATACACATGAGCAGATTCATTTTCATTTTACGATATTTGCATTCCACTTTACAGACACATGAATACTAATGCTATTTGTTTGTCATTAAGTATTGATGACAGTGATATAAACATCATGTGGAAACATACAGTGCGAAGCGACATTTTATTGCACAAAGTACAATCGATCTAGCCCGAACCAAACCCATAGTGTTAGAAACATTATATGCTGTTCATGGTAAAGCGAACACATTTGGTGCCCTAGTTACTTTTCCATTAACCACATTTTTTAAAAATAATTATTTCCATGTAAGTAATATCTACAGTTTGTATATTCCACCACACTAGGAAATTAACATCTAAAGCTAAAATAAAATAATATATATTTATTGACTATTAGTCCACACGAGAGAGAGCTTTGAAAGGGGTCACTTTACAGTGAATAGCCTAAAACAATAAGTAAGTATACGAAGGACTCTCCATGCATGATGCACGATGATGCTCATTGTAATGTTAATAGTTCGCATAGTGCTGGAAGTAAACACAACTTGCAAATTAAGTATTGTAGAAACATTATAGGTTGCTCATGGTAAAGTGAGCACATTTTTTATCCATTAACCATGTTTGTAAATAAAAATGACATGTAAGTAATAAATACAGTTTGTATGTTTTAACATCTTTAGCTAAAATAAAATATATTTATTGACTATCATTCCACACAAGAGAGAACTTTCAAAAGGGGCCACTTTACATTGAATAGCCTATACTAAATAAGCGAGTATACGAAGGACTGTCCACACAGGACTCACGACGATGCTCGTGGTAATGTTAATAGTTTGCATAGGGCTGGCAGGATAAATCCATTTTTTAGTATTAACCTCATGCGAATGCCGATTGGTACACTCACCAAGTAGATGCAGGTATGGGGCTGTGTAGACACTAACAATGACGATGCCGGCAAGAGAGTGCAGGTCGGCACGAGGAAAGCACCAATACATCAATGTGCGTCATACATTCACACCAGGCAGCCTCGTGGGAGCGTGGGGCACCCTCCAGCTGTCATGGTCGCATCTTCTTGGCAGGGTTGGACCACCCATGCTGCCCCACAGAGGCCACTGCACACACATGGTGCCTCTCAGCGCAAATAACGAGTGTGCTATGTGCTGCCTCATTAGTACATGTACAAAATACATAATTGTGGAGACATTACATGTTTGACAGCTAGTAGTAGGGGTGTGGAAAGTACACACCGGAGCTGTGTGTCATACATTGATAATATTAGGTGATTATGGAAGTAATTGCCTACAGACATACACTTAAGAATGCACTTGCATAAATTCATACACAAGACTCCCGGTACAATGCTTACAGTATATGTCTTGCAAATGAATCAGACATGAAAAAGAATAGTAATAGTACTGACATGTGGGACACGGCTCTCTGTACAAGACATACTATATGATTTTTGTCACTTTCACCAGACATACCCAGCATTCCAAATAATGTGAATTGAAGTCATCACATGTACCAGACAGGGAATAATAGTAATAAGTACTCATAGCAGTAGTAGGGAAGTGTGGGACATGCCACAGAAATTACTTCTTTTGGTTTGTGAACAAGCAGCACACGGAAATAAAGTCATATGCCACTGCATATTATTCGTAGATAGTTTGTCATTTGTGGGTACAGAGAGAGTGAGACATTTACTACTCCCAATACACACATACACTTTTACCTGCATCTCTCCAGACCTCGCGGTATGTCTAGGAGGGCTCATATGCAATTTAATTTAACTTCTTTTGTTAGTTAGTGGTATTATATGTTTGTTTACCTTAGTCAAAGACATATCATCATACACATATTACACCCTCACAGATAGTGACCAATCGTAATAGTATGGATGAAAGGGGACACATGGTACTATCCTCTATGAATATCAACACAATGCCATCACTTATATATACACACAAGCTCTTTATTTATATTACATGCCTCGACGACTTCGGTGGGCTGTGGGGCGGTGGTAGTGTGGAGAGCACCATATAGGAGTGCATACACCACTACCTCATTCCCACTACATGGTAGTGGCATATTGGGATGCATGTGGTTGATGGTGCAGTGTCCTGATGGTGTAC
This sequence comes from Dryococelus australis, assembly GCA_029891345.1. Classification (NCBI taxonomy): domain Eukaryota; kingdom Metazoa; phylum Arthropoda; class Insecta; order Phasmatodea; family Phasmatidae; genus Dryococelus; species Dryococelus australis. The sequence continues at coordinate 52,872,884 of CM056999.1, forward strand.
ACACCAGCTGTTGCTGACCCTGCTTGTAAGGAGCTGGGGTCAGTGCGAACAGCCAGTGCTTGCTACCATCGCACTCCTCGATGTAGTGCGCTCCTCCTCTTCCCATAGGTGGCCGACAATATAGGTCACACCTGCTTGATCCTGCTCAATGTCGGCATAGTGGTACTCTGGCACAAAAGGCAGATTCATCTTGGTGGACTCAAGGTGGCCAGGCCAGCCATAGCACTGTAATAGGGCTCTCTCCCCCTCGCAACCCTGCTGCCACCACTCCTCCTTCACAACTGTTCAGACTAGCACAGCAGGAGGCATGCAACAAGGGCACAGACAACTTCCCAGCACCTATACTTGCTGTTGCAGGTCAGCTCACCCTCGGTGGTCCATGCAGCATTGTCACCATCCATACTGGGCAAGTGAAGTACTTGTACTTCTTACTTGTAAACACAACACACCCATGCACTGCTTGGTAGGTACCATTTGTTCTCCTCCATCGTAGTTATATGTATAAGTCCAGTACATTCCTCGCAGTAGTGACATTTCTTGCCATTCTACTCGTGCAGGGCAAAGTCAACCTGCTTGCTCCCATGTTGGCATTCCATAATGTCTTCAAAGTCTGCATGAGCTTTGAGGATATACCTGTTGGCAGGGATGCGACTATTGGATTTGTAAATGTACGACTGCACATCCTTTGCACTTGCCTCATGGTTGTATGTCGCTATGGAATTCACCCCAGGCTTCCTGATAGCCCCACATGTGATTGGCATTTTCGCACACCTGGACCTGCTCGTACCCGAGCTCTGGTTTAAACACCACGTGTTAGTAGCAAACATAATAGCATTTGTAGAGGTTATCGTCTTCTGGCCAGAACTGCATACAGTTGTATTGGTTGAAGCCTTGGGTTGTGGTAGCGGTGGTTGCCTCTCCTGAAAGCTGCATTGCCAGTAACTGCAGGTCAAAACTCGCATCTTTTGGACAATGCACTAACACTGACTGCAAGTATACTGTGCTGCTCATTGCTTGTTATATGTACTTGGTGGCCAGAAACACCTCATAGGTGAGCAGCATACACTACATCTTCCATGTTACTGTGCTGTGCTCCATGATGGTCGTTGCTGTTCCCTGGTGCAATACTCGGTTCAGCAAGTACGTCCAGTAGGCTGGTACAGCTCATATGCAATTGTCCGCTGTAACCATACCTGGTGTACATCACCTTGATGTGCACGTTCCATCAGGGCCTCTATGGTACATGTTAGCTCGATGTTCAGTCATATGTAGTAGACCTGACAGGTGACAATACTGCAGGGTGTTGGATAAAGGATGAGACAGTCCTCATCATTGTGACTCATCAAGTATTCAAGTCCATTACAACAGTGAACGTCGTCTGGCTGTCCCAGGTGGTTTGAAGTGCAATTCACAGTAGCCAATAGTGACACCTTCGTACTTGTCCATGTCCAGTGGGCTAAAAGTAGTATACTTATTTCTTCTTCTTTCTAAAAACGAGTGTGAGGAGAGAACACGAGAGAACCAGCGAGACATTGTTTATGAAAATTCAATTATGTGCATCATCTTCCCACTGCCTGTAGGCTTAACTCCACTGTATGTCATAAATACATTTCCCTTGTTTAATACTACCTTGTCACTGTTGGTGATGAGTTTGACATACAGTGACGGTAGCCATACTATGACCGTGCCTTGTACCATTAACATGATACTCTTGCAGCATGTGGTTTCGTTCTGCTAGAAGTCGTCTGTTGAATACTTCTTGCCTATTACAAGGTCGGACAAAGATTTGTGTACTGAGTATTACCATTCAGTTTCGTGAACAGAGCATCCATCTTGAAACGAATGTGCATAGTACAGTGGTCCATCCTATTTGCCAGGCCGAAATTTTATACACCACCGAGCAGTGGCCATATGGTGTTCTCCATCATACGTAGTGGTCATTATGACCACTTGCAGCCTATGTGGTGTACCAAGCTTTTGTTCCTATAGGTAGACATACTTCATCAAACAGCCATTGCCTTGCCTCCTCCAGTGCCCAGGGACCACGAGCACAGTAGTAGTGTGTTCATGTACAAACACCCCCAACCCCGCCCATACTCGATGCCCGAGTGGTTCGGCATGTACCGAGACCTTAGTACATGCAATGAGGGGCAGTCATACTCCATCTGTACATCGCACACCTTCGTCCTGCTACAATGAATATTTAGCCAGCGCTTCTGTTCTCATCCAATGACATAGACAGTGCCCTTGGCCAACATAGATGCAAGTACTTCTCGTATTTTCTTGTAGGCTACATACCACCAACCCAATGAATGCCGTGATAATGTTTTTCCAGTCATATATTTGTCACCTTACTCTTCTTGTTAAGTGAGTACCATGGGAAGGGTGGAAGAAAGACACATGATGCCAAACTACCACCCTCGTACACTATGCAGATACGTTTAACTATGAAGCCACTCTGAAATGTAGCCCTGGATATTCGCGAACATTGTGATGGAAGGGAGGTGGTGAGTAGTCTATAAGCATACTCTTTGTAAATACCTGAACAATGTGGTTGCACACATTTTACGTTATGAGCTTGTCGGGAAGTATCAGTGCAAAAGCCTGGGTGTCGGCCGGGAGATTAGCTGCAGCAGTAATTTCGGTTCAAAAGTCCACGACTCTGCTCTGTATTCTTTCGCCCTGCTTACTAACATAGAACACAAGCAGAGGAGCCATATTCACGAACTTGGCAGGCGCTAGTATTGGTGACTGAATGTGACCATAGTAGGCTCACTCAAAGTTAGCATACGTCTCGTATGGTACTATGTACATCCCATTCCCTAAATCAGTATTCAGGTCGCCATAGGGATAGCACTCTGAGTTGACATGAGCTTTCATGTTTTTGATACTTTCATGGTCGAATTTCGAGCACTCTGCACTGATAACATTCTTTTTTACCATCTGAAATGCTATGATTATGTAGCGTGACTTTTTACTTGGGAAGCTGTTTTTAAATTCCAATTGATGCTTTTGGCCTGTGGGTTGCTCGGGTAAGTTCCAGACTCCACATGTGGAATGCCATGTCAATGTTCCCACCCTTCTAGGCATACTTCAACAATTTCTACCCTTTCCGACATTTTTACCTCCATGTGTGATAGAAGCCATTCCATGGACCAGATAGCCAGCATCATAACTTCGGGCATGGTAGCGGTATCCAGCAGGGTGTCAGCTTACATATTTGTAATGAGAATAACCAGTTCCTGCTTTTAATTGATAATTATGTGTTTTTAGTCCTCAGCAAAGCCAAACAGCATGGCCAGCAGAATGCAAACTTCGAATTTCCCCTGTGGATATACCGGGACCTCGTTATCCTCCTCGATACCCCAGCCGGCTATTTTCGCCGTGGAAATTTGGTTTTGTGTCAGTGATAGGTGATTCTTGATGGCTGCTTTGATTCCTGCATCCCACTTCACATCTTTGCTCCCACTGAGCTTGTACACAATGCAGCTTATCATATGTAGAATCCTATTTCTAATGATTCTCGTCGTTGCTGGTACTGCATTTCTGGCCTTCAGTATTGTCCTCTGAAACCTCAAATCAGTATTACAGAGTACGGTGAAGATGTCTTGGTTCTGCAGCAGTATTCGCACCTCGGACGATAGGGCATATGGACCTGGCAGATAAGGTGTGTACACATGGAGTTCCGCTTTTTTGACTGAGTTTTCGAACCATGCTGGCTCTGACACATTTGGAATTTCTCCATCCATACCGCTTAACAGATAGTCCCAATCTGCACAGAAAACTCATGTTTGCTGATATTAACACGCTGGATGCTCTCCCTCTACTAATACCCATTTTCCTTCAGTAAGCTGTATTTATTTCTTTCGCATGCTTAAAGTTCAGTCTCATCTTTGCACAGATGTAGTTTGACCATAATTTCTTCGCCTCTGAAGTTGATCAGACGACTGTCCTGGTGGACAATAGACATGAGTGCTTCCTGTACACTCTCAGTGACGACCAGGACATAAATGGGAGTCTTCAGCATGTCCATTAGTTTAAACCCTGGTGGTACTGTCGCCGTGAACTCATGCAGTGTTTGGCTGGGCAGACCATTAAGGTACAAGCCGGTCACTAAATTGTCATTTATTTGTATCACGTTCATGAGGAATATATTTATGGGCAGGATCGATTTGTGCAGGTTATTGGCTTCATACATTGTGATCTCGAATCCCAACATAGATGCTAGCATGTTGTTTCATGTGAAGTCTATGTGGGTGGTACTGGACATTTTGTTGTGTAGAGTGTCGGCATTTCCATGCAGCTTCACTGCCACATCCTGTCCCAGGTCTTGCTTCAGGTACTCTTCAATATCCTCTACCTTGTACGATCCAGTGGGTATGCGCACCTCACTTCTCTTCCCGTTATCCTTGATGTATCGAAACGTGCAGTTGTATTCGTCGGTGTTCGGTACAGACAAGTGCATTTGAATGTCTATTAGTGCGATTTTCCACTCCCCATTTAGTTTCAGTGGTGGGGAATGCGTGGCCCACAGTTCCGAGCTGTCACCCGACAGGATCAGCGTTACAGACATAACTGATTGCTATGTATGGTGCATCCTATGTTAAGAACGAATCTCAGACATAGGTGTCCACAGCTTTGCATCCCCATAGTGCTGGTTGTGGCTGTAATACACCCTAGTGCCTCTCATGTACATTTTCAGTTTGGGTGGGACCCTTAGGTTATCTTAGCTATTGTAGAAGTCGACCCTATGCCTTTGATTTGCATATGCTGTCCAGTGCATCCTGGACCGACAACTGGTATCTAGGTTTATTACCCCTCTCTCTGCTCGCTATGGGTGGTTGCGGGAGGCAGCCCCACATTAAGACGCCCCTGAAGTTGGGTTATTCGCAGTTTCCGAGCACACTTATGTATATCAATGTTCATGAGTATGGCATCGGGCATTCCTTCCACCCCCCTGCTTGTATAGGTGGAGGTACAAGCCTTGATCATTTTATTGCTCCCTGGGCAAGAGCTTCCATTTTCCTATTATGCCTGATCGCTTCCGAGAGTTGTTGGTTTTCTCCTTTAGCACCCATCGCATTCTTGCTAAACCAGTGGCCCCTCCGATTAAAATATCGAGTAGTTTGATGGCTGGTAGGAGGAACGGCAAGATCCCGCTGCACTTAACTCTAGGGTTCAGTTTCCTACACTGTGTTGACTTCTTCTTCCTCCCAAACTCTATGCCCATTCAATACTTCACTTTTGCTCATATGATATTGGTCACTCCCCAGGCTGCCAGCTGTTCTCAGAGTTTAGAAGCAGGTGATATGACTACCACACTGGCTTTGTCTGCGAGGATCCTGTCCGCTACATATCTATCCTCCAACATGCTACATGTTGCGTATGAAATGTTGGGCTCTCAGAATGCCTCATCATGGGGATTTATAGGAACATCCCTATCCTTCAATCTTATCACTAGCTGGTTACCAAGACCACAGAATTTGTAGCCAGGAATATGCACTTCGAACAGTAGGTTGTTGATCAGCATATTCACCAGTCCACATTCCCTCTTGACCTTGATCCGGTGTGCATTACTGCATACTAACAATATCTGGTCAGTATGTGCAGCATTTATACATTGTGCCTGGCCATAAGTGTGTGTGGTTTAGTGTTCCTGGCTCAGTACAGCGAAGATTGTGCCTCAGACTACCATGTTTCCTCTTAGCATCAATGCTGAAGATGAATCTATGGCCCAGGAATCACATCATGGGAAACTTATCCCGAATACTATTCATGCTATTATCGCCAGTCCAAGCAACTATGGGAAGACATGTGTGCTCCTCAGCCTTTTGGAGCCTCCCAATGGACTCTGCTCCAAGAAAGTTTATCTCTACTCGAAGACTCTCCAACAGCCAAAATACCTTTGCCTAACACAGGTTCTACAGGCAGTTGATGGACTTTAGTATTTTTCATTCATTAACAGTGCTGATGTGCCACCAAGCAACGCTAGGATGAACTCTGTGTTTGTGGTCGGTGATGATGTGTATGAGAAGCAGAACACGATGCTACAGTACTTTATCATTGATCGTCATGTCACTATGGATGCAATTTATCTCTGTAAGATGTACTCCCATATTCCGAAGAAGTTTCTGCATGACAGTGACAGTTTCCTCATTCTGTTTCGTATGGATGATCTGAATCTCCATCATGTGTAATCCAATCATGTGATCACCCATGTGACTTTCGATAATTTTAAGAATATGAGCTCGTGTTGTTGGCATGGCCTGCATGGGTTTCTCGTCATCGCCAAGGACTTTCCACCTCATAAGGTTAAGTTTCCACGTTAGATTCGATCAGTTTATTATGATGTACTGGTGAACTATGAGCTATACCATGTCCAAGTTCGGTCATAGTGACCTGAAGTTTGCACTGGAAATGTGTATTACATCTACTAATGATGGGAACTGATTTTTTGGTGGGAAGCTGGCCAAGAATCTCGGGAGGCCTAAGCACGATGGTGAAGCGGCGAATATGTTCTTTGTCTGTAGACTTACTTCGACAGCTATGGAACCTCTATGGACCACATGTACTGCCACCGAGTCTCATCTTCGCTCGCTCAAGTCCGATATGCCTTGGCCTTCGAGCCAAAGCTTAGCAATGTAGGCTAGAAACTAACCAACAAGGTGACTACTGGCTTACAAGCATTGACTGCCGATGGGCACAAACTGACTGGGTTGGGTGAGAAGATGACCACCATGAAGAACCACATTTACATTACCAATGTTATGGTCACAGGCATGCATATGAACCTCGCTAAGCTGGTCGAAACTGTATCCAGTCTTACCGATTTCGCCATAAGTGATGCACTCAGAGTCATGGAAGGCTAAATATTGACCAACATGAATGCCCTGTCTGCCAAGATGGAGGCCCATATTCACTTGTTGATGTATATCAATGTAGATATGCTTACAACTCTTGGAAGGCATCTTGAGGCTTTGGAGAAGAAACTCGATGTTGTGAGTGCTCAGGTTACCAGCAGCATCCTTACTGACCTGACTGTGAAAATCGACAGGGTCCTAAATGTCAGAGCAGCGGGTGTAGACATGCTAACCGCTTTGAATACGAAGTTGACCGGTCTGGAATCGAACTTTGTGACCACGAAGAAGACATTGGATGATGTGGGCATGCAAGTCGGTGGCCTACCCTCCAAGGCAGAGGGTGCACTTCCAACTTTCATGAAGAAATTGTGGACCTGGAATCGAACATCGATGCCGTCGGTATGTCGTCCAGTCAACTGACTAGTCAGATATCAACCCTAATGCCCAATGTGCAGAACCTCAGCACTTTGTGCAGTACAATTGCTAGTGTCAAGAAGAAGTCAGATAACTTGGGCACTTGTGTTGACACTAGGGTGGTGACATACATCTGTATCAATCTGAAGGATTATTTGCTCATGGTAAACAACAATACAAGCAAACTGGCTGCTCTGAGTACACAGAAAGAGTACGTATCTGACACGGTCACGAACCCTGGTTCTGCCAGCCCCGACCTTATGGCCAAACTCTCTGCTGTGGATGTGCAACTCGGCACTATCACTACACTGCTGGACTGTCTCCATACTGCTAAGGGTATGCTGTCCATGCAGCTGACAGCTGTGGCCAACCTGGATGTGAGCATTGCACTGTCATGTCGGGGATGACTAACAAAATCAATAGAGACATTGCTGGCATGCTCGCATCCTGCATCAACCCTTTGGGTGTACAGCTTGTGACTTTGGAAAATATTGTCACCAGCACGATCTCTCAACATCTGTCTGACATTTGCATCGCTGAGGAAGAGTGGGCTCATTGCAACCATGTATATGATGCTGTCATATGACACATTGGCAAAGCAGAAGAGAACCTTACCAAGTTGATAGAGCACTGCTGCTAGATATATATACTATGTGCATTTGACATCACATATCAGTACTATGACTACCCCTGACAAGGATCTGAGTCAGATCGTTTCGAGCATTTGCAAAAAGTATCTGCTTTCCAAGAGGACATATATAACATCATGTGGTATTGTCTGAGGTCTTCCAGCCGATAACATCTCAGCTCGACACATTGCAGCCAGCACCACCTGTTCCCCCTCTGCTCTGGAGGCTGAGTTGCATTTCGCACCGAAACACAAGACTGCAGTGGAAGAGGTAATCGTTGATGAGAATGATGTGCCCCTGGTATATTTGAAATGCAAGAATGCGCGATCCAGTGCACGCCCTATAGCTCTTCGCCATTATTTTGCTTCGTGCATGCCTCGCATAAACTATTCTACTTATGGTGTGTACAAGTGTGGGAAGAAGTTGTTCTTTGGCGACAAACAAGTTTTCTTTCTGGCCATCGATATTATCGAGGTAGGGGTGCATCATCATGCAAGCCTTGCCTGACCTCTACAAGCTACTGCTTAAACGTGTGGCTGGCGATTATTCACATGCTGCACTTCACCAGTACTGACAGCTGTTGCAGTACACACATGCATATTTGGTTGACAATAATGCTAGCAGCCGTGCATATAAGGATGAGACCCACCATAAATTCGCTATTATCGAAGATCTGTTTCCGAACATTGATGTGAGCAGATCGGGTCTGAAGCTTGATGGTGACAGTTGGCTGGAATACGTATATTAGGACGCTGTGAACGACCCTGCGAACCATCTACATCTCATCATTGCATCAACACAGTGTGCAATACATCTCACATGAACGAAATAGTGAATATCTTGGAGAAGCTCCGTGAAGCCGGCCATATCCTATGGGGGGCCTGACCTGTGACTACATTGAGAGCTCAGATCGCCGCCGAGTTGAATCGCCCTGCAAGTCGGAACTTCCCCAGGTATAAGGTGCTCCTCTTCAGACTTCATGACCTGTTCCAGGCCAACTTGGTGGAAATGATTCCTTATACCCACGAAATAACGACTTTGCTACATCCTGACAGTTATCAACTGTTTCTCCAAGTACGGTGGGGCTGTCCCTGTGCGCCAGAAGCATGGTGCCGATGTTGTGGCCGCAATAAAATTGGTTTTGGGCAAGACGGTCGCGTCGAAGAATGTCCACATGGACAGTGGGAAGTAATTCTACAACCCTGCATTCCTTGCACTTATTGTGACGAAGAAGTTTCATCAATACTCAACTTTCAGCGACCTCAAGGCTTTGATCATGGAATGTTTCAACCAAATGCTTAAGGGTCTGATGTGGAAGGCATTCTTGGCACAGGGTAGCTACCTGTGGTAGAATCTGCTTCGTAGACTGCTTACTCAGTACAATACACACAAGCATAGGACGACTGGTCTTCATCCATCTGAAATGACTTCTGCTAACACTGCTTCTCTGCTGCAGACTGTGTACATACACTCCAAAATGGTGGGCCCACACAGACCAAGGGCCAAGGGGGGGCGACTTTGTCTGTATCTCTAGGAGCAAAGGTGTCTTTGATAAGACTTACTATCCTAACTGGAGTGTCGAGGTGTTCCGCGTCGTCAAGGTGAGAGACATTGCGCCACACATCTAAATGTTCGCCGATATGGCTGGCCAAGAGATCAGCAGTTATTTCTACAACTATGAAATATATGTCACGAAATATCCTCATGACTATTTAGTGGAGCGTGTGGTCTGTAGGCGTGGCGACCAGGTTCTCATGAAGTGGTTAGGCTTCAATTCCCACTTCAACCAATAGGTGCCCAAATCATCACTTATGACTGTGTAATGACTGTACTGCTTCTTGCTGATGTACAGTTCTTTAAAATAAATGGCATTGCTCTTAACTGTGTATGTGATTGTCCTTTGTTACTATTGTCTCTACTCATGGCTATGCTGCCTTACATGATGGGAGAGAGAGAGGCAGGTGATCTGGTGTGTGGGTACCTCAGTTTTTTGTGACTCGCCTGTCAGTCTCCCTTTATTGTAAATGCTATTGGGGATGGGGCTATACATCTCCTGTCTCCCTGCTGGATTATGGCCACATATTTTGTGGGCCCTAGATGGAATATTTGTCCTCTCTCCCATAATTTGTAATCCATACCAACAGGGCTACACATCACGTTCTCAACCTCTCAGTTGAGAGGGTCATTATTCTTCTTGTAAGGTTTCATTGTGTACTGTCATGATGGCATTGGGATTTATCTATCCTTTTTATAGAATTCCGAGCAGACTGGTCTACATATCGTGTTCTCAGCCACCTACCTAGGCTGGGTGGGTAATTATTATTCTGGTCAGGTTGCTTCCTGTGTGGCCAAGATTGCCACCTAGTGGTGGTGGGTCTGCGATGGGTGGGCCCTCGAGACGGGTTAGTGCTGGCGGGGGCTTCGTCATGTTCGGATGCCAAGGACGTGGGTGAGTGGGTGACAATTTGGTAGTTAGTCACAACATGGCCACCTTAGACATGGTGTGTGTGTGAATAGCAGTTAGAAAGAGTTGGTTCTGATGTCATGCAAGGGACACAGGGACACAGGAATGTTGATTACGGTCTCATCACAAAAAAATTCTATTTTTTTCCTCATGGAAAATTCCAGAACGTTTGTTACAATGCTGTCTGCCATTTTGGCAACCAGTATACCTTTCACAATTGAACTAACATTGTCAGTTTGGCAGCAAGTGAAAAGAAATCATTTTTTGCACCAACTAGTGCATGTGCATGTGCATGATCGTTTGAGATGTTTCTGGCTGCCACATTCGATGTCAAACGAAATTTAAAAAATTTCCACTTGCTGGCAACATGGCTCATGTCGGGCAAAATTGTGCAAGTCGGTGACAAAAAAACATTTGTCACAGGCTGGCAAAATGGTGGTCGCCAACATGGACATCGTGGTCGTATGCACTTACCGTAGTAGTGATCGATTTTTTGACTAAATTGTAAAAAAATTCGCTGGCTGTCAAAATGGCAGCCATAGGTTTGATAAGTAGATTTTACTGGCTGCGAAAATGGCCACCGCTGGCATCGTAACGAACGTTCTCGAATTTTCCACGACGAAAGAGGAATAAGGTCTGAATTTTCTGTGATGGGACCTTAATTTACATTTTTGTGTCCCTGTGCCCCTGGCATGATGCCAAGTACTCCAGAATCCCCGTTTTTATACTACTTTCGTACTATAATGACCCGTTTCCACGAGCTTCAGTAAAATGGCGGACACTTAATAACGCAAAACCGTATTTAGCTGTTTGTACAAAAACTATGGGTAATGTGAAGTGTAACTGTGTGCAAGAAGAAATGTATTGGAAGTTTTAATAACGTAAAACCCTTAAAACAACTCTAATAATCATAATAAAATTACTATTTTAATAAAACTTGACCATATTATTCATTCACTGTTAATGTTTCCTAGCTACGCAGAACTCTTAAATCGGCTCTCAATACCTCATTGTTAATAGACCGCCAAATCTCTTAACTGAACAACAGAACTATTCAAAAGAAATAAATGTACCTATTCTTATTAACCAAATAACTTCATTATTATTTTGTAGGTACTTAATGCTGTATTTCCTCTAAAAAAAGTTTTTAGTTTGTAGAATAAGTTGGTCTTGTGGTTACGGGTGCTTGCTAATGTTATGGGTGAGGGTTCGAGCCCCTGTGGTGACAAAGTGTAAACTTTTTTTCATAAATTATGTTTTTAAATATATATTTTTTAAAGTTATTCTATGTTATTTATGTATTGTATTTCTTTTCGGGAAGAGAAATAATAATTTTATATACACTTCTCAATAATGTCAACTGTAATACAATGCTATCATCTGTAATACTAAAAATATATATCTTGCAAATTTTATAAGAGAACTCTTTGTAGATTTACAAAGGCTTTTCTTGGCAACTGGGTTTCTAAAAAAATTTTCATGTCAATGTACAATAAAAATTTTAGGGTGCACGTGTTCGATAGTAGCTGTAGACTTATTTAGACGAAACAAGTTTTCACAACTTTAATTAATCAAAAATCTACTAAGGAGTATTGAAAAAATCTTTAAAAATAAGGGGGGTGGGGAGTTTACTTCACTGATGATACACAAACACTACCAAAGATTATAACGTTTTTACAAAATCGTTACCTTCAAGGATACGAGAACAACTATTGTTTGAACGTTTTTATTTCGCAGGTTTCGAAAACTGACCTTTCCATCTTTTTTTCTGTCGTCGTCTGATTCCTTTGCTTACATCTAACTAAGTATCATTTTAAGGAACTACTATTGTTCATTCGTTCAAAATGGTTCAACCGTCTTGCATTACGATCATATAATAAGCACTTCAAATTTAAACGTTTTTGTATGCGTTTATTAACGTATTGTGTGGTTTCTTGACACCCGCAAAAATATATTTTTTATTTCTTAAATGATATAGTAGTAAATCCTTCGCCATTCTGTCAAGCTCCACCGTTTAGCTCCACAAAATAAAGTGAGGACTTCCATAGATGTTAAAATAATTAAAACCGTAAATTATAATTACAGTAATGATCGTGGTAACGACTCTAACACATTCCCTGTAATTACTCAGGATTCGTGTGCATCGAAACTGTGTTCAAACTGTCTCAGCTCTCTTTTTAATTTGTTTTGTGAGTAATCGTGCGACGTAAAATTTAAAAGTAAATCAATGCAAAGCCTCTGTCAGAAAACTGGTGTAGTAGTAGACGAGTGTTTATGTTTCAAGAACGCAATTCGGATAGGAGCTTCAATTAAACCGATTCGAATGTCAACGTAAGTATTTTCAGTGGAGAGTTTTTATGTATGTACGCTCTGGTTGCTGTTCTTTCTTCACCTGTCTTCACCTGTCTTCACCTGTGTTTTGGTTTTTTTATTTTATTTTATTTTTTTTTCGTGGTTGTTCCTAAAATTATCCTTGGTTGTTTACAATTTATGAGACATTGAAATTTTGTTTGTCTTTTCCATGTGTACGCTGAAGAATAGTAGCTACTGGTAACGCACAGCTTATGTTTCGATTTTTTGTTGTATAGGAACCTCATAAAAAATCTCTGAGGGGTGGAATGGATATCGCTCCGGCTCCCGTCCAGGCGACTTGGATTTAATTCCCGGCAGGATTACTCACAATTTTCGTACCTGAGAAACGTGGCGGACGTCGAAATTTTTCAGGGCACTCCATTTTCCTTCACTTTTTTGAGTCTCCGCTCCAAATCCATCCCATTTGTTGACCCACGTGGGCAGTGGCGTGCGGTGACTGTTTCAAGGTAAGTTGACGTTAGCTCTATGTCGTGCCCTATTGCTTGCCGGTTGACATTTCCACCATTGACACGTAGTTCAAATGGTGGCGCCACAGGACGCGTATAATGGGTCAGTTGCCTGCTCGTGAGTGGTCGAAATACACTCAGTTTCCCTAGGCTCCGCAGTGGTTATTGGTTCCTGCTGCGTGCACCAAGAATGTACAGCCTTAAGCAAGAACCAGCTTACCTTGCAATAGTCCACCACACGCCACTGCACATGTGGGCCAAAGAACTCGTTAAGCGCCCTAGAAATGTATCAAATCCACTCACCATTACCATGCTGCAACGCGAAATGTTTTACGCCACGCAGCAGCGACGGTCGTTCATTGGCTAGAGCGGTTGCCTCCCATATAGGCGCACCGGGTTCTAATCCCCATGGGGGTCGCTCTGGGAACCTTGCACGCGGGAATCGTGCTGGATGATGCCTCTAGTCGGTGGGTTTTCTCGGGGTTCTCCCGTTTCCCTTGCCCTTAAATTACAATGCCGCTCCATACTTACTTCCTTACGTGGTTAGTGTATTGGACTACAGTGTTTGATGCTTTAGAGGGCGAAAATTTTGTGGCTCGTAGAAAACAGACGTAACACGTAACACGTGTTTACGTAACACGTAAAATTAAATTTCTAAAGACATTTGGTGCTCACTAACATATTCGTTTATTTAAATTATATCCATGGATACTTCCGTTACATTTGCAGCTAAATATTTATTTTACGACGATAACACTAACGTTATGAACGGCGAAATATTTCGCGGCGGCTACAAAACTACAACCAGATATCCACGCATGCGCGCTCAAGTTGTTCCCTGTTTCTTTGACCATGAGGTCATATTTGTACGTGATCATCTCCTTGCATCAGAATATAAACGAATTCATGAGGGATACTCTTGAGAAATTTGGTGTGGATTATGAATTACGTGATCTCTTTATTTCAAGTACGTAAATGTTACACTTGAATGATTCCAGTAAACAAATTTTATGTTAAATGTAGTGTGTGTGCTCAAGTCAAATCTCGCAACACTAAGGGAGGTGGTTCAGTGGCAATACACTGGATTTGCAATTGAAAGGACGTGGGTTCGATTCATTGGGCGGCCATCTGGTTTAAGTTTACAATGGTTGACCAAAATCGCTCCAGGAGACCATGAGTATAGTTCCTTAGTAAAGGTCATGGCTGATTCTACCGCTATCCTGTTGTCAACGAGGCATCAAACTATACCTACCAACGTCAGAAACCCGCCAAAACACTGTTTTGAGCCCAAGAATGAGTGTTTCTGATAGAGCCATAACATTTTTGCTGCTACGCTGTTAAAAATTTCCGTATATTTACGGAATGTTTTACGGAAATGTACAGTGTATATACGGAAAGGCAATCCGTAATGACGAAAAACAGTTTTAAGTCCGTAAATACAAAATACGGAAAGTCTCCGTATTCCCTGTAGCTTCGAGTTACGGGGACGAGCAATGCCGATTATATGCAAAGCTTTCTTCTCCACTATAACGAGAAAATAATCGTTTCTGCGGCAGTTAAGGGTATCCACGCGACTACGGCCTATTCTTTCAAACACAAAAAAATAGCATCAGGCGTTGGTAACATTTGGCAACACTAAAAATACACTAAATTTAATAGAAACTGAATTTTTGCTTTTTGTCTGTAGAATACAAATGCAAAAGTTATACCATAATTTTCGAGTAATAGCTGTAGGTGAATGGTTAGAGCCGTAGATTCGTAATTTTTTGAGTCGGGTTTCAAATCTCGCATAAGTACAAAACATTTAAACTTTTTTAATGTCATTTTTATACAAGGTAGAACACCCAAATAACGAAAATTAAAGACATTTTCCCTATCTCTATTTATTTTTAACAGAAATTACAGAAAACTAAACTTGGAAATTTACGGAGAGGTTCCGTGAAATTTACGGAAAATCCGTATGTGAGAATCAATGTGTCCGTAATTTTACGGAGAGTTTACAGACATTTCTGGATAAATTTTTACCAGCACTTTTTTTTTAACAGTGTACTAACGAACACATTGTTACCTTATGACACACTTAATATTGTAATTACAAAATATTTTGTTAATTTCCCTTAATATTTTATTATGATATAATTATTTAATGACACTGTGGCCTCCAACAAAGTCTTTTTGTCTGCGAGCACAAAACTGTTTCTTTCAGTGCACTATCTACACTGGAACGCGTACAGATTTATAGGACAGATAAAGCCAGTGCATTTCCTAACAGTGTACTTGTCTCATCCTCCAAAACCAAAACCACCAATATTTTCTCATGACGTTAGAATTTTAGTCAGCATTTGACGTGCGTAAAAACACTTAATTTTTAAAGAAAGAAATCATGTTTTGATATAGTCTATTTACGGTATCTGTGAGATTATAGAATCAAACTTTTAAAAAATTTCTTCGTGTATAACGTGCTTGGTTCATAATCGTTTAATACTAGTATTAGCATAAAAATATCTTATTCTTGGTTAAAATGAACTTTTAATTATAAAATTTCATTTATAATTAATCTGAATAAATGTAGGTAGAAAATAAGTGTGTTGGTAATCCCCAGTAATAAATAGTTATTATACAAAATTGCATTGCAGTGAAACTGCAAGAATGCGGATCGTTGTCTCTTTGGTGTAGTTCTCCAAAGTTAGTTAAGCTTTGCTTGCGTGAGGCTCAGGCATGTCCTGGAAGTAGAACGTTAGCAGGGCTTCAGAAAGGTTGTAAGTAAACGTGAATGGACGTTACGTGTGGCAAGCGACATCCTGATTGGACTGATTCGCGGTGAAATTCAACTACTCGAATCAGTGAAAATGACTCCACTTAGAACCAGTCGAAAACCACTAATTATTTCAGTGAAAAAAAAATCAGTGATAGAATTAGTGACGTGAAATTATTTCACTGATTGAATAATGGATGGCCGACTACAATGACGAATTAATAATGGTTTTTGATCGAATGTTGCCAATTAATTACGTGAAATAAAAATATTTGAGATAGTTTACTATGTACATTGCGCAATTTACAGTAATTTAAAAATGTAAAAAATTTTCGGAAGTGGCTAGGATTGAATTCACACACCCTTCTACTCTAGGCCGTTAGCTCATCGCCTGCACTACCACGCCAAGTTAAGATACAGGGAGGAAAATATATATTTTATATTTTCTACACGAAATCGTAAAGATTTAAATTGAATGCTCTTAGATTTCGTTTTTGGTTCACTTGGTACCGTTAGGATTGCTAAAACGAATAACATATATGAGTGCATTCTCATCATATTATAGGTAGTTTAAATCTTCAAACAGAGCGCTGTGGCGATTAACTTACATGGAAACGGAATGAAATCCTGAATGTTCATATAACCTCATAAAATGTCGCTTTGAAAGATGAAACGCAGATTAGAAAGTATTTTGTATTGGTTTTATTAGTTTATTCGTTTTTATTTCACTTGATACACGTTGTTTAGCTGCCATTTTTAAACGTGGTTTGACGGCCATTTTTACACGCTGTTTAACTGATCCATCAGTCAAAAATAAACCACTGAGTAAACCGTGAATAAAATGGCCGATAAATCAACGGAAAATGTCACTGAATCAATAAGCGAAGTAAATCTGGAATTTTTTTCACTAATTCATAGGTTAAATTCACTGAAATGACTGTTGAATCAGTCAGGTACGTTCGGCTGATTGAAACAGTGAAATTCTCAGCGATTTATATTGTAGTGGTTACTGTGTCAAAAATAAAAAACTGAGAAACTGATGTCAAATGGAAATGTTACGCGCGGCCGCCTTGCTACCAGCTACCTCCGGAGCGGGCTGCTACACTTGCCTGCTAATCGCTTGCTGGACTACCGCCTCCAGTTGCGGGACTCGAGGTGCGGTCAACGTTCTGGGCCAGGTCACCTCAGCTATAAAAGCCGTGGCGTACTTTTATGTCGGCAGTCTTGAATGGTTATTAGTGCCGAGTGGGCGTTGTTATAAATATAAGGTTTATATTGTAATGTATTAAAGGGGTTACTTCTTAAATTTGTATTTATTTGGTGGGATTTGTAACCGATGGTTCAGAGCTAATCAATAATTAAAATAAAGGCAAAGTCCTTTTATATCACATTGTGCATTATTCTGTTATAATATTTTTACAATTTCACAGTATCTTAGATCACATCGGAGGAGCTGATTAAATGCGCATTTATTTTATATAATTGTGAAGTTACCTTTAATGTTCATTGATGGTACGATCTTCCCCACCTTGAATTAAGCCGAAGGCTTATTATGTAGGCTGACTACGGCGGGTGACACGTCGACGTCCTTCTGGTCCTCTGGAACATCTTCCCTGGTTGGCGTCGAGGTGAGAACACGAACATCCCTTTATGACATCACACTATAGTCTATTATAGACATCACACTATAGTCTATTCGCGCGACGTCGCACTGCCGCGCCGCGCCCTCGTTCTTCGTCTGGCACACGGGGTTTCCGCTAACGCCGGGTTCGAGCGATCACACGTCGTTATGATTGCTGAAATCCATTGCCCGGTGGCCTAGTTACGTTCACACGTGAGATGGCGCGTTCAGGCAGGCTGCAGAATTAAGGTCTACCCACGCCATCATGAGAGTGCGAATACGTTGGCGAGACGGGAGACGGCGACCGACGGCGCGATGAGCAACGAGTGAAGTTTGTGCTCCGAAGAAAGCGAAGTGCGACTGTTCGGAGAGCCCATGCTTAGACGTTAGACTGACCTGTCGGGCTGTAATGCAGTGCAAGTTGTTTCGTATGTGGTAGGCATTTGAATTATGTAGCTACATAACAATGGGAATTGTGATCGCATATTCGTAATACATGAGATGTTATGTGGATTTAAGTTAGAATAAGCACAGTGAATCAGACTTTAATTATAATTGCGTGTTGATTAAAAATTGCGCTAACTGAAAAAAAGAGCAGTTTTGAGTAGAGTGGAGTGGATAGATTTGAACGGCTCTTAACAGCGAGGTCTTCAGAGCCGATGAGGGTGAAAGGCGAGTATGGAGCAGTATCGGAATGAAAGGGAGGGGGAAACGGGAGATCCCCTGGAAAACCCGCCGACCAGCGGCACAATTCCCACGTGCGGAAATCCGGGAGCGACGCCGTTGTGAATCGAACCAGATTGACCCAGGTGAGAGGCAATAGTCTTACCAATACACGACCGCGGCCCCTTAAGGAAGTTGTTTAGTAAGTGGTAAGCATTTGAATGATGTTGCTACATAGTAATTTGTGATCGCGTATTTGTAATTAATGAGACATTAAAGGGCTTTAGGGTAGTTGGTATATGGATAGTGAATCAGAAAAATTATAATTTTGTGTACATAGAAGATTGCGCTAACTGGTAAGCAATAGTAGTTTTAATAGTGGAGGAAGACGATTGTGTTTCGTAAATAATAGATGTACGTATTGTATAATGCTGTAAATAAATTATATCTAATGTAGTTCCTTTATTAGGACCTCTATCCCTCAAAAGAGTTCGCATAAGCCCTAGTCAATTTGTAACAGGATATACAGTGCTGATAAACTTCCGTCTGCAGCCTTCGAGCGATCTCTCTTATCTACGCTCTGGAATATGCTGGTGTGGCGTGTAGCATGCTTACTCCAGAGGAAGAATGTCTGAAAACTGTATAGTCAGCTAGTAGATATCTTTGTGGTAAGACGAAGTTTGGTAGCGGACTGAGCGATAGCCGACAGGTGGTATATTCGGAGACCTTACAAAATGATAGCATAGAGTTTTTTTTACAAGTGTTGCTTCTGCTTGGCAGTTGAGCAGACTTACTCTCCCCGATTGGAGTTGAGAATATTGGGAGGCCAGGATTTTTAAGCGTAATATACAGGATGATTCTCAATTAGACCGAAAATTTCGGGAGGTGATTCTTCATGAAAAAAGTGAAAGGAAAACATATGTGACACTTTATACCTAAACCGAATATTTAGGGAGATGTGAGCCCTTAAAAAACTAGATTTTAAGCCGTATTTGTGCAAAAAATCGACTCTTACGTTGAATGTCCCGATAACTTACAATATTGTTCCGAGAGTTGTTATTGTATTTTATTTCGTTACCGATATTTTGCATAAATACTTTTAAAAACCTCGTTTTTTAAGGTCACATGCCTCCCTTAATATTTGTTTTAGTATAAAGTGTCACGTATGTTTTCCTTTTACTTTTTCATGAAGAAACACCTCCCGAAGTTTGTCGGTCTAATTACGAATCTTTCTGTATAGTTAGGATAGGTTGGCGTGTGTTCTTTTTTCCTCTCCGTTGCCATTCAAGTCACCATGCGAGAGAACTTTAACATTAAATCAGACAGAAAACCAGGTGGCCGCCGCCAAACCACGCAATCCCAGCAAAAACCGTCAGCACTTCTTCCCAGGTCCGGGAAACGTCAAAGCCGAGCGCAGCTGCGCGCACGCTATCTAGGACCACCGTAATATCGTGCATTATCGGCCTGGTGGTGGCCAGCAGCACACATGAATCACCGTGGACTAATCTACAGCCCCTACCCCCTGCTCCCTTCAGGGTTTTCCCACACCCTCGCAAGCATTTCTCCGGCCTCGTCCTAGAAAACAATAACTGGCCCGCCCGCGTTGACAAGGGAGGAAGGGGCCTCTCGCCAAGTCAACAACGCCGCTTCCTGCACATTTGTATCAATTATTTAAGGTGGAACGACCCGTGTGGGAGCCATGCTTTCGTGTTACAGCTGCCCCCTCCACTCCGCTATACTGGCGCCTGCCCCTATAGGCAACCCGCGTGGGACGGAAGATATGTAATTCCGTCGCTCCAACGTTCCAGGCGCGCGGTCGTTTCTACCCCCTTCTGACTCCGTAAACCCACAACCCACTGCAACCCCCTATTCATCCCTGTGCAAGGGGAGGTTATTTCCCCCAGCATACTCATGGAAGGCAGCCGCTTAACACTGTGTGTGTGTGTGTGTGTATGTGTGAACAGTAGCAAATTCTTAGGGCTGCTTGGATAATTAATACAACTTCCCAATGCTCAGAACAAAAATGAATTAAAAAAAAAAATCTACATTACACTTTTTGTGCAAATAGTATAAAGTCATAAGCTTGAAAAGGGTTAACGTTCTTTTATTGATTTAAACCAAAAAATATATAATTTACAAATTTTACCCTCAAGAAGTTAATTTGGTGGCAAATTTCGAAATGGCAAACTTTGGAACAATAACCACGCATATATTTTAATTTGTTGTCCTTACGAAACCCTTAATATTTCCCGTAGGGATATTGCAAATTTTCGTACCGCTTATTAATGGAGTTATATACTTGTTAGAGTATAAAAATTTCTGTGTCGAAAATCGGATTTTATCTTAGTTACAAATAGAAGTTTAGAGAGGTATCTTTCATATTGCATGTGTTTGAAAATTTTCACAAAGTGCGGTAATTATCAGAACATTATTGTACACGTACCTCAATTATTGCAGTGTGCTAACTCTAACTCTTGTACTGTATGTACTGTTAGTGGTAACGTTATTCATTTGTACACTAGTCAACGGACATTTTGTGCTTTTATGTGGGAAACCCAACGATGGTGCAATGGATTGTTAACTTCTGTTCAGTAATCCAGTTAGTTGAAAAACATTCCTGTTACCAATATAACTGACTGTGAGTTCACAATAACTTCCTACTCTTAATCGCAACGCATGAGATCGACCATTTTTCAGTAAAATACAATTAATACATGATCAGCAATTGCCACTTGATTTCTAATACAATTCTTACTGTATGTCTCGAACAACTAATAAATGTCAAGGTCAGAACACGAAATTTATCACGCAAGATTGCCATAGTCATACTCTGATCATCATCATTACACTCCAAATCGATCATCATTCAATACAATATGGTTTTTACATTATAAAAGTAATAATTTGATTCATTGTGTCATTAGCCTAATTTCCGAAATAAAGATAGGCTAACTAAATCACTATCCTGTCTGTTTGAGCATGTATGTGTTTTGGTGTTTGTATGTGTGTGTCCTCTCCTAGAAGCTTCTGAAACCTCAAACCGTATTCCACCAAGCTCAGTACATAGTATTAGTAAGATATCCTACTTTTGTTCACTACCACGCCAAGCGCTTATTTTTTAAATGGCGTTTTTTTTAACACTTAGGGAGCTATTTCATATATTAGGAACCATTTGACTAAATGAAACCAAATTTCGTATTTTGACTTTTCACCGTACAGATATTTTTAGAGAGGAACGTTCTTATTTGTTCGCAATTTTGTAATGTACTACAGCAGAACATTAAAATTGAAGCTTTTAAAACTTATCTCGGTAGCCGCTCAATATATTACAGCCATAATTAGCAGGTAAGTAATACAATGGTGGGCCATATTACCACATTCGATTTAAATTAATAAGACACTTATTTTCAATATGGCTTCCATATCGTTATTTTAGGTTAGTTTGGAATATATGCCATTCGTTCCAATAGTGTCTACCAATCTTAGTATGGCGAAAGTGTCAATTACAAGCATAAAATATGCTTATCCATAGCCTGTTCTGTGTAACATTTTGTAACACAGTGCCATATGATAAAAGAAATTATTTGTCATATCTCTGGAAACAATTAACCGAGTCATGTCAAATTTTGCACACAACATGTAGTACGGTAGTGTAAGTATAATTTTATGTTTAAATATGTCACATACTTATTTCTAAAATTGCGGTCATGTAAACATGTTTTTTTTATTATGCTACATTTTAGGAATCATGAAACCAAGTTCCGCCCAACTTTGTATGTCGGCAGCTAACTAATACTATGGTGTGCTATTTTAACGTGTGCCATTTAAATTGATAAGAAACTCGTTTTCCAAATGGCTACAATAAAGATATTTTATGTTAATTAGTTCTATATACCATGCTGTTTCAACAATTTCGCCAAAACGTGGTATGCTGGAAGTGTCAATTAGAAACATCAAACGTTCTAATACATAGCTTCTTTTGTTCACAATTTTGTAAGATAGCGTCGCAGGAAAAAAAATAAAATTTATGTGCCATGTTTCGCGAACAAATCATGCGATTCCCACAAAATTAGGCAAACAAGAAATACTACGTCAAACATTTTCAATTTTTTTTATGTAGGTTTGGCACTTAAATTTAAAACGGTGGTGATAAAATATGTTTTATTACTAACCCATACCTACGAATCACCTAACCAAGTTCAACTAAACTTTGAATGGTGGCCTTAGCCTATAATACTACTGTAAAATGTGTGAAAACAAAGCCTTTTGTTGGTAATTTTGTAATATTGGGAAACTTATATGTTATATCTCGGGAACCGATCTAGTAATTCCTGTCAAAATTGGTAAACAAGTTTGACTATGGTAGGCACTGTAAAGTGGTGTTTTTGAAATGAATCAGGCGCGTATTTTCAAAATGGTTGCAATGTAAATACTTTATTTTACACGCGTGTTCATTTTACCTCTCTTAAGAGCAGGGCCTACTTCAAAAAATTTCCTCGCATACATATACACAGGAATGTAGGATAAAAATTTGTTTTTGGCAACTTCTTGCTATAAACTTTATACGTACGCGTTAATTTATATGAACTTATTTCGCTGCTTGTCACATAATCCTCACACGGAGAAAAATTATTTATTCAACATAACCAAAATTACTTGTTCCAAACTAATATTTGTTTACAAGGGTTGATGTTGTCTATGGATGTACATGGGGAAATGATAAATCCTATTTTGTGGCCTACCGCTGTGTAGTTATGCTCAAAACAATCAAATCCACTCTTACAGGAGTCGGTATAGTTAACTTCAAAGCGTGTGGAAGTTTGGCTTGAAAGTTTAGCTGCAGCGCTTTCTTACTTATAAGTTCCAGTTGCCATCACGCGTTAAGTAAATGAACTAGCGAGCACGTATTTTCATTGCGTTTGGCGTCACAGTCTTACGTTGGCTACAAGCCTGTATCTTCAGTTAGGTCAGATAAAACTATCTCCTTACTACGAAATACTTTATATTTGTTTTATATGGCTTTAGATATTTTTAAGGAACGTTTTTCTCTGTCCTTGTCGTAAATTATAACTTCAATTATTAGATACATTAATTATATATAATTAATTAATTTCCTGGCTTTATTCTTGTAGTCAAATCGTTTCACAGTTTACATAACCTTAAATGCAATGTTTTCGAACATATTTTGTTGGCCTGAGATTCCAACTCGAGCTTTATGGTCCGAAGTTTGCGCCTTAGTAACTTCAGTTTATCACAATTGATCTGTGCCGCCAAATTAACATACATGCCACGTGTCCTAAACAACTGCTTTCAGCTGCTGCGAGCAGTTTTCGTCATCATTCAAAACAAAAACACAGCGTCAGTAGTAGGATTTGGGCAACTTTGGCGCAACTGCATCCGACATCGGAGCCGGAGCCCACCGGCTGCCATGTTGTTACGTCACCCGTCCGCCATCTTTAACCCATATTACTTTTACCTTACCTTTACCTTGGCCCCGGTCTAAGGAATAAAGGATACCGTCTATTCTTTGCTAGTACTTTTACGGCAACGCTAATAAAATATCAGTGAACGTTCTAGCCAGTAACAATATTTTTTTTTTTTAGTTCACGAGATTTATGATAGACTGCACTTCTTTCAATTGCAATCTTTTAAGCGGTGCCTGCGCTGATTTTTCCTTCTCCATCTTTACGCTACTAGGTTGCCTTAATATCGCTAACCTGAGACATAAAGAAAGAACGTCCGTGGCTATAGGCTGTTCACAGTAAAGTGAGCATTTTTGAGGCCCTAGTTAATTTTTCCTTAAAGCTATTTCTTATCCTTTAACCAACTTTTAAATAAATATAGCCATGTAAGTAATAAGCGCAGTGTATGAATTTCCACAGCACTCGTAAGTTTACGACAAAGGTTAAAATAAAATATATTTATTGACTACCCTTCCAAATGAGACATCTTTCAAAAGTGCTCACTTTTCCGTGAATAGCCTATATCAACGCCAACTAAGATACGTTTAACCAGCGTGCCCAAGACGACAAGTGGCACGGGTCTGACCACTCTACAACAGGCTTTCTTCAAACTTGTGCAAATTTTTGTTTACCATTTTTGTGTGTGCGTTAATAATCTTCTGCTGCCGTTTGTTGCTCACGTGACAACGATTTTAGTTTCATAATGGGAGCTGACATTTGTGGACGTGACTCATCATTTTGATGATGTATGCTCCCGTGAAGTTCGTTATTTGTTTCCTACTCATATAAGAGATGTTTTCGAATTTTTGAAAACCTAAGCCTATTATAATTTTATACGTTTTCTAACTGTTCGAATATTTTTGAAGGTGTTTGTGAAATAAAATTTTTGTTCAAGGAAATTATTTTCCTTTGTTGTTGTATACGTTTTCCATTTTCGGTATTGTGTTTTGCGTTTGTAATTTGGTTTTGTAAATCGCTCTTTTGCTACTGAAAGTGTTCTGAACTTGCAACTCCAAACTTCTGCCCCTATGTGCGTTTACATAATATTCGTTAGTGTGCTCAAGTTTGTGGGATAATATTCCGCGCTGAATGATGACAGCAGCCTAACTGTTTGTTACTGATGCAGTAACAAACAAACAGTTTGTCTGGTAAAAGCAAAGCGTAGTTGTAGTCAATCTGTCCATGGTAATGTTATGTTAATACAAAACAAAAGGCTGCATAATGGCGAGAAAGAAGAAACTGAACAGGAAAACTCCACTTCAGTCCACTCTTCGGTCAGGTTTACAAGCGTCTTCTGCTCATTCATTCAAGAAGAAGGCAATAGTTGTTATGTACTGACGAAGTTAAACCAGAGGGAAAGCTATCAAACACAGAAACGAGGTATTAGCAAACAGAGCAACTTAAAATAAGAGCCACTGCAGGGGCTTTAACTGTATAATTTTTATGTAGCTGCAACACTGAATTTACGATTCCTGGTAAACAGTAAATGCATAGGATCTCCTTTGGTAATTCGCAATGGCCTTCATGGAAATTCCCTTACAGTGTCTTTAAGATGTGTTAAAATTTAGAATTTAATATTCTTTATGTAGCGCGGCTATGCGCTCGCAGCCTAAATTGATGTGTCTTCACCAGGGCTCGAATTATTTGGTTAAAGACTAGACACTCTTGTTAAGGTGCTTCTCGGGCTATAATTGGTCTTTCCACCTTGCTACGAGAGCGGAACCTTGAAACAATTATTCCAGGGATGACGTGCTCTTAGTAATACTATTTATATGCAAGAGAACGTTGCAAAAGCATCTGGTACCTCCCTTTCCTTTTCCAACCTAACATGTCGTGAAGTGTTATTTAGATATATTTATGCTCTTAAGTTCAACATTCCTTTTTAAAAAATTTACTTTTCCTGTAAATGATAATCGTATAATTAAGCTAGCTCGGCCGAATGCAAAAGTCACTCTTACAATGGAACAGTAGAAATTACTGCAAATATGTTTTTTAAATCGGCGAATACTGTCCTACCCTCATCACTGAAGACTTACTGATTATTTTAGCAATTATAAATCATTTTACTATTATTTGCAATAACTTTTTTCACACTGCTGCTGTTTTACACTGCATTAGTCATCTTCCATTATACCGCCAATCGTTTACGACTTATTTTGGTGTTAAAACTCAATATATTTCATTACTCGGAATCACTTATTCAGCTTCAGAACGTATTAGGCCACAAAAATGCATATCGTAATATTAACGGACTTTCATAAAAAACTATTTAACATAATTCATAAATATCATTGATGTTTAGTATATTATATACCATTTCCGGAACCAAGTTGAAATCTATCCAAAAGTGTGACTTAGGGAATTTATTTCTAACTGGAATATTATGTTCTGCAATGTAACGTTCCCATGAATATTTTAAGCGATGTATGAAGGTTTAAATTAAATTGCCTATAAGGATACGACAGTGATAATTGTCCCACGTTATGTATGTGATTTACATCGGTGTGTTGTGGTGGGATGTATGCCGTACGTAGCTTGCAGGACAAGGAAGTGAAGACAACATTGATGATGAGTATGACGGCAGTGATAGTGTGGAAGACGATGATGATTCCCTCGACGTTTCTCCATATCACCGCAACGAAGGTAGAATACGTCAATTATACTGGCTATATTATTACCGAAGATCCCAACAAAATTGTAGACAGACTTGGATATTTGCTCGATAAGCAACAACGTGGGGATTACTCGAACATGAAAATTTTGGCTTCGATCACAAGAGAACTTAGGGATCGGGGTTATATCAAATTATGCGTTGAACTGCTTTCTTCTGAAAATGTAATTACAAAATAATAACAAATTATTATATTAAATAATTGTTTTATCTTAATCGCTGTGCATTGTATTCTTATATAGGCCTTAAAGTTTTTAATAACAAAAATATGTATTAAAATATTTAATAAATTAAGCACGTCTTCAAATTCCTGCGTCATGAATGTAGCTATGCCAATGATTGGAATTTTTTTAAATAGGATGGAAAGTGGCAGTTTTGTCTATGACTATAACTATAAGTGCCGGCAGCTCGCTTGTTGACTTTTATGTATTTTTTCTCTAGTATTTTTTTCAAAGTCATTCAAAGTCATGGGGTCAAGGTTGAGGTAGTATGCATATAATACGACGGTAGTAGTCTGTAATATCATATGCTTGATAACTTTTATGTATTTTTTCACTAGTTTTGGTTTTCGAGGTCATTCAAGGTCATGGAGTCAAGGTTGAGGTAGTCTGCGTCTAATACGGTGGTGGCAGTCTGCAACACCATATACTTGTTGACTTTTATGTCATTCAAGATTTTGGGGTTAAGGTCAAGGTCAGAGGTCAAGGTGACATAACATGGAGGCCGGGTGGCTCCTGCACTTATATCCCCGATCCCCTTGTGCGGCAATTCCCATTTCCCTGCTGCTCAATTTTCCTCTATCGCATTTCCAAAAACGCGTAATTGTGTAACTGTGAGACATTTAAAACATGAATAAAATTTTAATCACAACGATCGTGATGGAGTCCCTCTACCACACTTCTCGTCCCCCTCCTGTTAATGTGTTGAAAATCCTTCCCTTTTCGCCGATAGCTTGGCATGGGCGGAGTTATAGTTGCCGGCCGATGCCCCTTACCTCTGTGTCAGACAGACCCAATTACTATGATCCAACTTGCAGGTAGCTGTCGAAGGATTCTGCTTCTGCATTTCCGCCCGTGCTGATCCAGCCCCTGGGTTGGCTGCAACTGGTCGCCTTTCGCCTGAGCGTACCGCATGGCTAGTGTCGCGATCGTAACATTACGAATATATTTAATTGAAATATATATATTATATATATTAATTTCTCGAAAGCTTTTCAGGAGCAATTTTTTAAGCATGCAGAATAAGTTATGAA
The DNA here is from genome assembly GCA_029891345.1 of Dryococelus australis. Taxonomy (NCBI): domain Eukaryota; kingdom Metazoa; phylum Arthropoda; class Insecta; order Phasmatodea; family Phasmatidae; genus Dryococelus; species Dryococelus australis. The sequence continues at coordinate 52,900,494 of CM056999.1, forward strand.
TGTATTCATGTATTCTGTTACTGATGGTTTTAAACTTACTTTGTCCGCTGTAAATTAACTGGCCATTGCTTGCAGCTGTTCGGCGCATATGCTGTTGACAACACGTTTTTCCACCTCTCTACTATGCTACATCAGTGGGATGAGTGTGTGCATCATATTTCCTACAGTAGCGAGATCCTTTATACTTGTACAATGGATTCATCACTTCTATTAATATTCATTTTTCCAGTGAATTTTCTATGCCACGAAGAGGAATATCCAAGAGGAATAAAATATACAACTATGCAGCCCCTGTAATAGCTGGGTATATGTATGTTGATTCGTATAAAGGCATCTGCATGTAGCCTCAGATGACATACATACATTCAGTATTAATACTTTTGCCGAGCGATAGTTTTTCCCGTACTCAATTTCATGGTTTTAAAATCGAAATATCATATCACCTCGTTGAATCCCTCTTTATGAAATACGACTTAACAACGGGTCATTACAACAATCGATTACTAAAATTACAAAACATTGTTTTAATTGTGATTTCTGGAAAGTATTATTTCTTGAATAACCTCGCTATTAGTGATACTATCAAGTCTAAACTCATTGTCAATTAACAAATTCTGAGTTCTACAGTTACAGTCAAAATGGATCCTTAATGTTTTAATTTTTATATGCGTTTTTACTACATAAGGTCTTTGTGAAAAAAGTGCATTGCAAAATTAAAGACTGGCGAAAAGAATATCATTATTATTGATTTTTTTTCCTTTTGTGTATTAATGTGTATTCAGTTTTTTCCATTTTATTCGCACAGATAAGATTTAGTGACAGCTATTTAACATTAATATCTATGTAACTTTAATACATAATTCACTTTCTATTGGCTTTCTATTTACACTTTATTTGTATGTTCGTTGCGTGTTACTTTGAATGATTTCCTTATAACAATCTTGAGTATTGATTTATATATTAGTAGATATATTATGGTAAGTCTGGGACAATGTATTTTAAATGGGAGCTGTGCGGCTGCGGCTGCGATGCGGCTGAGAGTCAGTCACTTACTAAGGATCGACTCCGACAGATCGGCAACCTTCGGCTCAACTCAGGGGGCGTTCGGAAGCCATCGACTCAGGTTTGTCGAATGTACCCGAAGGTGCACGGCATTTACGCCCACTAATTCTTCAAGAATATTTTTGTTTCTCGTAGCCATATTGGCTTTATAGGTATAGGGCATGACAAATCGTAGATCGGTATTTATTGTCAGATTTTTAATGACAATTTTTTTATTATAAATTATTTTTTATAGTGTGTTGAAATAATACATAGGGTGTTGCAGAAACATGCAAAAGCATCTCACTCAATTATTACATTTCCAGTCTCCTCTCTTGAAGTCTGATTAATACATGTTACCAGAATTTGCAAATTATTCACGGCCTCGACTGTTTTTTTTTAATTATTAGTATACTACTCGGATTTATTTAAATGTATTTATATATTAATAAACCAAGTTCATCATAATAATAGCGACTACATGCACGAATATGTTATAATTATGGCGTGGATCAGCATCTACCAACACTTTTATAGCCATAATTAGCGTTAATTTAAATGCCAAAACTGAAAGGGCCTGGAGACTTCGAATGTACGAGGGTGATAACCAGTCTCCACTTCAGTACTCTTCTTAACCATCAATCCATCAATCTTTCCTTAAATCTTTAGCAATAGTTTCATCAATCTTTAGCAATCTTTCCATCAATCTTACAATCTTTCCACCAATCTTTCAACACTTTCCATCAATCTTTCACGATCTTTCCACCAATCTTTCGCGATCTTTCCATCAATCTTTCGCAATCAGCACCACATGCGCCACAATCTTAACCGGTTAGCACCACAATCGCAATCAGCACCTCAATCGGCAACGCAAACAGCAATCATAATCAGCACCGTAACCAGAACCTTAATCGGTACCGCAATTGCAATGAGCACAGAAATCAGCACCGCAATCGCAATCTTTCACAATCTTTCAAACAATTCTTAGTAATCTTTCACAATCTTCAAATCAATCTTTCCCTCAATATTTCAATCAATCTCTACCGATATTTCCATCATTCTTTCAGTCTTTCCATAAATCTTTCTATCTTCCCATCAATCTTTCGCAATATTTTTATCAGTCACCAATCCACGGGTTTGTCGTTTGTCTCTAGCCATACATATTTTTAAAAAATATTCACAAAATGTCTCCAAAATTTGTGCATGACGACAGAATTAATGTTTCTGTATGCAGTCAACTATCTGTGCATTTTTATACTAAATGCTTTATTATCATTCTATATGCAGATCTTACCGTTTACGGTCAAATGCTCACTGCGCCACTTTAAAGTTGTGTGTGATAGAAGAATACGACACACAAAAAAATATTCTATAGTAATTTATTATTTTTTTGTAATTAAAATTACAGAAGAAAGCAGTTATGGACACATCTGTGATTTAACTTTATTATATGTAGCATATGCGTATGAGCAGGTTCACATTTTGAAAGCCACGAGCATATATATATATATATAATATATATATATATATATATATATATATATATATATTCAAAAATTCTGATACTATTATTCAAGTTGCGAACTTCACTCTAATTTATTTATGACACCATCAGTATTCGACAGAGAGCGCAGATAGACAGGACAATGACGTCTACTCTGCAAGGTATAAATCATACCCAGTCTGTGAGTTATTATTTGTATTGTAATAAAAAGTTTTCTTTTAAACAGATGCTCTTCCAAAGTTCAGCCTTTGGCTTCAAGTTTTATATATTTAATTCTCCCATCTGGTCTGTTACAATTATCACGCTAAATTATCCATTGGCATATTCGTTTACTGTTTTATCGGTATTTTATTATGTGTTTTTAATCATAAACATACAAAAAAAAATTTATCTCACCATTCGGAAAGAAACCAATTTTTTCTTAACTCCACGAGAAATTAATATTTTTACGATTTCAGCCTTCCAACTCAGGGCCATAAGTCACGCATCACCTTTGTAAATTGCTTAAAACTTTGTATCAGTTGCGCATGAATATTAAGCAGTAAAAAATAATGTACGAACATCAATAATACGCTTCCAAAACTCGGGTCGTTAATCTAATTACGAACCACTTACCTTACCCCTGATCACCATATCCGATAACTAAAACCATCGCTTCGCCTTTATTATCAGTTCGTAAAAAAGTCTCTGAACTTTGAAAGTGAGTTCATATTTGTTTTTTATAGTTTCGGGTCACAAACTCAGGTCCCTACACCGTACCTCACCTTTGTAGATGGCTTAAATCCTTATATCAGATGAGCGTGAATACTAAACAGTGAAAAATTAATTCACGAATATCGCCAAAAAAGCTTCAAAAGCTCGGGTCATCAATTGATTTGCAGTCCTATTATCTCACTCTGATTCCTATATCCAACGGCTAAAACTTCCATTTCGCCTTTAACATAAATTCCTATAATATTCACCAAACACTGAGACAAATTGCCACATATTTTTCTAATTCCGATAGAAAATTATTTTTTTAAAAATAATTTTGTGTCTCGAACTCAGATCCATATACCATACGTAAACTTTTTAGATTGCTTAAATCTTTATATCCGATGTGTATTAACACGTAAACAGACGGAAAATCGCGTACAAAATTCCTTAAAAATGATCCAAAATTCGGGTCGGTATTTGAATTGTAGACCCCTTGTCTCACTCCAAGATTTCTATTCTTCGTTCAAAATTTGTCTAACAACCTGGATTATAAGTTTCATATACTATGTTCTTGAACGTGATTTATTTAAGCATTTTTTTTACTAAAGTGTCACTTAGGCGACAAAAATTAAGAACGTTGAGCCGCGGTGATGATAGTCGTAATATTTGATGGCAAATACAAGTGTTAAACTCTAGAAACAAACGCTTATTTCCAATGGTTTATGTATGCATTTTCAGGACACGCTTGCGCTTTGCATGTGTTCATTTAACTATGCAGTACCTGAGCCGTTTTATTTCCACGCCGAGGTCATTTACGAGTGAATGACCACCATTCACTGTGGGTGACATTATAAATTCTTATATCCAACACGACACGTATAGTGCCTTTTCAAAAAACTATAGACCTGAAATAAATACAAAACACATTTCTCAAAGGAACACCGAGGTGAGTGATGAGGTTTACTCGTGCCAGAAATCTGTAAGCTATTCTGAGAAGTGCGTTACCTAATTTGTCATGTTTAATTTCTTATACAAATTATATTACAGCCAGTGTACAGAGTTCCTTATAGCTAACCAGCATAGTAATTTGCAAAACAAAACCACATTTCGTTTTCAAAAAAAAAAAGTCAACAAAATAACACGCGATTTTTCGACACTAATGTTTTCTTCTCTCCCATTTTTTTTTTGGTGCCATGAGGTTTTTTTGTTGCAGTACGTAACTATTAAATATAACTTACTATGCAATACAGAACACTCTCATTAAAAGTCCGTGTATTATTTACAATCTCGCCAGCTCCTAGAGAGTATCTCACGGCGGTAAAAATTCCCTTATTAATTTTACCTACACTGAGAACTAATTATTGATATGATTCGCTAATTATCTACGCCATTTAAAGATTCCACCCGTGATTTCCGAGATCTTCTGGATAACTGTGTGTGTATAGTGCACTTATCTAATCAAAATTTCTTGTACTATGCAATCAGACTTTAGGTCCTGTCACAGTATCAAGTACACACTTATCGACGTCACATAATTCATAACTCAGGCTACGGGGATTTACTTAACTAAAATACTGGCCAAGAAGTCCATGGTACTTATCTTAATATATTACGAGATACCTGCAATTTCTCACTTAACTACATTATAACACTGTACAGAAAAACCTACTTCTTAGAAAAATTCCGAACTTGTTTTGAGGATAATTATTGTATACGTGCTGGCGTTATTTCCTCAGCAGATATTAATATGTTATTTTTTGTTAAATTTCTGCATTATTATCTTTTCGAATATCTCGATAAACAATCACAAAAAAAAAGCTCAAGTAAAATTATACAATATCCAGCACTATTTTAAAACCACTAAAAAAAATTTATGTAGTCATGGTCGCAGGTACAATTCGTTTTGGTAGGGCCCAATTTTACATTACTTTTGTGATGGCCAGTGTTTAAAAAAAATCCAGATCTCCGAAAGATTGTCTTAGTATAATACATAGTTGAAGTATCTCTCGTGTACGAGAGGTTTTCGCTTCTGTAAGTTCATGGTTGGCACAGCTGAGTTCATATTATAAATTATGTTTGGCCAAATTTTGCGAAGGAACGATTTTAATACGTAATTTCCAATTCTGTTATTGCGATATAATTTTTACTTTGCTGCGTATGCTAATAACTTAGAACGCATGGGGGTGTGTTTACTTATAAAAACTTTAGTTCGAAAAAATTACGTAATTTGATATTTGTAGAAAAATATTGTGCGGAAAGAGAAGTAAACTGTGGGATTCACAGAATCGTGACATCTTAAATTTATTGTTTCGATCCGTGATTCCACGGTAGTTATATTTGACAGCCATTATCAAAGTATGGACGACAGCGCGTGCAGTCATCGAGAGTATTTGAAGTAACGTCAGTAGCCATAATTTAGCGCAGTTTTCGTCAGAAGAGAGACGCTAGATGCCACGTCACCCCTGTTGTTGCGTGGCGTGATGAATGATGCCTCGCTGAAGCAATCACTAAATGGTTCGCAAATGGCGCAGTGTTGGCGGCTATCGTTTGTCTTCCCGGGCTAAACACCTCGGCTGGAAAAAAAAAAAACGAAACGAAGCTCCGTGATGAAGAATTTACGGGAAATATCTCATTTCCGTTCTTTGGATGTCTTCCGAGAACATTTCTCGCCGTAAAAACAACACATCTTCAGGTTGGGAACAAAACGTGCTACTTAAAAAGCAAATGTTTACGAAGGAGAAAATTTATTACATGTGTTATAGTGAATTGCTGACGTTATACACTCTATAACAACAAAATATTTCAAATAAGTATTGACTGCTATATGGGAAAATTAAAACTTAAAAATCTAATGCTCCTGTTTCCTTACTTGCAGACAACCTTAATTTGAATAGATGAAGATTTTTGGACATTCGCCATTGCGAAGCAGATGTCAGTCATGGAAAAGCAAGACTGAACACGAAAAAATACTTTAAAAAGGTAAGTAATTTACGGACGAGAAAAAAAAATAGATGTATACAACACTGGAACATTCCAATTTCTCGTCCGTATGTTTCCTGTCTTTTTCGTGTTCAGTCTTGTTTTTCCATGACAGACATCTGCATCGCAATGGCGATTATCCAAATATCTCCAACAAGTCACCCCCCCCCCCCCGGGCCTAACCAATTGAACTACGCATTTAAAGACAAACAATCCCTGCCGGTGTATTTTGGTTCGACGTCAATGAATGGCTTTGTGAGACGTCAAATTTAGCAGTTAACGCGCCTGTGAAGTAGGCAAACCAACCAACTGTTGCTATACATTGTACGACTGACAATGTACAGGTAGTGTCTAAATTCCCATTACACATTGTAAGGGCTTGTAGTGGGGACCAAGACGGTTACGTTTCGCATAGGAACTTATGTGCGGAAACGTACCCTTTCCCCGCGACAAACAAAACACCACCACATCACATGTTGACCTCTCCCACGTCTGCAGCACACTGTACGTTGTTTGTCTTCTGGGTCCACTTACAAGAAGGGCTCGATGTGACGACCAGCGTCGTCTACAAAAACACGTTACCTAGGTACTATGTTCTGGTACACACGATCACCAATACCTGGAAGTCCAAGATCCGCCGCAGCCATAACCCGCGCCAGCAGTTCTTCCTCTGATTCCACAGAGGTCTGGTAAATCAAGCCCTTCATGTGGCCCCATAGGAAGAAGTCTAGAGGATTCAAGTCGGGCGAACGTGCAGGCCAAGCAATCGGGCACCCGTGAGAGTACGTGGAAGACAATGAGGGTGCCAATTGCTAGGGTAGTGCGTGCGTCATTCGACGATCACGTGATGTCCCGTGCCCACGACATGTTTCTTGACATGCCATTCACTTGGTGTTGTGAGCTGCCGGGAGACACATTCATCAGTTAACGTTCGTATCTATTGTAGTTCTTGTGTTCAATTTTTGATTATCCTCCTTGACTTCAAGCCGAGCTGCAATTGCTGCAATTATTTCCCAGTGTGTTGCTGTTGAACATGGAAAACTACACGTTTAGGGAATACGCCGATATGATGTTATTGTACAGCGAAGCTCGGTGCAATGGGAGGGCTGCTCGTCAGCTGTACGAGGAGTGTTTTCCACACCACCAGACACCTTCGTACACCCTCTTTGCCAAGGTTTACCAGCGGACTTCGGAGATGGGTACATTCACCGCCAACAGATCCGACTGTGGTGCTCCACGACGGCGGCGCACCCCCGAGTTCGATGAGGCTGTTCTAAATGCAGTCGAAGAGGACGCGACGACGAGTACTCGAAACATAGCGCGTAGACTCAGTGTGGATCACAAAAAACTGTCCGGCGTGTCTGCATGAGTAGCTGCTACACCCCTACCACCGCCAGAGAGTACAGGCAATGCGTCCAGATAATTTTGCGCCACGCGCCCACTACTGCAGGTGTTTCTTGCACCGCTGTGTTGGTGAGCCCGACTTTCCGCGGTGCATCCTCTTCACTGATGAGGCCATGTTCACCAGGGAATGTTTTTTCAAATTCCCGCAACAGCCGTATTTAGGCCGATGAAAATCCGCGTGCTACGCGCCATCATGGTTTTCAGCCACGATACGGTATCAACATGTGGGCAGGGCTTCTGGATGGACATGTTATTGGGACATACCTTCTTCCACGTATACTCATGGCTGCCGCGTACTTGATTTTCCTTGAACACGTACTGCCTGGGTTTTTGGAAGATGTGCCACTGCATATGCGTCAAAACATGTGGTTTCAGTACGATGGCGCACCACCTCATTTTGCTCTTGCGGTCCGACGTCATCTCGATCAACGTTTTGGCCAACAGTGGACAGGTAGAGGTGGCCCGATTGCTTGGACTGCACGTTCAACTGACTTTACTCCACTATACTACTTCCTGTAGTAGGGTCATATGAATGGCGTGTTTACGATACCCCTTTGGAATCAGAGGAAGAACTGCTGGCGCGTATATGGCTGCGGCGGATCTTGGACGTCCAGGTATTGGTGATCGTGTGTACCAGAACATAGTACCTAGGTAACGTGTTTTTGTAGATGACGCTGGTCGTCACATCGAGCCCTTCTTGTAACTGGACCCAGAAGACAAACAACGTACAGTATGTTGCAGACGTGGGGGAGGTCAACATGTGATGTGGTGGTGTTTTGTTTATCGCGGGGAAAGGGTACGTTTCCGCACATAAGTTCCTATGCAGAACTTGACAACCTTGGTCCCCACTACAAGCCCTTACAATGTGTAATAGGAATTTAGACAAACCCTTTATATACGAAATACGTAGTACTTACAAGCTTATGACATTCATTATGTCCAAAGACTAATGTTCAGTCGGAAATTAAAGGCGTATAAGTTCAACTGTTCCCTTGTACAATTACTTGAAGATTGTTTTCCAAAACTTCGGGAATTAATTTTGTGAAACATATCTTAAAATACTGTGTAAGAAATTTGGTAAAAATCATGTGTGTGAATTACGAATGAAGCTCAGAATTTATTTCTAAAAACAGGAATGTGTCAAAGGGTAACGTTCACCACAGATACAAATCCCAATATATGTGTCTAAAAACCCACAAGTGTGGGCAAGTGCTCACGTGCTGTTATCATTTAAACGTAAGCTCACCCTTAATAACAAAACAAGCTGATACTGTTTTATCGCTTAGTCCGAAAAAGACGGCAGTAAAGCAGCCGCACCAAAACACCATAAAATCCTATATTTACACAGCGGCGAAATCGAGGGTGAAATGATTTTAAAAGTGTATCATATCCAGCGGTGATTTTAACGCTTAGCTGTCGCTGGAGGGTTCCTGAATTCTAATGCAGGGCGGTACTTACGCATAGGCATACACGCCAGACCCGTCTGGCGTATAATATCTGCATAGACGAATTAGTGTATACAACCCCACCACACACAGGCCGTGATTGTGATTCTTCTAAAAGAGCGAATATTCTACTGAGAACAAAGTGAAGGCATAAGTTTATAGAAATTATTGCCAATGTTGGCAGGTGTCTGAATGAAGTATAATAAAGCTCTTAACGCAGGTACATGTTTTTTTTTTTCTGGCCAAACAAGGAAATTTCTTGCTGTCACCAAATTTACTTAAAGGTCGCGCCATAAAGTAATAAAGAAATTCACTATATGGTACATCGATAATATATTCGATAGGTTTAACACGTTTTAACGAAAACTAAAGAATGTTCTTTCACAACTCTAGCACGATGAAAATTTCACCACTGAGGACATTAGGTATAATAATATATCCATTATTTCGCTAAGAGAAAAAAAAATTGTTTTTTATTCGAAACAACGTGTTCGTTTATTCATTTGTTTATACTTTCAGAACGTATATGCTTTCGCAGCCAAAAATATTTACCATACTTCTTGCTCACAACATACTGTATATCCACGAAATGGCAAGTTTTTAGCCAATAACAATTTACCTATAAAAAACTAAAAATAATAGTAATAGTACTGCGAAAGATGAATTCTACAACAAACCACCTTAACAATCGTGATACTGAGTAAATGTGATTGTATGCATGAGAATGCTATATACAGGATAGCAAAACTTCACCTACAAATTTTTAGGCGAATGCTCTGATTTACATATCAAAAGTTCGTGTGTTCACTGCCGCAGATACAAATAAAAATTTCAATGATTTGTGTTGTTAAAAATTCCCGCATATTTGGGGGAAATTTTTGCAGAAACGTACAGTTAATGTTTGAAATACTATCCGTAATAGCGAAACGTGTAAACAAAGCTTCGTGTATATATAATGCAACAGAGGTAAAATATTCTTTTAGGCATCCATCTGGAGTACCAAGAGAACACCCCCCCCCCCTACTTACTGATACATGCATTAACCAATACTCCAATTCAATATCATACCATCCATGATTATTAAGAGCAGAAGTTAAATAAATAAGCGAACTACCACAGCAGCCACTCAAAATAAACTAAAACTATTTACCTTTTTTCTCTATAATTTCAAGGGAACCTCATTCCAATTTCCCCTTTGTTTACAAGAATTCGTGAAGCTGATGCCAATCTTATGGCACTCAGAAACTATTTCTTTGAAAAATCCCAACCTGTCTTAACCTAACCTAGCATTCCCTATGTTCCCCCCATAACGAAACCCCAGAGCGTCCGCTTTGTTCACTGCGGTCCGGGGTATATATAGCGCGGTGCTCAAAACCGACGTGCTCACCTCAGGCGTGGAAGGACATTCTGGAACCGCTGGGTAAGATCCTTCTGGTAGAAATCAAACTCGCCGACGACGTTGCTGACAAGGACGGCGCCGCGACACACAGGTGTCACGTGATGAAACGTTCAGGACAAGGGGAAATGGCTTTCTCGAGCTTAGTCGCCAGACGACCACGAAGACAAGCGCCACAGCCACAGAGCAAGGAAGGAGACAAGAGCGGACACTTCCATGCTGTAGCGATGTTCTTATTTCGAAGTCATTTTCAGGGGTGGTGGGTGGGTGGGTGGTAGGTGCCTGGATTAATACCAATAGCAGACACGCGTTACAAAAAATAATCACCCAATAGGGCCTATAATAAAACAAAAATTAAACTTTTAAATTATTATTTTGTGATTAACACGCTTCATTGAAGTAGTTAATAATCACGCTGTGTTGAATGTTCAATAAAATATCATATTTACAATTTCTTTTAAAGGCTATTGCCGGGTAGCATTCACAGTATGTTTACAGCCTGCATTATTTTTGAGAGGTTGTAGAACGAAGTTTTTAAATTGCTTAGTTAGAATCTACTTGACTAACACAATTTAGTTACCGAATGCTGTTTTCGGAAAAAATTAAATATATGCCTCTGCTGTTTGTGTTAGCCCTGTCTTTTAAATATTTAAGTTACCTCTAAATGTGACCAACAGAATGTAATAAATCTTGCACAATCAGTGCAAAAAAATGGATTAAATATTTCTAATCGTTTTAGTAAGTTATTAAAACAGCACAGGAAATATATGTAGGTTAAATATGTATGTTTGAGATACAAAACACTCATAGTTTTGACTCAAAACCGACCTGTTCCATGAAATCGTTAATTATAGTGGTAAAATGTCTATGTTGGTGTTTCCACAGGCACTTGCTTCAAATAACGCGATTGTAAGCCCTATCTACTGTCACTCCCCTGGCCACAGCCAGACAAGCTGTGCGCTGTCCCGTCTGGTTCTCGCCGCCCAGAGCAACAAACGCCAGGACATGGGTGCACAGGAACAATATGATGGGAAACAAGGCAGCGGCGCATGGTGAACTGTTGCAAGGTAAGCTGTGTTTAGTTCTGTGCTATACTTGATTGTTTGCTGATTACACAACGGCCGCTTAAACGTAGGAGTGCTGCTGAAGTCGCAGTAGATGTGAGATTGCTGCTTGCCCGCTCTCTCATGAGACGTTTGAACGCTCAGCCACCGCGGCCCTTTTTAGAATCTAAGTATGATATTATTTCATTTATAACCAACATGAATAAATACAGGGAGAAAATAGGCTTGTTGGTTACGCCTAGTAAGAAACAGTTATCATGCAAAATATTATTACACGGAGTGCGCACGAATGCAGTGCGTCAGTCCTCTGGTATAATTTTCTAAGCTGTGTTTGCATTAGGCGAAGGGATATTCTGGAAATAGAACTTCGGCAGGTCTTCACAAAAGTTGGAAGTTATACAACTCCGTCGCAACACTACGGAACTTCTCCGTATTCCCTATAGCTAGAGATCTGAAAATGTTACGAGTTCATTAACTTGTAAGCAATACTTCACAGACCATTGCATATTCCAGCCGATACCAGCTGCTCATTGGCTCCTTCCTGCCCCAGTGGAAAGCGTGATTGGGCCTCCATTCTGTTGCATGTTTGTTATTGACTCGAAGTCTTCCAAAAGGTACCAAACAAGTCATGTTTTTATACACGGCCCCGTTGTGCACCCCTGCTAAAACAATGTCTGTGAAGGAGGCCACAGGCGAGTTTGGTAAACTAAGAAACTGGAGAGGAATATCTAACCTGCCATAGCAATGTGCAAAGAACCCCAGAAAATGTGGGTCCAGCAAACATCTTGATTTTCCTGGATAATTACAACTACAAGCAGACTCCGCTTCTAGTGCACTACGGGAGCAAATCACAATGCGTTACGTCAACCCGCGCACGTGGAGGGTGGACTGGGCAGCGAGGAAGGACATCGGGGCAGTCGGCGATTGTCAAGGAGCGAGGTCAGCTGCTAGACCTGGTGCGGCGACGTCCTACCTCGGCGCGGCGAGGCCAGAGTACGAGACCAGGTGAGTTCCTTCTGTATCATGCTCTCTCTGTAACCTAGTTAACCTTCCTTACCACTATTTCTTCCGTTGGGCTTATGAAACCATTTTATAACTGATGGAGATGAAAATTACATACTTTAGTTGCTCTTTCTACAGGTAAACTTCTTCTTAGTTCACCCTTATACATAACACTTTTCAAGTTCTTATAATCAGTGGAGTGAAAACAAAACAGTGCGATTGTCCAATTTATCTAGTAACACACACGTAGTGCCGGAAATCTAACTCGCCCTAAATAAATCCACGCTCTGGTTTCTAGCCATAGCTTAGAGTTTCGGAAACGAACTGTACCGATGTGCAGGGAAATTACTTCGCCGATATAAACCACAAAAGTATCGTTCCTGCGGCGGTTTAAGATATTCTTGCCACTAGCATTCGTTCCTCCAAACATCGAAAAGTGAGCCTTCTGCAGCAATCAGAGACAATTAAAACCATCAGACATTACTGCAAATTGGGATAGGTTTTTTGTGCATTACAGCTACAGAAAATTAAAAACATTGTTTTTCATAGTAAACATTTGTAGCATTGCAAAAGTTTTGTTTCCGATTCCAATCCAGCTTCAGTACGAATTATTTTAACTTCATCAGAATTTTTTGCACCCAGTAAAACAACCCGCATGACACAAAATAAACTATTTTTTCTTACAGAATGTGTTTATAGAAGCCGGATGAGGGGTGGGGTGAATCTGTGCGTGAAGTGATGCTGCATTGTGTTTCGGAAAACAGCATTATGCCTGAAACCTCAAAGTCACAAAATTCGTCACCTCATGCAGATCGTAGATGCAAACTGTCAGTATGAATGGGTCGTGCGACTGCAGCTGTTAAAAGTAACTTATAGCAGGTTGATTCCAATGTAGAGGCGATATCAGTAGTTGTCCCTGCCGAGTAAGAGTCTACAACTTATAGCTCTATACCTGGTGAGTTTGTACACATAATGAAGACAGAGAGAGAGAGAGAGTTTTGGGTGGCTCTGAACATCAGGGTATTAAGAGCCGATGAGGGTATAGTGGGGTGAGTATGGAGCAGCGACCGAATGCAAGGGCGTGAGAAACGGGAAATCCCCGAGAAAACCCGCTGGATCGTCTGGCACGATTCTCACATGCATAAATCCTGGGGAGACTCCGCCGGGAATAGAACCCGATTCGATGAGGCGGGAGGCTATAATAATTGATAAAGGATAACGAATACGATAATTACAAGAGGAGAAAAACTGAGAGCTATATGTTTACAGATAATGACACAATAATCTACATGTCCTTACTTATGTGCTAAATCAAGTCATATTACCTTAAATAATCACACGCGCACGCCTTGGGCTTCTGAATATATTTTAAAAAAAACTGAGATGCTAAGTGGCTTCTAATCACAAATACTTTGTGTAATATACTAATCAGGACGTGGCATGGAGTCAGTATTCTACATATCCACCTTTGGACGTTATCACAGCCTACAACTTCCGAGGAAGAAATTCGATAAATTTGTGGTAATTTTACTGTGCATGCGTGGCTCGTCAAAAACTTGACATGTTCAAACACACGACTGTCGGATCGCCACATACCGAAGTGTGATTCGTTACTCGTTTCGTAGAGTCCAACGGTGACGTGGATTGCATGTTTCAACTCCATCACTTTTCCATCTCATATCACCCACTGCTAAACAGGGACTCTGGAACATTTCCTAAAATATCGTGAATATAATTAACATACCTGTATGCAACAATAATCACTCCCCGCTCAAAATCACAATCTCGAGTCGTGCTGATGTGATAGTGATAGCTGTAACTGGTATCTGTTTCAACTAACCATTGGAAAGTCATTTTTAGGACTATTGGGTATACCGACGATCCTTATGCCTTATCAGGAAGTGTCCAGTAATAAATTACCATATATTGTAGTACGTATTAAATCAATTCTGTGAGGATCGAAATCTTAATTCAAATGAAGTGACGTGAAGAGATCTGGGCAGCGCTTGACAGCGAGGTCTTGAGAGCCGAAGTGGGTGAAGTGAGGTGAGTGTGGAGCAGCGCCGGAATGAAATGGTAGGGGAAACAGGAGATCCCTGGAAAAAAAACCGCCAACCAGTGGCAGCATCCAGTACGATTCCCATTTGCAAAAATCTTGATCTAAGTTCAAGAATGTTATCAATTTCACATGTGGAGACATCGACTACTTAATAAATGAGAGCTGTACCAGAGAGCCCTATCTTGACATAACTCCACCTAAACCTAACAGCCAATCACACTATCCTTCTGCAACGAGTATATCGTGAAGAAGTTTAATGGAGAATGTACTGTAAAATGAAGACGAAAATGTTGTGCCCCGTTCAAAGTGTTTATCTTGCGAGTTCAATCGCAAAGATGACGTTTCAAGTGTTAACATAATTCACATAAGTGTTGTTGAAAATGGCATTGTATTCGAAAATTGAAAAAAATACACTCTACCACCAACATCAACGCATGAAAATCAAATTAGTTAAGCAGCATGTAAGGGAACTGAACTCAAACTGTTGGTTTGACAAAAACATACGTAGTGTGTCAAGATTACGTGCACCATTTTGGTTTTTGGCAAAAAGAAAGGAGCTGTTTAAACGTACCATGGTCAAAACCAATGAAAGGTCGTCAACAAATGGCCAGACGTAACGATATCCAAAAAGGTAGCCATTCAAATGAAGTGACTGGCCGGAAACCCTTTATTTTCGTACTGTTATTTAGGTAGTTAAATGAATGGGGTATCGTGCAGGCAAGTAAAGGTTGAACTGAGACTGCTTAAAATCAAGATATTAATTCTGCTGTTTGTGGTATAATTTACATTAACCAAGACCATAACACGTGGCGTACTTACCTCTATCGTGGAACAAAAGGCGTAACCATAATGATCAGATGAGACACATGAGTAAAGTTGGCCCATGCGGTGATTAACATGAATCTACCAGCTATAGGTATACTTCACGCATCTCCTTTAAAATATGTTGTGTCAAAATTCGGTTCTTTCCACTGCTTTGCGCATAAATTTAAATTCTCGGTTACGATAATTACCAGAAACTATTCCGCGCTATATTTTCGGCACTTCGCGTTTAGGCACGTAGTTACACGTTATTCAAGCCCATATTTACAAAGCAAAGTCCAGAAAAGCCAAGTACGTTTATGGGCCGGACGACTACAAAACAAACTGCTGGGCCTACTTCAGCTTATAAGTCGCTTTAAGCACAGTTATTGGTGGAGTGTTATCAATTATGACGTGTCAGTCGCAGCATGTGTTGTGTTTTAGTTTGAGAGAGGGGGGCGGTTTCGTTCAAGAGGGAGTGAGAGGGTGGTGGGAGGAACACTCCTGGCAGGTTTCACCCCACGCAGAAGCTGTATTTATGGACAGACCGCACGGGGTTCTCCTTGCACTGTGGACGCAAGCCTTCCGCTTGTTTTGAGCAGAAAATTGCTGGTCGGTCCGCGATAAGCGAGGGACATGCCCCCCTCCCCCTCCCTTTTTCTACTCTTGCCCTGACGAATTATGATTGTTTTCATTTTCCCTCTGCCGTGACGTAATTCAAAAGCTGTCAATAACAACGCGCCCAGTCAATAAGCGGGTAGGGGTAGGGAGCGCTAGTGAGGGAGGGTAGCGTGTATCTTGTGAAAACACGGGGATGCCCCCTTGCGAGTTAAGTGGAGGGCCGGTGAGGGGGTTTGCTCCTCTACCAACCCCCCTCCACCCACCAAAGCATCATCCCCCTCCCCTAACCAACCCCTATATGATGGAGCGATGGTCGTGACGAAAATAACACCCTCCCGAAACCGCGCAATTGAATTCCCGCGGTGCTTCTTCAACTTCAGCTCTTTCCGCTTTCTGGCCCTCTCACGGAGGAAAAAAAAAAATAAGAGCGGAGAAATATTGTCACATTTTCAAACCTACGCTATATATCGTCAGGCAAAAATAAAGAAGAAAATTGCCAAGAGTTAAAACGTTTTAAGAAAACTTTTAGCGACATCCAAACTGAGACACGTAATCTAGGCCAGCAGCTTACTATTATATGTGTTATATAATGCTATGGTTTAAAAAAAAAAATCTCCTCGGTCTTCATATTACGTGGATTACTTCAAAACTAGCAGAGGAGAGACTTCTTAAAATGGAAGTATATAATTTTTTTTTTTAAATAAAGCATTTATGTAGAAACTTTGCCCACTGACCTGTAAGTAATGAGTAACTGTAATTTGAAACGTAATTGTTAAAACAATATTAGAGTAATTGGATTACGGCGTGGGAATTTCATTGTTTCTTCACCAGTCACATTTTCACGTTTCGGTATTCAGAATTTTAGTTTTAAAAAAAACTCTGTTTCAGTTATTTAGTGACAGTTTGGGGAATAGTTTCAATAGCGTTTGAATTCTGTTCAATTTACACAACCGCAAATAATTTTTGATCCAGTTTTATTTATTTATTTTTCATGATACTGTGATACTAAACACCTGAAAATCTATAAGTCGCTTTTTGGAATGCATGTGGATTTAGTGTCTGCCTACAAACTTATAAGTCGTAGCTTATAACTCACACTGGATAGAATTCGGAAATTTCAATTAGCCTCCAATATTCACAATTTGAGGCCACGGTGGCTGAGCGATTAGCACGCTCGCCTCCTACCAAGGCGAACCGGGCTCAATCCCTGGCTGGGACACTGGATTTTCGCAAGTGGGAATCGTGCCGGACGATGCCGTTGTTCGGTGGGTCTTCTCGGGGATCTCCCGTTTAACCAGCCCCTTCATTCCAACACCGCTCCATATTCACTTCAATCACCCTCATCGGCTCTCAAGACCTCGAAGTTAAGAGCCGCTCAAAGTTCTTCAGTTCACTTCACATTCACTATTTATAGGGTTACAGAAATTATTTAACATTAATTCATAAATATCATAAAATAACCATCAGATTCTGTTTTATTTATTTATTTATTTTTAAGTATCAGCAGGTCAGTTTATTCTCTGAAAATTGACAGCATAATAAATTAGAGTGGCAGATATTTGTAATTCGCGGTTTATTCACACTTTTTGAATCAAACCTTTGAAAAGTCACCCCCATGTATGACGTTTTTAGTTATTTCCAAAATATACCATTTATCGCAAGCGTTTTATACGTGTGTTCATAAAAGTAATATTTATTTTGGTTGAATTGAAATGTTATGTATATTGTCTCAATGAATTATAATATTTCATGTATACTTAATACAAATTAAAAAAAAAACTGAGAAAACATGTGTTTTGGTAACGCCTAGTAAGTAATTCTCATTATTACAACTGAGCGCGCAGGGATGCTGTGTGTAGACCTGGAAGTAGAACTTTATCAGGACTTCAGGAAAGTGTCAAGTAACCGTGAATGAACTATATACACAATGCTGAACATAACGAACAGGAAGCATTTTTTTTTTGGCCAGTGTTGAACAATGCGAGGCTCATGCCCAATGATCTTCCCCCTAGGTAACTGGTTCGTAAACCGTGCTACTTCTGTTCCAGGTAACTGGTTCGTAAACCGTGCTACTTCTGTTCCAGGCAACTGGTTCGTAAACCTTGCTACTTCTGTTCCAGGTAACTGGTTCTTCATAAACCGTGCTATTTCTGTTCCAGGTTATGAATGTTTCATATTACTGTAGTCGAACACGAAACCTAAAACAACATCGGGTATGAGAACGAAACATGTTGTGTCGACTAAGTACAGCACCCATCAAAATGTTTTTGTAACACATGAACACGTAAATTAAAGCGAGTATGAAAGTCGTTAATTTAACTCTTTTAAGGTTTGGTTATATATTTAAAATGCGTGAAATAAATACTGAAAAATAACGTGTACTCTCTAAAAACAGTACTGCTGGAATCGTTCCTTAAGCAGCCTACTTAAATAATTTGCAGACATTCAACTTTTCCTTCCGATAGCCACAAGGTAAAGTGGACACTTAGATAAGAAATAGGCTATAGTTATTAGGGACTTCGCTAATTCCCTAAACTTCAAGACACTTAAATTTTCTGTGAACCAGACATAAATATATTCTTGCATGCCAAAATGCTGATCGCTTAGGATAAAGTAAACTATCAAAACTAAATCTGTCGGGAAAATATATTAAATCATGGTGTATAGGCTTAAATATTATTTTATTTGAAACATTTCTATTCACTTGTTTACGTTTCATATCGCACCTAAATTTTAAAGAGAAATCCCTTGGCTGGAAGAAATACAAGTTAAGCTTTAAGAAGTTACAATTGCGTGCACAATGCAAGGATCAGCACATACGAATATTCCATGTTCTGAACAAAACTATCATGTTACACTAAAATCACCCTCCTTTTATTGGCAATTAAAATGAACGAAAGAAATTTGAGGAATTGCTTGATTTTGACCAAAAAAAAAATTGGCTTAAGCTACGAATTCGTGCTATCTCTTAATAAAAATTTCAGTAGTAGGCCTATATATTTCCCATTAAAAGGCCCGAAAGCCAAAAAGAGGACGGCCAGTGCGCTAACTTGCCTTAACTGATAAACTGACACGTAGTAGGAGACTAAGGCTGGACTCACAATAATCCTTAGCGCCCGTCAGTCACTCGTCCGTCAATCAGTCATACGTCTGTTTCTTCATCCGTCAATCAGTCATCCGTTTGTTTTTTCATCCGTCCATTAGTCATCCGTCTGTTTTTTTTTTTTTTTCATCCGTCTGTTGAAAGCTACTAAAAACAATTCTGTCCGGCAAAATTTCAGCGTGACAACTTAACATCATGATATTTCTTTTGTAGAAGGTATATTTTGGTCAGAAATATATTTTGAAGAGAGGAACATTTTGGGGAAATAATTTTTTACGTGATAAAAATGTATACTGAATTATTTTATACGTTTTAAATTCCTGAATTTACCACCAAGATAAATAAACACATGTCCACCGCCTTGCATTTTATTTAAAAGTGCGTATTCACGTCTACGGAATCTCTTCAGAAGGCGGTGACTCATCTGTTGGTCCATCGAAAGTTACAGTTTGAGGGATTTTTGACGGATTGGCGGATATAAAAAAGGGCACCCTGCAATTGGTCGAAGGTCTCGGACGGATGCGATGGACGGTTGTGAATCTACCTTAACACACAACCTTCTGCTTGGTAAGCAAGCGTCTACCCGACATACCCACCTGTGTAACGGTCTGTTCTCGCGAAAACGTTGAACGGCAGCGCGATAATAGTTGTTCCGGTCGCGTAATCAATGTCTATTTGGTCAGATGTTACAATCATTTCTGTAATATTCATGACCTATGGAAAAATTGAGCTCCCGAATCGTCTAGCAGTGAGCTTTATAACGGAAACATCCAATTGTTTATGTTTTAATAAACAAGCTGCAGCACATTTCAAGCGTCCTGGTAGGCGGGCATTTCCGAGGTTCTCTTTGTCAGCTTCTTCTAGAACGTAATGAGTGAAGTGTGGTGAGAGGAAGATGTTGTTTGTCTGTACCATTTTAAGGTTAAAGTCTCATGAAAAATGCATATCCCGTATTCCAACAGCCGAGACGCCTACTAGCGTATGTATGAAGGTACGAGACATAAGTTCTCTGTGGTTCTGTGGAATTGTTATGAGCAAGACGTGACAATGGCGGGCTCCACTGCAACGAACGTCCTTTCATGGCTAACCCTCCAACATATTTCTCCTTTACATATATATTAAAGCAGAGAGAAATACAATGGTCAAGCGGTCATATGGCGAATATGGTAAAATAATTTATGCTTCAGCAAGAAACTGTTTTTTTTTTTTTTGTTAAAATACACAATTATATAAAGAGAATTCAAAGCACGTGCACATTGGAGTAATAAAGCATAAATGCAGAATATGTGTGATTGAGCAGCATTAAGTCTCACTATGAGAAGTTTTTGCTTCAAGTAAACAACATATATTCGCATTTTTTGACCAGAAACCAAACGCAACTAAAATCTCTAAACGTAGTATAAGTGTGCTTTATAGACATTGCGCCTGAAATGTCTCTTGAAATGTTGGACCTAGTTTGGTGGCACAAAATAGTTAAGAGAACAGAGGCGGAACAGCCGCTCATCCCACGAACTCCAGCCGCACTCGCCAGTAAAATGGTATCATCTGCCATCAGCACGTTTGGACACCGATGAGTCAATCAGCGCCGGCTAGTTGACCTGCCAGTCGACGGAAAGATTTCAGGACAAGTTTTGTTCCAAAACACTTTAGCTCAGAATGAACTTTCGCGATTGGATCATTTGAATTGTCTCGTGTCATATCTGTCACGAGTCACGAGCCGGTCAGTATTGCACTTGAGAAAAGGTTTTTCTTTTTAACCAAACTAAATTTGTTTGGTGCAACCAAATCATTTTTTTTATATAGGGACAATGAAATATTTAGTTGCTGAAACCAAATTAATTTGTTGTTTTCATTTCGTTGCCCCGAACTGTAATATTTGGTTGGTGCAACTAAACATCTGTTCGACTTCACGTACATTTAACAGTTTGTGCAGATATAAAAAAATGTTACAAGTTCGGCCGAGTTTCGAATCTAGACCACCTGCGTCCGAGCGCTACGACTTAATAATCTCAGCTAATGCAACGTGTGAAATCAAATATTTCATGTTTTATAGCTTTACATGTCAGTTTCTTGTTGCATTGTTTTATTGATATGTTTATACTATTGTTAAGCATTAATAAACGCACTAACAAACACGGTTACTATCCTAATCGTCACAAAATATACAAACGAACTCTCGAGCTGTGTTTTCAAACGAAGGCAGTCAAATGAGTGGCCAAACAAATATATACAGTTGATTCAACAAAATATTTAGTTGACAGTCTATAATTTTTTTTTTTTTTTCGCCGAACACAGAGATTTTGTTTATTGAAACATATATTTTGTTAGACGAACAAAAGTAATGTTGTTGCTTTTTTCGGATTTTGTTTGTTCAACAATATGTTTTGTTAGGGCAACTAAATATATATTTTGCCCTATACAAACCAATATTTTTTTTTCGATTTTCTCTCAGTGTGGAGAAACTCAATTCTGATATGGCTTACAGGTGTAACAGACTCTCTTCGCGCAAAGACAAGCAGTCAGTAGTCAGACGAAGACTGCAAGTGTGCATATGGGTCGTTGAAGTTTAGCCTCAGCGTAAATCTTTCCGCGGGAAACAGGGTGACCCTAGCTATAGGGGAAGCTGTGGCAGCACGCGGCGGCCATTCACACTCAAGACATACTTCCAGAGTCTCGCGCTGCAAATCAGAGCTCAGGTACGTCCGTATCAAAGGGACTGCCCCCGCTATTTCGCCTTCGGTTGTATTGTCCAATCACAGTCACTTCGCTCTTTTTTGAAGCCTTGCTAAAGTTCTACTTTCAGGATATTCCTCCGCCTCGTGTAAACTAAGCTTAGCCAAGTCTCAGAAAATCACACCAAAGGGACAGCGCACCGCATTCGCACGCACTTATTGTAAAATTATTTTTCATAAGAACTACTTCTTACTGACCATTACCAGCACTGGTGTTATTTTCTTCCTGTTTGGTACATATTAATTATAAATGAGCTATTATAATTTATAGGTAGACAGTAAGTCAGAATTCCATTTAATCCAAAATTAGTTAATATTATGTTCATACAAGTATAGAAAAGCTTGTGATACGTGATCTATTTAGGAAACACCCGATCACGTGATACACAGGATGATTATTCAAAAGTCTGATATAAAAAATTTGAATAAACAGCAAACAGACAATATCTATTTACTCTGTGGTGGCACGAAGGTAAAAACACATTCGGGATGACCATGGTTTTATTTCCCGGTCCTGCTATCTTGCTTTGGAGTTCCAGGGATTCACTCGACCACTTCATGTATATTCTGGGATGGTTCCATAATACAGATCTTGGCCGATTCCTGCCCCGCTCCCGAATGTCGACTATTCCTCTACTAAGATCGTGTCGCTGCTTGGGGCACACACATGAACACCTAATAAATAAATGTTAAAATAAAAGTAACATCTCAAGATAGCAAATTTGATTATGTACGTTGCGTTTACTGACTACAAATACGAACCAAGGAAAAATATTCACAACCGAAAGAAAAAAAAAATGGTTTTTTTTTCAACTTATATAACCGTCTCAAGCAGGAAAAAAGTTTAAATTAAATACTTTTTTTTACAAAAAAAAAATATGAAATAATAATTAGGAATTTTTCTACATTGTACCAGGCAAGGCAAGGAAATTCCAGAGAAACTTTTGTAGTGTATTAGTTATTTAGTTATGAAGCACATGTTCTTTATACTAATGTTTTTAGTAATCCAGCAGTTGTAAGCAAACAATGGAAAATATATAAATGGAACATAAAAAACGAAAGGAATAATTTCGAAAGAAAATTATAAAACACTTGTGCGATTTAAAGCATTATAAAAATTTGATAACACTAGTGACTAGTAACGACGGATGGGGTGTAGTTCCATATCTTGACGTCGAATAAAAAGTCTTAGGCAACCATTTGTGATAACTTAAACATTATTATTTTCGCTTTCTGTTTTTTTAATGCATCGAAGTGTGAAAATGAACAGATTTGTAATGTTTTAACTTTTTTTTGATAATTTCACAGTTTCATTTGATCGACGGATGAATAAAGTTATGAGGCCCATGGCAATGCTAATTTTTGACAGGCGGAAGAATACACAAAGTGTATACAAGTAGATCTTAAGGAGGGCTTTCAAAATTGTTCATTTTACTGTGAACAGCCTATAGTATGACCCCGTCCCCATCCTGTGGCACACATAAGGTCCCAATTAAATGCGCTTTTACAGCTCCGAATAATACATAGCAATGAAAGAGGTTTAATGAATAATAACCTACGATTATTTTCCCCAGTGCCTTAAATTTATAAGATAAAACAATTTCCACCCAAAACGAAGTAATACAACATAATTACAGTGTCTCGTGACCCGTGACACAAGTAGGGAACATTCGGTACCGTGACCTAAACTGAAAACAGAAATGCAGTGTATTTAAGGTCATTAGAAAAACTAAAATATTCGCCGAAATTTTGCTTGCAGCTACGAACTCCACTCCGCATAAAAGCTTCAACACGATAAGTATTCATGACGAGGAGTGGTTATGTCAAATTCGTATTATATTCATCAGCAGCTAGACGTAAATAGAAATATATATAACTATAGTAAATGCTGAATGTAAAAATAACATTTCAATTCATTTTAACAGAAAAAAAAAAACAAACAAAATTCGAAATATTTTGAAATGTAAATGTTTCAAACTTATAACTTGTGCACGTGTTTCGGAATGAATGCAGATAGGTACATTTTTACAAGCTTCTATCTAACTTACCTTGTTAATTTGTTTGTTTGTACGTTCGGATGAAATCTTGCAAGTAGATTTTAAACCGCTTGCCATTATCCAATTGCGCTGAAATTTCACATACATGTGTAGTTCCGATGACAATGCAATCTGAAGGTACCACACTGAGCTCATCAGATGATGGAGCCGGAAGGTGGCCATAGAACTCTACAACTACATGCAGTAAACGTCGTATCGAGTTTGTTTTACAGAACCGAATAACAGTAAAAATGGAGATTAGAAGTGTCACTGCTGTTGTGCGCGTGCCTTTTTTTTTTTTTGTAGCGGCAAATGGTTCTGAAAACTATTATTATAGTTTGCTCCTACATTATGTCCCGTATCGGAATGAAAGCGAAGTATCACGATACATCATGGGGATCTTTCTTAGCAAGGGAAATCTATATTTGTGATACAAACACATGGTTGGAGACTAAAAAGGGAAAAATAAAATAAATGAAAAAAAATTATAAAACCAATCTTTTATTTATAAATGCACTAAAAAGAGAAAAATAATTATAATAGTTCCGCAATTTGTAGAACTTGTAAGGTGTGGTCGAACAGCCGTAATATACTTGACTACAAATTAATATGTTTGTATAAATTTATATATAGTACATAAAAGCTTGGCGCGAACAGTCAAGAGCCTTGCGCACGATATGTTTTTCCTATGCTTACGCAAATGTGATAAACGTTCTATATTGTGAATAGTTAAGAGCCTTAGGCAAGATACAAGCTAACTACGCTTACGCAAATAAGATATACGTTCTACATTGCGCCAAGCTTTTATATACTAAATATAAATTGATACGAACATATTAATTTGTAGTAAAGTTTATTACGGCTGTTTGATCACATATTACAAGTTCTACAAATTGTGTAACTATTATAATAATTTATCTCTTTTAAGTGCATTTTGTAAGTAAAAGGTTGGTTCTAAATTTTTTTGCATTAATTTTACTATAAACATCTATGTAGTACAATTACTTTTATGACTAATAAATTATATTATTTAATACGCGCGATTACCAGTTCATTGTCTAATACGAGAGTATAAATATGAATAAACGGTCTTTATTAGTGAGTCGTATTTTTTATATAATCACATTGTAATGCTTTAAAATTATGTGTAGTAAATGTAACCTAAAACTTTCAGCCAAATTAAACGAAAATTTTTAAAATTCGTTTTAATTAACCTTGTATGTCAATGATGATGAATTTAATTATACGCCTCTCATCAATTTTGTAATATTAATTTCTTAATATTCTTATCAATTTTATAATATCGGACTAAATCTGTACGTGTAACACAAACAAAAATCTTTTTACACGTAAAAATCATGGGCATTAGTTTTATTTTCTGTCATTAAATTTGCCTTTTATATATTTGGATTGTATCTTCATCGTCATTAAATTTTATTTTTTAATTTTTTTATTTATTTTTTCAAATAGTGCAACTTCAATTGGACAAAGCCGTCTAATACCCGTTTCTAAATTTTTTTAAAGGTTTTCTTGAGCTTAGGTTGTACGTACGTCGTAACACAAAAAGTGTGGATCGGGGCGTCTGCTAAGTAACAACGCCCAAACCTGTATAACAATCCCTTTACAAGACCTCAGTCGATGGTTTGTTACTGCCCGATACGGTCGCCCGGAAACCGTCAAAACTTACCAGCGACTTCTCGCCATGCGGGTCCGGGATTACGGTATCTGTATTACGTGCGAAGATAGCCCCGCTCAGCGGCGTGAGTTGTGTTCTCCAGGGGTTCGCAACTTGCCCCCACTAAGCCTCGGGTTCGACTCTCCGCCCTGGCTCCACCGACAAAAATTACCCAGGCCTTGAGTCCACAAGGTCTGTAACAACATCTCACTGGGCGTGACCACAAGAGCTGCACATCCACATGGGCCATGAAGACGAGCAGCTGTAGAGAGTATGCCACGCTTTTTACTCGCAAAAATTACCCAGGCCTTGAGTCCACAAGGTCTGTAACAACATCTCACTGGGCGTGACCACAAGAGCTACACATCCACATGGGCCATAAAGACGAGCAGCTGTAGAGAGCATGCCACGCTTTTTACTGGCAAGTCAGGGAAAGGTGGTCCTCTTGTGGGTCCTGTCGTAGACCCAGCGCTCTCACTGAATCAGAGCAACCAAACATACTACATGAGTTCTCGCCTTTCATGTCGATGGTCATCAAGCAGCTCTTCATGGTTGGGGCACGTGCTGAGTTCGTGGTTGATTGCGCACTTTTTTTTAAAATATGCCTTTGGAATAAAACTAGCGCACGTGAATAAATGTAAATAAACTAAAACACTGACCGATATACAGTAAAGATTTGGAATGCTGGTCGTACGTTTTGTGACGTGACAGTCTCTTTTTTTAGAGCTGTTGAAAACACTATATCGGCTTTATTTACGTTCCCATATGCATAAGTAACAGAGGAAATGAATATAGTTTTTAAATCAAATATCCGCAGTTATTTAATACGTAAAAGTTAAATGCAACCTAATATCTACATTATATTGTTTGGATGAATTTTTTGTTTACTGACTTTTAGTCAAGACAATTCTTGTTCTCTACAAAAATACTATGATGTTCACATGTCAAATGTTATTTACATACGTTTGATATATTACTAGATTTATTAAGAATGGTATTAAAAAACTAAATGAAATTATTAAATTAAGGCTTGTTTGATAGTCGCTGTTGTAAATGGTTGGTCAAGTTTCCGCACATATTCTTCAAGTGGTTGTTATAGAGGCGGTTTAGTCAGTTTTTTGCGACCTGTTGTGTATAAAATACCATAATTGGCTCCGAAAGGTCACTTTTTTTCTATAACGTTTGTTGCGAATGTCCGTGAAGAAGATTTGTAATGCAATGAGAAACGTTGGTTGATAAGGCTCTCGAGGGGAATAAGATTATAGGGATAATCAACAAGGATTTCAGAAGACATTAGAGAAAAATTATTATAAAACTGTGATTGTGCAAATGTGCAACCTGCAAGGAGAAATTTAAGGCGTTGTGAATTGCAGAAATTTTCGCTTTAAAACCCTTCATTTTGTTGCAGCAAATAAATATTTTCTACAAAGCTCAATCACTGCGAAGTTATCTAGCAGTTAAGAAAATTCTTCTTAAAATTATTTTGTTGAATAAAAGATAAGATTTATTTTGCAACAACGAAATCCTAGTATATTGCATTACAGTCAAAATAGATATGCTAACTGTAAAAAAGGTTTTGGTAACGCTGAAGTTAGTGATGGCCTTCCTATTGAAGTAAATAAATGTATTTCTTTAAATCATGCCAGTATTCCTACTTTGTTTTACATTTAACATAGCTTTCTTTTGAATAGCTTTACATTTCCTTCCATCGGAGAAAAGGCGTTGTAGTTGATAATGCAACATTCCTTCAAATGAACATAGTTCTCTTTACTGCAACTTATAGTGTTTGTAATTTTAAGAACACTAATGTTAGTGAATACTTTTTAATATTCTTTGAAATAATTATAGTTGTCTTTACTGTAACTAAATGTGTTGTTTTCATTTTGAGAGAACGCCATAAAGCAATTAGTTTAATATTCCTTCGATTAAATTTATGTATATATGTAGTTGTGGTTCACGTAAACTTATATATATTTTTTTCATTTTAAGAACACATGATAAAGTGAATACTTTATTTTTCTTTAAAATAACTATAATTAGATTTACTTAAAATAAATTATCATATCATTCACAGAAAACAAATTGTCAGTATTTTATTTTCCTTCAATGACATAAAACCAGTTGTAGTGAATACTTTAATTTTGTTTCAAATTAATACAGTTTTTTTTGCTGTATTAACGTTTATTTTCCTTTTAAATAAAGTGTAGCATAGAGAATAATTTAATTTTCTTTACATTTAACGTAGTTTTCTACATCCTGACTAAGCAGTTTCTTCAAATTTAATGTTTTATTTTGCTAAATAAAATTAACTAAATTGTATCGCCTCTTTGTAAAGATGAACTGTATTTAATAAAAATGCTTGACTGACTTACTAATGAAAAAATAAACCAAACAAATATTTTTATTTGAAACTTGTGCTAGACCTATGGTGTGATTATTATATATACAGTAATATTGTTTAAATAATAATTTTCAAAATTATACCAAACAACATTTTTGTTAAACACTGTTTATCTTTACAATGAAGAGACTTAGTGAATTATATCTAGCACAATACAAGATTACATTAGATGAACTGCCTGGTTATGGTGTTCATCATTGATATTTTACAAGTCTTATTTAGTGATGACATGTAACTCATTACAAGTAAACTCGTTACTGGTAATGATTACCATTTGAACAATTTTTACTTATAATACGTTTCGTCTAAGAAAATGTAAATTTTACATACACTCTACTTATGGCGAAAGAAATTTTATTGTTACTTATTAGTAATCGTTACTTTATTTTGCCTCGTATGTTATTTTTTTTAATTTCTCTCGGTATGTATTTATTATCATTTCAACAACATAAACGAATAAAAAAATCATATGGCTACAGTATCGATACTAATCTACACACACTAGATAGCACATTCCCTTGCTGCGTTGTGTGTGTTTCTACACAAATGCAGCTCTATCCAGTGACTGCTATAGGCCAATTCACCCTGCCCTATGAACTGTGGTGATTATTAACAACGTAATATTTGACTGTGACAAACTTGCAGAATTCACCAAAGCAGAATAAACTCTATGCAAGTAAAGTGACATTTAAGTTTTGGTAGCCCTTCAGTTAGATTGTTTCACAATCGCAGAATTTTATTTTCGGAAAGCTCACTTAAAGAGGAGTGGGTGAATGAGTGAATAGATTTGGACGGCTCTTAACATTGAGGTCTTGAGAGCCGATGATGGTAATTGAGGTGGATGTGGAGCAGCGCCGGAATGAAAGGGCGGGGAAACGGGAGATCCCCGAGAAAACCCACCGATCAACGGCATCGTCCGGCACGATTCCCACATGCGAGAATCCGGAGTGATCTGACCAGGGATTCAACCCGGATCGCCTTGGTGGGAGGTGAGCAGGCCAACCGCTCAGCCACCACAGCCCCATTCAGTAAGGAATGCTAAAAGAAACAGGGAGTCAAAAATATTCTCAGTTTGTTGGTAGTCACATGACCACAAAATCGAATCCAAACTAGGAATGCAAAGTATATTTTCTTCTTATATATATTATGGTATGATGATATCATATATGTACTAAATATGATCATTATAACCCACATGAAATAATTTATTTATGGAGAATTAAATCTACGCAGACATATAAATATGATAGGCAAATAATGGCAAACGAGTGCCATTAGATATATGAAAGAAAATTCTACACTCGTCCAGAAAGATTTCGGGCTTCACGACTGTCTCTGTCGTGCCAGTTTTATATTGCATTTTCGTGATGTTTTCTGTTGAAGTTGGTTTATTATTAATGCCAAGTGTAAATGTTCACTGCGAAAGTTAATTATATGTCTAGGCTTATATATGTTTTAATTAGCAGGTTGAGACTTAATGGCCTGGTGTTCCTATTTTATTCACAATTAATTTGTTCGGCGTAAATTTACTGCTGAAATCCTTCACATGCGTGAGGTTTAAACATGTATATGGGACGCTAGATCACAAAAATACAACTTATAAATTAAGGCGATTTCGGTCGTAGAATTTATAACTCAACTTGTTCATACTCGAATGAATTGCTTCCAGCATCATATGCTTATTATGTATGTAGTCTCTGTTAACATATTCACCTGCATAAAAGACTTCCTGCAACATTTCCAAACAACACTGTGTATTTTGACAATAAAGCCTAATAGTGAATTAATAACTGTTATACTCTATACACACGATTCCTTCTATGTTTTAAAGACTCTGTAAATATTTCGTAAAGTTCGGTTGAGGCATTGCAATGTCGATTACAGAAATAGCGGAGGTTAGGCCTAAGTATTTCGATGTAAACTGACGATAGAATTTGTTTAAATAAGTTTCTAGTACGCAGAATAGCCATGCAGCACGACACTGCAAGAAAAGTACTTTTTCTATATCTCCTGTTAATGTCCGGCAAGGGTACAATGCACTTGATTGTAACTTTTTGAAACTGCGGGAGGACTGTCTGTAACAGTAATAGCTGTACCTGTGATTATTCAAATTCAGCAGAGACACGCCAATACAGCGATTAAAGTATGATGCCTACGATCCTTACTCTTGTTCGAGATAGCTAGTTTTTTTCCAACACTATATTTTATATTAAAATTAATTTTAATTGAAGTGATACTTCTACAAAAATATTCCTGGTATATGGCAAACATACAGTGAAGAAACTTAGTTTATTTTACTGTATTATCTATTTACTGTACGTGATAAGAGAATAGTCTGTGTTTGTCACAAACTGTATAGGTCTAACGTTTTTACTGTATTTGATAGGTTTTCGTACGTATTTTTCCGATTAAGACGTCGTAATTGTCAATCAATTTGGGGTAATACTGAATATAGCTGGTACAGAATAGTTTTGTTATTTGACGATGTTAAGATGCGTAAAATATTGTCAGTGTAGAATTACTATGAGCATATTATATTTTCCAACAGTATTCTTCCAGGAATACAGACAATATTATCCTTCATTTATTTATTATATCACAATATATTTATAACTGCGTATCAGAAATCTATATCTCAGGTACATAAACACTTTTAAAAAAAATGAACTTGAAATTTTTATGTAAATAAATAAACTTTATTTTACCAATTACTTTCATTTGAAGTAATTTTTACTTGTAATTAGTTACAATTTTCTTCCAGTAATTGTACTTGAGCCCAATTACATTTCGACTGCACTTTTACAATCACTAGATGCATTAGTGAAACCATTTCATAGTTCACAGTTTCTAGGATTATAACCAATAGCACTGTATATGTGGAGGTGTTAACAAATTTTGTAGACCTAAAAATTTCACAACTTCAAGAAATAAAGTACAGTACACGTCGTAAATAACATGGTTGTTGGGGGACATGACACGCCCACGTTAAATCTAACCATGCTTCATCGGGATATTTGAATACATTTTTTTCTTCACATCGGGGACATAATTTGACCAGAAATATGTCTCTATTCAGTGCAGTATATATATAAATATAATTCATACATAGTTTAGCACACTTTCGTTTATTAAGTTGAAAATTCATATAAAAAACAAAATACAGAAAGCTTCACATTAGAAAGTAAACAAACACAATAAAATGAACAATAAACTCATTTCACGCTGACAGGAAAATATTTGTAACACATTTGTTGTCACCACCGAACAATGCTTCATAAATTGCAAAATATTCTACAGTTATCTTGTAACCCTATTGTAGAGAGACATTGCAGATGTGTGGCTAGGTTTACAAGCATTAAATTATTATTTAACGCATACACACATTTCTTGTTAACTTAAAATTTAAAAAAGGGGCAAATGGAAAGTTTTTAAAGAAGTACAAATAAAATAAAATTAACAAACTCATTTCACACTGACAAGGAAAATATTTCATGCATTTGTTGTGACCACTGTATAATGATACGTAAATTGCGTGATAGCAGAATCTCTTGCAATTATTTTGTAACGCTAATGTGGAGGGACATTGCAAATAAGTATCTAGTATAAAAAAACATTAAATTCATATTTAACGCATACATATAGCTCTTGTTGAGTCACGTTTTAAAACTGTGGCCCATGGGAAAGTTTTCTGTTAAAAACATAGAAATAAAATAAAATGGTACAATAAAACATTTCACCTTGATAATAAAAATATTTGTTGCACTTGTCACCACTGAATAATGATACTTTAATTGCTTGACAGCAGAATCTCCCACAGTTATTTTGTAAGCCTAGCGTGGAAAAAGATAGCAAATATCTAAGTTCACAAGTTATTCAATGACAATTTGTTGAAAACATTTAAAGGGAAAGAAATTATATAGAATTCAATAGACACGGTAATAAATACATGCGAGGCAGTTCATTACCCAGTGTAATATTTGAACACTCTTAATCTCCCGGGTCTCCCACACCATATGCTTATACTGCATATGGGCATACCTGTTATGTTGCTGAGAAATTTGAAGCTACCGAAACTCTGAAATGGCTCTAGGCTGCAGTTCAAAGCTCTACATCGCAATGTAGTAGAGGCCACTATTTCATTGGCTGGCTCGGCTCAGGAAGAAACAGTGTTTGTGCCACGTACTCCATTGATTCTAAATGACTTCCCATTTGAATTCAAAAGACTGCAGTTTCCCCTCAAAGTGTGCTACTCGATGACGATAAATAAGTCGCAGGGACAAACGCTCAAATTCGTGGGAGTTGACTTCCAAGAAGGACACACTCCTCTCTCTCTCTCTCTCTCTCTCTCTCTCCTCTCTCTCTCTCTCTCTCTCTCTCTCTCTCTCTCTCTCTCCTCTCTCTCTCTCTCTCTCTCTCCTCTCTCTCGCGTTTAAGCTCACTCCTCAGCCTGGTTGTTTTGGTTCCACCCTCTAAAATGGTAAAGAATGTTGTTTACACTGAAGCTTCGTTAAAAAACCTAACTTACATACTGAAACTGCCGATCACTTATAACAACTCCAAACTTAACAGGCACAGTTTTTTTTTTTTTTCAATTTTTTAACTTGCATTTTATTCCTTTTCTATTTTAAAATATATTGTTTATTTAAAGACTTATTTATAGACCATTTAAAGACTACAGTATTTAAAAAAAAATACTGTAACCAAAACACATAACCAACACGGATAAAGTTGCGGACAAAAGCTAGTTATACTGGCTTATAAATCCATTAAGTTTACAAACATAAAGGGCTTGCTAAAATAAACAATGATATAACCTCAAATTTCATGCACGTTATTTTTGGCAATGCTATTGGCAGAAAAGTGTTATAATAATGGGACATGCAGTATAAATATTTACGTATTTTACGAGTTTAATCTGGTAAGTGGCAAAATATTTACGCGTTGGAAGATACACATTTTACACTGCAGCGTCATTTAGTAGAACTATTTCGTTTTACAACACTGTACGCCGTATTTGCTACACGACATTAAAAAAAAAAAAAGTTTTTAATACGGAACTGCTGGTCGTGCGACTGTTTGCGTCGTTCTGACGCCAGAGGTGTCTTCCATTTCATTGGCTGTTTAATTTTTAACTGCCGCATGTCGTACATGTCGTATCGTGCTTGCCGGAGCTGTGTGATTCCGGCATAACGAGTTGTACCATTAGAAAAGGATAAAACGTGTGCCAACCGGAAACAAACTAACTCACTTGTACGATTTTAATGAGCCTTTTAATGAGCCATTATGGCGCAGAACTGCCCTTCCCAATTCACTGTCAACAGTACTGTCTAAATGCCCTTCAGTGCTTAAGGATGTTTAAGAGCCAATTCCCCCCCTCCCCCCATATTTTGAGGATATTTTATAGTTGTGTAACATGATTAGGCTATTCACGGTAAAATGAGCACTTGTGAAAGCCTGCTTAAGATCTACTTGTATGCTCGTTGTGTATTACTCCACCTTATTTGAATTTCACATTGTCATGAGCCTCACCACTTTATTCAAGCGTCAGTAAAATGGATTATTATAAAAGTAATTATTTTACTAGACTGCTCATTTTTTACACTTAGACGCAATATAAAACAGAAAGTCAAAAAATAACTTTAAGTTAGCATAAATGGTTACCTGAAACTTTTTATTTGACGTTAAGATATAGGACTACTTCCCATCCGTCGTTACCAACTTTACTGGGCGTATATCACTCAGCGCGCCCTTTAAGATATATGCAGGTAGGAGCAGTGACTTTTTTCTAAGGTTGATTTCAAAAGTGCTCTCTTTAACGTGAACAGCATTTACCTATACTAATTTGATAAAAATACTAAATAATTTGAAAACAAACCTTTACTGTGTTTCAATCGTTAATATGAGAATGAACATTTAAAAAATCTTTACGCGCAGGCCCGCGGTGGTGTAGCGGTCAGACCACACGTCGCCCACCTAGGCGAACCGGGCTCGATTCCCGGATGGGCCGATCCCTGATTTTCGCAAGTGGGAACCGTGCCGGTTTATGTCGCTGGTAGGAGGGTTTTCTCGGGGTTCTCCCGTTTTCCCACCCTTGCATCCCGGCGCTGCTCCATACTCGCCTCACGTCATCCTCATCAGGAATGGTGTGTTACAATCACTATATTGCTTCACGTGCAAGAAGGGTTGAAATTTTAGTTAATTTTTACTTCAAAATTTATTTTGAAAATTTAAATTGAAATATGGACTAACCGTATAACATGAATTACTTCTTTGGTGTGTAGCCCGATGTATTACTTTTGTACCATTTTGAGATTTGTACGAAAAATATATACACATGAATTAAAATTCGTGTATCTTTATTTAATCCATTTCCTTCAATTTTCATACATTTTCTAAGACGCTTGCCTCATATAACGATGAAGAATGGCACATGAAGAAAATAATTTTAACCTATTGAACGCCCTTGGGTTGATTTAAATGCGTCTACCGGCAGGAATTTTTTTATCGAAGATTGATTTCTGAAGTAGGCCTATTCAGTTGACCGTAAACGTTAAACATTTCGTTAGCGACAAGGCTTTCAAAAGTGCTGGTTTAACAAGTGAACCGAATTCAACAGCAAAACGAATGTCTTCGCGTCACGCGCTGTCAATGTGCGACGCCCTGGACGGCCCCTGGCATTCGCTGTGCGACCCCCCCCCCCCCCTCCACCAGCTCCTCCAGAATCGATCAAACTCGCTGTTGATCAAATGGTCGTTAAGTGCCTTCGCGACACTTGCCGCCGAACCACAAATCACGCGGGCAACCTTCAGGCTTCGTAGCCAATTTCGAATATCGTCTCTCCTTTCCCCGGACCAAGTGGAAAATCGCTTCCGCCTGATAAACGTAGAGTGCCGGATAATAGCGAACCATTTTGGCTCTATTCCGAGGAACACAGTTCATTGTTTAGCTCTTCACTCTGCTGCATATTTCCCTACATAAACTATCTTAACCAATTTCCCAAAGAAATATAATTACCAAACAGAATAACTTCTAACGAGGCTTCGGGATGTTACGATTAATGAAACTCCCTGTACATGGTAAACCCCTTTATTTTACATTAAATCTCATATTATTACATAAATATATAATAACATATCGAATACATATCAAGGATTATAAACCAATTCTACAAAACCCAATATTGTTGTATTTCTTTCTTTGTGAACATGTAAATTTGATTACCAACATTAAATTTCATTTTATTTCTGGAATACATAACAGGGTTTCCAAATGAACTTATAATAGCAGTACTACTACTGATAACTTCATTATCTGGGAATATTTTCCAACAAATTATATCTCGAGAATCTATTTTACTAATGTCTTTTGGTTTTGGGTCTTTAGAATTATTTGCTCGTATAGAGCGAATCTAGAGCCAGTTTTTGCAGCAATACTTTGTAGTCCAAATCTGAATAACAATGACAGTAAAATATAACTTTCTTCTATGTCCACAACTTGCAACGACAAATATGCTTAAGTTAATAGCCTGACTAAGCTACGAAAACCATGGAGGTAATAGATGATGAAGTGGCACCAGCCTATCTTCTCCACGTTTATCAAGTGAAGCCGATGCCTTGTCTGACTTCTTTCAACTGCGCATGCGCAGACCGATTGTTTACATCAGCCGCCATATTATGAATGGCAAAAGTTACGTAGTAAGCTATGTAAAACATGCACCTTTTTGCTACTACTAGCCCTGTCCTTGTCTTTCATTTTCGGCTTCACTTTCGTGCCTTGACTTCCACTCCATAGACTACTACTTACATAACCAAAACCTGTGTATAATTTAAATAATACAATTTTTTTTCCTGATATATTTTAAATATTGTAATTTTTGCATTCTTACAAACAGCAATTGACGTGTGTTGAGCGTACGAATTCAAGTGTCCGCTTATCGAGAGTTTCTTTCCAAGAGCGAAGATGGCTAAACACAGAAGTTTTCACAGACTTTTATAGTTATGGAAATCCACGCAAAGAATCTCAAGTAACATTGGCAAGTGCAGAACAACTTTTATCTTTATTACAATGCCATAAGACGAAAGGTAAACGCCCGAGGTAGTTACAGAGTTCCGTTGCCGACGAACACACTGCACGTCAGTTCAGTATCTCGTGCTTAAGGGCGATGGGGCATTTGATGCGCGTGCTTACGTCGCCTTTATCGCTCTCGCGCTCCTGAACCTCGACTATACAAAATACGTGTAACCAGGAGATGCCCTTAAAATTTATCCTTACCTATCTAAGGGTGCAGACTATTAAGTATAAGCTAGTCACGGTAAATTGAGCATTTTTTAAGGCCCTCGCAAAAGGCATTAACCACTAATAAATATGTGTTATTGCTGCCTCAGAAGTTAACTTTTAAGAGTGGTGAAATGTATACACTGTGTTTATTAGTCCCATGGCAATTTAATATTAAAAAGTGGCAGAAAGATAGAAATTGGTTGAAATGAAAATTTATCAAGGCCTTAAAATGTGCTCACTTTACCGTGAATAGCCTATACAGGAATTTGCTTAATAGTCGGCTATCTCTTTCCTTGTTATCTGCGTTTACGTCCAACTTATATATTGAAATATGAAATAGGTATACACTATAATTATGTTAAGTTCTCTAATTTGACCTAATTTTAGTATAATGTACTAATTTAAAGCGAAGTTGTTTACCCCTATAAACTATTTAATGTTTCCACATTGAAGCAGAACTCTTGCTGGAAATCTTGGGACAAAAAATATCTCCTGACACCAGAATTGAAATTTTTTTCTAAAATATTGGTTTCTTAAATCACAAAAATTTATATTTTTACGTGTGTTGTTATGTGTTACGCATAAGTGTTAGAGAAGCCACAATCAACATATGTTCTACGCAACACATTAACTTTTCTTAGCTGTTTGTTGTTACCGAAATAAATTTTCTTTTGTTGCTAAAACTTTAATTATTGGTAACAAAGCTCATTTTATTATTTTCTTTCAAATATTATACGCTATATATACAAGTACAGTATCATTGCCATGATATACTTATTCCAATACATCGAAATGTTCACTGTGTAAATTTTCCGTGTTCCGTTAGTTACCTATTTCGCAAGTTGTTTGTAAACTTTAGATAATCATAAGTCGAAATGTTTTCCAATTTCTAATAATAAATTACGAGTTAAATTAAAATTTTAATTTCATTCCAGCACAGAATTTCGACCTTTTACCAACAAAGTTCTTTCGGGAAGAAATAAGTAATTTAAACCATCGTCGACATCAATGTATGTTGATATGTGTTTGTGCATTTGATTTATTTTGTACCCTTGTCCCTCCACCATAAAATAATTTTGAACGTAAACGACGATTCTAACTATTCGGTGCGTATTTTAATCAGCCTTCGTATAGGTCGTCCTTCCCCTTAACATTTTCCTCTGTATTTCTGTTATTTCTCGTTCTTAGTACGCCATATCTCGGTTGATATGTCACCTTGACTAACTTAATGACAACTTAAAATATGATGGGAAAATCAGAATACAGATTTAAAAAAAAAAAAAATCCTACTCTCAAATGTGTGTTCTATAGAAGCAAACTTCGAGGAGAATTGTCACGCATGTGATCCGTGCATCAAGAGAACAATTCGCTCTAGAAATTCACAACAGTAATGCAAATTATATTTTGGGCGTTATCTTCACTTGTGACCGTATCGCGGCTATCTACCTCTTCCGATTGTCCTCAAGTTTCCTTATAAAAAGTGTAGGCATATTTAGCCCATAAAAATATCTGCGTTTGCAAGTGAATGGATAAGTACACGATTTCGCGCAACTGTTTCCACTCAAACGCTTCATGTGAATATCTTCACATTTTGGCTCAAAGGCATGATTTCTGATAAAAAATAGGTCTCGCTTAGTATCTCCAGGACTAAGACATTAAAACGAATTCCAAAGAAAAGTTGTTAACAAATACTATATTCGAATTCACTAGGATTGGCTGTAAATGCGTTGAAGATTAAAGAAAGTACAGCAGAACTACACGTATAACAACTTCTACAATAAGTATTTTTTGTTACACAAGTACTATTTGCTGGCGTCCATTGTTTCCGGTATCACCGAATTATTATTTATTACGTAATAAACTTCAACCGATCGGATGTTAAAATTAAAAAGGGAACGTTAATAAAATTACATGTTGGATTTTGTATATAGTCAAAAGTTTTTCAGTTCTCTGAGTATATTACACATGTAAAATTATTTAATTCAATAGCTTATTTATTTTTTACTTAACAGTAGGATATACCTGCGCGTATATTTTTTTTAAATAGTTGTTTGCGCTAATACGCGTATCTCGGTAAATAAATGTTCTGCAAATACAACTTTTTGTCAGAAAAGATAAAAAAACAATTATATTTGCACTTATTTTTTAATTTTTCTTATTATGTGTATTCTTGGAGAAAAAATTGTGAACATTTTCAAATATAATGCATTTTTAAAGCTTGTTTATGCAGTTTTATTAAGCGGCAAGAAACACGTACAAATATACGGTCGTAGTTTAATTTGTGAATTTATGGCATGTAATAAAACCACACAGTTACGGATCTAATTTGCACTATGCAGCGTTACGAGGGAAACACTCCTTGCGGGTAGGAGCGATGAGGCGCTAGAAGTGCGTGTTAGTGTCGCCCGTATCGCTCCCTCGCTTCTAGACCTTGCACAATTTGGCCACGTGAGGCTCTGGGAACGGGTCTCGTGTCTGATTGGCTATCGCGTGTTGCGGGACATTCCCCGTTGGTCGGGCTTGCCGTGTAGCACGTGATCTGCAGGGCGCTGATTTGCCAAAGACCGACGGCCGATGTTGCTGGCGTGTGTCGCTGGAGTTCGTAAGGGCCTGTCTACAATTGTGCTATCCCAAACTGTCTCTTAGGACAAGGGTACGCTGATTGGTGCACGTGATCCTCTTACGTCATGGCGCTCTCCCAAGCTGCCGTGTCCCAAGTCAACCTGTGTCCCAATTTGAAGCATTCGGAAACTGAACGCTTGTCCGAAGTTGTGTCCTAAGCTGACAGAAAAAGAAGACGGCTTCAAATAATTTCGCGGGCATTTGTAGAATGTTTACGATATTAATGTTAACAATGGATGTGCAAGGTGGCTTTCTCAAAATAAATATGATGGAATGCTAATAAATAATTAGTGACATCTTCGTTCGGTCTGACAATTTTATATGAAGGATAAAACTTTTAAAACGTAAGTTTAAAAAATAAAATTTCGATGACAGTTGGCGAACTTATTTAAAGTAAAACGTAGGCGTTTATTATCAATAAATATTAAAATCGACCATTTCGTAATCATTACATAATCAATAATAGAGCAAATTTAAACATCACTACGTAACAACCAATAATATGCCGAACTTAGTGCTATCTAGTGTCAGATTCTGAAAGCACACTTCGGACAACGCATTTGTAGACCATTTTTGGACCGCTTCAATGTGACGTCACTAGACGCCGAGCTTCGGACACGTCCATGGCCACAGGAAAGACCGCATGTAGACACTCGCTAACAGGCAGTACCGTTCCACCTCAGAGTGGTCAGGAATACAGAGGCGAACCGTATATTTAAACCGCGAACTCCAGCTGCACTGTCCAACAAAATGGCCGCGCCGACCGGCGACATGTCTGAGCTCCGTCCGCTACTCGGGGCCTCGCAACCTGCTCGCTTCCCGGCAGCCCTGAACAACGAGGGAACTTTCGCGGAACCTAGTAGCCAATCAGACGTAAGGCTAGATCCCAGAGCCTCGCGAGGCTAATCAGAGAATGGGTGCGCCCGTATATACTATAGACGATGTAGACTGATCTCTCTGCGGCTGCGCACAACCAATCTCCGTGTCCCATCAGTGAACTGCTTTTCTACCAACACGTCTAGCGAAAACGGCATGGTTTGGATTTTAGGTTAGATACCCGATTTGTAAGCAAACAATTTGAGATGTATGTACCTCATCTGACCAATTTTTAGTGCACTTTGATTAAACTGAAATTGGTACAAGTATTTTATTCACATAATAGTACTTGTCATTTAAAAATTAAAATATAACCAAACACTTTCATCACTGTTGACCATGTGATTTTGAAAGTTGTGTATGATTGGGGTAGGTCAATGTTTGGTACATGCGCAGAAGACGAATAAGCGGTGTAAATCTTGAGTCTATGGTATAGACTGTCTCACGAACGCGCGCCTCTTTTTCTTTTACTGTCCTGAAAGTAGTCATGTGCATTGTTATTTCCGCGGCAAAATATTTTCTGCTGGCAAACTGAAAAGTTTTACAGTCAGCTGACTGTGTTTTTCCAAACATCATGTGTGGTGGGGGGAGACGCCTCTGTAGTCTTAGAAATAGCTGTATACAATAAGTCACGAGTGAGTGACAAGATTTGGGCGGCTCTTAAAATCGAGGTCTCGAGAGCCAACGAAGGTGAAGCGAGGTCAGGATGGAGCAACGCAGGAATCCAAGAGGCGGGGGAAACGGGAGATCTCCGAGAAAACCCGCCGACCAGCAGCATCGTCCGGCACGGTTCCCACGTGCGAAAATCCAGGAGCTATTCCGCCGGGACTCGAACCCGGTTCACAAAGGTGGGAGGCGAGTAGTCTAACCACTATACTACAACGGCCACCAGCTGTAATACAGGACTACCTTCAGAACCCTCAAAAAGTGCACTCGTTTGAGAGACAGACTGTATAAAATATTTACCACGCCATTTCGCATGTGCGTAATTTTCTACTCTGTGGTTCCGTTTCTGTATAAAGGCTGTTCACGGTTACTTCCAGCATTTCTGAAGCCAAGCTAAAGTTCTACTTCCATGATACTCCTTCGCCTAATGCAAACAAAGCTTAGTCTAGTCTAGAAAATTACACCAAAGGGACAACGCGCCGGGTTTACGCACACTCAGTATAATATTATTAATTTGCATAAGAACTCCTTATCACTCGGCGTTGCCAAAACATATATTTTCTCCTCGTTTTTATTCATCTTAATTAAAAACGAAATACTATAATTTATGGATAGAATATAAGTAAAAAAATTTATTTAACTAAAAATGAATGTTCTTCCGTGTTAACACGAGTATAAAACGCTTTCAATAGTGGCATGTTCAGGAAACAACGATTCACGTCATACATGAGGTGATTTTTCAAAGGTTAGATTCTACAAGAAGTTGCTGATAACTAATGAACATACTTTCCTCTACACGGGTGCAAATAAATGTTAGTGAAGTTCTTGAAAGCTGAGATGGTAGGTAGTCGTTGACGTCTCATTGACAGCAATATCAGTATAGATGAAAAAAAAAAAAAAAAAAAAAAAAAAGACGAATGACTTAACTGGGATTCGAATTCAGAATAAACACGTAAAGTTAAGCTAGTTTGCAATAAACTGCATCACGGAAGTAGGATTCGGAGCAGCAGCTGCGAATGTAATCAGTGTAATGTTTTGAATGATAGGGTTCACTAATCTGAAATATTTACTTGGCCATCATTTTGAAAATGAGTGTCTGAGCCACTAAAACACATAAGTTAGCATGGCCTACCATAACGCTACTTGCCTGAAAAATTCGATGGAAATGGGGTGATTGGTCTCTGAGATATGGCTTCAAATTATTATTTTCTTAAATGGGGAAATCTTACCAAATTGCTTGAAAAGAGGCTCTGTACACGATGTTTGTAATAGCTAATGTCAGTATTAGAAATTAGACTGAAATTATCAAATTGTTGAAAGGATGTCCACCATTTCAAAAATAATTGTCTGGCGCCATTTAAATCGTGTAACTTTACTTAGCCTTCTGTAGGTGTGCAAAATGTTGTGGAAATTAGTGGAATTATTCCGCAGATTTGACTGAATGTTCAGTTTACTCACCTGGCACTACTTAGCAAAAAAATCCAGTAAAGGAAAATCTCAGTGTGCATATTGGTTGATTGGTCCTCGTCATATGGTATAAAATCTCCATTGGTCATGTGATGATCTTCATAAATGGAGGGCAAAAGTTTATATATTAGCACATTCGAAGATTTTCATAGATATAATATACAAAATTAAATATAAATATGTTACATAATTTCGTAGACATAGCACACCAAGCTAAAATGTTTGTATACGTGCCATTCTGCAAATAAGTGAATTACATACTTAAAAAGGTACAAATTCTTCACAAAATTTGAAAGAAAACGGTTGATTGTTTCTCGAGATAGGGCATAAAAACTATAATTTTTCATGTAAGGCTAGCCTACAAAACGACGGAGAAATGAGGCTTTGCATAGGCAGTTTTGATGTATAGAACTGATTCTGTCAACATACAAAGTTAAGTTGAAAGTTGTTTTGCAGTTTCGCAGATAAAAAAATTCAGAGCTTAAATGTTTGTATGGCCGTCATTTTGAAAATATGTGTGCATGACCCTCTCAAAAATATCCATTTTACATTGACTGCCACAGTGCTAATTGTTAGCCATGTTTGGCAGAAATCGGTTGTTTTTTTTTTTTTTTTTTTTTTTTCAAAACTAACATAGTTTTAATTTGTCAAGTGGTAGTATTTTACAAAATGGACTTCGTGTGTACACATTTGATTGTTTTATTATAGCCATTACACAAAGTTTCGTTGGGATTAATTACATAGTTTCGACTACATAACATGGAAAACTAAAATTAATATATAGCCGCCATTTTAAAATAAATGTCTACCATGCCTAAAACACATCACTTAACATTACCTGCCACAATACTTCTGGTTTCCCACGATTGGTAGAAATCGCTCAATTTTTTTCCCGGTATGTGACGAAAAATCTTTATTTGTTCGTGTGTTACTATCGTACGAAATAGCGAACAAAACATGCTCAGTGTAGACACACTTGATGTTTTGAAAATATGTGACTGCGGCAGTACTACTTAATTGCTGAATTTGGCAGGAATCTGTCAACTGTTCTCCGAGAAATTACATAAAAACATGATTAATTCATTTAGCGACGTCTTATAAAATGGCGGAGAAAAGTGGCCGTTTAAGCTCATTTGATGCCTGTAATAGATACTGTCAGCGTACAAAATTTGGTTGAATTGGTCAAATTATTAGGTAGTTATACCAAATAAACCTAAAAAATTTATATGGCTGCCATTTTGGAAATAAGTGACTAATAAAGTTTAACTACTCATATTTACCTGGCCAGTCATAGTACTTCTTTCGTGCCAAATTTGGCGAAATTGGTTGAGTAGTTCTCGAGATATAACAAAAATGCTATATTTTTTCATCTAACACTATCTTCTAAAATGGCAGAATAAAGTGGTCGTTGTTTGGCATGTATGATGTTTGTAGTATATACTGTTTGACTACAAAATTTGGTTGAAATTGGTAAAGCGGTATAGTTGTAATACCAAATAAACGTAAAATATTTGCATGGCTGCCATTTTGAAAATAAGTGCCTAATAAAGTTAACTTACTTATATCTACTTGTTTAATTATAGTTTTACTTACTTGCCACATTTGAAGAAAATTGGTTTAGTAGTTTTCGAGATGTAACGTTAACGCTATATTTATTAATGTGGCACTATCATCCAAAATGGCGGATCAACAACAATATTCACCTTCGAATTTAATGCTTACAATTTGCGCTGTTAGCATACAAAATTTGGTTCAAATTGCTTCGAATGGTTTCCGAGATATGACATACCGTTCTAAATTTTAAAATGGACGCAATTTTGATAGTAACTGCCCGGCGTGGTCGAAAAATATAAAAACCAGGTGTCCTTGCAATGTACCATATATGCAAGGAGTTTGGTGAAATTCGGTTCCCGCGTTCAAAATTTGAAACCGGGTGTGTTATCAGTGCACACACAGACACACAGGCAGGAAAGTGATCTCTTAAGCCTTTCTTTCCTCCGGAAAATAGGCTAAAAAGTGCGAAGAAACCGCGAATAGGCCATAGCTTAATTATTGTGTGGTCGTGGTCGTAGCCACCGACAGCTGAGGCGCCGGCTCAATCACGACGCGAAGGAAGGATACCTCGTTAGCG
This sequence comes from Dryococelus australis, assembly GCA_029891345.1. Classification (NCBI taxonomy): domain Eukaryota; kingdom Metazoa; phylum Arthropoda; class Insecta; order Phasmatodea; family Phasmatidae; genus Dryococelus; species Dryococelus australis. Next base: position 52,944,492 of record CM056999.1, read on the forward strand.
AGTTGCGGGAAGCCTATCGGCTCCTCGCAAGGGGCCCGCGTAATTGCGTAACGAACCCCGGCGGAGGACGACACAGGGACGCCCTGCCTGCCTGCCTGCCTGCCGCCCAAGTTTGCCACTCGCACATCGCCTCCGGGGCGGCTGAAGACCGACAATCGACGTGGCCCGCGCCGCCCTAACTGTATCAAGTAACAAAGCTCTCCGTCGAGGCGTAGGAGAGAGAGTCTTGGCAGCGGCCGAGGACTTCGCGAATGTTGCTTGCAAGCGCTCGCGCCCCACGGGCTCCTCCCTTTCCTATAACACTGCAACAAAGGGAATAAAAGGGAAAGGACTGGTTTGTTGAATCTAATGAACATTTGCCTTGCTGGCTCCACGACCCTCCTCCTACCGAAAACCGGCCTAGGGGCATATTCTCGACGAGGATCCTTCAGGACATCTTCCGGTTTCCCTTTGTCGTGCGCCCCTCCGTGGCTGGCCCCTGCTGCTTTCGCCTGTTTTGTCTTATAATAATTTGTCGGCAGAATGCTCTTTTCGGCTGCTACTTAAAACGTACAAAAGAGCGAAGGGTCGAAGAAGGTGAATGTGTTTGCCGCGTTAGCAAATTAATTCTGTTTTGCTCTAGGCTGCAGACCATTTTTTGTAGTCACGGAAAAAAAATGCAATCAAAATGTTCCCTAAAATGTGTTTTTAATTAATACTAAGCTATTTTTTTTAAAATCGTGTATTAGACAAGTTGTTTTCTCTGCCACGTTAAACTCCATATCTTCTTTTTCCATTCAGAACGAAGTGGTGTAAAATCGGTAGGTATCTTAACAAAATACTTTCACGATGTTAAATAAGTTGCGTGCGAAGGCTCAAGATTCATTTAGATAGCGTGTCGTCTTTTACATAGCTTTTGTATAGAAAACTGAGACCAAGGCTGGACTTCTCATGAGAGTGATAACCGAATTATATGAGTTTATGATAAGGCGCTCAGATTATGGATTGCATGGAAGGGCTCTAAACCTCTATCCAGTTAAGTCTACTGTCCGTATGAGTGTGAGGCTTCAGGAATATTGACTACCCATCATTACACCAATGATAATCGTGACTTGGGTAAATAACTAGCAGTGTTTGTGTTCTGAAGGAATCGGAAATGTTTTTCGGTGTATAGAAGTTCCTTTCCGTCTTCCCGCGGTTTCAATACAGGGTCATTATGATTGCCCAACACAGACTTGTCCCATTATTAATGCATTAATTGCTATTATTGCTATTCATTACAAACGTCCATTTGTCTTACCAGTTTTGACGTCGTGGTGTAGAAATGGTAGATAATCCTCAGTAAGCTGTGCATTTTAGCTAGAAGGTCCTTTCGGTCATCGCCGTCGTCAAGCTTGCACGGAATGCGCATAACGGTAGCTAATACAAACCTTTATATCGCGTTTTATTTCATTACAGGCGCTTTACATCTTGATGCGACCCCAGTGGACACGTGCTTTTCGAAATGCACTTATTTTGAACTCCATATTTCACTCCTTCAAATAATTCGTTGAAACATGATGCAACATCACTGATAATACTTTGTTTTTTACGTCATTCATAAACGAAAATTAGTTGTGTTTATTACAGTTCTGGGGCTAAATTCACAATTAAATTTTTTTTTTTTTTATCAATTCACCTGATTTTGGAAATAAAAAAAGGTTTACTCAATCTTTACCTGAATGCACAACGTTTACAGATGATACGAAGAGGGCAAAATAAGAATATTTGCCATGGGGTCAGCATACCTGGCTTGCTTTGTTTTCAAGCAAAATTCTACTTTCTGTTATATTTTATTTGTTTCCACCATGCGATCTTAGTGGACAAGAGAGCAAAGACTTCATCTTCGGAATACGGGGTTCCCCATAGCCTGACATTCGGAGGCTTCTATAGTAAACAGTCATCTATAAAATCCACAAGTTACGTGGAAAATTCTTAAGTAACGCCAGACGATCGGTTGGCGCCACTAGAGGTTCTCTCTGATGGCAGATCATTTGAGGTCGGACTCGTGGTGTTTCACGTTTTGAACTGCGCGAGTAGAAGGAAATCATGGTGAAAAACCTCTCCAAATTAAGGATTAGCGCTAAAAGGGCGATGATACAGCTAAGAGACTATCCTGGACAGACAGTAGCGGTAGTGACATACGGCTGTTTATAGGAGATGGGCGTCTCAATAAGATGTGCAAGGACACTGGCGGTAGACGAGTGCGCAAGACCAGGCCCTTGTCATTTGGCCAGTTCGCGTGTTAGCCATGCATTACACTTGCTGATTAAACGTGTTTTAATCCTTAAGCCACGAGAGAGACACGGAAATTCTGCGCGTCTAAAACTAGCGATAAAGCAAAATAACGTGGTTCCAGGTTGTTCAAATCTCCCGCGGAACATCTATGTCAATTTTGGTTAATGCATCTCCCGATTCACTCACGGGGCACAAATTTTGAGAAGGGCCTTAAGATGCCCGTCTAACTGTAGCTATTCTCTTCGTCTGAGGCACACAGGTGCAAGAACGATAAGGGCTGCACTGCTGCGGGACATCAAGTGCGCCATCGTCGCTAAGCGTAAGACTCTGAAATGGCGTGCGGTGTTACGATAATGCAGCGTATACCTACGGGGTTATAAGAGGCGAACCTATAATTTCATCGGTGAAAAATCTCTAGCAAGATTCAATGCAGGGGCCTTAAATATTTCTTACGTATCTGACCCGTACATTTTGAGATAAAGTGTTTCGAGAATGTTGTTCTTTATCTATGCTGGTTTGCTCTGAAATGGAGTTTCTAATGTGCCAGGCGAATTGAATTCACTCAATAGGCCTCGTCTGGAATGTGTTTTCTTTTCCAACATCAGCGCGTTAGACGAACGTTTAATGGTCCGCAGTTTAAGCGTTAGGTTAGCGGGTCCCTAAGGCCCCTACACACGGGCGACTCGGTCGCGGGGTGGTAGTATCCCATAAGTGAGCACTGTAGATGTGAAAATGCTTGCACACGGGCGACTGTGGCGAGCGGTGGCGTGTCCCCGCCACCAGAGGCGACCACAGAGTCGCGCAGAATCTTGCACATGAGCCACTTTTGGTGGCATGAGATAGTGACTACTACCGTCAGTCTGTGCCTGCCCCGCTGCGCGTACACAACGGCGTTATTTGATTCCGACAGATTCATAATAGAAGTAAAATCAGGTCCTACAATTTGGGATACAAGGAGTGATACGTATGGCAACAAACTTGCTAGAGGAAACGCCTGGAAAGAATTATGCGGTATATTCGTCAAGAATTTCGAAGAAGAAAAACAAACGGAGGTTAGTTGATTTCACAGTAACTATATTAATATTAAATATGTGCGATATATACATTAACGGAAGAAAAGAAACGTGTCGAGACCCTAGAGACACGATTAACATTCTAATATGAGATATTTTCTTGTGTATGCAGTTGACAGAGTTGATTGCTATTCTAACCATCAAAAGCGTACCTTATGATAGAGCTATACAATGCAAGATAACTTATTAATGAATACATTGTTCTTCTGAGTAGTACTGTCATTTAATTCGAACAATGTCAATTATAAAACACAGTTTACACAAGAAAATGAAAACAGCTATAACTGGTATTGTGTAAATTGTCTAGTATTGCATAATATGCTGCCACGGCAAAGATTCTTCTTCGCTGGTAAAGTATTACGCAAACTTTTCCCTGGTTGTTAATGCAGATCGCATGTTCGCTGGTTGTATTAGTGTCCCCTTCCTCCAGTCCAATTATGCTCAAATTACAGTCGAAGTCTACACCGTTGTGTATTGCACAATATGCCTTAACAAGAGTTGCAGTATCATTAACGTTAAAATTCAATGCTCTGTAAGAGATGCGCCACTTCTTTGTGAGAATACCAAACGAGCATTCTATGTAGCGTCTCGCTCTCGAAAGGCGATAGTTGTATGTTTTCTTTTCCCGCGACAGATTTTTCCCACTGTATGGCCTTTGCATGTGCGTGGAAAGAGCAAAAGCTTCATCGCCAACGAAAGTGAAAGGAAGAGGTTAGCCACCCATTCTTATTGGTTTGTCACTTGGAATGTGTAAAAAATTTACCTTAAGTTTTTGGAACAGCAGACTATTTTGATAAATTGCTGACTCAGGTGCCGTACCATAGGAACAAATATCAACAAATGTGAACCTGTAGTTTGAATCGCATACAGCTAACAGTATCATGGAGAAATATTCCTTGTGGCAAAAATATAATGATCCACTGTCAGCTGGTTGAATAAGCCGTATGTGTTTACTGTGAATTGCCCCTAAGCAGTTCGGGAAATTAGCCCGTGTTTCAAAACCGTTTGCAATTTTCAGCCACTCATCTTCAGTTAGGTTTGGAAAACAGATGTCATGTAGATGCTGCCAAATTGTCTCACAAACTTCTATTATTATCTTCCGTGCAGTGGAAATTCCACATATAAATATGTAATGAAGATCTGTAAAGGTGCAGCCGGTAGCAAGGTACCTGTAAAAAATAGTAAGTATTAATATTCTGCATCTTACAATAATGAGGTGCTTTTCTTTTCAGCTGTGGACCTACAGCGACGGTGGAAGAGTTTTCGTGACTCTTTTCTAAGGGAGCTGGCCAAAATAAAAAATAAAAAAAAACGAAATCCGGCTCAGCTGCAGACACTGCTAGGGAAGAGTACATTTACTACAAACCGTTATCCTTTCTTCTTCCTGTCTGCAAGACAAAGCCACCAGAGGAAAGTTACGACCACCATGCAGTGGAAACACCTACGGCAGATACATTTCCTACGCCACCCACTAGACAACAGAGGAAGAGAAACACGGTGGATGCAGAAGAACAACAGCTCATTCACGCACTATCCAAAAATATATATATAAAAAAAAGCAACACAACACTGTGATGATAATGATGGTGACAGGCACTTTCTGTTAAGTCTCTTACCCCATTCCAAAGCTCTTCCTGGCAATGTTAAACTTGATGTTTAGGGTGAGTTTATAAGCATTTTACAGAAGTACAAACAATTTACTAGTGCTGGTCGTCTGTATTCCTCTACATTCAATTACATGTATCCACAACATTCTTCATCAGGCACTACAGCTCCACACTTGCCATTTCACCACTATCAGAACACAAACACGGGACCTCCTGCAGCCTCGTATGACGAATCTCGCCCATCCGACGTTCCTCATACTCATCATTACAACGCCCTGTATCCATCTGCGCCGACATCATCTGGTGATAGTCAACCACAGTTCCAGAGTCAATCCCCTGTATCATCAGCGGCAAGAATCCATGCTGTGTCTCCGCACTCTGATGTGTCCAGCGTTTGTGAAGACATTGTCTAATGAAATTTCACAAAGCATTTAATCATAATGTGGATTTCTATACATTACAGAAGTTGCGAATACATGTAACATGTGTCAATATTGTTTAATTATATATATAAACAGATATTGTAATACTCCAAATATTGTTAATAATTTGTAAACAGAGACGTGTTATTGACTACCTGTGCCAATTTGTGTGTGTGTGTGTGTGTGTATATATATATATATATATATATATATATAATGTGTTTGTGAATGTAGACCTAAAACCCTGTCCTGAAGAAACATATTTATTTATCCATAAAAATGAATCTTAGTACGAGCTTGCCCTGCGAATTACGATGTGTATGTGGCAAACCAATGACAACTGTTCATGATAAAAACCAGTTGCAAGAAATTTAACTGATTAGTCTATGTTCTATTTATTTATAGATTAACATAATTTCTTGAATTAGCTAATAGTATCCACCTGAGTGTAATAGTAAGTCTCTCCTCGGATGATACTCTTCCTCATATTATTATCAGCTTTCCCGATGTGTGTTTTCAATAAGGACAAAAGTTCGTCGAAAGAGTTTTTCGACATCCTGAAATAGTTATGAAACTTACAGCTGTCTTGTTTTAATTCATTCGTAATGGTGTAAAATTCTCCACTCGTAGATCGATCCGCGGTTAATGGATGCATCCACAACAATCGCTGTTGTTTACGACGACGGCGACGACACCGCCTCAGGAGGAGCACAAGAAGAAGATTTCCTTCACCGGAGTCCATGTTTACGACGGCGTCTTCTGCCTCGTGAATCTCGCACACGAGCGACGACATAGTGCCGCGGAGACCCGCCACTTAGTCGCTTGTACACGCGACGACAGTGGCGCGACCGAGTCGCCCGTGTGTAAGGGGCCTAATCCACCGAATTCTATCCAGTTCTGTATAACCAAGTTCTTTAATAGATAATAATAATAATAATAAACAAAGCAGCTTTCCATACGGGATCACACGCGTCTTGACCACCAGCACACGTACGATACGATGCGTTGTAGTGGGGAAGGATTGAGCCGGCGTAAACGCACCTCGGTTTAAACCACCCACGTGGGTTTGGACGCTCGCCAACCGACACGGGGGCTCCAGAGCCCCGGAACTCGCTAATTTGGCGCCCACCGACGTAAAAGAAAAAAAAAAAAACCAAATCCCCCCACCTCCCCTCCCTCCACATGCAGGCCCAGCCCACGACCGTCCTGTGAAACCACACACGCGGGTCGCGCGGGCCGGCCATTACAATACAATGCCTTGTTTAGCCATCCGTCACGCCTCGCTCTCCGACCTCATTATCCTCGCCTCCGGGCCACGTAACACCCCTCACCTCCTCCCAACCCTTCCCCCTGTCAAGCATCGTACACAGCACACAACGGCACCTTGCCAACACTCCTGCCAGATCGTTACCGGGAATACGTGGAGCGGCTACAGCCACTGAATATTATACACTCTAAAGTTTTTTTTTTTGTACTTTTACAAGAAAAATCCTTGCAAACCCAGTTGCCAAGAAAATCCTTCGTAAATCTACAGAGAATTTTCTTGTAACTTCTGTAAGACTTTTATTTGTAATATTACAGATTAAAGCCTTGTTTACATATAACATTATTGAGAAGTGTACATAAAATTACTTTTTTTTTTCCTTCTGGAAAACATATGTGATAAATTAATAACCGAGAACCACTAAAAATTGCGAAAAAAAGAAAAAAAAAAGTTACACTTTTTCAGCACAGGGACTTGAATCCACACCCCTTATTGGCCAGCCGGTACACTTAACGACAAGACCAACTTGACTTATGAGTTCGAAACCTTTATTTTTACAGTAAATATAGCTGCAAGTACCTATAAAATAATTATGAACTTATTTGGTTATTAACAATAGTACATTTATTTCATTTTAAGAGTTCTGTTGTTCAGTTAAGAGATTTGGATGGCTCTTAATAACGAGGTACTAAGAGCCGATTTAAGAGTTCTGTTTAGCTAGGAAACATTAACAATTAATTTATAATACGGTCAGGTTTTCTTTTTAAACTGTCGTTTTATTATGATGATTTGAGTTGTTTTAAGTGTGTTACGTTATTCAAACTTGCAATACATTTCTTCTTGCACGCAACTACGCTTTGCATCACGAATAGTTTTTGCACAAACAGCTATATAGGATTGTACGTGGTTGAGTGTCCACCATTTTGCTGAATATCGTGGGAACTGGTCAGTATAGAACAGACATTTGTTGAGGTATGTTACAAACATCGCCTTTGTAGTTTTACAAACGAGTAGTTTTACAAGAGTATTTTTACACTGTTACAAGCATTTGTAAAATTACAAAGGATTTTTCAGTAAAAATTAATTTTTTTTTTCAGTGTACAGAATACTACAAAAATAACGAACCATGCACACGTTTCTCTCCAAGATTTCATTTTAGATAGTTTCCTTGTCTGTAACAAAAACAGTATAGTCTATTCGAGGTTTTTTCACAATTTTTTAATCGAATTTTTGAAAGATATCTCCATCTATAACGTGCTTGGTTGTTTTATTTATTTTTTTTTTGTAAATATGTCATATATCACGACAGTTTTGTACTTGTATAAACCAAAAATTACCTACTTTTTGATTGAATATAATTTTTCTTATCTTTTATTCATAGATTATAATATTTCGTTGATAATTAACATGAATAAAAACAGAGAGGAAATATGTGTGTTTGAAACGCCTAGGAAGGAATCGTTCTATGCAAAATATTTTTACACTGAAGGTGCATCAATGGGGTGCGTTGTCCGTTTGGGATAATTTTTATATTTGATTAAGCCTTGTTTGCACGTGGCGGAGGAATGTCCTGTAAGTAGAATTTTATCAGGGGTTCAGAAAAGTTGGATGTAACTGTGAATGTACTATAGTTAGAGCCACTTGTTTCTCGTGTAAATATTTACGAGCAGGCTACACTTCCATTTCGCATATGCACACTTGCAAATACCCTCATGGCTATTGGCTACATGTCTACGCAAGCAGACAGTTTAAACTCGACTGGGCCAATCAGAGTTAGGTTATCCCGATACTGAACGTCGGTGATAGGCTGGCAGGTACCTAAGAAGCGTGAGAGTTGTAATCTTCCAAAACGAAATAGTTTCTGAACTAACGTGTTTTGCAGTACGATTAGACGTGGAATCTTTTCGCCAAAAAACAAGTGTCGCTGATTATAGGTCATTTGCCCGTAGTGATATCGAACCCCGACCCGTCTAACTCAAGTTAGAGGTCGCAAAGGTCAAAAGCAAAAGTTTTTCTTTCAGGATACTGAGGATATTTATTTAATGGTCCCATGACATATCAATTAAACTTTTTTAAATTATCAAATCAATTTTTAAAAAATATTGGGTATGATTTTTAAAGTTTAAACCTTAATAAGTACAATCAAAAAATAATTATTTTAATACGAATTTCAGCTTCAGCTGAAGTGATTCTTGAAGACACAGAATTGGCACGTCCAAATTTCTCTAAATCCGTCACTTGGTTAACCCGCAGCACACTTTAACTTCTAATTATTTTGCCTTTATATTTTATCTCAACAATTATAACTGTAGTACGAGTGAACCACATAACAAATATCTAAGAAATTGTTCTTCATGAAATTCTCATGACATGGACAATATTATTTTGAGCAGTAGTTTGATGTATTCATTTTCTTGAGTTTTGAAATTTTTGCAAATATTACAACACGAATCAAAACTTCATATATTTCAATTTATTAGATTTTGCAAAGTAATATGCCTTCAGTGACATACTTCTCTTCGGACTTGTGCATCGTATCAAAAAGGAAAAAAATATAGAGTGTACTAAAATGGTAGAAAATGATTTTTACTGTAATGATGTGATGTGAAAGATATATATATATATATAGTGATATATCAATGATGATGAAGGGTAATATACTGATGTATACTGCTGCTCACGCCACTTAATACTACCAAAATTAATTGTATATTTTTCTGGACTGACGTGTGCTGAAAATTTCTCTAATTGCGTTTCTCTGAGAGACAGTCTTTAAGAGTTTGTTTTTCCCGGATCGTCAAGACTGGATGATGGGATACGAGCGTAATTAACACACGTCCTACCATTTACCCGCTGTACGGACATTCGTAAGAAAACTGGATCATGCAGTTCAGTAACAAACAACTTATATATATATATATATATATATATATATATATATATATATATATATATAAGATACCAACACCAACATGCTACTGATTTAGCAACCCAGCAGAGACGTTTCAGTAATAAAATATTTAATTACAGAAATCATCAGCAGAATAATTGCAAACAATGAAAATGTGGATGCAGTTCAAACATAGTAATTCCCTGGAAGAGAAGAGGTTGCTTGTATTTACAACAGAAAGGTCACATTAATTCTTAGACTGGCGGCTTAAGGCAACGCTAACCACTCTCGTGATTCAACAGCAATGTAAGTTAAGAATTTTGCCACCAAAAATTAATTTTGTAGACATTTATTTAAAATGTTTACAATCAAACTAGTTCAGGTAGTAGCCATAAATTTATGTCAATGTGTTCGTGGTTCGAATCCGTGGAAATCAGTTCATATCTTAATGCAAGATGACGAGCAAAAATGTCCATGTAAAATTTATTAGTGTCGTTGAGTTCGATAAAAAACATAACTTCGAAAACTTAGCTGACATTAAAATATATTGTAAAAATTTGGAAGTTCTTGGTGCTCTAGTCATGGGGGGAGGTATTCGCCTGAATGCTGTGGGACATCAGCTTGAGGGCTTTCCTATACAAGGCTCACAAGCCTATAGTGCAATGATACATTCCAGATTGCATTTATTAAGGGCGCGGATGTTGAACTTACAATACCTGTAAAATATCACCTGGATGTAGGACTTCTTCTCACTTGACTCGCCTTCGCTTCTACTTTCCCTGCTTACACGTGCAAACTCGACCAGTTATATCAAAAACTATTTTAACTAAAAGCCCTGATGCCAAACCTATTAGGCCAAGGTCAGCGTACTGCCTATCGGAACCAAGAAGGCTAAAATCTCCTTAAAGCAAATCAATCTAAGACGTATTCGAAATAAGTCAGCAAACCACGAAAGTGCTAGATCAATGATTACATATCACGCCACTCGTTGCTATGGTAACAAAGCAACAACTTGATCAGTAGCTAAGGCCTCTATAAACATGATCAAAATCAGCAGATTGAAAAGGCGTATAAATATGTGGGAAATAAAAATAATAATTCTAAAAAATCGGACCAGTTAATTAATATAGTAAATAAAATAATTACTGCTGCAACAAAATTACACTCTAAATTCGAATCAGTGGGAAATCACTGATTCGCAGTGAAATTCAACTACTCTAATCAGTGAAAATGGCTCCACTTAGAATCAGTGGAAAACCACTTACTTTTTCAGTAAAAAATTTATCTGATTGCTTTAGTGACGTAAAACAATTTCACTGATTGAATAAGTGACGGTCGACTACAGTGGCGAATTAAATATTGCTTGTATTGAATGTAAGCAAATAATTACGTGAAATAAACATACTTACGATATTTTAATATTTATACTGTGCAATATATTGTAATTTAAATAAGTAAAAAAATTTCCGCAGTTGGACGGGGTTAAACTCGCGCACCCTTCGTCTCTAAGCTGTTACCTTTCCATGTGAAATATCACGCGAAATTATATATATCTTATAATTCAGCTGCGAAATCATATAGTTTAAAATTGAATGGTCATACTTTTTGTGTTTGGTTTGGTTGGTACCTTTAGGATTGTTAAAACCAATAGTAGGGTAAAGGCACTCAAGAGTACGCACTTAAGATGGTATTATTTGTAAAATTCAGATATTAAGTATTGCATAAAAATTTGTTGTATAAAATTAAACACTACTGCTAAAAGTGTACGGAACACATATTAGATAAGCAGCAATGAAATACCGTCGAACCGAAAATCATACATTTTGCATAAATTGAAATTGCGAACTCAAACGTGTCCTAAGAATGCGCAGTGTTCTTTAAGAGTACGCATCAGCACCCATCACATTTAAAGTTTCCACGCCCTTCGTAGCTCGGGTAATCTTCGTGCCACCATTGTTTACATTTGCCGCACTGTATCCATTCCTCTCAAATCGGTTCTTGATAGAGTTCATCACAACCTGGACAGAAAATATTGTCTTCAATCTCTTCTTTAACTGCATGTACCACTGAGCTGGATGATACAGCGGGATTGTCCAATTGTACTGTCTTTTTTACTTGTTTTCTTAGCTGAATTTTCTTAGTCGTCTGGCTTACCAGAAGAGAGTTTTTGATTGGCGATGCAGACATTATTTCAGACTTTTCCCCCGCCGTTTTTCGTTTCCTCGAAGTGACACACTTTGGTAGTGGTGTTATCTTTGATCGTGGAACTCGCTGTGGTTCAGCAATAGAATCTTGTTTTACCAGAACATCACTTTGAGTTTGGGGTTCATAATTTTCAAGAATCTTTGAATTTTCAGGTGCGTTTGGGCTATTGCCTTCTTCAGTGACATCCAGTTGCTCTTGAGGACGGTCTGTCACTTCAGCAGATGCGAAGTCTTCATCAGAGATCACATCGGGATTAAAATAATGTAAACCTGTTGATTTAAAAGCATTTATTGCATTTTCGATTGCTGCTACCCTCGTGTAAGCACGTGTGAAGATTTTTGCAACATCATGCTGGGTGATTGCCCTCCCTGGAGGATTCGGCAACCACTTGTTTGCTTCTTCAGCAAAGGCTTTCTATAACGGCCCAAAGAAACCGACGTGTAGTGGCCGAAGTCTGTGGATAACATGCGGTGGTAGTGACAGCAGTGTTACGAGTGTTCTCTGCAGAAATTAACAGCTTGAATACTGCAGTGCGATACGTGATTATCCAATACCAGTAGCACTGCAGCCTTCTCTGTTGGCTTCACAAAACTGTAGAAATGTTTCAGCCACTCCACAAACAGTTCCGTGTTCATGTGCCCAGCATCAGAAATCATAGGCAATGTTCCTTCTGGTGCATTTGCATAAAGTTCAGGTTTCATTCTCTTCCTAGCAAATATCATGGCTGGAGGAACAAACGTGCCAGTGGAGTTCATGCAACACACGACAGTAACTGTTCGACCTCTTTTTGCTGAAGAAATTTTACAAACTATTTTCTTCCCTTGCGGATAAATCACTTTTGGAATGTGATTGGGTACAGTGGAAATACCAGACTCGTCCATGTTGAATTTACGATGACCAGGAATATTATTTTTAGCACAAACACTACCCCCCAAGTTATCAAAAAATCTCCTGCACTGAATCCTGTTAAAAACCAATGGCTCCCCCTAAACTACATTTCTCCGGAATACGAAGTGCCAAACCTTGCCTTTTGCAGAAGGCACGGACCTAATTTTCACCTGCCTTTTGTGTTGTTTTATTGAACCTGTGATCAACGTTATTTCTTTCCGCGAATTAAACCGCTAAAATCATAAGCCGTTTCCTACCAATACCATAACATATCTTGTCTAGTTCTCTTATGTGATCAGCTAACTCTTTCTCAATCTCTGGAATAAAAACTGGTTTGTGACGTCCAAGATAGGTTGGTACGGTCCCCTGAAACAAACAGAACGGAATAATCAATAAAACATATCTCGTAGAAGGAACATAATGAACTGAAAAAAATCATTAAGGAGCCTCCCTAGTTGACACACACATAGGCCTATCTCAATTGAAGAAATCGTAGCTATTCTACTGTTCGTAAACAATTTATGTTTTTTTACGTGAAACGTTTTTATAAAAAGAAGAAAGTCGACAGGCCTAAATTGTTGGCTGTTTTATCACTGTGGCATAAATATATTTGGTCGTTAAATAATGTAAGTCTCAGTGGAATAGTTTTTATTTATCTGTTTGCAACAGTTACTACCCTTTTGCAACAATTATCCTTCGATAAAACTGATTTTAACAAATAGGAGAAATATAAATGATGCATTTTTCTGAACAAATTAATGCATTAACACAATTTGGTCATATAATAAACGTGAAATTGTTAATGCTTTTTTTCCCCACGTATAGTAGATTGAGGTAAAACATTTTACTATGGTAGCCTTTGAAGCACAAGCAATTAAGCTACATTTAGAAAATAAAATGAAATTATATAATCTTATATTTAAAAAAATTAAAAATGCCTTATTTGGCTAGTTGATTTTCATGAAATAATGTAAATATGAACAGAATCATTAATTAATAAACAATATATTACATTTTTATATTTCTAAATTTATGTAGCCTAACTGGATAAAATTGCTATTGGCAGATGTATCTAAGAGAGTTTTGTGCGCTCAGCCCAGTGACGCGTGTGGGCCTAAGACACGTGTGGTTATCATATGTATGAAACAAATAAGAAGTATACATAACACTTACTGCTTTCAGTCTTTTCCTAAGTGTTGACTCATTTACACCCAGGTATGTAGCGACTTTCCCCTTGCTCTCGCCGGCTTCTATTCGTCTGTTAGCATCATCAGTTATATCTTCAGTGAAAATCAATTTCCTGTCTGATTTTCTAGCATATGTAGAGGTCGTTGTCGTCTGCAAAATGAACCCTGAAACAAGGAACAGTTGACATGTAAAGTAACATTTTGCCATGCATAAACGGCCCTCTAAGAGTACGCTTTGCTGCGCACTCTTTGAGGTTCCTACACAAGTTCAACGTTTGTACAACAGATGGCAGCAGCTTTCATTTCGGCCGCTTGTAACCACGTCATCGTAAATAATAGAGTCTAAGCTTCAGATTACCATATATGATTCGAGGTACCTCGTTGATGTATTAATTACAAATACTATTATATTCTTATTCATATTTACATCAGGATCAAGCAAATGTTACTCTTACCTCGTAAATTCGAAATAAACTGCTTCAACAAATTTTCTTCGCGCTGTTAAGCAGACACACACACCTTCATGAAACCACTTATCGATTTCTCTCGGCAGTGCTACCAACTTCGATATATCGATACTGCGCGCTCTTAGGGACTGCGCACTCTTACGTGTCTTTACCATATATATGTGTGCACTTTCTTCACATCACATTAAATGCAGTTTAAACCTTCAAACAAAGCGCTGTGACGATTACATGGAATAGAAATGAAAGGCTTATAAACGGAATGAAAGGCTGTCGGTCATTTTTACACGCAGTTTCACTGATACATCAGTAAAAAATAATTAGAGACGGAGCAAGTTGCTTAGATGTTTCACTGGTCCATCAGTCAAAAAATAAACCACTGAGAAAACAGTCGAAAAATTTACTGACGAATCAGTGGTAAATCTCACTGAATCAAGCAGTGAAGGTTACATTCACTGAAGTGACTGTTGTATCAGTCAGCTACGTTTGACTGATTGAAACAGTGACATTCTCCCTGATTCAGATTTAGAGCGTACATACATAATAAAAGGTGTTCTACATTTAACCAACCATTATATAATCATTTAAAATACTGCTGGAGGTTAAATTCTACGAAGTTGCATTACACTTGAACATTTTTGAGGTGGATTCACATGTTCTCAGATCACGCCAAACAGACCGAGCGAGCTGGTTGGATGCCAGTGTCGCCAATCCACACATCGCTAGAATTTATGCGTGGTCCGTGTACCGATAGTTCAGAGCTACCCACCATCTGCCAGGAAGTCCGAGAAGGCACCCAGAATGCTTCTTAATGATATACGCAAATTTTTCGTTCCTTTTAAAATCAGTTTCTATAGTCTATTCACGGTTTTTTCGCACCTTTTTCGAATCTAACCTTTGAAAAAACATCTATGACGTATTTGGTTGTTTCTTAAATAATGCCATATATCACAAGCGTTTTATTCTTCTGTTAACGTAATAGTGTCTTTCGGTTCCTACTATAGTTTCCCTTTAAATCATAACATTTTATTTATAACTAATATAAAAAAACAGTGATAAAACAGGTGTGTTGGTGACGCCTGTTAAAGATATAGTTCTCATGCAAAATATTATTACACTGAGTGCGCACGAATGCGGTGCGCAGTCCCTTTGGTGTAATTTTCTAGACTCAGTTTAACTTTGTTTCTACTAGGCGGAGGAATATCCTGGAAGTATAACTTTAGCAGGGTTCAAGGAAATTTAGAAGTAACAGTGAATGGACTATATATGAATATTTAGAGATTTCCCAGGAATATATTATTTTTCCCGTGCTTTTGCTTGTTTATTTTGTTGCATGTCTTAAAGATTGATTTTCGTTCGAGTGATTTAAGCCTTAGCCTCGAAACATAATCGATGGCAATTTTGGTCACTTTGCCAAAAAAAATGCCCTGGCAAAGACGACAACAAAAAAAAAAGGCAGGTTGATTTGGAAAGGTAAAGAATTTTTTTTTTTTTAATCTGGGTGTAATGAAAACGTCTGCACCATAACGCAATTGTTTCTAAATGTACTGTACAATACTAGCAAAGTACCAAGTATGAAAGGTAACTTAACCAAAGATTCTTATACTTGCAGGCAGATATAATTTACTCTGTATATTTATGAAAAAATATAAATAAAATTCACGAAATATCTTTACTGAATAGTTAAACGAAAATATGTTTCTAGCTTCCACCAAATATTTTTTACTTCATAGTCAAGCGAAAATAAGTTTCTAGCTAATGAGTAAAATTTGTTTAGTCGTAAGAACTTTTTTCAAATTAATATTCCATGTGCCTTTTCAAACAAAACTATATGTAACTATGATTTTTTTTTGTCTTGCATAAAAATTAATGCTCATTGCGAACGTATGTTTCAGGTTTGTTATCTGCAGCACTGCAATGGATAGTAGAGTTCTGTCTCTTTCTTCCGTTGCTTCGTCGTCTTCTATGGCAAGAACTATGTCTCCCAAACTTTTTGTGTGCGGGTTCTGCGGGCTGTCTTTAAATCTTCGCACAAACGGGCTGCGCCGTGAGCGACAGAGCCCGCACAATCCCCTGAAGGGGGATAAACACGTATGTGGCGATAGGCGTAGGGCACTCTAAGTTGCAAAGAAAATTACGAGAAAACATCTTAGATCGTGCACGAGTAATGTTCAGCAGGGGGGAAACACCAACACGATGTAAATTCTGTAGTGCGACTTTCACAAATTTAAGCGATGCGCGAAGGCACGATGCGGACTGTAAGTGAAATCCAGGTAAACTGTTTGTCCGCTTGCGAGGATTGCGGTAGAGATTTTACGAGGACGGACAATGTAAGAGTTCATGTATTGAAATATAATGGTCACCCCACCACGATACATCCACGACTTTAACAGTCCCGCAGTTCCTGCATGAAGGCGGCGAATCGTTGCTGGTTCAGGGGGCACTGATGAAAATGGATTTACCTAGGCGGAAACTCCATTCAGATAGAATGTTTGAAAACGTACGTAGCCGAAAACCATACCGGCACAACAAATGATATCTGCACATACTTATACAAGACGAAACAAAATTTAATTACTCAGCTATTAAGCGAAGTGCATGAGTATGGGGCAATGAAATTAAATTTTTGACTGGAATTTTACTACACCAAACTAACTAAATTCGACGAGGGGTCGATTCACAGTGCCTTCAAGACAAAGAATATTCCTGTGTACGAAGTTAGCGATATTGAAGAAACTGTGACAGATAGTATTGAGAGAATTTTAATGAGTAATAGGTGTAAAAGGAAAGGGATTTGGGCTGGACTTTGTCGATTGTCAATCACCTAGAGCTTCGTATTAATCTATTGCGTCTCTTCATAGATCGATTCGCCTGACGCTATAAAAAAAAACAAGTATGCAGTAATAAACCCCCAGACTCTTAGAGTACGACATGCGTTTTTCGTGGGCGATTTTCGCACGGTATGTTGAAGGCGAGAACCCGCAGAGAGTCGACCACCGCTACGAAGCCATAGAAACTAAATTTGATTTTTCTGAAGTGGAATTCCCGACTCCACTGCATCAAATTAAAATATTTCAAAAGAACAGCCGTACTGTATGAGTCAACGTGTACTTTCTCAGCGATAAGGAGAAGGTCGTTCCTGTACGAGTGTTAAAAGAAGAGAAAGAAAATCATTTTGACCTGCTACTGCTGAACACTGAGAAAAACGCTCACTAAAGCTACATAAAGAATTGTTCAAGACTGGTGCGATCGCAGTTGACTAGCGACGATGAGACGATTCATATATGCAAGCCGTGTTTTACATCTTACTATGACCTGCCAAGAAATATTGGTTTGACCGGCCAACAGTGCTTGGAAAAACACATGAAATACTGCAAGAAAGATTTTTAACAAGTTCCTACCTGGAATACACATTCGCATTGTACTAAAAAACTTTTTAAAAACCAATATTTTTTTTTTCAATGACAAAACTATCAACAGTTAGATGTGCGATTGGGACTTATAGAAATCCAAGGGAATGGGAGAAAATCATTTAATTTTTTCAGCTGTTCTTAAAGTAAAATTTTTTTTTTTGTTACGGATTTTTGTGAGTGGATCCCCCGTTGCACTGGATACCGAAATGGCAGGCCGATATATTTAAATAAGGTTTATAATTTCATTTTTAAATTATTTTTAGGCATTTCCTTAATTAATAAAAAATAGGAACATGGAGTTATGATCTGCAGCGACACTCTAAACCAATATAATTATTAAAAATTCAAAGTTGTGGCCCATACTTTGACATTTGTATAAGCAGTTTTTATTAAAATACTATTTTTATTAGAATTGTTTTCGTGAAAATAATTTTTATTAGAATATGTTACTTTTATACTCATTTCTAAGGTTGTCAGGGGGAAGAACATCCAACATGGCATCGAGTCCTGGCTGCAAAGCCAACATATATGGAGTACGGAACTGACCAACATGGCCGCCGCCTGCACCTACCAAGATGGCGGACAGCTCCTGGCTCCTACTCCTGAAACTCTATGCCGAAATATAGATGGTTATACTACTATCTATGTATATATTAAAAAAGAGTATACTTATCACTTTGCTCCTAAATTTACTTTGTAAATTTTATTTTTTTTAACACTGATAGCCCAAAAATTAAACTTCTCAATTAAGTAACTGAATGCACGCTATATTTTATCGTTTACACAAAATAACGAATTTTATGCTTATCCTGTGAAATAATTGCCTTTGGAGGCTGCTGTTGTTGCAAACATTGATCGAATGTCTCTGCTTCCTAGAAAAACATATGCATACATTTTTCTACAACTTATCCAACCTCGTGTGACTTGTACACTACAATGTTCGTTCTCTTGAAGGCACAGATATTGGTCACCTAATCTGGATCAAATTTTATATTGATGACCATCAATACCCAACTTAAAATACTGTGTGTGGGTTCTACCCCCTCTCCCCTTGGGCTAGAAACCTTTAAAACGGGATCATGTATTTCCGGGCCTCCATAGCGCCCGAAACCCTTCAAATTGAGCCGTGTATTCCTCTTTTCCATATTTACACGGGCAACGCCGGGTAATTCTGCCAGTGCTATGTAAATATGTTTCAACGTGAAAACTCTACAGCTATATATTTAATTAACCTCGGTACTTCGTACTAGTTATGGCACTAGCGAGTTGGTCTGGACTGACCCCTCAAGAGATTAAATGGTGAGTTACTTTTCGGGGAAAAGTTTTTGGTGCTATTAGTTTGGCCCCACCGTAGATTCTCTTTAGTAGCCGATCCACGGGTGTCAGATTTGTGGTGTTAGTGGTTAACTCTGTATGTTGGAAGATATCACGAGTGATCCTCTTCCCCGATAATTATCAGGTGTTGAGCTGCACTGATACCCCGGTGGTGTCCCTGAGAGACGCCGTAGAGAGGTATGGATAGAATCCCGGCTAAGCCCTGCTCTTAGTGCTGAGTACGAGGGTCTCCGTACTTGCGGAAGGGCGAGGCCGTGCGCATTTGAGAATCAAGTTTCGGGTTTTGAATCTGGTCAACACAGGCGAGAGCTGGTCCCACCAGCAAAGAAAGGGAATTAACCCTTCGCCCCATCTATTGTGCGGTCGTGGCGCGGTGGCCGTAGGGTGTTAAGTGGAGTGGGTCGGAGTGGAGAGATTTGAGTGACTCTAAAGCATTCGTGATCTTGAAAACCGATGAGGGTGAAGTGAGGTGTGTATACGGCACCACTGGAATGCATAGGCGGGGGTAAACGGGAGATCCCCGAGAAAACCCGCCGGCCAGCGGCATCGTTCGGCACGATTACAACATGTGAAAATCCGGGAGTGGGACCACGGGAAATCGAACCCGGTTCGCCATGGTGGGAGGCGAATATAGTCTGATCACTGCACCACTGCGACCCCGCCGTACGGTTAAGAGCGCCACGTTAAAATAGAAATAGGCACGGTCACAGGATTGTGATAAGCAATTATGTTGTGTTTCATTGGTAGGTCCACCTGTTTCTCGCGAAAATATTTGCGCGGAGGCTAGGCTTCAATATCCTACATGCACATTTTGTGAGACGACTGGCTGCTAGACGAGTGAGCCAACCAGAATAAAGTTTCTTCGATACTGACAGTTCGTGATTCGCGGGCAGAGATATAAGACGTTTAACAAGACAAATGATTCAACCACGAAAGTTGTTGTGAGCTCAAGTGCTTCGGAACACAGTTCGTCCTGGAATATTTTCAAGAAAAACAGGTGCCCCCATTCATTAGCCATCTACGTGCAGTTGAGTATTTTATTTTTAGGTACCTGTAGTGGTAGACATGGGGGGAGATAATCTATAATTATGTTTTCTTCAACTATGTGTTTTTCCTTAACGTCTGAACATACCGCCCTACCACCTCTTCTGGACATGAATCGAAAAAATTCATGCCATTTTTCTCTATCCCAAACTCCGCAGTGTTGTTGTATTCTGCCTTGAATATGCAGTTTCAATAAAGCTCGGTTACTCCGTACATATATTGCAGGACAATTTTTTATGCCCATTACGCGTGGGATACTGGACCAATCACGATCCCTACAAACAATCAAATGTTTTTAGTTTTAAAAGCATAGTGGATATGAAATCGCGACCTGAGTATCTTCCTTGAGCTCAAGTAATTTCGAACTAAATAACCTCCACGCAGTATTCGCCCTCCCAATAATTCATATCATTGTTGTTTATTACCGACTGCCGCCCATCGCGTCGAGTCATTCTATAAATCACACTTTCGTTGTACTAAATGAAGAAATATTTTCTATGGCATGCTGTGATTTACAGACCCGTTTTCCCTTCGGCCCCTGAAATGTTACAATTAAATTTAGTTAATGTTAACATGCATGGATAGTAGGCTGCAACACTTGGGTGTTGCGATACAAGGCCCACAGCTCACGATCAAATGTTTGTTTTCTTTTTCATATTTCAGGCGTATATCACGTTTTAGTTGATTTCAAGGCTCTTGAATGTTCTTGGTTGCAAAATTACTTGCGTTTAAATTCACTTTTTTTTTTACACAAAATCATCTTTTTTTTAAAGTAAGTTGTGGTTCAAACATTTAAAGTATATATGCCCGAATTTAGGGACTAAAAGTTTTTTTTATTTTACTTCCTTACCAAGTTTTTTTATTTGGCTTTAACTTATTGTATCGAGTCCACCACACTATTCACATATTCCCTGCATATTTGTATCCTATTAGCTTTATTAGCATCAGTCATCACGTCCATTTGTGCTGTACTTTTAACTCTTACTTTTACTTTCATCGAGATTAGAAAGCAAAACACTAATGGCGTTTGAGTATGAGTTCATTTTGGTCACCTGGTTATTTTTTTGTCTGTATCCAGTTACTCATATTCTCATGCGAAACTTCTACTAAAAAAAAAAAAGTTACAATCTCCGCCAACATAAAAATCGCGTCTTCGTCTGAAATTGCACTTTCTTACAAACTGTAATACGTGTGACTTGTTGCTCCATAGGTAACCATGTAGAATGTCGGAAAATCGTGTAGTGAAAGGTTACACTTCATTAATAAGATCACCATGTGCTTGCCGTGTATAAAGGCCAAGTAATAAATACGTACCAAATGAGGTATCGAATCATAAGTATCTCGATCAAGAGTTAAAAAAATTGGCTCGTCACTATGACGACAACGAATCACCTCTCGACAGCAGCTCGACCACACTATAGAGTCAAAAGTACGAATCGATTAATCCGCACGGATTTTTTTTCAGTATCTATCGGTAGGTTAACTGCCTAGTGTCAAAAACGTTTACGGCATGTGAAGTTAATGTGTGTGGCCGGAGCGGCCCATTCAATCCTACAAGTTACTTCACCATATACCTAATGCAGTGAGAACTTTGCGTTATTTGGGTGAGCAGAAAACGTATTCAGCATGTCAGTCTCATTCTGACACTTGCTTGTGCAGTATGGATTTTACTGCCGGCTCAAGAATTTTGAGTTATTGAACGTATAAATTCGCGAAGAATTATTTGCATGCAAAATCCAATATTTGAAAATACTGTGCACACCGATCAAAATATTTCCATTAAAAATCTTTAAGAACTTCAGTATTTTTAATTGGCGTATCTTAATGGAGAATTAAATATATCAACTTAATGAAAATAAGCAACGGGAGAGGGAAATTGCCTTAGAACGGAGTTAATTGAACTACCTAGCTCATGATGCCAACATGAATATTCAATTAGAATATTTTGCTACACAAAAAAAACGTAGAGATCCATACTTCTGGCAATGTTAATATCATGTCTACAAAATCAGATAACAATGTTTGACTCCCGGCTTTTGAAAAGAAACGATTTTATTTTCGGTAAGCATACTCACGTTAATCGTACCAACGTGGATCACAATTAGCGAATATAAAAATTTAAAACTCATAATAGTAAAATTATGTTATTCCTATTTCATAGTTAGCGGGGTAGACATGCCTGTTCGTAGTTTAGCGTGGATGAATATTCCAAGGCGGAAACCTGGTCATCGTAGTGGTGTTCTTCGTTTCTCTGCCACGGCATCGTCTTATGGTTTCTCATTAAAGGCGCCTGTGAACTCCACAAAGCCCGTTACAACTTACGTCCCATCGCTGTAAAGCTCTACTCCGAAACCTAACTCCACTTCAAACACCTCGTCGCACACGAACAAGCTGGTGTTTCGTATAAAGCCAAAGAAAGAAGCTCTCTAGGGTACGACAGCAAAATTCCGCTTGGCTCGCCCAGTTTGCAATGAAACAAATGTTACTCGTATCAACTTACGCAAGGATGTCAAATATCTCTTTTTAAAATTGAGGATTGGTTAGAGATACAATTGCACGGCGTTTAACGGATGATGTGTTATCGCCAATGCAGGGCGAAACGAGGTAGGTCGTGAGCACTCATTATATACTTAGTTCCTGGTGGCGGCTGCTGAGGCAGGGCTGCGGGGCGCAGCCCTCCTAATAAAATCTCAGAACGCATACCTCCACTTATCTGCTACTCAGTAAATAATACTGTGTACGAATACGGAGGTTATTTCGCAGCCAATGGTTTTGAGATGGACGAGACACTTGTCACGAGAGAAATGTTTTTGGAAATGTCGAGTGGTGGGGCGGCAGATTCTTCGCCCCGAAGTGGGTAGAGCTAGTAGAGAGAGATGACCGTACCATAGTACTAGGGGTGCTACGAGAGAGAGGGAAGACTTCAGGGGCTTGGCCCTTTTCAGCCAATCGCATGCTGTAAATCGGAGAGAGCTGGGCGCGCCCCTGCTCAAAAAAAAAAAATGGTTTCCTGGAACTTGACAAAGCTACCAAAACTACATGTTTTGTAAGCAAACTTTCGCGCTCCACTATTTTGAAGTTGTTAAACACATTTCTTAACAATGCTTACATTTATTTCGAATATTTTTTTTATAGATATCGTTCAAACTCGCGTGAGCTACAAATATAGTGTGTAATACTCTGAATAAGTGTGTTGATGATGAGCTATGAGCATCGGTCAGAAGCAGGGTTGAATTGTTGTTAATGTCGTGTTGTGTAAACTTGTAAATAATTGTTAATTCGGCGAGTAACATTTTAAACCTTATTACGTCAAATATTTTCAATTACGAGAATAAACTAGAGCTACAGAATCTGGGACCAGCAAGGCCACAGGTAAATATAATTCAACAACGATGCCAAGGTAGTAAATGGTTCGTATACGAGAAAATTCGACGTAAGTAGAGAAAATTTTGTGGACTGGCTATGCGGGCGTGAAGTTGGAAATGTGTTGTTTTGTTTAATTTTTTTTGCTAATGAAACCTAATGATTTTGCGTGGACTGTCAATGGGGTAAAAGATTTAAAACATTTGGGAGACAAAGTTAAAAGAGATAAATCATGTTCACGACATATAAAAAATGCCATAAAATTTTCATTGCTTGGTAAGGTGAATACACATTGGCAGTTAGATAGCGTGTACAGGTTGACGAATGGATTTTTTTTTTAAATATATTAATTAAGATATGCCACTTTCATCCTCTAATTTAAATTTGACATGAATTTTGTATGCACTGTAAGCTATGTAAATTAGTATTTGGTTTTAAAAATATTTGTTTTAGTATATTAAAGTTATTATCGTCATTAGTATGATACAATTGGTATTATTATTATTATTGGTAATATCTCGTCGTCTCGTGTAATGTACCACACCATGTAGGTACTGGTTGGAAGGCATATAACCTAAACAAACTTAAAACAAATACATATCTGTGGTAGTGATTAGACCTGAACCAGCGGCCACAGTATGATGACCATTACAAATTGGGCAATGATACATTTTTCTTCAAACAACCACACTTATTTTTTGTATTTGGCTACATAAGCTACACTTACTTAAGCTTGTCGTACGCAATATATGTTTCACTGTGCCTATTTAAAAATGATACTTGTAATGATATGAGTTAGCATCGCTACAGCACTCCCAGTTTCAAAAGTCACCAGCCGCCACTGGATACGGGTCGGCAGGACCTACTAAAGTAATTGCTATTAGCTGAGTAAAGTAATTGATTAATGCAACGTAAAAAAAGAGTGCATTTTGTATAATATTTAATGTGAAGCAGTGAGTTAATAAAAGATAGTATTTTGTACCCAAGTGGAAGCTAGCACTGTTAACATTGCCACGAGACTAGCCCCTTAATTATAAAATAGCGGACCGATTCCCATCAGCCCACGGGGTTGCATTCCCTGACGAAATCGTGTAGATATAAAATATAAAGCATACGGTCAGGAATTAGCAAGCATTGAGGCAACGAGAATATTAATCTCATTTCAATTCACAGCATTGAAACTTCCGATAAATATAAAATACAGAACCGCCTCAATATCCCCACCACCCAGGGTTTTACCCCCTGTCAGAAAAGCTTTAAAGCCAACGACCTACAATAACCTAGACAGGCTCGTCGTAAACAGTGTAGTAGTGTGAACTTGTACTCCCCCACTTTTCAGACGGAATTGATTATTGCTGAAGCAAATTCCAAAAGTGTGTTGCAAGGTGGAAGTTACATTTTAAAGCCAGCTTCAGAGTATGCATGGTGAACATTATGGCCTCACCTTACACTCACACAGGAAACAACACTTTATGACGGATCCACATCCTACATTGTTTTTCAACACAGCACGGAACGTAATAAATTACGCGACCATTGACTTATCCGAAACCCAAAAGAAATTAGCTGCAAGGAACACCAATAGAGTAGATAAGTTTCAGAATTTAATTGACTCCCCGGAACAACTGTTACAAGAGAACCTCGAGTTCATTGATCATTTCAACACAACGTCCACACGCATCACACACACAGTTTAATTAACAAAATCACAACAAGCGGCCTTCTGCCATCAACACCACCACCCACTCAACAAGATATTGCAGTACATACGTCGGACTACCAAACACCAGTATACATGTACACAAAAACAAAAGAGAATTTTTACGAAAATTCACCATTGGCGTCACCTCTCGAACCGACACCACAAGTTGACAATATTTCGAATGTCCTACCCATGAACATAACGTTCAACAGCCTTTACACATACCGAATTTCTCAGGGGACGGCAATGACAAATGGGTGGACTTCATAGACCAATTCAATCAGGCTGCTGAAAATAATAATTGGACCGATGAAGACAAATGTAAAAAGGTCAAGTATTACTTAAAAGTATCAGCTAAACACACGCTAGAAAATTATCTACATTCACAGTTGGGAGCAGTTACATGGCAGGGAATTGTTAATAAATCGAAAACTACATTCTACACACCCGCGACGGAAGAATATCTAAAGCAGCTCTTATTCAGCACGAAATAAAAACTACGTGACAGCGCTCAAAAACACATAGAAACACTGATGTATTACAGGAGGAAATACAATCCCACAGTCACGGACAGCGACTTCATAAGCATTATGTGGCTGAAAAATGATACATTGGAAGATAGTATCACAAATGTCCAGCGTGCAGAACTTGGCCTCTTCAGGTAAACGAAACAATCACAGGCCACCAAACACTGACCGAAACTGACTCTTTATGAGCAGACATCACAAAATTGAAAGAGAAAATCGCCAATATGGCAATAGCAAATCAAAGACGATCACACAACTAATATCAATCTCACAATCAACAAAAACACTGTCGACCACCCACACAACACAATCGCCGAAATTTTGTGCCAACAACCAACAAACCACAAGTGCAAACATATAGTAAAAAGCAATTTTTCAACAACACCCGAACGCGGCATAAGGCAGTTTTTAAACAACATAATCAATATGAAAATATTGCACATCTGGGAAAGAAATTCCACAACAAAGAAACCCACCCTCAAAGCATGAAAAAATACACACAAAAATAATACTATCCAAAAAGCTCCTACACGAGGGGACAGTAGGCACCGACCCTACGACCAACAATACAACAAGGTGCAACAATCTCAAACGGGTGACAGGCAGTCAGGCCCCTTAAGGGCACAGCCGAGTAGCAGACAACAGGTGCAGAAAGAGAAAATGCAACAGCATGGTCTAACTCATAAAAACCAGGTATGGTCCTTAATGGCAACACGCGGAAAACAGGAACACCAGCGGGGCGATAACGGTCGGGACATTACCGCACAGACACATCCCGCCCAAAACTAAAGTATGCCGAGTTATTGATGCATATCAGGGTTTATTCGCCAAACGAGTTCCTCACCACATTTATGCAGAATTAGCAAATTTTAATTTTAGTAGCCAGCAAGTTCGAATTTCCCAGCAACAAAAGATGAGAGAACATAAAGCTAAGACAGAAATTATAAAATGTAGTGGAGGGACATCTTGCATTCAATTCCGCGAGCCACAAACCAGGTCAACACATAATACAAAGTATTATTCAAATGATCACAAGGCCAGTACAGGAGTTCAATGGATTACGTCGCCCGGGACACATGACACCCCGTGTATTGCAAAAGCTCAGGTGAGCAACAAGGACACGCAGGCCTTCAAACAACGTGAACGAACCGTGAAACGCGACCCACACGTAAACAAGGAAGTGGCGGCCACTGTCCAGTCGGTAACCCAGCAGAAATGCACGACACAGCAGAAACACGATGTCAAGACGCCAAGGCCAGCATTCGTTGGGCCGAGGGCAGAAATAACATCAACGTGCATGCTGTGTTTGTACACATCGCATCGAGCCGAAAACTGCCCTTTGTTCCCCAATCAAGCGAACCCATTTCAAACCAACATCACGGCACACTTCCGGATATTTAAACAAAGGTTCGGGATTGGTGCAGTTAGGATCAAGTTGATGCGCCCGGAACGAGTGGTGCTGTAAACAGTAACACGATACTGGTTGGCAATGATGAAAGCGGTCAGCGAAACCTGAGCCACCGGCCGTTAATTGAAGCATTGCATGAGGAAACCAGGTCTGTCACCAAGGACGAGTGCCTCGCAGGTTATGTGAGAGTATCAACACTGTGTGTCCTTGTGCGCCTGGCCGGAAAAAACATACAATGTGTTGTTGGATTGGCTGCTCTCATTCTTGCATGTCGACAACTTTAGTTAGCAAAGAGAAGTGTCAGCCAGTGAAGGGAATCTTCTTTATGGTAGAGGCAGTGGAATACATGGAGATTCTACAGTTTAAAACAAAAGTGAATATTAATATACATGGACATAACTTTTTGCAAAAATTCTTGCTCATGCATAATTTAAAACTCGACATGATATTATGAGGCGACTTTATTTTAAAAATGTGTATAAAATAATCCTGGTTTTAAATATGGACCAATACATTCATATGCGACCTTACCATATAAATTCCAAATTACGGGAGAATATCCTAGAACAAAAACAACCTATGCTTGATTCCCACATCATCACACCTTCTGATTCCATGTACGCTATGCCATAGTTAGTTATACCTAAATGCCAAGGTGGCATTAGGTTTCTTACCAACATCTCATAAAAGTCCAATATCAAATTCAGCGAACAGAAGATATAATTACAATGTTACAAAATTGTAAATATATAATGTCCATAGACATGTTTAACGAGTTCTACGCCATTCCAGTCTCCAAGAAAGATAGGCACAAATTAGCTTTAAGTGTGGATGTAATTGAACTTGAAGAGTATGCGCGCATGCCGATGGGCCTCCCCACTAGTCCTAACTATTTTCAGTATTTTGTTGATATTATGCTAGGTCCGCTCCGATGGAACACATTATTGGATTATGTAGACGATATCTTTATCATTGGTAACACGTTCGCGGAACACAAACAACATTTATAAGCTTATGGAGATGGAGAGATTAAGAAAATTTAACATTAAAATAAATACTAAGAAACGTAATTTCACCCATCACGAAATCAAAATCCTTTGTCATTACATAACAGCTTGTCATATCCAAACAGATCCGGAAAAAAATAGACAATTCAACAAATGGCACCGCTCAAAAATATGAAACGAACTGGAACATTTCTTGGACTTACATCCTATTTAAGACGCTATATACTGGATACACCCAAATAGCGGAACCCCTAATGGAGCTCAAAAAGGAAACAACACCTTTCAAATAGGGCAATAATGAAAAACATACTTTTCAAAAACTAAAAATGGCACTCAGTAACCCACCCATTCTAGCAAAATTTGAGGAGAATAGGCCGAATATGTGATGAGTCGCAAACCGCAATCGGGGTCGTGTTACTACAGAAAAATTCCATGACCAAAGAACGCCATATCATAGCATTTGCTTCAAAGAAGATCTCTCTGAATGAAAGGAAATGGTCAGCTATGGAGAGGGAACTATCCGCGATAAAATACTTCATTATCTATTTTAAACAATTTTTATATGGCCGAAAATTTGTCATAGAGACCAACAACAGCAGCCTCCGATATTTGAAGTCCATGGCCGAACATAACATAAGCATTCAGAAATCGGCCATTGTATTAACTGAATATAATTTCAAGGCCAAAATCGTAAAGGGCAAATTAAATATCCTCGCAGACACCCTCAGTCGTATACCAACGGTAGGGACAGCTGACACAATACCTGTTACTGTAAATTCAACACAATATCAATTCAAACGCCAGTTCACAGACTGTAATTCATTTTGCACAGCATTAGTTGAAACGCTCTTCCAAAACCCACAGAAGGACACAGAAATATAAATATCAATTGCAAAATACATTACTAACAACTGGCCCAATATTAGAACATTAATTAAAACAGACTTTCACACAACAGATAAATCACGAGTCGCAAAAGCCATTAAACAGGAGGAATACTTGCCAATGCACGCAATTACCAAAACCACTTCCATAATTTTCAAAGTAAACATAGAGATAATTCGCGACAATATTTCTAGACCTATAATAGAACTGTCGTATTCTAATAATGGTTGAAAAGATGAAAATATATTTTATCTGCCTGAATACATTCGTGAGCAGGAGTACATTAAAGTAGATGACGATGCTCACCTTTTGTTATTAACTCTTCTTGATCAGCCGGTGTCTCCTTTTTTAGCCGAGTACGCTAATGACACACACATACAACAGTTGAAATTAGCTTTAACAGACCTGGACATAGCCACCCCTAAATAATGTTGCATGGCCAGACACTACGCTATTTCCGGTAAGGGGGAATTTATATGAAACAGCATACACCAGCCGAGGAGCAGAAATTAATTCTTGTTCCGAAATATTATGTCCCAGAAATTATAACTGCCCACCACGACGCTCTGTTAGGTGGCTGGCACTTTGGGCAGTTAAAAATGTTAGAAAAAATTAAGACTACATATTACTGGGATACGATGAACAAAGAAGTCAAGGAATATGTTAAGAACTGTCCCACATGTCAGATAATTAAGGCACCTAACCAAAACAGATAGGCCAAATGACCCCAATAACGCCACCCCCCACTTCTTGAATCTTGGGGACTTAATGTGAAAGGACCGCTTCTAATGTCAGCACGCAGCAACAAATATGTGTTAGTTATGATTGAATTTTCAACACAATACATTGTCGCACATCTGGTAAAATCTTTTGACGTCCCTACATGCGCGAATTTCGTTAAATATGTTATAGTAGCTTTTGGTTGCCCAAAATCGATCCTCAGGGACAGAGGAAACTCATTCAAAAATGAGCTAATTTCAGACTTATTGCATATGCTGCAAATGAAAAAACTCCATACTACGGCATACAATCCTGCCTGTAATGGTTTAACGGAGCAGTTAAATAAGATTTTAGCTCAATACTTAACTTCTTGCGCCAGTGACGATCCAAAATATTGGGACAAGTGTGTTTCTTATTTAATTTTTAATTACATCACATATAGCAACCGTAGTACTAAATTTACATGGTTTTTCCCTATGCACGGCGTTGAGGCCACCCAACCGTCGCACGTTATAAGCCACACATACTCCCCCAGCATGAATGATTGGTACCAACAAGTCAAGTAGTTGCGTGAACAAGCTCAAGTTAACCTGATTGTGCCACAGTTGCAACAAAAATATATTTTTGAGGACTCGCACAGACCAAACGACCTAAAAGTAGGATCGTCTAGATCAAAACACATGTAAGACAAAAAGCATTTTCATTCAGGTGTCACGGTACCTACGAAATAGTAAAAATACTAGGTCCATCTACGATCGCAGAGTCAATACATAGATGTGGGTGTCAGAATATTTAAACTATCAGTACTAGGAATGTGAAACTAGCTACTGTTAGTCATTAACACCCACACTTATGTTACAGGAAAAGAAATAAAGGACTTGTGGAACCAGGACAGGACGACTCCACGATGTACCAGGTTACCTGCTGTGCCTTGTTACAAGTGCTGAGCCTTGCAGCGACAGTGCCCACTTAACTGCTCTACAGGATGCACCATGATATGTACTTCAGCCAGTTTACACCACAAATTCACTATGAGGAAATGGTGACAATGAAGAAATGTTAGCTGTCCAGATTTCAGATATTGAAAATAATGTCAAATCATCTATTAAGGATCTTAACTTAACTGTAAACACTGTAGCTGAAATCAAAGAACAAGTGCAATTTAAGATTAATTCTACGTCTAGTCAACTTCAATCTTTGTCACACGACTTCCGGACTCAAGAGAATATGATTCAGAGCTCACAGGTTTTAAGTCAGATGATGATCGGAATAGTACTTGATCTGCTTAATAATTTTATATTAGATATAAGCTTTAACACTTACATCCAGGTTTGCCAAAACAATTTATTACCACTGCAAGCAGTCTCTATATTCCTTTTAACTAGGCGATTGGGGCAACATTAGAGTCGAAAGTCGGAAAAATGAATTTAAAGTTAAGTATTCCCATTAACAATATCATAAATTACTATACTGTTCCTATGACGGAATGCACTTTCTCTCTGGCTAAGATTATGATTAAGGTTCAAGTCCTTTGCAGAATGCACAATTTATAGGGCAATTTTTCAAAGCAGTTCCAACTGCATATTTTTACATAAATGAATCTTGTAGCATTGTACTATCTAAAAGTATTATAACACTCGACATGCTTACGCATGTCACTAGGGCTGTGGCCGATGAAAGAAACCAGCTTCAGGGCATGTACCTGATATCGAAACATACCACAGAATCCAATAAGGTAAGTGGTTTTAAAGCCGCTATCAAAATGGAAAATCTTGATAAACTAAATATTTTTTGCAAATTTTTATGTGGCCCAAGTGAAAAAATGCAATTTACTGCAATTCAGCCTGACCATTTTCTAATTACCAATCCTTCCAGTAACTTAGCTGTCGGTTGTACAAATAAGTCACTCAGTCCGAATATTGTGAAAACAGTTACAGGATCCATTGAATTACAAGTTCCATGTGGCTGTAGAGTAACAATAGATAAGGTAATGATAATAGAAGCCACACATGCCTGTGACATCAAAAGCCCAGTCACTACTGTAGCACAAACAGTATTACCTATTCAATGGCTCACGACAAATAATTCTGACGCCACTCAGTTGACACTAAATGAAGGAATAGCTTTCTCTTCCGCCAACGACTCTGTAAACAATGACTGGAAAATATTGCATGCAAGTTTTCCAGATGTTAAGTATGTTGCAAACATAGATAATATCAGGAATGATTATGTGTTTTCCATGATGTCACAAGACCATTTCAATTATGCAAGCTCGTCAATTATTTTTGTGCTAGTAACATCTATAGGATTGTTATATTACAAACTGATAAGTGTGTCTATCCTTCTAGAAAAAGCTGTTTCACTGTACAGCAACAACAGCTAAATTTTCAGTTCGTGTATACAAAGAATTTGCATGAGTAAGAAAAATCAGGAGTATAAAGGCTAATAAAATAAGTAAGATCACTGCTAGGTTTATATGAAAAGTAATAGTAAAGTCACATAGCACAGAGGCTTTGAGACAAGTACCTGGGCTACGCAAAAGGTGGTCGCCCATATGTATACAGTCGCGCCAACAGCGCTTTCAATTCGATGACTTCATAAACAATTCGCACATGTTGACAAACTGCACGCTAGGTGTAGTATGTACTGCCACAATTTAGTTTAAAGTTAGGCGCTAGAATGCATTAAGGCGGCAAAGTACTGCAAGAATATAATGATTTCAAATTATGTTTTAAATTTAAGATTATCAGGCCTGTGCAAAACTGTAAATATCATTCACTGTTCGTAAACCGGCAAAATTAATTGCGAGGTTAAATTGTTAGATAGAAAGTAAATAGTCTTTCATGTGCAAATAAGACTGAAATTGTCAGTTTTTAGATAGAACAAGTAGAATATCTCAAACTAGGTGCGATTTGCTATAGCACTATGATGGAATGTATCATTCAAATCATACACGTAAACTTTTTTCCAACTCCCTTTCCGATCGGCACCAAGGATGTATTTTGCTCTAGTTTCGATTTTAAGGGGTAATTTTAATTAGTTGAGGCGTCGAACGCAAATCTCCTCCCCCCTCCCTCCACCCAATGATCACATGAAACCATAGTGACTACATAATTACTGTGACAGCATAATCCAAATGTTCATTTTAATTTATATATATTATTTCAAAGTTTTTATATTATTAATATGATTTTTTTATGACAAAGCACATATTACTTTTCAAGAAATGACTACTCACAATGTATGAAGTTGTAGAGTTAGTGTAAAGATTATTAAATCCTCGAAACAAGAATTCTCCTTGCAACTAGTACTAGGCAATAAGACAAAAAAATTACGTATATTACAGAGTATAAATTTAAAATTTTAGACTAGAGTCGTCCACGACAAGGCAAAGTAACATAATTTTTACAAAATTAGTGAAAGCCAAGCACAATCGCAGACTGTTTTCTTTTCTTAAAATGAAATTTAATTTTACAAGTACTAAGATATTGAAACCCAGCATAAAGGCCAATTGTTATATATGTATTTCTTTAAATTCAAAATATCTAATATTTTATGTTTCAAATATGGTATACTTATGTGCTCCTTTCCTTTTATAAAAATGTAAGCGACACCCTAACCTCACAACTGACAGTGCCCTAGGGGAAAAATATAAAAGTGCGCGAAGGACACTTGTTACGTAAAAACCCTCTCAGCTGTCAACCTAGCGAAGAGAGACCTCTTCCAGTGGAAGACCTTAACCCTTGATTGAAGACACCGACTTCATCCTCCTCCGCTGAGCCGCTCAACCATTCTCCAGCCTAGCCCCTACTCTCTGCCTTCCACACTTCACTTGGGGAACCCTAATCATGCGAGGACGCATAGATTTCGTGCAGAAAGGGGGCCTTGCTGCAGGCAGTGTTAGCCAGGGCTGACAAGCGACGCTCGAGCACCTGGGACAGTGCGATCACGACGAGCCAGCCCAGTTCTTACTAAAACACTCCCCCCGCCGTGAAAGGTCGCGAGACTAGGCGGAGTAGTATATAAGGTTGGAACGATGGCGGCTCGCGGCCATCTTGTACCCGAGGGAACGACGAGACGCCAGCGAGGAGGACCACCAGGACTTGGTCCCCGCTTCGACGCCCAGCACTGCCACTGTCGAGGAGGTCTCGCTCGACGACGCCGACACGACTGCCAAAGTGTAATTATAATCCCAGTAGGGCGCCAGAGGTTGTGCAGTGTTAGGGTCCTCGTCCTAACTATTAAGACTACTCAAGTTGTGAGCACTTATTCTACACTTCGTTGCTACAGGTTGGCAGGACCTACTAAAGTAATTGTTATAAGTTGAGTAAAGTAATTGATTAATGTAACGTAAAGAAGAGTGAATCTTGTATAATATGTAATGTGAAGCTGTGAGTGAATAAAATATAGTATTTTGTACACGAGCGCTCTATCATCTAGTTACCGTCATTCCCCTTCCTTGCGTGGCCTGATTCATGCTCAGGACAGGTCACAGCAGTTTATTTTGCGTGAATACGTCTACGTTGACGGGCTCGGACGCCTTGATGTTTATTTTATGTTCCCGGCACCGCTTCACTCTATCATATGGGGTTTTATGGGTATCACTGAATTGCTTTTGAGATTCTCTCTCCAACCGTATACGATTTCTGTATTTCGACTTGCCTTTTTGACGAGTATAGGCCAAAATGATGTCTTAATTTTTTACATTAAATGTATACAATGTTACCATAAACAAGCCACACAAAAGTTTTTATTCACGCAATCGATTGAGCTTGACGAGAGCAGTCAATTTAAATTCAAACGTGTTTCGTAGCTTCTCCTAGTCAAAAGTTATACTACGCGGAAGTTATGAGACGCGGCGAAACGAACACAAATTCGGGTGCATTCCTCTCCCCCCCCCCCCCCCCCCCCCGTATTTACACTCTCCCACTTTATCACGGCCGCATGCGATGTTTCGCAGCGTTCACTCAGAGTAACATATTCTTTGATTCTTTGACAAACAAATGGTGTAATCGAATTTTGAATTTAGACGATAGAATTGGAGCTGCGATGCCAAACTCTATCCCCGATTTTGTTATCATCGGATTTTCTGGATTGTCTCCCACTATGGTTGCAAATCTTAAGACGTATTCACGTCAAAACAGTATTTATTTCAAATGTTCACACAAAAAGAAATTTCCTGACCATATCGTCATAATTTATCTTCTCCCTCCACTTTTCCCACTTTCGTCATTGTCATGGATCGACTCTCCGTTTTCCAGCAGTTCGGAGCAACATGTTCACTCACTGACTGACACGTGAGAGCATAGGTTTTAAAATGAGTATTTGCGTATGACAAGTCATTCAAACACACTGAAGGAACGAGTGTGTCTCATTTCCACCGACTTTTAATAGCCAGTTTCGGCCGCAAACCGAGGCAGATTTACAGACAATACGATGTCAAAAGGATAACGACAGAGAAAGTTGGAACGAAAACTGACTGGAGACATTCTAAGTCATCTGAGAAAAACTAAAAAAGTATCTCTATAAGTTTGCAACAGCGGCTCCTGAAATCTTACTTGTCACCATGAAGAAACAAGACTAAATTAGACATGGAATAGCCTGTATGTTTTGGTGGCTGGTGGATGTTTATTTAAAAGCGTTTTCTAACTCGGTCGATACTGCCCATGGCCTTACATGCAACATAGAGCCAATAAGCGAGCATCCAAGAATGTTTTGATTCTGGTTATCAAGTGGCTTACAATTTTACAGGGCACGATGGAATTTTAACTTTCAGAACACACAAATGAAAACTAGTATACATTGCGCCATACTGAGCTTAAAACAAAATTTGGAGGGTTTTTTTATTTTATTTTTCGACTAGTAATATCTAGAAGCCGAAAGTGTAGAAACAAGAAAGTTAATTTTTACCTTGTAATTTTAGGAATATGAGTATATTTATATTGAGATATTTATGCAGGTATTTATAAAACGAGTACATGAACATTTGTATGAAGCACTGAGACGTCTTGTGCAAGAATACGTGTTGCTAAAATTTTCAAAATATCGTTGTGATATTCCTAATTAGACAAAAATGTTTTAGATGATTTCCATTCAAATTCTATGATCTTTTGGGTACGTGGATTGAAATTGGAGGTCATATTGAGCTAGTAACAATTCAACTCGCATAACTTAGGATAAAATTTAAACAAATACTGTGAGGATTTTATTCGCGAATCGCTACTTGGAAGACTTTCACGGCGGTAATTTCAAGTTAGTTATGCGCAGTATACTCCATTCACGGTCACACCCAACTTTTCTAAAGCCCTGCTTTAGTTATACTTTCAGCATATTCCTCCGCATCATGCAAACCAAGCTTAACCAAGTCTAGAAAATTATACCAAAGGCACAATGCACCGCATTCGTGTGCACTCGGTGTAATGATATTTGGTATAAGAACTATTTCTTAAAGGTTTATCACGATAAAATGAGCACTTTTGAAAGCCCTACTTAAGATCTATTTGTATGCACGTTGTGTCTTCTTCCGCATGATGTAAAATTAACATTGCCACGGGCCTCGGCACTTTATTCATGCGTCGGTCAAGCGAAACTGTAAAATTAATAAGCAAATATTTTGAAAATTTGCTCAATTTTATACTTCTATGCATTAAAAAAGCAGAAAGCGAAATAAATAATGTAAGTTATCACAAATGGTTACCTAATACCATTTATTCGACCTTAAGAATTGGAACTACTTTCCATCCTTCGTTACCAACTCTACCGTGCTCATGTCACTCAGTGCGCCCGTTAAAATATACGCAAGCAGGACCAGTCACATTTTTCTAAGGTTGATTTCAAAAGTGCTCACTTTATCATGGACAGGCTTTAGAAGGCATTATCAACACATCTATTTTCGCTATTTTTTAATTCATATGAACTATAAATGAAATATTATAATTTATTGATAAAATATAAGTAAGGGTTCAATCTAACAAAAAAATATCGTACTTTTAAGTTAACAGAAGTATACAACGCTTGTGATACAAGACACATTTAGGAAACAACCAGACACATTTAGAGAACAACCAAACACGTCATACATGGGGTGATTTCTCAAAGGTTCCATTCAAAAATCGAGAATAAACGGTGAATAGACCAGAGGAATGTGGTTGGCAGGCGACATGAATCACGCCAGCTCGTCTTGGGGTGCCGGCGATCCCAAGCAAGGCAGGCCCGATGACACGACATTTGGCTCGCGCCCCGTGTTGGCAGAGTTTCAGCTCCAACGCAGGCTGCGCGGCGGCGACGGCCCTGTCCCGCCTGGGGAAACAAAGGTGAGGTATTGTCGGCCGCTCTCCCATTGCCAGCCCTTTTAGATCACGCTAATAACCGGCATTATTAGTGATGATTGAATACATCAAGCCGCCATTACGCTCTGATGATATAGTGCACGGCGGCAAAAAAAAAAAAACCTATTTACCCGCGCGTCGCTGGCACGTAATAGCAGTTTTAGCTCCAGATCGTCCGCCGATTAATTTTCGGGACCATCCTCGACTTTTATGGCCTAGGTTTGGAGGACTTTAAGTGGTGAATTATAGATTATTACGCTGTTATTCTTGTTGCTACCACAATCCCGTGTTCTTTTTAGTCCCCCAATAAATACAGTTTTAAAGAGTGTGCCATATCCGTGAAACAGGCTTTTATTACGTACCTTTGGTGCTATAAAACAGTTCTTTTTTTGTCTGCATCAAACCTTTTTCCAACAAAAAGCGTGGTGGTTAGTGCTACAAATTTCCTATTTACAAGTATAATTTACTGTCGAGTCTCCAAATAGAATAAAATTTAAGATTGTTTTTAGGTAATTG
The DNA here is from genome assembly GCA_029891345.1 of Dryococelus australis. NCBI lineage: Eukaryota > Metazoa > Arthropoda > Insecta > Phasmatodea > Phasmatidae > Dryococelus > Dryococelus australis. The sequence goes on from CM056999.1 coordinate 52,981,996, forward strand.
CCACTAATTTCACTAAATAGCTTTAAAGACAATAATGAGGCAAGTATATTTCTGAAGTATTCAATGGGAATACTTAATTTTCTCTAAAGCCCAGCCCATGTTTTATAACAATTCGGAGAAACCGGTTTTGCAGCACAAGTTTGTAAATTATTCTACCAAACGTTAACTTTATTGAACGTCGTTAAAGGTATTTAGGGATGTTTACATTTGATATCTGTTGCAAATCTCGAACCCTTAAATTACCTAGTTCTGACGAAAAAGGCGCACACATACGTATGCTGAACATTTTCCTTATTCTAAAGTATTCAGTAGTTGGTAGGTGGGTGGTGCTGATAATTATATCAGTCACAACTTGCAGAATAGGAGAGGTTCTATTAACTATAACTGAATAAATATGTATACTTGTGGTGAATTATTTGTTTTATGTGTAACGAAATTCATGTTATTTTTTATTTTTAATACACTTTACTTCTTCTTTGTTATAAATTAATAAATTCTGAAAATTTCATCTGTATTTCACTATGACATCAACAATCAATACATCGACTTCTGTCGTTTTTGTTGAAAAGAGTTATAACATTATATATTTATTGTCTATCTTTGTAAGCAGTATGAAATTAGAAAATTCGACTATCATCTGATTGAGTTGTTAAAATGTATTAAGATAGTAATATTAGTCCACTTCACTGTAGTTGATCTACAAGTGCGTTATAAGTGTATACTATGTTCCAATACATTTATTTTAAATTCTAAGTACACTTTGCACGGAAAACACACTTGTGTGCGGGGAGACAGTAATTATTTACCCAACGACCGTAGAATCAATATAACAAAAGTGACGCTCTATGAGACAACCAGAACCGTTTATGCTTATTTAGTCAACATTTAAATATAAAATAATTTGGCAGAAAAAAACTTTAGTTTCCGAACATGAAAACTCATTATTTTTGTTGAGCTGAAAAAGAATATACGGTAATTCATCAACCAGGCAGAACAAAAGTAATAATGACTAAGCTAAGCAAAATTAACCATAGGCCCTATTTGTCAGACTTTTATGGCGGTTGATTGAAATTATGTCAAATACGTCTCTTTCTCCTATTGAGCTACATTTTATACTGAACACCTACGCCACAATATGAAGTTGTGAATACACCAATGACTTTAATTCAATTTGACTAAATAAATTTACGATTAATACAACGCCTTAGCTACCTTAGGTACAAAAATCGCTTGTTATACCAATGTGGCACTATAATTTTCAAAATAGCTTATTTTTCAAGTTCGGTTTAAGCTCGGAATTAATCTCATGTGCCTTTAAAAGGCACGTAATATGCTTTAGAGGATATCAACCACGAACTAACTTACATTAGGTAAAATACAATGTTATTTAACAAAAAACATGTCTGAAAACATGGCCCCATTAAAAATATAGGCAAGAGTGCTTCAGTAACGCATTATTTGGCTAAAATATTACGACAGTTAGGAAAATTGCTGGTGACCCTCATTACGAAAAAATGCCTTAGAATTCAGAGGATGGCTGCGAAATGAGCTTATAGCAATAATTAATCTATCATTTTTTTCAGCCAGTGAATATCAACGTGGTTACTGTAATTTATTTTCATTACTCTTGTCGGGTGCCAGAAAAACTGTTACGAATATATAAAATTATGAGTAACCGTGATTAATGACACACTGATGAGCGTTCGAAATATCCAGAGGAAAGAAAAACATTGGAGAGAGCGAGATATAATACAGCAGATGAAAGAGCAGAAAATAGGTTTATATACAGGTTCAATTCTGTAAAAGTGCAGACGAGTACAAAACCGGTAAATATGCCTGAGCAAAGCACCCGAGAACATACATGTTTGGTAGAAAATTGTTTACTTTCATCGCTGTGTTTGTAAACATTCCCTCATTTTTTTCGACACCGCGGCTTATCGCCAAGTTTAAAATGGATGAAACGCATTTCATTTTTGGTATGCACAAAATGTCTCGAAAATTTCATGAATGCTTCTTCACATTTTTTTTTAGCGAGGTTTATTTTTTACAGAACACAAGGCTGTTGGGAATATAGGTCAACCACTTAAATTTTTTGTGGCTCGGGACTACGCCAAACGAACACTGCCCTCGCCCGTCATTTGCCAATGGCTGATTGCCAATTGCTGGCCACTGAAATCATAGACACTTGAATCCGAACACCTATCAGTTTCAGAAGGCCACGAATGTATGGCTCATTCTAAACGTATTATGTAGTGTTCCAGGAATAACGTCCTCGGCCTTTACTACGTAAATCCCGAGTGAAAATGCAGATGAAGTCTTTTTCTTTATGGCTTAACGACTCATCGACAGCGTGGCCATTAGAAACGGTAGGTACCAGTTGGTCAGATAATCAGGAGAAGAGAGGGAGGAGGGATTTACCATGGCATGCATTAAGGAGCCACCCCGTCATTCGCCTGGAGGTTATGTCGCAAAATTACGGAAAAACTGAATCATGGTGGTCGGAACGGAACTCGAACCCGGGTCATCCGGAAGTGATTTTGGTGTATTAACAGTGCGCCATGGCGATAAAATAGTTTTGACAAAATGTTACTTGCTTGCCCAAGCCGTCAACGGAGTGTACCCGATTACTTCGTAACATTGAGGCCAATGTCTGGCGTAGCACCGTATCTTAGAATCTCAGAGTGGAATAAAAATTGAAAGTCAAATTAAAGTTTTTGTCGCCTTAAAACAAAGTGTCCAACGAGGTTTCAAACCTGAAATATTTACGCAATGAAACTAAACATTAAACAGTTCGAGCTACTATCGGAAATCTGGTCAAATACCGGTTAAGTACTATAAGAGTAATTAATACATGTCCAATAGAAGTTACATTCACAATATAGCAATGCTGGATTGTGCGTATAGCATTAAGTTGAATGGAATTTTCATCATTAAAATGTTAATCTCAAATTTCTTCTAGGATTTTGCATAGTGCAGACAGTAGACGCAAACTGTAATACATTATACGTACTAGTTTTTGTGAAAAATTTAACACCGCGAAGGAACCATCAAAATGGACGGAAAGTTTCCAACACTGCAGATTTTCGGGGTTATGTTTACCATTAATCATAGACGTTTTAATTATATATGAATACGGAGTGCTTGCTTATGTTGTCCATTCATTTAATATTATTCCAAATTACGCTTTACTAATGAGTTAACTGTATAATCTTTGGTTATTTTAATAGTTTATTGCTATAGAGGTCACGTGTACGTAATTTTAATTTGTTTCTCTACAGTATTCAGTATTAATATTTTGTTTGTTATTTTTCATTTCTTTGCTAGAGAGTAGTCGACATTAAATGTTTGTCAAACAAACTTACTAAATAAAATTATCCTGGTTGTTTCTCGTCTCGCAATTGCTGAATGGCGGAAAGATGTGTCATGGTCAGACGAAAGCCAATCAGAGAACAGAGGACAACGTAAGTAAGGCAGATATTAAATAGAGCTAATTTTTTCTTTACACCAATTCTCTCATCCTCCGAGGATGGATGTGTGTCGTATATTATGAAAATTTTAATGATTTATTATTTAATAAAGTCGATGCTAGATGTTTCGTAATTTTGAATAATTATTGATTGAAGATGAAGAATATTAATTTAATTGTATTTGAAAATGTTAATCAATGATTTGTTGAATTTGTGGCAAAAGAAGAACGACTTTAATAAAACATTTGAGAAGTCGTGAATTCCGACGTTATGATTTAAACTTAAATGTTATAAACTGCGTCCGACGTATTAATGTCAGAGTAGTAAAGTGTCTGAAACGTAACAAGTTATTGCACAAATTACTGATAATATTACGAACTAACGATCAGAGTTTCGGAGCAACGCTATATTAATGGTAAATAATCAGTATTTGGTAAAGCCTCCACGAGCAGCAATAAGAACTGATGCACGCCGAGACAGCGAATCAAACTGGCCTTGGATATGTTTCCGAGGAATCGCCTGCCAGACTGCTTCTACCCAAGTTCATCAGTATTTGCTGCTGTGTGAGAATGATGTTCTAGTTGACGAGTGGTCATATCCCACACGTGTTAGGTAGCTTGCATATCGCGTGAACATGCTGTTTAGGGAAGCGGTGGTGTATGCTTTGCTTCAAAGACGGCTAGGACATTTCTGGCAACACATGATTGGGCATTGCCATGCTGGAGTACGGCTCATGGAGTGTGCTGAAGGAAACGTACAACTTCATCCTCCACGATGTCCCTGATATTGCGGTTACTGTTAACGAGTGTCCACAGTTCGTCGCAGTCGAGATCGCCAAGAGTATCCAGCTGCTCACCAAACCATCATGTCTATCATTCGTGCAGTACGACTCTGGACAATACATTCTGGACAAGGCGCATCAACACTGATATCGTCGAATGCTTTTGCGGCAGTAGTTGAAATCAAGCTGGGCTCGTCCGAAAACATGACATGTTTCAATTCTGCACACCAGTGGGTATGTACGCGAGTCCACTGTAGCCTGAGGAGTCGACGGTTTAGGCTCAAGAGAATCCTCAGCAAAGGAATACGTTCACACAGTTCTCTGCGAATCACACACCATCGAACAGTAGAAGCAGACAATGTCAGACCTGTTACAGAGTAACAACGCTCTACCAATACTGGAGACTAAGTTGAAGAGTCCATCACTGCCAGGTAGTTGAAATATGTGTCATTTCGTGGTGTCATTACATTATGTGAGTAGTATAAAAAAGGGAATTCTGAAATACCTGGCATCAGATGGAGGATCGGAGGAGCGAAAATTCTCTTTTTTTCCCATCCAGTATGGTCGATTTTGCGTTAAAAAAATACGCCATTCTTCCCCCTTTTATCAGAATTTCATTAAATAACCTCCCGTCGCCGGCGGCCATCTTGGCAGATAGTGCCATCCGAATTGTCGCCCCAATTAGCATAATCTGGCGAGTGACTCCTCAGGATAGCAAATGACTCATGTAGGATGTGGGATCTCACCACAGGACCGCCATATTGGATCCCGAGCAATACTGACCAACAATATTGTGGCCACAGGAGGATGTCGACCATTTTGGCTGCCAGTGAGTTTGCCCTTTGTGGCTGAGGTTTGCCCAATGTGGATGAATCAGTCGGAGCTTCTCTCAAATTCGGAGCTTCTAAATTCCTATCATTCCCAGCGGCCATCTTAGTATCGACGAACTATGTCAACCCAGGACAATTAGCGACCATCTGAGGACATCGAACAATTTAGCGCCCAGCGCCAGTGGCGGTGGTGGGGCATCAAGACATCGCGAACGATCGGATCTCGTGTAATAATACCTCATCCTGAAGTTAGTGTGTGTGTGTGTGCATAATACTTGTAAGCATAGTTGGCTGTAATTTTCGAAACCATTTAATTTATAGTTGTCAAATTCATAACAAAGGCATAAACCACGACTAGGAGAAGAGTCGCAGTGTCAAGTATGCCGAATGTAAACCTATAAGCATAGTTGGCTATAATTTCCAAACCGTTTAAGTTATAGTTGTAAAATTTATAACATAGGCATAAACCACAACTAGAAGAAAGTTCGCACAATCAAATATGCCCGATATCAACTTATAAGCATATGTGGCTATAATTACCGAACCATTTAAGTTATAGTTGTCAAATTCATATCGTAGACATCCACCATGACTAGGAGAGGGGTTTCAGGGACAAGCATATCCTATGTCAGAGTATAAGTATAGTTGGGTGTAATTTCCGAACCATTTGAGTTATAGTTGGCAAATTCATAACATAGACATCCACCACAACAAGAAGATGAGTCACAGAGACAAGTATGCCCTATATCAACTTATAAGCATAGTTGGCTGTAATTTCCGAACCATTTGAGTTATCGTCGCCAACTTCATAACATAGACATCAACTACGACTATGATAGATGGCTGTAAGTAATGCACCACCATTCGTCAAAATCAATTTCCTAGTACCACAATGAGCGCATATGACAATGGTGGCGGCCATTTTGGTAGCCACTCGACAATCACATAGAACTGCGATGGCAATTTTGGGAGCCAGCAGTGGCCATGAGGCAGGCGACAACATCGCACACATACATGCACATACACCGTCTCAACCACCAACAGTGGCCATCTTGGCAGTCAGTTGGAGGGTCACCCTGGCAGAAATTTCAGCTCTTGGATTCTGGTCGGTGTTCTCTGTGTGCTCCGAACCGCTATTAGTTTTTTTCTTCGTACCGAAAGTGTACATGTCCCGCTCATGCATTCCGTCTGGAGGGGGGAGACCTCATTCCAAGACACCCTGCCTGCTGCAGGTCAGGTATGAGCTATGCTTGCATATAAGCATAGTTTGCTGTAATTTCCGAACCTTTCCGAACCATTTGAGATACAACTACCAAAAGCATAACATATGTATAACCTCTACGAAGATGAGAAGGGGCGCATGGACAAATGTTGGCCTTCCTGCCACCCTTTTGTACTCACCTCTCCCTCTCTTCTGTTCCCTCAGCACTACAGCCAGACCACATATACGTCCTCACGCACTCTCTCTCCCTCAGCACATTTTCCTGCCACACTTCCTCGCGCTCTCTAGCTCTTGTCCATCCCCCACCCTCTGCATGACACCATCAAACCTGGTCATATTGCCTCGTGTGATCGCCACCACCTGGCCAAGCTCCAGCTATGTCGTCGCACGTCGACCCCCCCCCCCCAGGCATTCTGTAACAGTCAAGTATGTCCTATGACAACATATTAGCATTGGTAGCTATAATTTCCGAACAGTTTGAGTTATAGTTGCCAAATTCATAACATAGACATCAACCACGACTAGTAGAAGGGTCGCTGGGACAAGTATTCCCTATGCAATCTTAGAAGCATAAGTGGCTCTAAATTCTAAACCATATAACATAAGCATCAATTATGGGTGTATAGTGGGTCACCCTGGCAGCACTTCCTACTCGTTGTCCTATGGCCACCATCATTGGCACCCACCACTGGCGAGCATCATTGTACAAATGGCCATCGTCAGCACACTGCCCGCCCCACCACCATCTGCCAATGTGTTAGACAGTGCGACTTCCAAGATTCAGCATTCAGACACCATTCCTACAAAATTTGACAGTCGTCATTGGTGGACTGCTTGCCCCCAATGCCCCCCCCCCCCCAACCTACACCCATAATGTGTGAAAATGGACGCCGTCGCCGTACTTGTGACCATCTGCCCTTTTGCTAGAGAGTGCGACTTCCAAGATGGTGGACCGAAATGACATAGCGGGAAGTTCTGGTCATCCGAACCATTTAGTTGTCAAATTCATAGCCCAGCTATATTGGTAAGGATACAATACGTCCACCAATACAAAGAAAAAACATAATTAATAACTGTTTAAACTAGTAGACACATGCATGCGCACACATGCACACTCGTCGCGCACGCACAAGTTGTCAACCTGCACATACAACACATACTAGAACGATATGCTTCCTATTACGAAACGAATTATACCCTACTGTAACTGGTGTAGCAGTGAATACTCGTAGGCCACGAATGTGGTTGTAATATCTAGGAATCTAGTAAATCCATTTTTTTTTATCTCCGACTTGCACTCGTGTACCAAAGCAGGTAATAATAAGTCATACTCGAACCTTCAATGCACGTACTTACTTCCAGACAGATGGTTAGTACCACCCCACTAGGGAGGACCAGCCTTGCACTCGTGTGCCGTGTACCGAGACTTTAATGTATGTAATGTGATGTCACTAGCAATTAATACACACAGTCATCGCTAGACAGCCCAGTCCCCACACATACATCATAAACACATGCTAGAACAATTATAATGAAATGAATTATCCCCTTAACTTACCTGGGGTAGCAAACAATACCCATAGGCCACTAGCACATCTCATTGTCTACGCGACCTCGCTGGAAGTGGAGACCGCAATAAACGGTCCCGCCTTTCCGTGCACGGTAGATACCGACCAAATACTGATTCACCACCACCACTACCTCCCCTTGCTATCGTACTTACCGGTATACTATTGAAAGGAAACAAAGTTTGTGCCCTCAACCAACCTCGAGGTATCGCAGGTTCGATTCCCGTAGAAAGTGGTAAACATCTTTTATTTCACATTGTGTGCGATCACCTTCTTTAGGCAGGGTGTCACTGCAGGCGGCATCGTGCAATATCAAAGGTATTTCCACGACTGGTAATGTTGATATTGTAATACCTACCAGGGCTCCTTGCTCTTGACGATACAGGAAGTTAGCCATTTTTGTTTATAACTATTTTCCTTTCGTTCACTCTAGTGGACGGCTGTAGAGAGCAAGCAGCTGCCTGTAGGGACTTGGGTTCGTGACTTGTCACTATGGGTAAACACTAAATCGCAGTTATCATGGTGGAATGGCTGGGCTGCTGGACGGAACTGTCTAAGTTAAACATTAAAGGTTCGGGAAGGGCCAAATGCTTGTTATTGGAAAGACTTTATACACAGCATTGAAGGTTCGAGCAAAGCCGGCAAAATATGGCTGCCTGTAACTGTAGACTCTGTAATTCCATCGGTTCTGTGCATGAGTGCAGATATGAGACGTAGTATGACTGTCATGGCCGCTAAATATTCGTATTCATGTGTAGTGGGACCGATGACGAATGATTGTCTGTAGACATGTCAGCATGCACGCTCAATGGGAATCGAACTTTCGATAATATCGTTATTCAAGTAGGATACAGAAAAATTGTGTCAGTTGCGGGGATTCGACCCCACGCTCCCTTTTACTGGAACCAGAGCTTATATCAGAAAAACATATTTTTTTTTTTTTTAATTTTGCAAACAAATAGCACTATGGTAGATCATGAAAACTGATGTGTTTTTTAGGTGGTTCAGGCACTTATTTGAAACATGCCGACCATATAAACATTTTAGCTAGATATGCCATGTCTACGGAACTACTAAACGATTTTGATATTAACTTTGTATACTGGCGGTATCTATATTATACATAAAATTTGTTTATATGGATCCTCATTTTTTCCGTCGTTTTGTAAAAAAGTCCCGCACGAAAAGAAATTATGTTTTTGTGTCATATCTCGGAAAGCAGTCAACCTATTTCTTTCAAATTTGTTGAAGAAGTTGTACTGCGGCAGTTCATATTAATTTAGAGTTTTAAGTGTGCAAGACCCGTATTTCCAGAAAAGCAGCTATAAAACATTTTACCTTAGTGTGCTATATTTTTGCAACTATTTTACCTATTTTAACTTTGTGTACTGGCAGTATCTACGACAGTAATACATAACATTTTAGTTCTCCATTTATGAAGGCCGTCAATTGGAAAAATGGAGGTTTTATGCCTCGAGTACCAATCAACATATTCCTACAAAATTTTTCACGCAAGTAGTGTGTTACAGTAAGGTATGTAAACTAACATGTTTTAGGTGCCGCAGGGTTTTTTCTGATGGCGTGTGTGTGTCTATATATATTTGTTCATATTCATTCATTCATTCATTCATTCATTCCTTCCTTCCTTCCTGTTGGTATATATTATCTATTAAACAATTCGACAGAATTTAACCAAACTTTGTGCACAAATAGTATTCATTAGAAACAGTAATTATACATATAGAGATCTTCTTTTCCCGTTATTTTGGAAAAATAATGCCAGGCGAGAAAATAGAAAATTTTGTCATATTACCGGAGCAATTCAGCTAATTTCCACCAAATTTTGTACAACATTAGTGCTACAGAAAGCCATTTAAATTTGCACTGTTAAAGTGGGGTCAAACATTCATTTTCGAAATTGCTGCCATATAAATATGTTGATAAGCGTGGCATGTCTGTTTAACAATTTAACCAAATTAAACCAAACTTTTTATGTCATCAGTATCTATTACAAGCATAGAAAAAGTACATTTTAAGGCAATTTGATAAGATAGCAACGATAAATAAAATAAAATTTTTATGCCTAATCTTGGGGACCAGTTGACCTATATCCACCAAATTCTACACATAAGTTGCTTTATGGTACGCCATGTAAACTTATGTGTTTTAGGTACTTCGCAAATTTATTTTCAAAATTGTGGCCCTGTATATATTTCAAGTTAGTGAACGCTATCATTAAATACATTAGATTGATTACATGAGGAGTTTATGCCCTGAATCCTACCTCCGCGATGTAGTTGATAGCACTCAGTAACTATTTTTATGAGGTTTTCAGGGTTCGAACCTCGGGTAAGGCACGTGTGTGTATGCAGCAGTTGTTTCGGTACTGCTGCATATGTTTCCGGTTAATGGTCTTGCTGTCAAAGAGACATCAAAGCCAACCTACTGTCTAGGGTTTTAAGAATTTCATTAAAAATAATTTGCACCCAAGCAGAGGAAAGTTGGCTCGTTAGTTATATCAGTAACTTGTTAAACAATATTTTTTGTATAATTTCGGTACAAACAGACAGTAAATATGTATTAGAATATGCATATTTAATTTGGTTTACGATATTTATTTTGAGTAGATACTAAAATTAGTTACTGACTCTAAATTTGTAGGCTAAAATAATGATGTGCTGTGTTTATGTGTTTCTCTTATTCGTTTTTTTTGATTATTTTGTTAGAATTTTGTATGCAGAAATGTTTGATTAAAACTAGAAATCAGATAACTTTTATTTTTTGAAAGTTTAGCATTTTGTGAAATAAGAAACAGATACTCAGATAAAAAAAAATAGATAACATTAACATGTGATATGTGCAGGCCTATGTATGGTTGACAAATTTTGCGTGGCAGATTGTATGGATTTTAATGTTCACCTTTTACGTTGACATTCATGGTCGACAATAATTTAGTGTTAATTAGTGTTAATCCCGGAAGACAAAGTGCTATTTTTCAACACGTGAATGACACTTATTTCCGGGCCAGGCCATTTTAGTGTAACAAGCATTTAAGATATTTTGCCATTTTTGGTGGTATTGTTCCGTTTTTCTTGGTAAAATTGTCGTACATTTTTTACAGGATTTTCTCTGTTACGCTAGCATCTGTTCACAACAGCTAATCTCGATTTTTTACTTGATTAAATACAATTCCTGCTTGTGAGTTAATTATGACACGTTGTGCGTATTCTGTCATAAACAATTATCTGCGACGACGTATGTCCGAAATCAGGTCAACAGCAAGAGGTCATAAGGGGAAAAAAAGGGGGGGGGGCTGGTGCGCAGGTCAGCGTAAGTATTCGATTTCCAGCGAGAGCAATGGCTGTAATTACACGTCATGTATGGTAATTAGCATAGCAAATTACTTAATGTGCATGTATTACTTGTATTGAGATAGTACAATATGTAATTAAAGTAACAACTGCTTAAAAAGAGCGATGAGTTGTTGCAATAACTACTAGAGGAATTATACAAGCGCGTGCATGGAGAGTAATAATGCGCAACTAGTTATCTGGGTATGGCGTGAAAGGATACCAAACGAGATATAAGAATAAAATAAGCAAGGTTTCCTAAAGCGATCAGTAAACCATGAACCAACTCAATAGTGCTGACAATAGGAATTAATATAACATTTGAACTGCTGTCAGATCTCCTCTGCCAGAGCAGATTCTGTTCTTTTCCTCTGCGGACCCAGAAGAACGTTGAATTATATGTCAGAAGCGTGCAGACTGGCAGAGTTTCCACATGTATTTGGAAGACCGACTGAGGTTTGTTTCTCCTCTCGGCTCTCCAGAAATATTAATTAGCAACCAAGGTAATTACTGTCTCTGCGCACATACAAACAAGGAGTCTCCGAGTAGGTTTCCCTAGAGAAAAATGACAAATAGTGAAGTTTGTCTCCCTGAGGACATAAGGAAGCAAGTCAAACGAACTAAAAAAGCTGCTAGCCCGGCGTACACTAGTCGCTAAACAGGCGTCGGCAAGCCAGCACTTTAATTAATGAAATTAAGGGGAAATCAACGCACGGGGTTTCCCGGTGGAAATATGGCCGCTGGGATGAAAAAGTTTCCCAATTAAAAACTCTACACAACAGTCTATAGAACGTAAACAAGGCGTTTTAAAACAAACGCAATATCATTTCATCCTTTCTGAGAATCTCAAGCGTCTCCTACAGCCACTAACACAATGATGGAAAATAATTGCTTATAATTTGCAAATTCATTCTAACACATATGCTTTTGCGAGACACGTTCACTCGATTCGCATGTATGGGGTCCTTCAATACGACCGATATCCATCAGTTGTTGATCTATGGCTTACGCATGGTAACGAGATAAAATGTGCTATTAACGGAATTTAGCCTTCCAGACCTCCAACGGTCGAGTCCTTGCAGTATACATTCTTTAAATGCCTTCGTTTTTTTTTCTGTTAAGACGTCATAGAGATCATAAACGCAAGATTTGCACTCGTATGCTTCCATTATTCCTAGATATATGTATATCTAGCTGCTCTTATTGAACCTGAGAAAGAATGTATTCTACCAAAAAATAATTACCTCGTTAGTTAAAGTAATCTCTGAAGTTCTTTAATGTGTCCTGCATGCTCGTCTACCCTACAATTTCCGAAAACGTCATTCCCGATCAGGATCATATCCACAATGTTTATTTTTTCGTGACGCGAAGGAGTTGGTGCTGTGATGCTAATCTCGAGTACAAATACTGCCATCAGCGATTTAGAATTTAGCCAGAATTCTTCGTTCACAAGCTGAAATAGAAAGAGGAGCATTTTTATATGTACTATTAACACTGAAATAGCCGACCTCCCGTTGCGCAGTCGGTTGGTGCGCCACCGATCTGGGGCGCGGGAGGCTCTAGTTCGAATCCCGGGTAAGGCATGGGTGTTACTTTAAGTTAGGTTAAAAGTTAGTCTGTAAGCCACCCCCTGCTTAACTTTCAAGCATAACTCCAGGGGACGTTAAAAAGCCCTATACAAAACAAAAACAATTAAATAGATATTCACAAGAGCAAATGCACGTCGTTTTAATGACAGCCCAAAGTGTAACGCTATTAAACACTTTCAATTAGAGAGTAGGAGGGTGAGTGATTGTTCCCGACGAATAGCACAGATTCAGGCCTCAACACTCTATTATGGTTACTTGTACAGAACAAACTACTACAATATTCATTGAACAAATGCTGTACAGCCCTGTTTTCTTTTTTCTTTATATTCTGGAAAAGTTATATACTTAAATTCACGCCAGACTTCGTGTTATGTTGTGGGGAAAAAAAAGTTGCCTCTTGCTATACGAAGCTACCTGCTCTTCATTAAACCGCTCTTTTTGCTCATAGTAATAACACAACATAACTACGAATGAAATTTCCAGCAATATTTAGGTCCATCGTCCTTTAAATTATACGTCAAGTTTGTTCTGATGCCACCAAACTTCCATATGAAATCAGCACTCCATGCAGGTGATATCAATATTTGCACGAGGACAGGCAGGGTTAAAGTTACCATTCATAACGCGCAGATACAGATTTTTTTCAAGAATTGCTATTCCAGTTAAGCCAACCAATGAGTATTTCTACTAACATCACATCACGAAACGAAAATGACAAAAATTTTTTGCAAACATTATTACAATAGTATAATAGAAGTTGTTTATAATGTGGTGTTGATGTTACAGGGACATGACAAGAAATTTGACGAAGACTGTAGGCTTCATATTTGGTTGCCGTGTCTATATCCAGATTCGTGAGATGACGTATTAATGAGCAGGCAATTTTAACGCTTTCAAGATGCAGGTGTCCAAAGGAGTGATGGCTACATCAAGTGTGTAGCCTAGAACACGAGAAGGTGTTATATAGGTACCACGTAAGCAGGGCTTGAATACTGCATGTAAAGGTGGCAATTTGAAGCAGTTACCAATGAGTTATTCCCCCAGAGTAATAGTAACGTAAAAAGAATTATCCTGTCCATGCTTTAGAGATTGCGAGCTATGTGGCCGACATTACAATGTTCTGTCGCTATTACGTGATCTACGTGGATGATCATCGCCGATGTGGACGAAGTTTAGCTCGGTGCGAGCGACCCGTCGGACCGCTGGTCTGCCCTGCCGAGGTGGCGGTACGCGGGCTATAGTCGTACTGGCGCGCCGCGCCTGACCCGTTGCCGGGCTTGTTCTTCGCTCCGCCCTCCAAACCCACATAACCATGGGTGTCCACAGGACTACTGGCTGCGCGAGCAGCTCGTGACATCACCATGGGCCGCTCTATGAAACATGGACGTTACAGAACCTGCCAGAACGGGGCGCAGAAGAAATAAAAGGCCGGTGTTCGCCTTTTTGAGGGACTTTGATTTTAAGGAGGAAACTTGCAGAGGGACTCGATCAGAACGGAACTCTGTCCCTGTAAGGGGGCTGGGGGAACGGTTTGCTAATATGGATTCTCAAAGGTAAGTTGTGCCCTACGGGGTTTTGCAATCACATTTAAACATGTAATTTCTTAGGGTACTGTTTTATTGTAAATTCTGCAATTCCAGGGGTTTTATCATACTCTACTATTGTATTTAACTTTGAGGTTTGAAAGTAAACTTTTCATTTACGTCATGACCGTTGCTGATTTGTTTGTACCGGTTTTCGGGAATTTTCGAAATAAAATTTATATAAAGGTATTCCTCTCTCTCATTTGACAAATCCCAAATCAACATACCCTTTGAACCACACTCTATTTCTCTATTTTGTGTTTTTGTGTTTGAAAATATATTAGAGCTGGTAGAAAGTAGAGATGGAGTTAGTGTATTCGTGTGTCGGCAAACTACCAGAACATAATTATACTTTTTCTTATCGTATGATAGAAAACGCAGGACTTTAAAGAGTTAAAATTACGCTTAGATAGGCTTTTTTTAAACACCTGCATTTTCCTTGTACCTTTGTGACTGGTCCAATCGTTTCCTGGTACGCCGCTCCGTTGGCTGGATTCACTCTTCATGGTGCCGAAAATCCTTCCCGGCTCTCCTAATTGCAATACCTACTTCATATTTGGCACATTTACACATCGCGTGAATAAAAACCAACTGAAATTCTAATTTTGCGTAGATTTTAAATGGTTGGAATTAGTGGGGAAGGGGTTGAGATTTGAAAAAAAAATATAGGTGATTTTCGTGCAGTTTGTCGCGCCTTCACGGAAGGACATAGAGTAATTAATGTTTTCATCTAGTAGTCGATAAAAAAATTATACGTTATTTCCAGACAACCCTTCAGAACTGTGGGTTAACATGATGTGTACAGTAATAATTCATCAATAGGTCCACTCTTTTCGTCATGATATTCTATTTTCTATATGTATTATTTAATATATTCCGTTACAATTTATTTATTTATATATTCATATGTTGAACAAAGGAGATATAAATATTATATTTAGCAACTAATATATATATATTTGTTTTGACATGTGATATACGTATTATTAGTTATCCTTAAAATTAATTATTTATATTTTTATTTGTATGAGGCTCAAGTAAGACTTTTAAACTTTGTATTCAACTACTTATGAACATGTATTGACATTTACGCATGTTTCACTGTGTAAAGTTATAATTGTGATACAGACATTTAAATAATACAAAAGGAGAATAAAAGCTACACGGTAATTAAAAAAACTATACCAGACGATGAGTCTTCACTGCTGTCTTCCAGGTCATTTTTGTCATCATATTCACTGTCAACTACAGATTCATTGGAAATGTGTGAATATTCCAAGTCGCTTATAATTTCAGGGTGAAATTCCCGAACATTCTTTGTCAGTAATTGGCTCACATATGAAATCACTGTATCTGATGATAGTAAAAGGCGACGAAACAAATCACTCATATTTAAAATTCCTACTTGATTTCCGGCAGAACAACTCGCGATAATTTCCAATATCATCACCTCTTGCTTCCTGAGCCTCTTCATACAATTGGTCCATTGGCAAAAGATAATGTTTCATGATAACTCAACTATGCTCCAATATATTTATGCGAAGTCGGTATTAGCCCATACCAACTGTACAGTTTCTTATAGTACAATAAAGTACTTTTACCATAAGAACCGAATTTTGTCAATATTGACCACTAGCCATATGACAGGAAATATTTTTTTTATCAATTCCTGGTCAACCTCTGTTGTGTTGGATGCTGTAGCTGGATCTGAAAGAAAAAAAAAACCTTCGTTCAGTTTCCGTCAGTGGTGGTGCCAAATCCTTGTCTCGGGCGATCGGGATTGATGTACATAATATCTCCAACTTCTTTTCAACAACCTCCTTGCGCTGATGGACATCAGGATCATTTTTGTCGCTACGCCTTTTTGATTCAGAACCTACAGCATTGTCAAGTCAGAATATTGCACTCACAAACGTCACAATCTCTTGAAACACTATTCGAATGCATGCCTGTAGGAAATGGTTCCGGTTCTGTAGGAAATCGCCTGGATGAATTCTAAAAATCTGATGTAGGCATGTAGCCATGATATCCCACACTTAAGAGCGTCTTCGTTTATGAATTTTGAAACTGTCCACGAAGAAGCGCCTTTCACAGTCTGCTTACAAATCGTACACTGCAATTTAGAGGTGTAAGTCAAGGCACAGAGAACTTTAGCATCAATATTTGTCAGTAGCATATGATATATTATTTGTAATCCTTCTCTCTTGAAATAACATAAATTTTTTTATTGATTTTGGATGTAACCCTCTTTTTCTTTACTGACCTTTTCAGACACTTTAACGAACTGGAGCCTTATGGGCTGCCAAAAACGCACGGAGCTCGGCTATACCACACATCGCCATCTCTTTCCGTTTCAAAACCAGTGGGACTAATAAACTAAGAAAAACACTTTCGTCACTAGTCTCCGTATTCTCTCCCCAAGCCTGCTTGTATGGAGATTGCCCAGACGACCTATCGAAACTCCACTTACAAAGCAATGTCAATTCCCCTTCAAGTTGGATATCCAATGTCTGTAATATTCGTATCATTGCATGATCAGGTAAGTCTTGCAATGGAACCGCACAACCAATTTCTGAGCAGTGAATATTGCCTGGAAAGCATAGCTTCTTCGCTTCGACCAGATTCGAATAGGTGGGGTAAATATCTGCATTTCGCATCTTCTATGACAGTCTAATTAAATTGTGTGATTGCTTCGAAAATCTGGCTTCAATTAGTAGAGACAACGCTTCTTCGGGAGAATAAGGAACGCATGTTTTTTCATGTGTCGCTGTCGTTAATTTCTGAAGTAAATTTTTTTAAGTTGTTGGTGTACTACCAGCCACAAGTTTTACAGCAGACACTCCAGCTCTGTTGCCTTCACCTCTTAGGCGAGAAGAGCGAATTGTGACAACTTCAAAAATAGTAACAGCGTCGAATGCATGTTTTATGATCCTTGTTTGGTCCGCTCGCTTCACTGTATGATTTTTGTGGCCGACCACGTTTTTTTTTTTTTTTTTGCTTCACTCTGTCCAGGGATTGAAACCGTGTTTTCACGAAAATTCACAATGTTATCAAGCTATTCAATACTTCCGTTGTAATGTTTTCCGATTGCGACAAGATTATTTTCTACCCTAATATAAAATATTTATAGACTTTTTTCAACTTTGACTTCAGTGAGTCTTTGTGCTCATGTAAATCATAATTTTCCAAAGCACGGGCATAAAGTTCGCCAGAATCCCTGGAATTAATTATAACTTCTCCTAATTGTCTTCTAGTTACCATTTCATTAACTGTAAAATGAAAACCAAGGAATGGAATACTAAAGCTAGTAATCTGGGTAAATCATTCATATGTAATTTAGTGAACTTTCTAATTGTGAAGATACGTAAATATGATTCAAATTCTCGAAGTTATGGCATAACGCTATTATATAAGATTTTTAGAGGATACCATTATCACGCATGTCTAAAGAGGCCGAGAAAATCTTGTACAGTCTAGCTAGTACAAGATTAAAGTGCTTGCCGTGAGGGCATCAGCCAATGGACAAACGCCAGCGCTCGTGGCGTGTTCAGAACTGTCAAGTTTAGCCTAGCCTTCGGCTGAAAACGCAGCATTTCCGGTTCTCTGCGTATCAGTTATAGGCTATTCACGGTAAAGTGAGCACTTTTTAAGGCCCTACTAAATTTTTCGTTTGAACAAATTTTTCTTTTTCCGCTTCTTTTTTATATAAGCACTGCCATGTGACTAATAAACACAGTGTATACATTCCTTCACTCTCAAAATTTAGCATCCCAGGCTGCAATAAAACACATTCATTAGTGGTTAATACCTGTTGGGAGAGCCATAAGAAGTGGTCACTTTACCGTGAATAGCCTAAGCGTGGATGCATCCGTGTTGTTGTTGATACTCCGGGAATCCTGTTTCGATTCCCGGACTCGTGGCTGGTGTGCATGGCTCACCTCCGTACAGCAGAATCATCCTGTTATAAGCTGTTCGCGGTAAACTGAGTACTTTTGAAAGCCCTGCTTAAGATCTACTTGTATGCACATTGTGTATTCTTCCACTACATGTAAAATTAACATTGCCGTTGGCCTAGTCGCTTTATCCATGCGCCAATCGAGTGAAATAGTGAAATTGTTATTTTTGTATTATTCATTCATTTCCAACCAGATGTGCGCATTTCCAGTGGGCTGACAATGAAATTTGTTTCGTGTCGTTATTTTATTGATCCGTAGGGTACGTTTTGGAGTACGACATTCAGTGCCATGTCCACTTTACGTGTATCCAAGAAAGGTAAACTATACTGAAATATTAGAGCAAAGGCTCGAGGTTCCTAATTCGAATACATATATTAGTTTTATCGATTGCAAATGTTTTAAGACTCCAATATTTTCCTCAGTAATGTTTCTGTTTGTAACTCTATATGCATTGTACGCACGTTATGATCGTGCGAATTTACACTGATTCAGTGGTGTTGCAGTGCTTGTAAAGCCTTCCTCGATAAATTAAAATATTTTCAAGCCTTTACTAGAGTGTATTTTCTACTCTGAATGTTGATCGGAACTTTCAAATAGCATAAATATTCTAAAAAATCAATATTTCGAAAGAAAAACATTATTTAATGTGTACAGTATAAGAAAAACAAAAAAAAAAAAAATTTACATGAAAAATAAAAAGTTCCTATTTGTCGAGATAAAGTAAAGAACGCCAAGCACAATAATCAAGGAGCTAAGATGGAAAAAAAACTATACTTAAGTTGTTAAATTATTACTAGGAGAGTAACAACACAAGTTAACGCAGGGAAAGTCATATCTCATAAAACTTTTGTTCCAGAATACGTTTTCCCACTTTTTGTATGAACATATTGTTTTCTCTGGCAATAGTATGTCTTTTTTTTTATGTTTTCAAGCATAATTACAATATTTGCAGTAAAGTCTTGCGCTGAGAACAGTTTCTCTACTGTAACACCTCGATATTATATCTTTTTTTTTAGTTTCCCCTCGATGCTCTACGAAACGAAATAAACGCACGCGGTGATGAAAAAATTCCTATCGGCTGTTTGAGAGCTGCCAATCATGAGACAATGGCAGCGACGCAGGCGATGATGGAAAAACCTCTTGCCGCTCGTCACCAAACGTCAGCAGTCACGCGGAAGCTTAATGGTTGTTGGAACTCGTTGCTGATTTCGTTGCCCTGTTACGCAAAGACATCGCCCCCCCCCCCCCCCTTTCCCAACAGACATGTCATCGGACAAGAACGTTTGGCGATAAATGTTCAGCGAAACACGACCACGTAGATTTTTCTCGTGGCACAAGTTTTGTTAGTAGTATACAATACGTTGGCTTTTGTAACACTGTCAATTTTAAATATCCTTTGCCTAACAGCAGTGATGGAGTATGTTGCATATTTTTTCCTAGTTTATATTAGTTTGATATTCCTTTTTATCAAGGTGTTATTCTGTGGACATAATTTTGGAGATATTCATAGGGTATATTAGTATTTTCGTTTAATTAATTAACAAATATTTTAATAATTTTACATTTAGTTATATATTACATTTAACGTAATATTTGGTTATTAGGGATTTTTCCTTTTATTCCAATTATTCAGTTCTTGATGAAATATGAGTTCTGTTAATATCATAATTGTTATAAATGTTGTTTCGGAATCTGGGGAGGGGGAGGGTATTGAGAATAATTTCATACCGGATAAATACAAAATGAAAAATGTATGCTATAATCAAATATTTTCTGAATTCTCGCCTTCAAATAAACTAAGTCTAGAATATGTTATTAAATTATGCAAACAGCCACACAGTTTTCCATCGTGGCTGAGCAGTTATTATAATTTGATACTGTTTATTAAAAAACATTCCAAATTAAACAAATGATATTAGTATGTGTTCACATGGAGGTGGTAGATTACGAATACATAACGCGGCAGTGATTCAAAACCAAATATCTAAAAGTGTTATGACCTAAGCTATTGTGTAAAATATTTTATTTTTCAGGTGCGTGGACTGAAGTTTTGGTGAGTCAGAAAAAATCAGGGTTAGTTTGTACAAATTTAAGTTATTTTTTTTTTGTAAAACGGCTCTTTAGAAAATTAAAGCAATTATTCAGAATAACACATCATCATGAGTGGACCTAATTTACAAAAAAAAACATACAGTGGATATTACATCATTTCCCGTAGTTTCATACGTTTCATATCAGTCAGTATGTATTAGTTTGCCAACTGACTCCTTAGCCATAGAGTTACTGAAAACCTTATATAACATACAAACTATTTATAGTTTAAATATCCGTGAAATATGTTAACAAAACATTTTTACTGTATTTTCCGATCGTATTTATTTCCGAGCAATAAGCTGTTCGAAAAATATCTGTGCAACAAATTGTGATCAAGCAATTTAAGAGCAATTAATCCACATTCTGCAGTGCCCATTATTTAAAGCGAAATACACAATCCATCACAGCTGCCAAACACAGAGTGACGCGACATTTGTCACGTTGCAGCAATTTGTTGATGGAAGCTGAAGCTATCTAAATATTTCAAACGCACACTTTTGTACCGGTGATGCTCCAGGGTAGTTATGATCGCGCAGCTTCCGGCCAGCTTTGTCTAAAGCTAGTCGATGAGAAAGGTTAACAATGCCGCAGAATGCCAGCTGTAAGCTGATTGACAGAGATCAAAGGCTTTCAAGTATAAAAAAATAAGAGGTACTATTTTTGATGACGTATTAAATTTTTGGTGGATATCAATTATGATATAGGTCATCACTTCAAATCAGCCATTGACGAGGATACTATGCACCATCTCGAAATATTTAACAACTACAGGGCCAAATACAACCTTACAAAGACAGAAAACGAATTTACTAATGTTATTTGGAAGAGTAACTTGCCGTCTATGGCGGACAATTTAATTGGGTTGCAATACGACACTCTGGACCATTTGCTTGAAAATTTTCAGAACATTGAAACTGGCATTTTCCATTATCAACAGCGAGTAACACACACCAGACCCCACCCATATTCTGCTAGGTTAGAAGCGGAGATCACTAAACTAAAGCATGAAATCGCACTGCTCGCTCCTCGTCAGAATGAACCCCGTGCCAACACACAACAGAACTGGCGCCCCTATCGACCCCAACAATCAGCACAGTATCAGGCATACTATCCCAGGCAACGTTAACAACCAACCCACCTCAATTGTCAAATTCCTACCCCAGCATTCCTCACTACACGGGGTACACACGCTTTCCACAACAGTCATGTTACTCTCAAAACTTTTTCACAGGCAGGCCAAATGCTTTCACCCCCCCCCCCCCCCCCCCAATGAATACTGTACCATACTACTACCGGGGCAATTCATTTCAGTCACAACCATGCCTGTACAACGCCACTCAACAGCCCAGATATCCGTCAAAAAACTTCCCCACGAGAGGGTAAGACCCCTCCACTCCCGACGACAAAAGCGCCCATGTGCGTGCCGCATGCAATGCCTTGTTTAGGAAAGTAAAGCCCAACATATCCCATGCTGAGATAGCCAAATTCAACGCTAAGGGTGAAAATTTTTAGAAATGCTTCCTTCCACCAGTTTCCACAGAGCCATGCCATTTTGTTCCTAGTGACACTGACAACCGATGCCACTCACACATACATTTCGCAAAACCCAATCGAGCACACTTTTCTGCTGGCTTGCTACACGCCTCAGTTTCTCAAGCAAATTGTAAACATATGCCCAAGCCTTCGCCGTTATTGCAGCCACACCAAGCGTCACAAATTATGCTGCCACACACGCAACCTCGTTTCGGCGGCCAGCGCAAGCACAGCACTCCTCCCGCCAGCATAAAGTAGGTCGCCGTTACCACATCTCCCACGCCCAGCATGCCAAACTGCAGCATTGCCATTTTGCAGTGTACACCGTTCATGCAGCTTCCAGTTCAGGGCCCATGCAGCTTGTCTAGCGACACTTGCACTTTGTGTTTCTATGTCGGGCATAAAAGTCAACAGTGTCCCCTGTTGCCTAATCAAACCTTTCAGTTCTCTACCGACATAGCTGACAGATTTCGGCATTTCAAAAACAAATTCCGGCTGAGTCTGCGGACCATTTGTGTCGCACGCTCTACTCCCACTCCTGACACAGCGGGAGCCAAATGTTTTTTAAACAATGCCAGCAATGCCGGTAATGATGAAACCAGCAAACTGAGCAGAGCTTTAGCACATATTGGCACAGTTAAAAAGATGCGTGTTTCCCCTCCTTCCCCTCCACCCCAATCCCACATCAACTCAGCCACGCCACATATCTTGGTCACAGTTAAGGGTAAGCACTATCACGCCTTGCACTTGTACTGCCAACACCGTTTTATCAACTCAGCCCCTTTCTCCCTTGAAAGTGCCCATCACAAATGTAGCGACTACATCTGTATTGACACCGCCACAATTTGAAACCGCTTTAAATCTTCAAATTCAGGGTAACACTTATCGTCAGAAATTATTGTTCGTCGACAATCTTCAACAAGACCTGATTTTAGGTGTCGATTTTATACGAAAATATGACATTACCCCAGTCCTTAAATATAATCTTTTCTTTATGCATGCACACAATGAGAATAGGATAACTGAAATCCATCTTGTATCTACTTTCACAGACACCACCGATTTTCCATCATAGGCGCATTTAGGTAATGCCCTTAATGCTTTCGATCAGCAAACCCCCTTTACCACTCATATCAATGAATCCCTTACGCCCCCTCTAAAACACACCCTTCAAAATATTACTGAGTAATATTATGACCGTTTTGCTATGTCCATTCTCGTGCTCACAGAGGCCAAAAATTTTGAAATCAAATTAGATTTAGATACTGACAAGCCTGTTGCCACACACACCTACTGCACTAGCCCTTAAGTTAGGGATGAACTTTTAGGCCAAATCAAAGACATGGTTAATGTTGGGACTATCCATGAAGCTGATTCCCCTTATTCTGCCCCTAGTTTGGTAATTTCTAAGAGGAGTGGTGGTCTTTGCTTCCTGATGGATTTCAGTAAACTTAATCAACACCTAACTAGAGTCCAGTACCCCCTCCCACGTACTGAGGACATCATGAATGCTCTTCAACATTCCACCTACGATAGATTTTTTTCTCTGGGTTTTATAGTATACCTGTTCGCCCCCAGGATTGCCATAAATTGGATTTTACAATCGATTGCATTGGTTTATTTGAGTACTGTTGTATGCCAATGGGCCTAACTACTAGTCCACAGTACTTCCAAAGGTTCATAAATAAACTCTTACGGCCCCTTAGGTGGAATGCCGCTATCACCTATATCAATGACATCATTATTTTAGGCAATCATTTTGATGAACATTTCAACAATATACACAAAGTTTTCCAAAGGCTTAGACTTTTCAATGTGAAAGTAAATACTAATAAATGTTTATTCACCCAACAGACTGTCAAAGTACTAGGCCATATAATTACTCCCCATGGCATGTCCACCGATTCCTATAATGTTGTGGCTATCGAACAAATGGTTCCTCCAAATACTGTAAAACAACTTCATTCCTTTCTTGGCATGACCTCGTACTTACGAAGGTACATCCTAAATTGTGCTTATATCAACCCAATCTTTAATTGACCTTACGAAACACATCACTTCCTTTAAACGGGATCTGGAACAGCAGAATTCCTTTTTGCAACTAAAACGAGCCATTCTTCAGGCCACCAATTCTACAGAAATTTCACGAAGGCCATGAAATCATTCTTGCTTGTGACGCCAGTAATTCGGCTGTCGGGGGGGCGCTCATCCAGATTGATCCTAAATACCAACAATGTAACATTGTAGCCTTCGCATCCCAAAAACTTTCGGCTTAAGAGTAACGCTGGTCCACAACAGAGCGAGAGCTATCCACCATTAAATATTTATGTTCTCACTTCCATCAATACCTGTATGGCCGTAAGTTTACTATTGAGACAGACAATTCAAGCTTAAAGTATTTATGCAAGATAGCAAATCACAATGCCCGTTGCCCGTATTCAGGAAATGGCTATAGCCTTAAGTGAATTCGATTTCCAGACACACATCATTAAGGGCTCTCTGAACACAATACCTGATGTATTGAGTAAGCTGCCCACAGTACCCCAGGTCCCTATCCAGTCAGTAACTGTGCATGGAAAAGTTTATGATATCACACTCCCTTTAATGAAATGTCAGTCCCTTTTCACAGACATTGTGGAAGCTATCTTTCAAAACATACATAAAGCAGCAGAAATAGCTACTAATACTTCAGAATATATTTTGATGAATCTAAACATTACTTTCTCACATATTCATCGCTAGTAGACAAATATCGCCTTGTTAAGGCCGCTCATGATGAACATATTTACCCATTGCCGTTAATCTTGAAAATCATGCCTACCTTTTACCACATAAACATTCATGTTATTAGGTAATGCTTCACTGCCCCTGTTACACCAACTTGTATCGTCCCTATCCTTAACTGCACCATTCTTGTAATCTCCTTCGCCGGAATTATACATTTTCTCCCTGTGCACACACTCAAACAGAAATACGTCCACATTCATGACGACTCGGATTTTTATTTATGTCCCATCACCATTTCTACCTCCCCGTTCATTGGCGAATATGATAATGACTATCACATTTCCAAACTTAAACAGGCATTAGTGCATCTAGATGAGGCGGACACCCATTATCAGTGTTTAAGTCGTTGTTACGGCATGGCTACAAACAGCTAAATATTCCTGAAAGTAAACACACCCCAGGGTCCCACGAAAGTGACACTTGTCCCCCAGTTTTATGTCTCGGAAATATTTCAGGCACACCATGACACCATTTATGGGGGAGGTCACTCTGGGGTTCTTAGGATACTCCGAAAAATCAAACAGTCTTATTTTTGGGAATCCATGGCTGACGATGTCAAAAAATACGTACCATCATGCCCTGTTTGTCAGAAAGTTAAGGCAATCACATCGCAGTCCAAGGGTCAACTCACTCATTTCCCACCTCAACTCTCCTCCACACCTGGGCTCTGGGTGCTAAAGGTCTTTTACCACCTATGGCATGCTGTAACATATATATTTTAGTCATGTCAGAGTACGCCACATGCTACGTTATTACCAAACCTGTTCAGGCCATCAATGCGGCGACATGTGCTGAATTTATTAAAGATGTAATTTTACAGTTTGTATGCCCTCAGCAAATATTGACAGATAGGGGCACTTCGTTTCAAAATGAGCTAATAGGTAACCTCCTCAAATCCCTAGGCATTAAAAAGCTCACAACCATGGCCTACAACCCCCACTGTAATGGTTTAGTGGAACTAAATAACTGCGCCATCGGGGAACAACTTACTGCAATTGCCAATATTGACACATAAACTGGGACCTGTATGTCCCATTTATCCAATTTTGTATTAATAGTAGCATTAACAGTTCCACACAATTTACGCCATTTTATCTCCTTCATTGTGTGGAAGCTGCTCTTCCTACTTAAATTGTTGCCACTAAGTTTTCTGAGCACACCAAGGATTGGTGCGAAAAACTTCTCGCAGTTCGCGAAGCGGCTAAACAAAATTTACTTCATGCTCAGAGCCTCCAAAAGTCCGCCGTCGACAAAACCCACCACAAGAGCACTTTAAAGGTCAACGATTATGTGTGGGTCCGTAACCACGGTAGACACAAGGCCCTCACTCATTGTTACCATGGTCCGTGTCGTGTATCTGCTATTCTGGGGGAATCCTGTATTCAAATTCAAGTTAACAAAACCGGGGCTCCAAAATACGACACTATCTCCATAAGACATACCAAAATTGCTTACTCCCGTTAAACTATTACTTATGTACATGTATTTCTATTATGTGTTCTATGTCTTATGCCAGTTTGAAAGTGTGTTACAGTGTACTGCAATCTTTCCTCTATGCGCTTCTACACTGTACATGCTCCACTGCAGTGTCGGCCGCTCGTAAGGGGACGGCTACAAGGCGCTACTGATGCATCTCCCGCTTCGCACACATTTTCCACGGCCAGCACAGCGTACAGCCTGCCCAGCCTGCAACGTACGTGCCTTCCTCTCTCCCCGAGATCAACTGCTTCTTGCCAGCGGCCGATCTTTGCACTCCAAGGGTGCCAATTCACTTCGCGGTCTCTGCTGTACGCATGGCTGAGGCGGCGTACATCATGTCGACCATCCAGGTTGGCAGCACTTCCTGTGGGCGTGGCCTCGCCGTGCTAGAGGCGACCTTTGCCGAGGCAACGCGCTGCCGAAGCCGCACTAGCCGGCGGGGTGGGGACTTATCCCTGCCTGCTTGGTCATCCTAACCTTGGCAATGTATTTTTATTCTGCATTCACAGCTGAGAGCGGCCAGCAACCGACCTTTCGGACGCATGCTGATATCTACTATGTCGGCATGGAGACAGACGTGCTCTATGAGGCCAGCCTACCGCTGGTCTACACACTACAATTGCAATTTCCCTCCCCCCCCCCCCCAGGCCCTTGATCAGTTCATTCATGTTGCTTGTAAAGATAGGAACACCACAATGTGAGCAAATGCTAAAATGCTCTATAATTATATACAGGTGATAGACACTAACGTAATACAAGATTATCATACTGATGTCAGTGCCTCTTTCTGCGCCAAGCACGGTATCCAAATCATCGGTGATGTCGGGAGCTGATGTAATTTCCTTACAAACACACACCTTCATGCCCTTCTTCAAAACGACGCCAGCCTCGACCAATTAATTCACGAACTTGCCGCGAACGTACACAGTACACACAAGGCTCTCAATGTATCTTTTAATATTATCAATGACATTACACATAAAGTGAAATAAAAATTAACTCCCTTAGCAAAGTCATTAATGGTATTACTGCAATTCTCAAATCACAAATGTCAGCTTTTGATTCTGTGCGCTCCCTAGAAACCCAAACGTATTTACTCATTGCGAGTGTTTTGCAACTCATTAATAATATGTTCATTGATCACTCCATTGAGTCGTTTATTCATTCCTGCCAGCTGCACAAACTGCAGTTAGGGGCGGTCAACAACTCTCAACTAATGCATGACCTTGTGACATGGCAACAGCAATTAAGGAAATTGAATCTCACCCTCAGTATCTCCCCTCATGACTTGTACAAATATTATTTCCTTTAACTGGCAGAATGTACATTTTCTGACCAGCAATTAGTAATCAAATTGCAAGTTCCCCTAATAAATGGCAATTCTCAATGGCGTGTGTACCACTTTAAATCCATCCCCTACTTGTTCCATAATCACTCATGTACGATCCAGTCACCTCCACCTGTCATTGCGATCGATCTCGCCTCAGGCGATGTTAAAGCCGTCTCGCTGTCCACCCACCCATACCAGGATGTTTCACTCATCCAATCTGAATCACTCCTAGGCGACGACGCCCAATGCATCAAGGCCGCCATATTGCTTACGGAAATTTAATGCATTTAAATGACCACACGAGCACTTGAACATGTAAATTTTCACATGAACTTCGTCTTCATGAAGTCGTGTTAAGAAGGGGGGGCTATTTTTTTTAATTCGATAAATAAGTATAAATGTAGCTTGCGTTATTAAATAAACCGCTCGAAAATCAACTTGAGACGTCGTAGTTTAACACTACTGTCTACAAAGAATAATGCACAGTAGCATTAATGCCGTACACGATACTTAATAACATGGGAAAATGT
Source organism: Dryococelus australis (assembly GCA_029891345.1). NCBI lineage: Eukaryota > Metazoa > Arthropoda > Insecta > Phasmatodea > Phasmatidae > Dryococelus > Dryococelus australis. The sequence goes on from CM056999.1 coordinate 53,010,095, forward strand.
CTTATTTCTAACTGAGTATTATGACACATTTCGTATGGTTAAATTAGAAATTCTGCAAACAAACTTCTTGTTTAACAGGCGTGAAGTAAAGAATGTAAAAATACATAGGTCAGCTCCATATATAATAATATTTCAATTTCGAATCAGATAGCCGTTTTCAACGTAAAGAGGAAGGAATTTGCTGTCGAAGGTGTCATGCGACCTAACGTAAATTAAAAATTATGCTAAACGCGATGTGTTAATGCTGAACATTATAAATGTATTAATAGTTCCCTCAGGTGAGAAATGACCAATGGCATTGAACTGTGTTGTTCTCCTTTCTTTCGTCAACGTAAAGCAGACAGCAATGTTCAGAAATGGAAGACAGTAGCGTGCATAGTTATTACAAGTCTGTCAGAGGCCTCGACGGCGTTACACGATGCATCACACTCATAAGACTAAGAAGAGTTCTCTCCCCCACTTTCGACGTGAGCTATTTTGTGAATACGGAATCACCACCACGTGGTTCGAAGCCCACTGTAAAATGTTGTGTTGTCCTAGCGCATTCAGTCTTCCGTGCGGAATCGTGTACGTAAATTAAGATTTTTTTGTTTGCTCGCCGAGAAATATTTGTTCTTCCTGCCACTTCTTGGGTACTGCTATAGTTTTCGCCTCACACTGAGGGTAAAAGCAGTTGACTGAGGAAACAAATTTTCACATGTGGTCTTTATTTTCATATATAATATTTTCATATATAATATTTGACGAAACTTCAACGTTGAAACGCAAGTAAGGAATTTTAATGACTTTAGTAATTATATTATAATGATATGTGGTAAAAATGTGTTGATTTCTTTTTGCAAGAGCAGTTCTGGATGTTTATTATTCTCTAATTAAATTCGCTCTCTCAGTGTGGCTCTTTGCATTGTTATAAAGTTTTGAATATTAATGAAAATCCTAATTTTCAAATACACCTACCGGGGAGTAAAAACTGGCCGAATGGATACGGAAAGGAAGAGGTGAATAACGCTGGTGCCGTGTAGGAACATCAGCGGAAACAATAATTTTATAGCAGTGAAATGTCGGCCCGTTGCACATGATAAAACGCCGCAGCGTGGCATAGTGCAGAAATGAGTGATTGCAAAATGTCTGTCCTCCCTACCCCCCTCCCCCCCTGTACCATGTCACCCTCGTCTTAATGACCTGCATTTATAACAGAGCAGTTCGAAAGCCATAATTGAACTCGTAATAGCGAGCTCTAAAACTAAGGCAATTTGCTCTCCTTGATGGGTTTGGCCACGGATGAAACCAGTAAAGTTTATTGCGCTTCGGAAAACAAACTAAAAAAAAAAAAAAATTCACCGCCTGCGTGCGGTGGCTCCATGGCAGAATAATGGCGTACTTAATTTGTTGGGCGGCTAATGCGAGCCAGCGATCGTTCGCAGCGACAGGTAGCGGCACTTATGGAAGCTCCCAGCCAACCGCGCCATACTGCCGAGTGGACAATTCGTTACGAGCCAGCGAAAACGTTTTTGCCATTCGTCACGATTTTTATGCGACAGCTGTCCCTCTTTTTATAACCCCGGTCATCAATTTTGTCGTGTGTACAGAAATTGTATCGGAACGTTTGAATTATGCGCATTGAATATTCAACAAGAGGAAAGCGAATAAAAATGTCTTCTAGCAGTTTTGTTTCGTTCCCTTTGTTGCTTTACAATTTACTCGGTAATTATTTTGGTTTTCCCACTATAATACCGTTCCAGCAACTATAACATTAATTCACGTTGTTAGTAAAGATCCGGAACAAGTACCGTGCGTAGATTGAGATATAATTTCGACTATAATTTAAGTATACGCATACACATATTCGCATTAGCAAAGAATACATCATTTCCACACCTGTTTCTTTATTAACAGTTTCAAAATAAATCATTTGCAATTTCCGAAGTCCTCCGAAGGAGGAGGGCTGACTTGCATTGCAACTCACGAACTAACCTCAAAACTACCTCATCTTAAGCAGTATTTTTGGGACAATGTGAAAATGAAATCTCCCGGCGAAAAATCATGGCCGGTTAATTAGGACATCGTTGGAGTGTTAACAGGTAGCCTAATATTGTATGGGAGCATGTTTTCTGCAACCCAAAAAGTGTTCCAATTGCTATAATACCTGAATTATTCTTCCCGATATCGATTCATTCTAAAGTACTGTTGTAGTCTTTTCCAAAACAACGTTATCTTTATGGTCGTTCACGCTCGGGTGCGATTTACAAATATCGCGTTGTTTAAGTTTACAGCAAGTATATACACTAAATGCTTAAAGTACACAACATAGGATTAATACCGTGTTGTTCAAAAGCCTACGTACGCGAATCCCTATTTTAAATCAAATTGTTACTGTGCGCCATACTTAAAAGATACACATGTTTTATCGTGGACTGTTTATAGACCTTTTTTAGATCTACAATTGTTTATTACATTAATTTTGTGTATCTCTTATTGTTTAGTCAGCATAAGCCATGTAATCTCCCGAAAAGCGGGGTTTTCCAACTTGATTAGAAAACGTCGACATTTCTCTACTATCTTCACATTAAATACTAGCGTGTTATATACCTTAACCTTCAAGAAATTCTTTAAGTGACGGTGAAAATCGGATTGAAATCCATCAAGTAGCGTAGAAACCTTAGCCGAATACGCAGACACACGCGGCTGGGCGATTTGTTTTTTTTTTTACTATGTATACATATGCTCGCAAGCGCCTTCATCTGACCTTGACCTCCGTCCTCAGACTTGTTGAGACTTTGGTCGCGGGTGTGGGATTTTCCAGAGCAGCGACGGCCTTGTCCGTTCCGAAGTTGTACCTGTGCCTCGTGCGTTCCCCGCGCGCTGCGGCGTATTTGTCGCCGTGCGCCCCAGTTTTAGATTGAATGTACGCTATTCGCGGTAAAATGAACGCTTTTGAAAGCCCTGATTAATACCTACTTGTGTGCACGTTGTGTATTTTTCCACCTTGTGTAGGCTGAGGTTAACGTGGTCGTGGACCTAATCGCTTTATTCACGCACCGGTCAATTGAAACTGTGAAATTATTATAAAAGTCGATGTTTAACAAATCTGTCTCCTTTCTACTACCTTCGATGCATTAAAAACTACATAAAGCGAAAGAAATTATTTAAATTATCAGAAATGGTTGCCTAACACTTTTTATTCGACGTTAATATACGGAACTACTTCTCATGCATTGTAACCAACTTAACTTGGCGCATGTCCCTCAGTGTGTCCGTTAAAACATGATGCAGATAGGGGCAGTGACATTTTTCTAAGGTTGATTTCTAAAGTGCTCATTTTCTCGTGAACAGTCTTTAATTAAATTGCCCGTAGGTCAGGACGTTTCAGAATGTTACTCAGAGCACTGTAATGCGTCATGTGACACTTGCAGCTACTCTAAAAACAACGTGATATTCACTTTTTATTGCGAACTTCAACCGTTCCACCGTTTCTGTCGAGTAGGCGAGAAGGAAGAATAAACTACAGGCAGTGTGTATTTCGACAATTTTTCCCAACAAACTTGGTAATAATAATAATTGTTTTTACCAAAAAAAAAGTTAAGCAATTGTTATTTTAATATTGCTTTGGAATGAAGTTTATTTAAATTGATTCCGCCTCTTCGTAAAAAGTACAATCGTCATGCAAGCTTATAAAACGCTTAAAACATCATTTCATAAAACCCCAGAACATTTTGTTCTAGATATCTATTGCAATCAATCTTAACTTTGATTCTTTCTTCAGCCAGCACTTGACTCCTGACTGATCAAACAGTTTTTTCAAACTACTTTTTCTGGCGAGTAGTAAAAAAATGCCTAATTTTCTTCGATAATTTGGTGACATGTTCTAATGATTTAAAAACTTATTCAGCGACATTTTTTCAGTAGTTTACTTTTCGACTTATACATCAATCATATCACGTTGTACTAGAGTGCAAATAGTTAAAACATAAATTACAAACATGAGGATAAAAACAAAATTTTAGTTGAAATACGTGGTTTCCCATTTGCAACTGTGTTGACATTTTAACAGTTAATATTATTATTCGGCATAAAATTCTAATTGCTAGGTAAGTACACTTTATGGCTGACGATTCTGATGTTGCGTGACATATCATCGTGGTGCGAGTACGTTGACACAGTATTTTTTTTTTTAATACTGGGTGATATTTGTTTATCTCTATGTCATCTAGTTTGTGAAAACTGCGCAACAAGTTCTAATACTTGTAACGAACTTTTCTATGGTCATCGTGTTGTCAACACTGTGGTATAAAGCTGTTTCCATTGTTGAGCGGCAAACGCGTCGTTGTTATCCCACTGTAATATAGAAATAAAGTATACGACACGCTTGATAAGATGTAGTAAAATTTTTGGACCCTAACAATTTCACAGTATTTTGGTAAATGAAAATATTTTCCAAGTCCGTTTACATCTTTCGCCAGAAATGCCGCTGTTATTTGGAAACGGTCTTGCATTTGCAGTCTGCTTAGAAATATGGCGTGTATGTTAAGGTTTCTCGTCTTTTGCAGATCCAGGACTATTTACTTCACAGAAACTTTGTAAAGTAATATAGCGACGTAGGCAGTGCATTTATATTGATTATACTGTCAGAAAGTATAGGATGTAAACGTATGCTGTGCCAAAATAAGAGGTGTATAGATGTACATAGTTGAAAAAAATTACTCATTCGTGGCACTTTTGTGTGGAATAGAATAAAAGAATGCTTTTAGCTGGTTCGTTACGTTCCCCCCCCCCCCCCTCGACGTGGTATTTAAAACACAATTGGAATTACGACATTCCTGCAAAGAACATTACAAGCAACAGTCGTCGAAGTTCAAAATAGAAACAGGTAAATATTTCACGACACATTATTACACTCTACAGAATGCACTAGTTATTTCAACCATTTTCTTCCCGACATACTTCTCGGAAACGAATGAATGGTGCGCGCAAATCAGTTCTTCAAATTAATAGATCCAGGAAATCCAGTATGAATTCTCCCCCCCCCCCCCCCCCCCCCCCCAATTCCTTCCGCAGACTTATCTCAAGGGGCTCTCCCCAACCAACGATATAATGAACGTTGAAATTGTTCAAGTCCTTCACTAATGAGTTTATTTCTTTAATTTGTTGAAAATATATCTACATTTTCTTTTTAATGCTATAATGTAACGGAATGCTTTACAATGTTGAACCACGCCTACTTATCTGTCCTCATGATGATTGAACGGGAAAGGCAGTTAGGATCCAATTAATTCGGGTATTATGCCAGAGATATTTCCCAGCAGTTATACGTACAATGTTAACGGATTCATTGTCATGCGGGAGCGTTGCTAGCCGCAAACTTCGCTTTGGTAGACCCATAAACTAACTTATCAGGGGCCCTATTCTCTAACTTGAGCTTACTTAAAGACAGTCTCTGTGATTTTCTTTATGACAAAGAGGGTCATAATTATGTTTACTAGTAAGCGCCTTCATGTGGTATTCTGTAAGCCATATATTTATTGATATCTTTGTGTAAAGATGTACGTTTGGCATCGCAGCGGCAGCGGGCTGTGTTCTGTAATCAACGATCTGCTTATTACAGGATGTCTCGTGTTGGACATTTCGTTATTATAGTGAATTATTAACTACAAATGAACTTTATTTCTTAAAATATTTCCAAATGACAATTCTAAAATAAATTAACTTATCTGTACGAATACAAGTTTTCAGATGGACGTAGTTCATTTTGAGCATCACGAGAGAGCAGCACTGACCCGTGAGCGAATCAGTCATTACGTAATTAAATTAAAGCGATAGTATCACTAACGAATATATACTTTTTAAATATATTCATATGCCAATTATTTGTGCGGAAATATAACAGAATATGATATTTCTCATTGTTGGGGAATAATAATAAGTTTTTTTTTTAACTTTTTTTGCTATAGTTAACCTCAATAAGTTTGCAAAATTTTCTTTGGTTCATAAAGACACCTTGTTGGTCTGCCTTTATATAGACGGTCACAGAGCATTCTAAAGGCCATCATGGCAGCATATAGTACTTTTAGAGTAAAATTTCAGACTTGATCGAACCCGGAGTGTACTCGTATCAACAATAAGTGTTTAAGGTAAAGTTTCGAACGTGGACTAAAGAGTAAACAAGACTGAATACGGATTGAAACGGGATAGAAGCACTTTATTGGCGACTGGCAGAACTTTAAACAAACATAATATAAAATGAATTTCACTTATTTCACCGTCCAGATATTTCTCAGTTCCTTCGTGGTCATTTATTTTTTGCTTCGCTTCCAAAAGAACACTTATTTTGCTAGTCTCAGAATTATTCCAACCTCTTACATAACCAAGCTAACTAGTCAATGTGGCGGCCACATCTTCTTTGTTCTAATTTCAGTCCGACCAGGGTTTAAAGTAAAATTTCAATCCGGATTCTACATTCCAGTCCATTTCGACAACTAGACTGGATTATATCACCCCACTTCTACTTCAGTCCAGTACGGATGTGTTTATGCTAACATTTCAATCGGGTTTCTTCAGTCCATTCCAGGTTCAACCCGGATTGAAATATTACCGTAAACGCACTAAAGCTTCTTACACAGCAAGAAACTTGAGCATTTGACTTTACATTTCCTTTTCCTCTGACGAAACCACCAATACACAATACAATATTGTAAAGTTAGAGTTCAGGCAATTGAACATCGGTTCTGCGAGCTTCGTAATAATGTGTATCTTGTGATATAAATAGTTATATTATCCATGAATACATTTTACGTATCTTTTTTCAAAAATGGGCTTAAAATTACAATAAAAGTTGATTTCAGAACAAAATATCACAATCGTTTACTTTATTTAAATATGTCAATTCATAAATTTCGTCTTCACATTATATTTATTCGCCATTTATTTAATTTAAGACGAGATTTATTTAATATACCGAGATTAAAATCGCCCTATAATAAAATAAAGCACTTTCCACATAACATGCAAAATGGCTGCTTGACTTTGAATTTAAATTTCAACTTTTCGAAATCGTAAAGTCAAGAGTGCTTGACTTTACCTTTCACAGTTCCATTGGGTCAAGCTCCATAAGAAACAACATGTCGGACAATATGGCCCCTGGTCCTGCGAACTCTGGAGCGTGTCGTGAGAACCAATCGTCAAGACAGCCGTGTGAGCGACTGCAGAGAACTTCCGTCGCATTTCAGGAACAGAGGCGAGTTGTGTGATTCCCCTCCATGGGAGGCGAGAGCATTTGGTTTTCATGATCGTTAAGTCACTGGTCACACGCGCCCATGCCTGACGGCGCTTGTATAATCCATTCGCGGTTACTTCACATCTTCCTGAGCCCTGCTCTAGTTATACTTCCAGGATATTCCTCCGCCTCGTGCAAACTAACCTTAACTAAGTCTGGAAAACTATACCAAAGGACAGCGCACCAAATTCATGCGCACTTAGCTCTAATTATATTTTGCATGAGAACTATTTCTTACTAGGCGTTACCAACACACTTGTTTTCTTACTGTTCTTTTCTCATATTTATTATAAATGAAGTATTATAATCTATAAACAAAATTTAGGCAAAACTTCAATTTAACGAAAAAATAAGACACTTTCAAGTTATAGAGGTATAAAACGCTTGTAATACAGGGCGTATTTAGGAAATAACTAAACACGTCATACATGGGGTGATTTTTCAAAGATTTGATTCAAAACGTGTGCGTGTGAAGAAACTGCAAATAGACTATAGTGGAACAAACAACACCGTTATTGGATGCGGAGCAGTGGAAGATCTTAAGGCCCCGTCACACTGTCATATTTTTCCGTCAAACTGCTTACAATAAAGTTGGTCCAATTAAATTTGATGGTTTTGACGTCACCGAAATGCCATTATCGCCATCATGTTTGTCTGGAAAAGTTGGGCGACTCCATTTTCTATTAAACAATTTGAAAATTGGACAAGTTCATTTTATATATAATATTATATATATATATATATATATATATATATATATATATATATATATATATATATATATATGTGTGTGTTTTACGGGCTCAGCCGTTTCTAGCATGACGAAACTTTAAAATGGCGAACAACCGCTGGAAACTAAATAAGTTTAGGAAGAAAATTAATTGATATAGAAATTCTTAAAGCATGAATTCTATTTTGATTTTAATAATATCAAGAACTCAGAAGCATTAAAATTTTCTCTTTGCAGGATATATATCAGCTAAATTAAATTAAATTTACTAAAGAGATGAAAATAAATTACAACATTCTTTACATTTCTTCCTGTAGTGAACTGCACAGAAATATAACAGCAGTTTCTCATCTTGAAAAAAAAAAACTGAAAATCAGACAATATCCTCCCATTAAAATAAATTAGACAGTGTAACAAATTTCAAAATCCATACATAATTATTGATTCAATTTGTTGAATGGAAAATTTTGATTGACGTATTTAGTCTTTAAATGTATGTCCGTACATATTATCAAATATATTTGAAGGCGTAATTTGAGAGTGAAACAGGCTTTTATGGAATGATGATTCACTGTATATGCCCTGGTGAACGTCATTTACCTGTGTGCGTCGTGGAGACAGCAAAATTCGACGGTGTTAGTGTAATATTTGCGGTTGTTTCTCTTGACGTGGGCGATTAGTTTGATTGAAATATTAACGAACTATGGCATACAGAAATACATTTTGGACCATTGAACACAATAGGCCCTAATACGTTTTTGGTATGAGGTGGAATTTTTTTTGCCAAGCCCACTCGACCAATGCACAAACATCACATATGTACATTATTATAGATATATTAAAAACAAGTCCCACTAGCTGTACACTTAGTAAATAATTTACTACAAAGCGTTAAGGTTGAAGTAAAGAAACTGCCTGTGGAGCACAGCACCTGACTGTACAGTCATAGTAAACATTATGGCGATATTCCATGACGAATATTTCCTTGCAAATTCTGCTTTCTGAAGCATCCAGAATGGAAGTTATGCTTAATTTTTTTTTTAAATACAGGTTTTTTTAATCTATTAAATTTTTACATTAACAAAGTATATTTTAGTAAAATATTTTATAAGGTAGCAAAACATACACATTCTTCTTTCATATACAGCAAAATCGAATTTTTCCGACAATTTTTATGGTATCTGTACTACTTTTTAAATGAGTTCTTCACGTTGTATAGTAGGGTGCAGTGCTCCATAGGCAGTTGCTTTACTTCAACCTTAACGCTGTAATAAGAGCATAGTGGTGTGCGACATCTCATTACTTGCATGACTAGTGCCTTTGGAACCAAGGGTAATGTGAGTCTTGTGACTTTTGGCTACGTGTTGTATTTTCCGGTTACAGTTCAAATTTTTTTGTGAAATTTTATTTTCATGCGAACATGCAGAAATACATTTTGAACAATAAAGTTTGTGGCTTTCTGAACGTTGCTAGTTTATCGAACCCTTTTAAGTTTAGTTTTGGCGAGTCAATGAATAAAAAAAAATTTTCTAGCTATTTCATTGACATAGATGTATATTCGTGCTGTGCTTTCTACATTATTAGGAGCCAGCGCTTATTTTGTGTCCTAGATACTCTCTGAGAGGGAATCCTGGTTGAATAACTGAGCTTATATCACAGGAAAAGTGATAAATACCACATGAAGTGCCATTAATTTTGCAGAAAATGGCAAAACAATCTTCAGTGGTATGCGTTGGTCTCTCAAATTAATAAGCAAAACAAAAGCCTTTACACATTTCCATCATCGCACCAACGCAGCGGTATCTTGGCTCTGTAGCTGCAAGTTATAGTCGAGACTGCATTGTTGAGCTAGCTTAATTATTATATTTTCGAAATGAAATGGTTTAAAATACCTCTGGTTTAGATTTATTAAACTATTTTGGGGAAGCAGAAAAACCGCACAAATCGTCAGACAGAATACGTACTGAATTTACGGCTTTCAATATTGGTCCATCACTTGGAAGTATTGTGAGGAAGCAAATATAATCACTAATCATAAGCCATTTAATTAGAGTGACGTGTTTTTTTTTTTTTTTCAAACAAGAACTGACTTTTTTGCAGTCAGACGAGTCTCCCAAGTCCCTTTAGTATGATTCAGAATTCCTGAACGAATTAGTCTATAGCGACATCAATGTGAAAATTCGATTCGAAAGTCCCACAGTATTCACAAGTCTGTCTAGCGATATACAAAACGAATTAATAATTTTGTCTGCCTGATATATTAATGTGTTAAATTTAAAAAAAAAAAAAATATCTAGGTCCAATTTTCATCATAGATTACTCTATTATTGGACTACAAACAAATTTCTGCCTACAGAGCCGCTGGCTTTGTCCGTGCCTGTCAGATTGTCCGTCGAAGTCGTCCAAAGCTGGTACGCCGTGTGCGGATGCTTTCACGCGTATGTTGCTTCCACTAAAACCTGGCTGTGAAGTCGGAACGCCCACAATAACTAGGCACGCCCTCAGCCATGCCTCTCGCAGCGCTATCGCCTGTCCTCTCTCAAACTTCGTCAGTCGTTCGTACGATTCCCTCGTACGTCTACTCAGATTGCCTCTCGCTCGCTTATTATGCCTGGCAGGTATCGCGAAATTCACGCAGTATGCGCTGTTCTCGGGGACTTTATGTTAGCCCCGCAAAAAGCGACGGCCTACGACACGCGTGTATGCGCAATCACACGAAACTTGAAATGTCTGTTTATTATTCGTCGATGTGCCTGTAGACAATATTTCACAGTCACCAAATTATGATTACAAAGGGCGAAAAAAAAATTGGCAATGAGTGTAGATCGAATTATTATACATATTTAAGCCAAACTAGGGGTATATGCAGTGTTATTGCAAACAGTAAATCAGCTAATCCTTAATCCCAACAAATTTGGCAAACAAACAGTATTACAGCAGTCCGCCTGAACTAAGGAAATCAATATGTCGAAATATTGGCTTCGTTATATTTTGTGCTAAATGCCATATCTCTGGAAGCATTAAACCGATCTGAAAACAAATTTCTATGCTGACAGTAGGTACTTATTAAATATACTAAATTATAAAATTTATTGGTATAAATTTTGGAAAAACATTCATTTTGGAAAAACATTTAGCTCAAAAATCGCTTCCCAATACATTCATAGACATTTCCCACCTTTTTCGGCCTCCAAGTATAATAGAGGTATGTTCTAAATAACGGTATTGTTGTTTCAGGGTTAAATATCATTTCGGAGACCATTAAACAAAATTTCAAACACAACCTGATGTGCTGAAATACGAAGTGACATACTCTAAATACACTTGGTTATAGTTGAAATTACCAGCCATTTGAAAAGATAGCGTCACCTAAAAAGATTACGTTTTATGGTAACCTCTACCATATATCCCCCTTTTTTTTTTTAATTGCGTTTGTTAGATCGACTAGTGATAAAAGAAATAGCGCATGTCTCTATCGCTAATTATGGCTATACGGGATCTCGTTAGCCTATTGGTTCCTCATGGCGAAATCTTCCATTTACACCCCTTTGCACTATCGTACTGTTCATTATCATCTGTTTGCACAGTTGGTAGACAAGTGAGAAAATTGATGTTTTGTAACCTGCAAAGATTTGTCTAAGACGTAATATATTTATATAATTTTGCGTTTATTTAATTCGTTTAAGCAGTCTAATTATTATTCCACACACGCAGAGAGAGTTAAGAAATAACTATAAGAATTTAATTTTGTGGTTCTTATCTTCAGTTATTTTAAGAATAAGGTTACAGTACAGTCGTCTTCTGTACATGTGTCCAATTGTTAAAGTCGCGGGGTCAAAGTGTGTCGTGGACACTTTCACACATTCATTTTTATAAATTATGCGTACATATATTTTAAAAGTTAGCTTAGCTAGCATTAAAACTCAGTCAAAGGAAATGTGCTGACAATTCAGGGAACGCATTTACATAAACAGAGCAAACCACAAACCCAATCCTCGTTGTTTTCGCAGTGTTGTTGGAGAAACGGCAATCCAATGTTGGAACAAGGAGATTAATTACCGAGCAGCTGGCAGTCACGCTCTACAGTATATTTCCTCTGCGATTACAGCTATTGAATTTGCCAGACAGCTCAGACGAGCCCATCTGCTCACTTGTGGCAAAGCCATTAGATCTCGCTGAATGGGTAGTTAAACAGGCTGTGCTACATAGCAGTCCATTCCTCACGTTCCGCTCATGCGTGTCCATAGACGAGATCTTGGAGTTTACAAGCGACCGGCAAACCGCCAAGATACTGATTATTACTGTATACCCCCGAAAAGGGGCGTTTTGACGTAAATACCAAACGTTTTACCACAAATTAATTAGTGACACCTTTCAAAAAAAAAAAAAAAACACAAAACTCAAAATGTATATGAAAGAAAATAATCTACTCGAAAAATCTCGTATTTTAATGCAGTTTATGCAAAGTCTATAATTAGTAGAGCCACGAGTATCTCGCGGATTGAGTTGGCAGCAAGCTAGGCTGGGCAGCCCTCTATGCACTCAAGGCATTATCGTTTGCTTATTGGCTGCTGTGATCAAGTGAGGCCTCTTTACATGACCCTCAAACACTAACTCACATCACTGCTTCCAGTTAAACGGGGAGTGTCTAAAGAACTATCGTCCAATCACAACGGCAGGAGAAAAGAACAAGCGTTTGGAGTCTACCTTGCCTGCAAAAAAATTCGCGAAATACTCGTGGCTCTAATAATTAGATATTATATTACTTGGTATTTTCTGAAGGCAATAACACTGTTTTCAAACGGTTTTACATTTTTGTATAAGAAGGGAACAGTTGCTCGATACACTGGAGCGAATACAATTTAATTACTTGCAGTTTTGTGGAGAGGGAGTTAAAAAGAGAGGGGAATACAAAATATTTTATCACAAATTGATGTTAACCAAAAAGTATTTTTAATCATTCAGTTTCTTTTAATCCCCTTTTACTTTTTCACAGTAATTTATTGCCTCTTCTCTGTATCACGGAATATCACAATGGGATGAGATACTGGACAATCTATACGTAGTATAAAACAAAGTCGCTCGGCCCCGTGTGTCTGTGTATTCGGCTAAGGCTTCTAAACTACTTGATGGATTTTTATGCGGTTTTCCCCATCGTTTAGAGAATGTCTTGAAGTTTTAGGTGTCTAATACATTAATATTTAATGTAAGAATAGTAGAGAAATGTCGACGTTTTATAATAAATTCGGAAAAAGCCATTTTTTTCGGGCGTTTACATGGCTTACGTTGACTAAACCATATGAGATACACAAAATTAATTTGATACAGAATTGTAGATCTCAAAAAGGTCTACAAAAAATCCGGGACAGCATATGTTTATCTTTTAAGGATGACCCACTGTAACTATTTTTGTCTTTTAGGGGTTCACTTACTAAGACTTTGTGAACAACACAGAAGAAATCCTATGTTGTGAACCTTAAGCATTTAGTGTTTATACTTTATGTAAACCTAAACAACGTCATATTTGTAAATCGCACCCGAGCGAGGCCGGGGCGGGTCGCTAGTATATTATATTTACGTGAAGTCGCGCGCCATAGGTAATTAGATATTTGTCTTTCTTTGCGCCCTAGTAATCAAATATACTGAAAATTTTCCATATGTGAAATCGAGTTGTATTAAAATGTCTTAAAATCATGTGTTTGATGGTTTTAATGCCAACTTTGACATTTTTCATCATGCTTGAGAATATTTTCTGTTACACTGTTATGGTTGGATAATATAAAACTTGATTTTTGAAGGTATTGACATTATCTTCCATACTCTGGTGTTAGTTAAGGGTGTGCTGGTATACGACCTCTCAATTCAAGGTGGTTTATAATAAGGATAATGTTAATAAAGAGTAGCACAATTATAGGCTATTCGCTGTAAAGTGAGCACTTTTGAAAGCCTTCTCATTTGGAATAACAGTCAATAAATTTATTTTATTTTATCTTTAGACGTTAAATTCTGAGTACGATAGAATACATACGCTGTAATTATTACTTACATGGCGATACTTATTTGAAAAGATGGTTAAAGGAGAAATACAGCCAATTGGAAAAAGTAACTAGGGTCTAAAAAGTGCTCACTTTACCGTGAACCGCGTATAGATATGTGGACTATTAGAATAAGTCTATTCGCGGTTTCTTCGCACTTTTTTTAAATCAAACCTTTAAAAAATGACCCCATGTAAAACGTGTTTGGTTATTTCCTAAATATGCCACGTATCACAAGCTTTAAGTTATGTACATAAAAGTATCTCGTTTATGATTAAACTGAAATGTTATTAATTTATATATAAATTTCAATATTTCATTTATAATTAACATCAATAACAACAGTGAGCAAACATATATGTTGGTAACGCCTAGTAACAAGTAGTTCTTACGCAAACCGTTGTTACACAGGATGCGTAAGAATGCGGTGCGTTGTTCCCCTGGTGTAATTTTCTGGACTCTATTAAGCTTTGTTTGCACGAGGCTGAAGAATATCCGGTAAGTAGAAGTTTAGCAGGGCTTCAGAAAATCGTGAAATAACCGTGGATGGACTATACGTAGTTTTGCGGGGGGGGGGGACTATGATATATATTATGGTAATAGGTGACTAATATTGTTACCAGTGGGTGTCAGGATAGTCCCACCATAGTTTGAAGCCGCAAACTGATATGGACGTGCGGTTACCCCCCCCCCCCCTTTCCCCTTGCTTAACACATTCATACCCAGTGTGCACAATTGTGCACATAACGTACATGAATAATATTATGGGCCGGTGCTGTACTCCACAAGGATCAATGGCAAATTATCTTCTGATTCGTGAAGCGCGTGTCTTAGTCCAGGTTATTATTAGTTCATGTTACTACAGCCGAACACAAAGCTTACAGCTCACTGGTTGTGGCAGCGGAACAAGTTTTGTATCGGCGCGAGTACAGCACGCATCATGAAATATCTCGTTCGCAACACCTGATACCGTAAATTAAAGTAGGTCTGAGAGGGTTAAGACGTTCCTTTAGCCTGTATTGCCTGTGGCCCTGTTCAACTCAACAGTTGCCATTAGCGTGCGTCCTGAACATAATTCACCGCGAATTGGCATTGTTCATGATAGGCGGCTGTAGTGCATTCACAGTTGCTTCCAACTGTTCTAAAGCCCTGCTAAAGTTCTCCTTCAAGGATATTCCTCCGCGCCACACAGACGAAGCGTAACCAAGTTTACGAAGTCACACCAAAAGGACAACACGCAACACATTCGTGCACACACATTTTAATAGCATTTTACATATGAACTTGTTATTACTCGGCATTACCAACACACCTATTTTCCTCTACTTGTTGTCATATTAATTATAAACAAAACACTCAATTTATAAATAAATATAAGTAAAAGTTAAATTCAACTTAAAATAAGTTAGTTTAAGTTAACAGACGTGTAAAACGCCTGTGATACATAAGGTGTTTAGTGAACAACCAAACACATAATTCATGGGGTGATTTGTCAAATGTTTGATTCCAAAAGTGTGCAGAATCCGCGAATAGACTATATTCTATAGATATTTTTGATTTCGCGCTTTGCTAGTTAGTTACACGGTCAAATTACTAGCTCCCCCCCCCCCCCTCCTCCAACAATTGCGCGAGGATACCTTCCCTGGCCAATCAAGAAATAACGATGCTCTCTTGTTCAGCGCACGGAAACAGTTACGAACACTCTCGTTACAATGCGGAGTAAACTGTAACTAAATAGACACACGTACACATTCGGGCTGTATACAAATACTTGCAGTAAATGTGTAACGAGATATTTACATTAGCTCTTTGGATGAAAACAACAAAAAGGCAAAATGCCGACCTCCCGTTGCGTAGTCGGTTGGTGAGCCTCCGATCTGGGGTGAGGGAGGCTCTGAGTTTGAAGCCCGGGTAAAGCATAGGTGTTAATTTAAGTTAGGTTATAAGTTAGTCTGTAAGCCGTCCCCTGCTAAACTTTTAAGCATAAAACCGGGGACGTTAAAAAGCCCTTTACAATATATTACAATACAACAAAAGCAAAAGAAAGCAAGGAAATGCCCTACGTTAATGCTGTCGTGTATCTGTCTCAAGTGTGAGTTGATATCAATACTACTGTACTGAATGAATAAGTTTTCCTTACACTTCCAAATAAAATACAATAAAAAAAGTAAAATGTCTGTAAAATATATTACTTAGTTTGTAATTGAGTAGTTCAATGTAAAAAGAGCGTATTTATTAGTCACGTGATAATGCTGATTTTTAAAAAGGCTTAAATATAGAAACTGGCTTAAAATAAAAATTTGGAAGGGCTTTAAAAAGTGCTCACTTTACCGTGAATGGCCTATAGTAGTATGTGCCGGTGGTACAGCAGCTTATGTTGTTTTAGTAGCTGAAAATTGACTTAATTGTCTAAAAAGTGCCGACAAATTAAAACTCCTAAAATATGTTCCACGTACATGTACGTTGCATAAGTGCTTTGCCATTGTTAGTTACAACTCAGAAGCTCTATCAAATATGTAGCACCATCTTTGACAGTCAAGTTGGTTTGTAGTACTCAATATACGTTTTGCAATAATGTATCCACACAAATAATCCGTATTAAGATACAACGTTACTATTTCCGCCTAAGTTTTTTTTAGGAGAACAAACTTTTCTCTACAAAACTCCAAAACTTGTATCAACACGCATGTGTTCTCCATTTAATAGTATATATATATATATATATATATATATATATATATATATATATATATATATATATATATATATATAAAACATAAAAATTTAAAATACTTCAAATGGGGGATTAGTTCAGAAAAGTAAATGTTATATATGCAATTCTAATAAATCAACATTTAAAATAAAATTACCCAAAGTAAAAAAATGAAAAATTAATGAATTATATAAACCTGCACGAAAAAATTTTCCAAGAAGAAAAGTAAATTCGTATAATTTTTTTGTAATCCTTAAATAACAGTTAGTTTCATCAGGTAAATTATCAGAAATTATTTTATATACAGTATAATCCTTTTTAAAAAAAAAGAAAAGAAGAATATATTATCTAAATGAAAATTATCGGTTTTTTAATTCCATTTTGCGGGTAAATAAAATATATGAGATTATTCTTCAACTTTAAATTTAACAAGTGTATCAAATAATTCAAAACAGATTTGTTTAAATTTTGCAATTTATCAGTTATTTCTTTATCAAAATATTTCTTAATGTCAGCATCTTTACCATCTACGGGATCAGCCATATCATTACTTCTACGATTTTGAATAGTAACATAGTCTGTTGTATAAACAAAAACTTTACTAAGTTGATCTCGTGAAGCAGAAACAATGGTATTGTATTTAGAATCTACATCTTTTTTTAAAGCATAATAAGCTATTTCTTTATCAAAAAATCTTTCATTGACTGCATCTTTATCGTCTCTAGAATCATCTATATTAAAAATTCCATGCCCTAAAAAAGAAACATAAGATTTTGTATAATCAAAGAAAGTGCTTAGTTTACTTTGTAACTGAGAAACACCTGAATTTCATTGTGTATCTACATATGATTTTAAAGCATAGGCACTAGTGTCATAAATTTTATTTAAAGATTTGATTAATGGTTTCCCAAATATATCTGTCATTTAATAACAGAGAAATTATTTCGTTAAACTTAAAATCTTTCGAAAAAAAAAAAAAAAAAGGTGTGAAACAACTAAACATAGATGCCCACAAATAATTAAATCAAAATTCTGATTTCGATTATCATTGTAATAAACATTTCTGTTTTTGAAAAAATTAATTAAATTATTGGGAATATTGCCTACAAATTCGTCGAAATAGTAAACGTAGTTGTTTTCTTTAAAATTGCAAACCCAATGAGTACCAGGATTTATTGAAATGTTAAAATTTACCACAGCACACTCATTTTTGAACATTATATTTGGTAATTCATCAATCATATCAACATTTCTGAAATTTTTTATATTTAATATTTTTACATATTTTTTAATATCGATATTAGATAGTGAGTATACATTCAAAAGTTTTTGGTCTTACCCTCTTTTTTACAACTAAACCACTTCCTGCTTAATTTTCCATTGCCAAATTGTATCTCTTTTGTTCTTCTAATTCTTTTTTTTTTTTTTTTTCGAGTTTGTTCGACAGAATCGTAAATTGCACTAGCTCCTGCAGCTAAGGAGCCAAGTGTACCTAAAGCAGTTAGTATAATAGGAATAATTCCTCCATGGTGTAAACCACTTCCAGATTTTCCTTGACCATCTTTTTGACTGTTGGTAGTGATGAAGTTAATTTGAAACTTTTGCCGTCTTTTTTATTTATTTTTTTTTTCTCTCAATTTGATCATTTGTAAATTTATCTACACCCAAATCTTTTAATTCCTCAAAGGAATATCGAAAGTTACATTTGTTATATTCATTTATAAGTGTGTGTGTGTGTGTGTGTATGTATGTGTGTATATATATATATAATATATATATATATATATATATATAAAATTGATAAAACCTTTTAATTTACCATCCTAATTTTTTTTGTAAACATAGTTGAGGCTACATCAGTAGAAGCAATTTTTTCACCAATTGGAGTGTTACTATCTAAAATAATTTATTTTGCTTATTTTTGTAAAAATTTAACAGCTTCGTGTCTAGATCCTAAATCTTTGTTGTCTGTATAAGTAATATCGTGATATTTGCATGCTTCATTTAATTTATTTATACCTGTGTCTCCTTTTTTCTAGTCTTTCGTTTAATTTTGTAAATGATCCACAATAATTATAACCAGGTAAATGCATTTCGGGCACATTTCAGTTATTTAATGCCCAATTTATGATACCTTTACCATGATGTTCAGAATTCCAAAATGTGTGTGGAATTAAATTTATAGCTCTTAATAGATATGGAGTTCCTTTTGGATTATTCACAACAAAATCAGAAAATGTATTGCTTACCTTGTTCATTTTGTTTGCTTTTTCATTGTGATCATTGTTATTACCAGCTTTTCTTTGCCGTGAATAATTGCCAATCAGTCTATTAATTTTCTAATATCACCCATCCAAACATATTCTTTTGGTAAATTATTGTATTTTTATACTTTCTCCAGATCTAGGAGTTCTTGGAGAAATCATTCTTTTGGGTGTGTTTGGCTCTGATCTTGAATGATATTTTTTATATAGTAATGATAAATTGTTCCAATTATATTTTCGTATGTCCAACCTCCACTCGAAGCTACCTTTTTATTAATATTATATGATTGGAATGCGGCATTGGTTGTTTGAACGATTTCAGCATAATTTTCATGATCCTCATTATCAAATTTATTCACAGGAGCTTCTTGTGAATTTTCTGTTAACAAGTTACAAAGTCCTGCTGTTAATTTATATTCTTTATCTTTAACAAATAGTGTATCGTTATTTGCCGTTACTTGGATATCACCAATGTAAAAATTTTCCCCAACTCCATGAAAACAAAATTTTTCATTAATAACATTTATTCTTTTGCAATTTCTTTTCCGAGATTTATTGTAGACACTGCATGTGGTAAAATTTCCAATGGTACAATTCCCATTTGCTCTTCCAAATTAGGAGATTTTTGTTCTGAGAATAATTCTCTTTCAAATTATGTTTCTTCTGGTGTTGGTGGATAGTCTACATTTTTGGTGCAAACTTGAACTAATGGTGTTGTCAAATTTGTTTTTTTCTTCACTTACTTTTTCTCCTTTTTTACCAATATTTCGTAATTCGTCGATTAATGGCAGTTCTTTAATATAATTTTTTTCATAATCCACTTCATTGTGTTTTTTTTTTTATAATTTTTGCATCTTTCAATGAATAATTTAACTCGAGAAATGCTCTTCGAATCTTCCATTTATAAATATATTTTTTCTTCTAAATGAGATAAAAGAATCGAGAGTTTCGAGAGGCAAATTTTTCCCCCAACCGATCAAACTAGGGGGAATTTAAATGTTTATTATAACATAATTGTATTTGATATTCCTATAGGAGGTGGTTTTTCTTTTCCAAATGAGCCTTATGTTTATGAGAATTTAGTTTACTAAAGAAATATGAGGTTTGAGATGAGGCAAAATATGGTGAATCAGATAATATTGATGTTTGTTCTACTATTTTTCCTTTCCAATTTTCTAGAGTAGAAATCTCAAAACGTGGAAATATTATTGAAGCTGTTGATAATCCAGGTATGACATCAACAATGACAAATGCTTTATTAAGATCACCAAGTGAACAAAATTATTTAGAATTTACTGGTGTTAATAATTTATATCGGGATAAATCTGTTTCTAGTAACATAACAAAAGAGGTTAAAACTTTTTCTAGTAATAAATCAAATGAAATTATGTATCCGCTGAGATATCTGTTTGGTTTTATTCGAGATAACAATTAAATTTACTCGAAAGATGGCTATAGAATTACTTTTATTTGTAATTCGTCTTATAACAACTGTTTATTTCTTTATGAAACTTTAGATAAAGATGATAAAGTTACGAAACATCGTCCTGATCCTGGTAAAATTGTTATTGAGAAATTATAAATTATTTCGCCTATTGTTGAATATGAATCTAACACTGCAATTGAAATTAAAGAAAAAATATATAAATATCTAAAAATACCTATAAGTTTTTATTATTGGCAATTTTTAGAAAAAGAAGTTCCTAAAGGAATAAACGTTTTTAGCTTTGATATAAAAGATCATTTTAATAATTTACAATTTGATAAGCCGATTTTGTAATTATAGACTTTCAATTTAATAGAAAAAATCGTGCTGAACAGCATAAACACACTACTATCTTTGATCATTGTAGTGTAAGAAATATTTATGTTAAAAATGGTAGAAATGAAATTTTTCCTAAAGAAAACTAGAATCTAGTCATTAAAAACAGTGTTTCTCATAAACAATTTCTTGCTTATAATAATTTTAGAAACTCAAAAACAAAACTAGATACCGGTTATAGAAATAATGAACTTTATTATGAACCAACTGTAAACTTTGATGGTGATAATAATAATTATTCATTTTGGGGGCGAAGACCTTTATTTCTTATTGATTGTTCACACAGAAAAACAACTTTTGTTAAAGAATAACAAATAAAAATAAGTGTTCATTTTAATAAAAAGGTTGAAGAAGCATGTACCATTTGTAATGTTATTTTAATTAGTCGAAGGAATCTTACTTGCGATTATTTGAAAGAAAGAATTACTGAAGATTTAAAAAATTTTCTAAAATTAATAAATGGAAGATTCAACAAAATGTTTCGATATTTTAATAGAATATTTTAGAATTATAGTTAGGTGTATACATCTAATAGTGTTACAAATTTTTAGAAATGTAGATAAATTATTTGATCAAATTAAAAATCATTTTCATGATTCTGATTAAACATTTATCATAGTAACATTTTTTATAAAATACGTATAAATTTTTAAATATTATAAATGGATCAAAATTATAAAGCTTTTAGAACTTTGGGATACTGGATATGAAATTATAAACTCAGCAACTTCCATTGATAACGAATTGGACATTGTTCATTTAAAAATTGTTTTAAAAATCAATAAAAATTATTTTTAAATTAAGTAAATTTTCTATTTTAAAGATGATGTTTATGATTTCGATTGTTGTGATGGTTGAGATTATGGAATCAGTAATGGTTATGCACCGGATATTTCTTTATTTTTGGACTTTTAAAGTCTTATTGGTGTTTTACTTTTGTTGAATAAAATTTATAAATTCTATCAATTGCCTTTCCAATATTTCATTTGATTTTTAGCTTGAAGACCTGCTTCAAGTCTGACATGCGTGTCAATTAGCAAACTTAAGCAATTTTATGTGAATACTCCTGTCCTGCCAAAAAAAACTGTCCTGCCTTGACGACTTAATTTTCATCCCTCCAACTGGTGAAATGTGCGATGCCTACAATTTTCTGAAGTACGATTAAATGCTGCTATTATGGTTATTTTCCACGTCGGTATTTAGTAGTCCAGATTAATAAACTGTTATTTTGTTTGATGTGGGGTAACTATTTGAAGAGGCAATATTTTTGCTGCGGAAAAAAGTACTTTGTTTTTCTCCCCCCCCCCCCCCCTTTTTTTT
This sequence comes from Dryococelus australis, assembly GCA_029891345.1. Taxonomy (NCBI): domain Eukaryota; kingdom Metazoa; phylum Arthropoda; class Insecta; order Phasmatodea; family Phasmatidae; genus Dryococelus; species Dryococelus australis. The sequence goes on from CM056999.1 coordinate 53,032,249, forward strand.
TTTTCTGTAGTGGCGCACGTCTGAACGCTTCCAAGCGCTGAGCTCTATTGAATAGAGGCGTGCGACGCTCCTGGCGCAGCCGAACGCTGTCTGGTGGCTACTACTGCCAACGAGTTCAGACTCGCGCACTCTGGCACCTTCAAAACGCATCTCCAATATTCTCGCCGCCTCCTTAACCTTCCCGAGTCGCGTTTTCGCATATAAATGTTTGTCCCCAGCCCGAGCAAGTGTGCTGTGTTCCTCTTAGAGTTGCGCGGGCTGGCCGACTATAGGTTATGTCTATACCACTTCGTACTTCGGGACTTCAGCATGCTAGATGCGTTTTTTCGTAGTATAAGTACTCAAGTTAAGTATTGCAATGAATGTAGTTGTTGTTATGCTGGGGTTAGAATTTTTTTTTTTTTTTTTTTTTTTTTTTTTTTTTTTTTTTTTTTTTTTTTAGGGAAGTGTTTCTTCGCTGTTTTGCTTGTGTGAATTTATTTTCAATATGGTATTTTATGGGAATGTTTGTAAGAATGGATTCTTCCTTTTCCTTTATTTTATTTTATTTTTTTTTTGGCATGCGGTAGGAATGGTCTCCTGGACTACGATTTGCCAAAAGAATTGTAATATCAAGGAGTTTAGTAGGTATTTTATGGCGTGTCTTTAGGCTCATGGTTAAGTGTAATGAGGGTTTTTGCTCCTTGCCAATGGCATTCATGAAATTGTTACTCCATGTTGTACTTTTTAGTGAATCATCAGGCGTACTTTATTTTTAAAGTTGTAATGGTGCTTGCTTTACTCAGGCAGTCATTTTACCTCTTTTAATGCGATTTCACAAGTGTTTATTCAGGTTGGGTGATTTCTCAGGATATATTAATATTGTTGTTTTTTTTTTTATGGTTCCAGTGCATGTGTGTTATCTTCTTTCCCTAGTTCACCAATTGGTAGTAAGCAACAGAAATTTACAGGTACGATTTATATTTTTCAAATCAAGTTGCAAAGTTGTTGTTCTTGGTGATAATATATAGATCGGCTTCAATATATTTGTATTGATTTTGAAAATATTGTGTCAATGAATTCTTGATTTTTTTAATGGTGTGCATCCTTATCCTTGTCTTCCTTTAACCCTGCTACGCCCTAAAGAGGTGTAACTAGCTTAAATTTGTTTGTTTTAGATTATTCACTTGCAAAATTGACATTCTTAGAAAATACAAAAATTTGCTTGATATTAGGGTAAAATTGCTTGAGTTTGGGTCTAAATCTTGCATTCGCTATTCATGTGCATAAAAAGTTAAATTGAAAAATTGTTATTTTTGGCAGTTTTTGGGCACTTTTGGATGCTTTTTTGAGTGTTTTTGGTGGTTTCTTTGGTATTTTTGATGCTTTTTTTGGGTGTTTTAGGGCTATTTCAAAAAGAAATACTGAAATTATAACAAATTGAGATTACTTCCTTTTGGGGTAAAATTGCCTTATTTTGGCTAAAATTGCTTTATTTTGGGGAAAAGTTAGAGGAATTCGGGGCAAAAATTCGATTGTCCTCTAAGGTACCCATACACTACTTATGGAGTCTGCAAAAACAGCTTAGGCCCGAAAAGCGATTCCGTTAGAAGGCATGTATTAAATTTTTACAAGGAGAAGCTCACACACACTCGTTACTGCTAAAATACAATGGGCGACTCTGTATGGTCACGTTTTGCTGTCGCAGCAAGGTTGCTTGCGTGCTCGCTCAGTGAACGTAATTAGCTGACCCTGAATTGTACAATGCAAGACACTTCTTGTACTATTGAATGGACTGTTGGACTGTCAATGATATGCTTGTTTACTACTATCATTATAACTGGTATTTCAATTTCTACTGGGAGTTTCACTTTAATTTTATGCATTAACAAAATTTTAATTTAATTTTCAATGCCTGATGTAGTGAAAGGATGAAAGAGTGATGTGCCCTAGCCAGTTGCTGTGACCTGGCTTTAGTTAACAGGTCACGCATTCACTTACAAGGGGGATGGCGTAGTCCAGTAAGCAAGAGCATTTATATCAAAACACTACTATTTATTGAAACCATAAATAATACAACAATTCAATAGACTTGACGTTACATTACAGTATAGACTCAAAGCTAGAGACTCGATATATTTCAATCTAACAGGGAGCTATATCCAATACAAGAGTGCTAAGTTTGCCCTCGGAAAGCAGTTAAGATAAGCGTCACTCGCCTGCGCCTCACGTTACTCAAGATACCCTAACAGGAGTGATATTTACCCATTATCGTGAAGACGACAATTCTTAGGCTCGTTTCGACAGCAGCTCTTCCTCGGTGACGAACCCTGGACCGCTAGGCTGGCGGTCCTCACGGTGATGACGTCTCGGGCGGCCCTCTGGCATCGGCTGGATCAAATATGGCCACGAGCCTTCAGCGCTCGCACCATTTATACCTTACTGCCCGACCTTGTTTATGATACTATTCCCCCTGATGTTGCTACAACTCCTGTCGCCATGGTCGACTACCTTCTAGCATCAAGCTCGGCCTGGCAACCCTTTGCCTGGTATGCTCGCAGCATTTTGTGCCCAAACGGTGAGACGGGAACAGTCCTAGGGGGGATTGATAGTACCATATGGGAAAGGGGGTCAATTATGGTTGCCATCTCTGCCCTCACCAGAGGGATTTTTGTGCCCCGCAATTAAGAAGAACGAAAGTTTGCCCCGTTAAATACTTTATGCCCTAACAGTGAGAGAGGTGATTTGGCCTAGGAGAGATCGATAGTGTCCCATAGGGAAAGGGGTCAGTTATGGTTGCTGTCCCCTCCCTCCACTTCCAGGGGTTGGGATTTTTGTGCCCCATAGTTAAGAAGAACGAAAGTTTTCCCCGTTAAATTCTTTATGCCCAAACTGTGAGAATGGGACGGGCCTACGGAGGATCGATTGTGCCCAATGGGGAAAGGGGTCAGTTATGGTAGTCGGCTCCACCCTCTCACCATTTCTGTGGGATGGGTTTTTTGTGCCCCACAATTAAGGTTCATGTTTATGAAAAATTCTCTTATAGGGGAGCTGCTGTGGCCAAACTAAAAGGAGGGGGTTGATCCGACCTCCCTACACCTGTCTCCCATCCTTTGTCTTTAAACCTCCCCCTTCCCTTGCAAATGCCCGCCACTCCTTCCCTGGGAGGAGATAGCTGGCAAGAGGGGCACATTTTGCATTTTCCCAAATTTTCTCTATGGCCCCACTTTCATATATTTTAGTCGCGGTTTTGCAGGAGGCTAATTCTCTATGTGCATGTGTGCATCATGTGACATGCTGGGCCAGAAAAACTGCTCCTTCACATTTCTTATCGTTTTGTATGTTCCCGGGGGACCTGCCACTTGGCTCGCCTGCACATGTGCAAACACTTTCTCCCTGAGGGTGGGCGGTACATTTAACCTTCATTTATTAGGGTCTTTTCGCGAGCATGTTTCTACATTGTTGTTAATTACTCGCCAATGCTCGACTGTCTGGGTTGCGCACTTCGATTTCTTCTCTTGCGCAAATGCGCAATTCTCTTACGCACTCTCGACCTTGCGGTACAAATCACAAATGAGAACTTAGTTGTTGACAATATTCAGCTGATGTAGACTTGCTTCGAGAAATGGTTCTCGTGTGCCTGGACGGAGAATGTCATGCCACTCAGTGTCATCATACACGATGACGTCAGTGTTAGGTGCTCGTATCAATGCATTTACTAGCTGGTTTTCTGCCCTGGGGATGTGCTCTACAGCGAAGTCACATGCTTGTAGAAGGCACACCCACCAGGTCAGTTTGCTATGCGCTTCCTCATGTTGTTTAGCCAGACGAGATAACATTATCTGTCCTGTGTGTGAACCTCTGGTATTCGAGGTATGCTCGTTATTTCCTGATCGCCTAGATCACTGCTAAACACTCGCATTAATTAATGTCATATCTGCTCTCCGTCTGGCCAAGCTTTGTGTTTGCAAAGTCAATTACATGCCGGACACAATCATATGTGCACAGGTATAAAACCGAACCCAACCGCTCCTGACTGGCATCGGTCTGCAGGTGAAGATGCTGACTGGGGTCGTACCTGGCGAGAGTCGAGCATGATCAGAAGCGGACCTTTATTTCCTGGAATGTTTTCTCCACTGCATCAGTCCACACGAACCGCTGCTGTGGTGACAGTAAGTCAGTCAGTTGTGGGTCACTATTACGAAGCCGTCTCTGTACTCTCATATCCATTTGATCAAACAGAAAAACTTGTGCAGCTGTTTGTGCATGCACAGTGGCCAGTAGTTGTCCATAAAGCTGAACTCTTCTGGGTTCGGCTTATTTCCAGTCCCGTCTACTACAGGCCCAAGGAAATCCAGGTTCGTTTTGCCTAAGTGACATTTCTCTAAAGAGCTGAACGCATCTTTAATACTGATGTAAGGTGGCAGCACTCTACACATCACTTGGTTGATGGGACAAAAATCAATACAAAACTGCCAGCTTCCGTCCTTCTTCAGGGCCAGCGTTATTGCAGAATTAAACTGAGTGTATGGGTGCTATGACTCAATCTGCTAGCATTTCCTTTATTTGTTTTCGTATTATATGGGCTCGGTGAGGCAAATAAATGTGTCGAGTAGTGTAGATAGGTCATTCTTGCATAAGGGGAATCTCGTATTCTCCCACCGTGGTTCGCCGCAGTGCATCATGCTGTGCAAAAACCTCTGTATGCTCATCTAGCAATATTTGAAACGTGGCCTGTTGTTGTGGCGGTACATTATAATCGAATTCCGCTAGCAATATTCTTGGTGTACTATCAGCTGTGAGCCTATCAATGTTGTACAAGGTTCGCCTCTCTTTTGCTCCTAAATGTATATGTCTAATTGCAGGCTCTACTATCATATTCTATTCAGATAGCCACTACACCCCCAATATTGCAACATCTGTACTTTCTGTGGTTATGATTGCAGTTGTTATGGTTTCCAAGTCGTATAATCTCACCGTCACTGTTTCCTGTACTACCTCTGTGCTACTGTGATAGCTGGTAGTGAGCCGGATCATGTTGTTGGTGTGTGTGACATCCCTTTTGTTGACAAAATTTGGTTGGACGAAATTGTGAGAAGCAGTGGTGTCCATAAGGTTGTGACGAGGTTGCCATTAATAAACACAAGAATGTGTATGAACTGTTCCATGTTACCACTAACCTGGTTGATCAATGCCTGCTGTGGGGTCAAGTCTAGGCTGTGTTGCGGGACTGGGATGTCAAGGGCATCACGACCAATTACCTCCGCTTCCCGTTTCCCTTCTGGCTGGGCGTAAGTCCTTGGTTGCCGTCAAGGTGGGGGTTGTTTAGACATTGGCTGTGCCAGTCCATAATGATTAAGCGAGTCCCAACACAGCTTCGCATCACCTTGAAGTTGCATCCCAATGCAACTTGCCCACTCCTCTTCTCACACTCCATATCTCTGCAGGTGGGCCATGCAGTCCTCGAGGAAGACAGTTGGTCCCTATTATGTGTACCGGCGAAAGTCGGTAAGATCTGGAAGCACATTGGAGTGTGTTTCTGATTGGCTTCTAGGTTATGCATGGTGGGTGTTGGGTGATCCTAATGTAGTTTTTCACTTGCGTGCGTCTAACTGTGGGCTGCTGTTGGCCCATAGTCATTGGTCGGAAATGGTGTCACAGGTGTGGTTGCAGAGAATGGAGTTGGTACTGTTGGCATTACTGCTTGCATGGTTTGTGGAAAAATAGGTGTGGGGCAATACACCGGTAATTGTGGTAGGTAATGTGTAAGTGGCACGAGTGGAAGAGGTGCTGTAGGAAAGGTTGGCTTTGGCTGTGTTGACTAAGCACTCGGCGTCATTGTGTTGACAGCTGCCACATGCACACTGTGGGTGTGTGACAGATGTTTATTGAAATTTTCTTCAGCCATGCAGTCTTGTCATAGAAACTTCGCTACCTGCACTGACTCTCTGTGACTCGTCTTCTGGCACTGCTCGTGTACCATTACACTACAACTCCGACACTGATTACTCACATTACTGATTTCTCCTATGCAGTTTGCCCTTGGACATGTGGTGACGTGCTGTTTTAGCTCTGCGAAAAAGTTGTCCCAATTATATGGGTCACTCTGTGGCTTCAAATTTGTATTACAGTTTATGCACACGAAATGAATACTGCTGTTCGCCAATCAGCGCCTAGTAACCCAGTTGCCAAGTCCCGATATGGTTTCAGTTTCTTTAATGTCCAGACGCTCATTGTGGTATTGGATTGTACTCTGTTCGCAGCTGAGATGGGTGCCCCTCGCCCTATGCACAGAAGATTGTTACACCAACTGGATTGCTGATAATTTCGAAAATAAGCACTGATTTTACTGTCCAGATGATCAGTTGTTTGGTTGTTTTGGTGTCCTTGACTTTCCCAGCAGGTGTCCATTTCGCAGTTGCTCGTGTCGTGGTTGCTCAGTAGGCTGGTCTTACAAGTACATTGGCAGTAGGTCATGCCTAGCTCGTATTTAGCTAGCATGTGTTGGAGCAGTAGGCGCAAGCAGTGTAGACATGAGAACGCCGGGACGCTGTCTCGTATCCGGCCAGCAATGTATACAAACACTACCATGTACGTGGTGTGGCTGGCATCTCGTGGTTGTGCGATGTCAGAGGGCAGGGAGCACCTTCCCCTCTCCACAGCAGACCCCACTACATGCGCCATTAGGGGACAACGACTGGCTAGCATAGGAGTGGGGGGTGAGCAGACGCTCACCTGGCCCACGCTCTCATCGATCGATACTGCTTACAGCTGTCTGGCATGGCGGTGGAGGAGGGAAGCGCTGGTGCACTTTCCCCCTGTACCGGTCAGGTGGTGCGTGGGTCTGACATCACTCTGCTGCCCCCTAGATGGGTGCTCTCCAGCACGTGCTCCGTCCTTACTGGTACAATGGTTTTGCTTTGACGAGCTTTTCCTGCTGAACCACGTGGTGCACTTCCCAGCATCCTTGAGGCATCTGGAATGCGTCGTGGTGATGTTGTTGACTCCGTTGACCGACCTCGCTGTTCCCCCGTTGCAAGTAAAGAAGGGAAATACTGAAGGCGAAATTCTGCAAGAAAATTTTAGCAAAAATTTGTGGTTGGGTTTTGGCAGGTTTTCAACGTTCGTAGATCAGGATGGTTGTAGGATTACGCCACAAAGTTGGGTGACATTTTTGACGTGGTGTTGTACCTCAGTGTGTAGAGGAAGGTTTTGAGGAGCGGTAAAACTTGGATAAGGAAAATTGTGGGGAAAGTGGTATTGTTACCCGGGGTGCCAGTCATCATCCAGGTGATGATGCTGTGAAATTCTTGGAGAGCAGTGCCTGTTGACCCCAGGGTCGTTCGGTTGACGACCAAGTCAGCCACATGATGAAAATTTATACTCCTCTTAATAAATTACTGACTTAGATGATGTCGATGCGGTGGCCTATTCAAGCTGACCACTCGCTCCAAATTGATAGAATTACAGTGCGAAAACATATTAAGCACTTGAAGACACATAAGAACACAATTGCATGAACACTGAATGTGATGGGTCTGTGATGCACTGTGCATCACATCTTTTGTCATATAAGATAAAAATATTTATATTGAAATAAAAATAAGCCTTGCACAGTAGTTGTTTTGGACGCCTGTTGTTACCTTATACTTAATACTTAATCTAACAAACAGGTTTTTCATCATGTCAGTTTGGCTCTAATAAAATGATATGCAACAAACTTATTATCTACACATGTACACTAGACTAGGTTCTTTATTGCACAACACTTAAATCTACATAATGCACTCCAAAAATATAAACATAAAAGTTGAGGTTACTGCAAACTGCGAGTTTGCTGTGTGTACCAACCTAACCTCAGTATACCTGGTAGTACTAACTGACTTCTGACCACTAATGTATTTGTCTTTCCGGAATATTTATTTCTGGTTACAGTGATATGCATTGTAATTTAAATGCATAGTAAATTATTCTATATTTAATTAGGCCTAGCACCATGATTTTGAGTTTATGGTAATATATAAATAAATATGTGTGTCATGCACTTCAGAACATATAACACCCTAACATCTTATCATAAAAATATACACAAGCCCTTTTATAAAAATATGAATTATATACACAAGACATATTATCAGTGTATCACATGATATATTTTGTGAGGTCACGTGACACACCAAAACACTGCATGTTTACACTGGGCACTGGGTAAAAATAAAATATAAACACATGGCACCGCCTAAATTAAATATGTTGCACTTAACCAAAACACTCACATGTGCCTTGCATGTAAATAAACACTATCTCATAAGAAAGGCCATTGGAAATAGTCTACTCTAAAAACAAGTCACGCACTGGTGCATTACACTGACTCACTCTATGCACATTTGGGGAACACTGGCTGAAGCACTGAACTGCTCACACACGGTGGTAAAAGAGTAGGTTTTACTGGTGCGAGTGACGTGTGGAAGGGCCTTAGGGCCCGGATACATGGTACACGTCAAATATCTTCCCCCTTCTGAGGCTGTTCACATATGCAATGCCCCACTTCTGCTAGTCTATGCAACATGTCACCAGCGGACGAATCTTGTTTCGGAGTGGAAGATGATAATGGCTGGTCGGCTGCTGTTGTTTAAGTGGATGTGGCTGCTGTGTGGGTTGTGGTGTTGACTTGGCAGCTGTGGTGGGCATGGGCGAATGACCACACACAACACACTTGGCGCCCAACCATACGACCTTGCTTCGAACGGCGGGGAAGGGTGGACTTTTCCTCCGCCCCCAGACTCGTCGCTGATGCTTGAACTGATGGTGTGATGTGGGTGGCGCAGAACAGTAATCTGGGCTTCCCCGACACACAATGCTGCTTGTGTGCTCCCTAGCTCTTGTTTCGATGGTCCCAGAAATGTTGATGACGATGCTAATGTTAGTCCTAATGAAATTTGATGATGTGGTGGCATCATGATGTCGTCAGGTGGTTCGACTGATGCAGCATGCTGAACATCACTGTTTTGCTGCAGCTGATTGAGGTTTGGCTGCTCAGCATTCTCCGCAGCAGCATCACTCATGGGAGCCTCTATAGAAGCGGAAGCGTCGGGCATCACTACGGAAGGCAGAGCCGGTGTGGCATTGGTAGCATGAAGTTGTTCTGATGCGTTGTTTTCAATGTCAGGTGTTGATTTTGTTATCGGTCCATGTTGGTTTTCCCCTGTGGTAGGGTCATAAACACCATGCATCGCGACTCTGACACTCGCCAGTCGCATGTCGTCTCTGTGGAAAACGACAGTGCGGCATGGATTGGCTTGTATTCGAGAACAATTGCTGCAGATTGTTGTATGATGACATGTGGGCCACACCATTTTTCGGCAAAACCTGCACAACAATTATGTTGACTGGATTATTGCGGGTGAGCTTTGGCATAAACAGTTTAACGAACATGTAGCTGGGGTAGTGGGCAAGTGGTAGTAGGCGACCATTGCTGCATGTAGCAGGCCTGGTTTTCGGGTGCCTCAAGCACCTTCCTCTCTTGCTTCTCATCTCTAGCTTCTCCTACTGCTGGACTGTTGGCGTGCTCCCTCACTCTGCTGGTAAACTCACCGGGCAGGGGAAGGTCACGTCCCTGCAACTGCTGTGCAGGTGTTTTGCCTGTTGTGAGGTTGGTTCTTGTCTTCAATGTGAAAATCTGGGCTGACAGATGTTCAGCCCATGAAGCGTGGTTTTCTCCAACATGAAAATGGAGCTTTGTTTTAAGCTCTTGGTTTGTTAGTTCTGTCGGGTTCGCACTGGAGTGGTACACAGCAGTCGTGTGGTGTTGCACAATCCACTTAGTGCAGAAATCCCACTACACACGATCCGTGAGCTGCATGCCATTATCAGATAACATAGTATGTGGATAACCCCAACGTAAAAAGAACTCCTGTTCTAGTACTTTTCCAATTGTCTGGGCATGTGGACTGGCGATGGAATACACTTCAACCCATCTTGTGAACAGATCATTCACGACCAAAATAAACAGTTTTCTAGTCTGTGTTTGTGAGTATGGGCCCATGAGGTCAAGTCCCACAGTTTCAAAATGTTCAGTTGGCAGACATGGAACCTGTTGTTGTGTTCTGTCTGTTCTCCTTTTTTGAACTTATTGCATGTTACACAATACCGCACAAAATTCTTCACATAAGTTGACACACCTGGCAAGTGAATATACCGGAGAATGTTATGGCGAGTTTGTGCAGTTCCTGGATGTCCGGTAATGTGGTGTGCACGTGCGAAAAAATGTAAAACAATTTCCCATGCGGAAACGAGCACAAACGTGCGCCTTATGTCATTATTTATACTTGCCCTTGACTGTATGCAATTTTCAAACACTCGCCACAGTTCTACTGTTTTTTCACTTCATGTGTTTCGCCATTTGTTGGCGATGTCACACTTTGATTGTGCCATGATGATGTAGTCTTGCAAGTCTGGTAGTATTGATGTGGTTGACATGATGGTGATGTTGGCACATTGTACTGTTGGTGTTGTGGCCGTTTTTAGTGGTGGAGAGGCTGATAGCACTGTTTCCCACTCGTCCATGTCTTTTGCCACTTTTTCGCCTGGCGTTCGAGAGAGGTAGTCTGTAGACTGGTTCTATTCTCCTGCCACATGTATCACCTCGAAATCATACGACTGTAGCAGGAGTGCCCAACGAGTCAATTTGCTGCAGCTCTCGTGGTGTTGTGAAACCATAGCAGGCAGCAGTTGTCCATGCAAAGTGTGAAGAGCTGATATTCCAATAACTTTTGGTTTTTTTTTTCAGGCTCTACACTAAAGCCAGACACACACACACAAACACACACACACACACACACTTCTCTCTCTCTCTCTCTCTCTCTCTCTCTCTCTCTCTCTCTCTCTCTCTCTCTCTCTCTCCTCTCTCTCTCTCTCTCTCTCTCTCTCTCTTATCGCCGTTCGATGGGGTGCAAATTTTGCACTCACAAAATCCAGTATACGGCACATTCCGTCATTGGCAAGTTGGTATACTATGGCGCCCAGCCCTTTTTCGCTGACATCTTTCTATATGTAAAGCTGATGTGTCGGGTCGAGCCAGGCTAATGCTGAACAGTTACTGAAATAGTGTTTGATTTCACTGAAACTGTCTTGTTGCTCTTATTGCCACTCGACCCATGTTATTTGACATGAGTTCTGTCAGTGGGGCCAAAATTGTAACAAAATTCGGAATGTATTCCCTGATCCAGTTAACATAGATGAGGAATTTTCAAACTTGTTTCCGGGTGATCGGTGCTGGATAGTTGTCAGTGATTTGGAGCTGTTCAGGAATAGGTTGATTTCCCTGCTCATCGACGAGATGGCCCAGGAATTGAATGCTTGTTTTCCCAAAATGGAATTTGGGGTATTGGCGCAAGTAAGCCCATTTATTTCCAGGAGTTCTAGAACCAATGATAAATTGTGGATGTGTATTGGCCATGATTTCGACCAAATAATGATGTTGTTGAGATATGCCAGCGCACATTCACATACTAGGCCGTCTAATGCCTTGATGTTAGGTAAGGTGTCGGAACGGTGGTAGATATCTGCCACACATTCGGGCAAGCCATTTGATGTTTGTCTAATGCATAGGAAGCTAGCTACTAGTGCCAAGGAGTTTGTCAATAAGGATATTGGTTAGGTGAGGAGTGGTGAATACAGTTTTGGAATATCGGTGGAGATAATTACACAGGCCGCCAGATATTGTCGGGTTGACAATATCATGAAGTCGGAGAACAGCTGTTGACTCGTTCCTCAGGGTCGTTCGGCCGACAACAACGGCAAATCCTCCAAGTACAGTTGTTGTCTCCCTATAGAATAACATTTATACTGACTGAATAACTCCCTTACTTGTTGCATTGTGGGATATCTGGGCTCCTCACACGCCCATACGAATCACTGTTACTTACTATACTGCCTCGTGACCATTTCAATCATACTTGAACAGTAAGTTACACTTTGAGAAAATTAGCGGGAGAAGGCGAACTGGAAATAAACCACACGTGGTAACTCGTCACTGCTGTGATTGATTTAGTTACATCGAAGTACTGCTTCAAGTCTGTCACAGGTGTCAAAGCAATTTCATGTGAGTACTCCAGTCCTACCAAAGACTATCCTGCCTGAACAATTTATTTTTCATCCCGCCAGCTGGTGGAATGTGTGATGGTTACAATTTCCTGGAGTAAAATTCAATGCTGCAATTATGAGGTTGTTGTGTTTACAAAACCACATGATATTAATGAACTTGATTAGTAAGTCTGTTTGGTTATTTGCCATATCGGTATTTGGTAACCTAGATTAATAAACAATTTTGTTTGAAGGGGGGTTACTATTTGAAGAGGCAATATTTTTGCTGCAGAAGAGGGTACTATGTTTTCTTTGACCCCCCCCCCCCCCGGGTTGTTGGCACACGTATGAACGCTTCTAAGTATTGAGCTATACTGAAGAGAGGCGCACAGCGATCCTGGTGCGGCCGAGCGCTGTCTGGTGGCTACTACGGGCAACAAGTTCAGCCTTGCACACTCCGGCACCTTCCATACGGCTCTCAGATATTCCCGCCGCCTCCTTAACCTTCCCGAGCAGCGTTTTCACGTATAAATGTTCGTCCCCAGCCTGAGCAAGTGTGCACTGTTCCTCTCCGACTTGCGCAGACTGGCCGACGATAGATCATGTCTACCCCACTTCGTACTTCGGGGCTTCAGCATGCTAGACGCGTTTTCATATACTATCAGTTCTACTCAAGTTAAGTATTGCAATGAACGTAGTTGATGTTATGCTGGGGGTAGAGTTTTCCTATTAGTAGTGTTTTCTTTAGTGATTTCTGTGTATATTAATATTTGCAGGGAAGTGTTTCTTCACTGTTTGCTTGTGTGAATTTTCAATATGGTATTTTATGGGAATATTTTTTTTCTTTTGGCATGCTGTAGGAATAGTCTCCCAGACTATGCTTTGCCAAAATAATTTCAATGCCAATGAGTTTAGTGGATATTTTATGGCGTGCCTTTATGCTCATGGTTAAGTGTAATAAGGGTTTTTGCTCCTTCCCAACGGTATTCTTGAAATTAGTATTCTATGTTGTACTTTTTAGTGAATCATCAGGCGTACTTTACTTTTAAAATTGTAATAGTGATTGATTTACTGAGGGAGTCATTTTACCTTTTTTAATGGGATTTCATAAGTGTTTATTCATGTTGGGTGATTTCTCAGGATATATTAATATTGTTGTTTTTTTCTATCTGTTCCAGTGCATGTGTGTTCTCTCCTTCCCCTAGTTAACCGATTGGTAGCAAGCAACAGAAATTTAAAGATGCGATTAATATTTTTCAAATCAAGTTGCAAAGTTGTTATTCTTGGTGATAATGTATAGATGTGCTTCAATATATTTGTATTGATTTTGGAATTTTTGTGTCCATGCTTTCTTGATTTTTTTTTTATGGTGTACATCCTTCTCCTTGCCTTTCTTTAGCCCTGCTACACCCTAAAGGGATGTAATAGAAAACAGTGCCACTCAGCTTAAGGCAGAGCTGAACGCACTCCGTTGCCCTGTTTTCGTTTTTCTTATATTGAGTGAAGATTAACTGTTGATTTGAAGATGTTTAAAGGTACCGCCTGGTTGCAGCAATTGTCCAAAGAGACTCTAACGCAGCTCCTCCAACAGCTTCAGGACTTGCTGCGGGAGTGACTTTGGACGAGTTGAGGACTTTAGCTCGTTGTTTGTCGCAGGATCCTACATGTGGTGGGAATAAAGTTAGTGGTGAGTCATCTGCAGTTTCTCCCAGTGCTGGTATACTTTCCTCGGTAGCCAGCAAACATATAGGAGAAAATTTGGGTGATATTCCAACTCTTAGTAGTTGTGCTGTGGTCGAAGTGGAAGTTTCTACAAGAAGTTACTTTAATAGTAATTACTACAAGTTACTTTAATTTGCAAGATATTTTGGGCATTTTAGTGGTTCATGTTCTTTGTGAACTACAGCCTATTATCATTAGAGCTAGAGAATTGGGTTCACTTTCGAGCACTGTGGTTAAATACGTATTCAAATTTTTTGATAGTGACGTATTAATGACCGTTTACAATGTTTGTTTCTCCAACATAATCAACAGCCAGGAGATACTTTGTTGACATATTTAGGCAAAATAGAATGTCTGGTAGAGACCTTAGGTTTGCCATACAGGGAATCTGAGTTTGTAGAGAGCATTGTCGATCATGTGCTGCAACAGTATCAGTCTTGTGTATTATCAGCTGATAGTCCGAAAACTTTGAGCTTGCTGAGACAGTTGTTTCACCATGTAGATGTGCGCATGCAGGTGAACGATTGTGAAGGAGGTGCGATTAGTAAGGCTCATGTTCAGGATAAAAGTTTCCCATGACCACAAAAAAAGATTCTTTGTTTTAAATGTGGTAAACGTAATCACAAAGTGTACCAATGTAAAGTGCGTATGGTTCCAGCAGATAATTCTCAGAATAAGTCAGTGGAAAAGTGTACATCTCCTATGATGTGTTTTGGCTGCAGTAAGCCCGGCCAATTTTAAAGCTCAATGTCCTAATCAAGATCAACCTAAGATTTCGCATGTCCAAATTGTTAGTGGTAACAAAGTGACTAGGGTAGGGAATAATTTCTCACAATAATGCGAGTGCAAAAGGAAGTAACTGCCCTAAGCAAAATAAGAAAATTAAGAAAATTCAAAACCAAAGAAAGATTAACTTACCATTTGTCCTAGTGAAGTAAGATTCAGTTGAAGAATCCACCCTGATTGATAGTGATTGTTCAGTGTCCTTGATCGATCAGACTTTTTGTAATAAGTTGTTTAGGTAAACCCCATAGGCGTTATGACTTTTGAACGCAGTGGGAAAACTGTTTTTAGTTTAACAAATGGAGGCTCGATGCAATCATGTGCTCGTTTGACAATAAGTATGCACATCGATAATTTATCCTGGAACAGGGAATTTTTCATTTTGCTACAACTAAGCAACAGTTTAATTTTGGACGCAGATTTCCTCCACCACACTTGTGCATATTTAAATTTTCATGAAGGCATAGTGAGTTTTTCCTTCTTGTAAAGATGGAGTAAAGCTGATGGGGCAGGAGAAATGTAAGCAGGTAAATGCCATTGATAATGATTTTGTGCAAGAAATGCGAGAGAAGTTCCCATATGTAATAACAGACAAACTGGGAGTATGTAATCAATATGTGCATGATCTGGTACTGATCAACACCCCAGTTAGGTGCCATCCCTATAGTGTAGGTCCAGCTAAGAAACAAGCTTTTAAAAATATGCCAGACCACTTGATTGATGAGGGTGTTATTAGGTGCTCTACTTGTAGTTATGCGAGCCCAGCATTTTTAGTAAATAAAAAAGAGCCTGGTAAATTTCGGTTAGTGATAGACTACCGACATATCAATAAAAAAATTTAACTAGATCCTTAACCTTTACCTAAATTAGACCATGCTTTTCAGTTACTAGGGAAGGCTAGGTATTTTACAGTGTTAGATCAGAATCAGGCCTTTCACCAAATTTTGTTGCTCCAAAACGCACGAAAATTTCTTGCATTTGTTACTCCTTGGGGAGTTTTTGAATGGACCAGAGTCCGTTTTGGTGATTCATTTGGGGCCCAGGCACTTTCTCGTGCTTTAGAAACTATCTTGTTGCTATATAAAGATGTATTTGTTTTTAACTATCTGGATGATATTGTCATCCACAGTGAGACTAAGGAGTTGCATCAGGAAACTGTCACGTTAGTCCTACAGAAGCTTTTGGAAGTGGGATTGACTGTGAATCCAGAGAAAATCAACTGGTGTAGCCGGCATGTGAGGCTGTTGGGATTTATTCTGAGTGAAGGAGAATTGCTGTTAGACTCTGATCGTATTAGCTGTGTGCTCTCCTTTCCTCGTCCGAAGAACTTACGTGGTGTAAGGCATTTTTTGGACATGATAGGCAACTATGCCATATTTATTCCATCTCTTGCCGAATTTGCCGAACTCCTTAATCTTTTAAAAGATAAGGGAGAGGAGTTTTTGGGGGGAGACGAGCAAGAGACGGCTTTGGTGAAAATAAAAAATTGTTTGACCTCTCCACCAGTGTTAAGATTGGCGGAGTTTGGCCGTAAGTTTGCACTGCATGTAGATGCAAGCTACCTGGTATTAGGCGCCATTCTGTCACAATAATAGTCACAATAATAGCTTTGGAATTCCAAGAAACCTTTGGGTAAATTAGGCCGTTGGATCGAACGCCTTAGTAATTTTTCATTTGATATAGTTCTTGTAAAATGAAAAGACAATTGTGTAGCAAAAAAATTGTCTAGAATGTTTGACCCTGGCGAGTTTGTGTGTAATGGAGAAATTCAGGAGCAGGTAAATGTTCTAAAGCAAGTTCCGATGGCTTATTTGAACATTAAGGTTTGGCAGCAAAAGGATGATGAATGTGCGGAGTTGTGGCATAAAATCCAGTTAGGTGAACTCACTGGATTTATTGTGAAAAAGGGGATTATTGGCAAAGCTTCATGTAAGGGCGTTTTCAAGACCTATATATCCAAAGCAGTGAGGCCAACTGTGTTTGATTATTTGAATAACTTATTTGGGCGCTCATCAGGGGCAAGAACACACTTTGCAGTGTAGTGAACAACATTCGTTTTGACCAGAAATGCAATCAGAAATTATAGATTGGGTGAAACAGTGTGCTTTGTGCCAGCAGGTAAAGGCCACTAATAGTAGAGCCCAAGGACAGTTTAGTAGTTCCCCACCTAGTTTTGTCTGGGAAAAAGTCTATATCGATGAGTTTGGCCCTCTCCCTAGATCTAAGAAGGGTTTTTAATTATTTATTGGTTCTGGTTGATGGATTTTCAACGTTTGTTTTGTTATTCCCCATGAGATACCAGAAGACCACTACTGTTTACAAGATCTTGCAGGAACAAGTGTTTTGTTATTTTGGTTCACCCACCCAAGTTGTTACTGATAATGCGAGAAACTTTACTTTCACTGAATTATCAAATATAGCTTTTTCTTTGGGAGTTTGTTTGGTCCATACAACCCCTTATCACCCTCAAGCAAATATGCCAGAGTGGTATAACCGTACCATTAAGGCTGTTCTTGTTGCCTTTCATCATGATGTTCACACAGATTGGGATAAAGAGATCCATTTCATAATGTTGGCCTTGAATCCCTGTGTAAATGCTGCTACAGGGTTGACGCCACAAGAAGTGTTCTTTGGTCGGATATTATTGCATCCTCTTCTTAACGCCTGGGGCTTACATTTTGATGGAGATGTAGGAGAGTGAAATTAATTCTGGGAGGATGCTACCAAGCATCTCAAGGAATACTATCGCCATATGCGTAGGGCGCATGATGAGCAATATGATCCTATTTCTTACAAGGTTAGTGATTTAGTTCTTGTAAAGACTCATCATTTATCTAGAAAATTTGATTCCTTCTCAACAAAATTAGGCCTTAAGAACGATCACATATTCCATTGTCAGTTTTCTTACCCCAATGTCAGTATTGTTGCAGGTCCCAGTAACGAACAAGTTTTTAAAAAGCCATGTATCTCAAATTTAGATTTTTCATCAGCCATTGGAAGATTGGCGAGCCCCCGCGCCCTGAAGAGGAGCACTGTCACCACTAGGGGAGGATTCGCATTGTATGGTAATGTATTTTGGAAGTAAGGTACTACAAATATTGTTGTTATTTTCCTTTTTGTAATATGTTCGCTAAATATATGTATTATTTTTAATTACCCCCAAAAGGAGTAAAGCTACAAAGAGTAGTTGTTTTTATGGATTAGAAGGAAAAGGATATCCACCTCATATTTTTTTTATGGTGAAGAAACACAAGGGGGCGTTATTAGAAGTTTTGGTAGGTTAGTTTAGGAGGACATCTCCTCCTCAGTCCTTTTCCTGTTTTCCATATTCCTTTCCACCCTGCCAGAGCAAGTGGAGTTCAAGAGCAGACGATATGAGGGAGGACCTGGCCAATCCTTCATCGTCATCGACTGTTTTTACTGTGGGCCTCATCCATCAGCTTCTCCGGGTTTGGAGAAGAAGCCCCTGCAGCTCTCTGCCAGTGTGTGGAATTATTGAATCCCTGCTTGAAGTCTGACAAGCACGTCAATTAGCAAACTCAAGCAATTTTATGTGAGTACTCCTGTCCTACCAAAGACTGTCCTGCCTGAACGATTTATTTTTCGTCCCACCAGCTGGTGAAATGTGTGATGGCTTCAATTTCCTGGAGTGCAATTCAATGCTGATATTATGGGGTTAGTGTGTTTACAGAACTACATGACGATAATGAACTTGGTTAGCAAGTATGCTTGGTTATTTGCCATGTCGGTATTAGCTAACCCAGATTAATAAACTATTTTGTTTGTAGAGGGGTTACTATTTAAAAAGGCAATATTTTTGCTGCAGAAAAAGGTACTTTGTTTTCTTTGCAGTTGAAGTAGGACTCACGTGATGTCTTGAAGTTCTTTCCCCTGACTACATGGTCTCAAGCTCATGGCTTACACCCACACTACATGTCTCAGTAGGGGTGGTTCTGCCTGTACGATGCGGTGCAGATGGAGGGGGTGATAGGTGTCATCTACCCCTCTGCGGTTGATGGCTCCAAGATGGCGTTGGCTTTCTTCACAAGTGGTGACGGGATGCAAAATGGCCGACTTCCTGGTTGGTTCCTAGACAATGGCGAATTGACACAAAAGTTCTCAAGTGCTGATTTTTCCACTTTTTGGCATAGAATTCTTTGTTGTGATGGTCTGGTGTGATGTGGTAAATATGTCGAATGTTCGGCAGTAGCGAATTATGAATAGCCGAGGCTTAAAGGATGGGCACATATGGGCATACGTGGTCACATATCGGACACAAGTTATGCTGTGAAAACTTGCGTCAAATATGGTAGAAGGACAATTCGGGAAAGTAGCCGAAAAAAATGCGAGACACAGATGCAGCGCTCCTAGTGATCTGTGCTGTTCGTACGATAATAAACTGTGCATTTAATGGGTAGTTTTGAGTATTTTGGATGCCTTTTAATTCAAATTTTTTCGCTTGAGTGGTTATTTATTATGGCAGGAAAGATTTGTGTGGTTTTTGGCTGCAATAATTACAACATAGCAAATTACAGAAAGTCCTTTTTAATATTTTCAAAGGATGCAAGTCGGTAAGTACATGAGCTGTTGTGGATAACATTTTCCATTCGTGTTTTTATTGCAAATTCCCTTCACACAAACCTTAATTTACTTAAATACTGTTTTGTTGTTTCCTAGGTGTAAGCAATGGGTGCAGAAATATAAGAGCAGACCTGGGTGCAATGAAGATAAAAGGGACTGGCGGTTTATACCTGCATGAGAATAGTGTGTTCCAGCCTTTTCAGAAAAGAGGACTTTCACAACCCAAATTTGCTTCCACAAAACCAAGAACGAAGTCACTTGAGTGTCGTAGCTGCTATTTCTAATCTTGTACACTGAAGGACCTTGCGAAGTTTGATAGCCCTTAACCTGAAAGGTGCAGGTTTGTTTTTATTGGAGCGACACCTTCGAAAAATAAAAGGAAACAATGTTTACAAATTCCACATTCGTTTATTAAACTGGCAGAAGTCTCATTTTAAAGTGTGTGTTTAGTTCAGCAAGTTGAGCTAGGGATAAAATTTATTAATTGCATCAAAATAGTGATTTCATATTTGTGTCAGTGATTGCTCTTACAATGTTTACATGTTAGCCAAACATATTTGCTCCAAGCCAGAGTTCCTGTGTCAGCAGAGTAATAAATACCCAAAACAATTGTTCAATGCATGCTGGCTATTTATTTTAGGTGGTAACGCGAAGCTTAACACATCAGCGAAACAGGGAGTTTCCCCATAAATGATTGTCATGTATAGCCTATTTGCACTGAGAAATAATGTATGTGTTTTTTGCAATTTAACATATTTCTGTACTATTTGTAATATTACTGTAATATTGTCTCATGAAAATATGTTTAATTGCAAAAGGATTGAACTGAACATTAGGCACCGTACCTAAATTGACTATGTTAGCAATACAATTTAGAAATACGATAGTGGGGAGGGCTATGAACTTGAGGGAAATTGAGGGGTAAAAGTTTACAATGAAAATGTACTTTTTTTTTTTACCCCACAATTTCCCTGGTCTTCATAGCCCTCCCCACTATTGTATTTTTAGCTTGTATTGGAAATATTGTCTATTTAGTTAATGTATAGTTCAGTTTTTTTGCAATTTAATGTGTTTTCATATATAAATATTAGATTATTTACATATTTTTCACCTATTTTACCCACAATTTCCCTTATCTTGATAGCCATCCCAACTATCGTTTTTGGGATTTCTATTGTTCAAATGTCGATGCCCCTAGTAAATTAGTGTTCTATGTAATTAGTATAGTGGAATTAAACAATTTTCTGAGATTTTTTTTTTGGAAAGCCTCCATTTTTAAAAATTGCCCAGTTATCAGCATTTTTATTTTGTTTATGTACATATCTGTATTGTTTGTATACTTTTTCAGTGTATTTTCATACTTTGGAATGTTGTTGTTTACATTTGGGAAACTATGCATTTGAATATTAATTTGTATGTTATTTGGGTTGTGTTCGCACCAACTACTAAATATTTTAGTTGCTTTATTAAAGAAACAACTGAATGAAAACTGATATAGTTTCCTTTCTAGGTAGTCGCTTACCCTTTAAACACCCAAAGGTCTACATATCATAACTGTTTTACTGTGCAAATATTTTAATTTCTCTACATACTGAGTTTGCAAGTTATTTTGATTTGAATGAACAGAGAATTGTTGAGTACAGCTTTCTGTGGCGAGAATAGTTTTTCTTCAGCCAGTGCGTCAAAGTTCATTCTGTGTGCTAAACACTATGTACTGACACCACACACCAGACACTTTAATTGCAGCAGCGTAGATGTCCTCAGGTTGTCTAGAGTTGGTAAGTCAGTGTATATATTGCAGTGTGTGAACCAGCTGTCGAGTGAGGATTGCCGTCAAAACCAATCAAAAGTAGCATAACATTACCACTCCTCCCCATACTGGCATTTGTTTACACAACTGTGTACAAAACTTTCAAACTATAATATTTAACTCCTGAGAGTCATCGTTACATTTCAGTGGTATTTATTATACATTTTTTACATATAAATAAAGGATTTTTAAAATTTTAATTCCTCTTATTTACTCCCTGAAGTACTCAGTGTTTTAACTCTGTGCATACACCTATGTTATTAACTTAAATAAGGTGTTTTTCAATTAATTATTTTGCCACGGCAATGCAGATAATTCACTGATAGTGATATGCACACATTTCTTTTGACCTTTTAGCCTATTTACACAGTTTTGTTTGTGGTGAGCACAGTATTGGAGACAGTACTTGCAAATTGCATTACAATAACAAGTGCCATGAATTTGAACAGAAAGTACCTTAAATTTATGACCAAGGTAACTTATTTTTAGTTCAGCTGCTTTTGAATTCTGCAACATGTTTTCCAGTCTTCTTGCCACGAAGCATATGAAAATCTGTGGTAAAATTAAGGTTGGTTATTAGAAGTGACTTGTTCATGATGATCTAATGTTACAAGAATTTGGAAATAATCTTTGTTTTTGAAAGTGAATTACAAAATAAAACGTGCTTAATGCATGCAAAACTTGAGAGGTGAAGTAAATAAGCTGAATGGCTTGAGTACATATGTTAGTATGTACTGTCAAATATTTTGACCAATTGCATTTTCATCCTAGCTCCAGCTGTACTGCATAAATTTCATTAGTAAATGGTGGAAAATGATTGATTAAAATGTTTAAAGATTATAATTTAGTTATGTTCTGAAATACTCTCCTTAATACAGTAGACATTATTTATAATTTTTGTATTATTTAAATTATTAATCTGATCTATAATCTCTCAAATGTAATTTAAGTGGCAAAATATCAGAGGCGATGGTACATTTTCATATTTGGTATAGGCATACTATTGTGTTGTTGAAAGCTGTAAGCATTTTGCAGTCAATGTTGCTGTTTCCTCTATGGATTATATCCACTAGCCAAGAAAATGGACAACAGAAGTAGGAAGTTGTGTTCTATATGTACTATATGAACACACCATGTGTGGTGGTCAAAGTAATTTTCAAACTTAATAGTTCTACAAAATTTAATTGGGGTACTCTCCATAGGCACTGACATAGTATTCTAAGAGGCAACATAACCAGAATTAGTCAAGTAAAGTAATGATGCATTTGATATTTTACTATGGAACAATACTTACTAAAATCCTAAATTACCAAATCGCAACCACTTCTGAACAAGCGACTTAATAGCGTCCGAACTGAACACTACTACATGTTAAAATACTATTGTACTAAATGGTGACTTTGAACACAGTCTCACTATGTGTGGTTTGTTTGGGTGTGTCTGTTTCTTTTTACATATATACTTACAAATTAACATTTTAAAAGGTGTGAGGTGAGCAGTTTTACCATATTTTATTTTTTAAAAAACCTACTAAATGATGAAGTAATCAATTAGTGTCTATGAAACCATCATTTGGAAATGAGTGGGAGGACGTGATACTCTTGCCCCTTTTGTACTTAACTGTGTCTTTGGTACGGTTACAAATTTGACAGTACACCCATTTCGATTAAAATTTCCCCCAATCCCAAATTGATCTGTACTACAAACATACTTTCTTTTGTTCATGAACAGGCACGAGATTTTACCAAGCTACAGAATAGTCCTTTGTGTATAAATTTTTTTTACAGCTCCCAAAATTTCATAACTGGTTCAATCAGATTATGAAGAAGTTACTAAGGTTTAAAATGTTTGTTACTTATGGTTGAAGCATGGCTGCCAGTGGGTTGACCAGAGCTGCCTTTGTTTCACTTGAGGTGATGTATTTGTGGCACATGCCCGACAAAACTGATTTATGTGTGTAAAGGTGGACTCACAACCATCCGTCGCACCTGTCAGGCGGTCACATGATCCTCGACCAATCGCAGGGCAACATTTTTTTATCCGTCAAACTTTAACTTTCGATGGATCGACGAATGGGCCACCACCTTCTTATGAGATTCTGTAGACACGAATACACACTTTGAAATAAAATGCTACATGCTGGATGTGTATTTATTTATTTTGGTGGTAAATTCAGGAAATTAAAACTTAAACAATAATTGAGTATACATTCTTATCACGTAAAAATTTATTTCCCCAAAAATATTTCTCTCTTGAAAATATATTTCCAATCAAAATATAACTTCTACAAAAGAAGAAAGCAGAATAAAAACCATATCTGTAAGAAATATAAATTTGTGAAGTATTTATTTTGTTGCTAATTTAATGATAAAAACTTTAAAAAGTAGTAAGTTAGTATTTAGGCAACTTATTTTGTTGCTAGGTTAATCTCAAATATCTAAAATATATTGCTGCTTATAGAGCTAATAAAAGCCACGGTGTTGAATTACTAACTGCAGTAGAGCTATTTTTAATTAATCTCTCGTTAATAAAACACAGATAAGTTGTGGAGATTTTTCTGCCCAAAAAAATTATTTGCTTATGTTCATTCCCGATTTTTTGCAGAAAAATAAGCTTAGTGACAGCTCCATTCTCAAGAATTTATTGAATAAATGCAGTCGGTTATGTATCTGACAAATGAAATACTGTTTAGCATTCCATTCTCTTACTTATAATTGATTTACATTTGTCCTTTGTAATTTGCAACATCTAAGTCTGTGCCCACTAACATAAATCTGTTTATGACTGATTGTCCTTGTTTCAAGTGACAATATTTATGATATAAGTACATTTTTAAATACGGCATAGTAATATGAATAAGCAAATATTATATTGTATTCGGCAAAAACAACATGTTTTAATACTACCAGACAACTGCACTTAAATCGCGAATGCCGAGCCATGCAAATTCGAATTCCCGGGTATTCGTCAACACAAGCTGCTAGGAGCAATGTTGTAGCATGTTTACATGTTGACTATTTTAAAACTTCACAACTTCCCATATTGTCCTTCTACAATATTTGCTTGTGCGGGATGGTATGGCAGGAAAAATGTGGGAATTTCACCCGAGAATTTGGGTTTATGTTTGTTGTGTATGTAAAGCCACACAGAGAGGCCCCATTTGACGGCACTGAATTTACGCTGGACCATTTGGGAAGTAAGTTTATGTGGATAGGAATGGTTCGAAAGAGGTTTTACCAGATTGGGCGCCAGCGCTCTCTCATTGGAGAACACGGTGATGTTGATACAGGGTCGTGTGGTCAAACACCCATGTGGATGCTCCTCAAATGTTCTGCCGTCTTCTATGAGACCGCAAGTTGTGATGATGATATAGATGTTGCCACAATCCACTGGTCTAGGCTAGTCAGGACTGTATTCCGCCCCCAAATACAATTCTCACTCCCATTGGGTGTTACGGGCGCCCTTACACCCATAACTTAGTCAGTAAAATACGCATTTGTGACGGGTTAATTAACCAAGATGCGATTATGCAGATAAAAGTAGTAAGTCCATTTACACACTTTATGTTTATGTCATTCATGTAGAGGGCACTTACAAGATGTTTCGCCACTAGAGCTTGGCGAGCTCTGTTACAGAAAAATAAGCACTTATGCTACCATGGCATTGCGTTGTACATATGTTCCAACCATGTAAAAGACAGGCGGGGATGTGGGGTGGCATACTCTCTGGGTTATGAAAACGAGATTAAATGTTCCAATAAATAAATTTAAGACAATTGAAGGTTACATTATTGGTTAGAACAATGCAGGCCTAGAGAGGTCCGTCATGACGCCCACCCCATGGAGTAAATGAGACGCTACTGACTCTCCCTTCACCAGACTCTGGTGTGCTCACATGAAAAAATGCTTAGAATGTAAAAATGTAAAACATTAAATGAATTGTGTGGTGATCACACAATGGAGCTGTGATGCAATGTATTGAAAACCTTTTCATATATTAGATATAAATATTTATATGGAAATAAAAATAAGCCTTGCACAGTAGTTGTTTTGAATACTTGCTGTTGCCTTATAGTTAATACTTGTGTGTAATATGTACATAAATATATGTGGTTTTGTGCACAGGCATGTATATTTCGATGGCATGTAAAAGTCAACAAACACTTAGAATTTATGTTATGCACTGCAAAACACATAACGCCCTAATATCTCATCATAAAAATATACACAAGACTTTTATAAAAATATAAATTAAATACACAAGACATACTTTTGTATCACGTGACATGTTGTGTAAGTTCACGTGACACAGCAAAACACTGCATGTTTACTCTTGGCCCTGGGTAAAAATAAAATTTAAAACACGTAGCACTGTCCATGCAACACACAATGTTTCAGAAACATTTTAATAACGTAACGTCCGAAACATCGAAAGTTTACAGAAATGTTTCAGAATATGACCGATATATTTCAGTTACCTTTCATATACATAGAAATGCCCTCTTTCAGTTATATTACACTGTAATCCATTTGATATATAGAATTTTATGCAATGTATATGTTACTGTGTTATGTATGAGATACATAACAATGTTAAATAACAAATACATAACAATGTTATGTATCTGATACATAACCATGTGACATATCTGATACATAGCATTGTTACACATCAAATATATAACAATGTTGTGTAACCGAAATATAACAACATTATGTAACAGATATGTAACAATGTTATGTCTCGGATACAAAACCATGTTATGTAGTTGATATACAACTGTTATGAATCTGATGTATAACAGCATTACGTATGTAATATTTAGTGTCGAAGATTATACACACGAAAGTGTAATTTTTTTCGCACTAAAAGTGTCATGCAACAGATTCTTTGTTATTCTGAATCCAGTTTATTCTAGTTGCCACCTACACCTTGTCAGTGCGTTTGTATATCAGATACAGTGCAGCACTATTTGTGAAACTATAAACATTGAAGACCTATTTTGATAAAACTGTCATTTAAACTCGAGAATCTCACAAAAATTCATCATTCCACAGCTATCTAATTGTAGTGTAAGCTTACACTCATTGTGCCTTTACAGTTACAGCTTTATACATTTCTTAGCTCTGTGCATTAGTAAAACACAGCTGTTATATTGAAGTTTTTGACTTTAATATATGTATCAGTACAGTAGTTGTTTAATGTAACTTACATATTAAAGAAGGTTGAAATTTCTTTTTGATGGATGCGGCAATGTGGTAAGTGTATATATGATGTGCCACAACCAAGTGCTAGGGTCTTCTGTTTTTCAGTGATCTGCTCTACAGGCCTACATACTACACAAATTTTCAGCATTTCACAGGTAAAAGAGAACCAAACAAAACTTTATTACAAAACCAACAGGATTGTAATATAGGATGCTTCTTGTCTGTTGGGCACATAGTTCAAAAATACTAAGCACATTGCAAATGTAGGATAAGTGAACTGTGTGTTTATTTCACATATTCTTTCTTTTCGCATGTATTGATTGCGGACATACTCACCACTCACTCTTACCTGAGTTTTAATATCAATAAAGCACACAATAAACAAACATTTCTATTGGCTGCCGCCGACAGCAGAATAGCAGGACTAGGATAGTGCATGTGAAACAGTTCCTTGTTAGCTTTCACGTATAAGTAAATTTAGCGGCCCATTTATTAATGACAAATAATGTTCAAATACTATATTTTCATTGTGTTGGCAGCAGACACGCAGGATAAACTGAGCCAACTAAAGGCCCTCACACAATTGAAAACTTGACTTTACCATTTTACTTTGTTTCCTTTTGGACATGTTGTTTCTTATGGAGCTTGAAACAATGGAACTGTCAAAGGTAATGTCAAGCACTCTTGACTTTACAATTTTGAAAAGTTGAAATACAGTCAAGCAACAATTTTGCCGAGAATCTATCAGAGGTTATGTGTAAAAAGCATTATTTTATTCTAGGGTGATTTTAATCTGGGTATATTAAACAAAGCTCGTCTGAAATTAAATAAAAGGCAAACATATATAATATGAAGCGTAAGTATATGAATTGTCATATTTTAATAAATTAAACAAATGAGTTTTTTTTTTGTTTTGAAATAAACTTTTACGGTGCATTTTAGGCATATTTTAAAAAAGGTACGTAAAATGCATTCCTGGATAATATAATTATTTACATAAGAAGATAAACATTCTTTACGAAACTCGCAGAACCGATGTTCAATTGTCTGAACTCTGAATTTACAATATTGTATTGCGTGTGTGTGGTTTCGCCAGATGAAAGGAGACGTAAAGTCAAATGCTAACGTTTTCTATTGTGTAAGAAGTTTAGGTACTGATCTTGTATAGTGATACGACAGAGGTTAATTTGAAAACACAGGTAAGGCTGAACAGGCCGTGTATGTAACTTCAGCATGGAAGAATTAAATATATTTCAGTACTTGCATTATTGTATAAGTTGAGATCTATTTGTACATACAAGTATTTTCATATTGGCAAATTCCATTCGGCACTGTCTACTTTTATGCTGTTAACACTATCTTAACATAAGTAAATTATGTAGCAAAGAATACACAAGCCAATTATATCAGATATGCCATTTGAATGTTGTTACGGAAAATGTAATACAAACAATATCTATAAGTAATTGGAGCAAACCAAAGAAAAAACTGGTGTGGTCCCGAGTACTTTATTGCTCATGAAAATTAAGCTCGTTCAAGCTCAAAATAGTATCGGTTTATATAAAGAATCGTAGGCGTTAGTTCATTACCATAGAAAATATTGATTAAAATAAAATGAGCTTAGATCATTACTCAAAAAATAATAATTCACACACATTTTAGTTAGTGCAGGAAGCAATGATTTTAATCTTGCATTTAAAGAAATTTTTAAGAAGTAGTACTGTAGTTAAAGAAATATTACTGTCACGCCCTTTTGAAACCTAAAATTGTGAACATGATGAATGAGTACCATATTTTAAAATTATTTTGTATCTTAACAAACCTACAATATTCGGTTTTCAACCCCCCCCCCCCTTTTTTTTTCCAAGCCCAAAACGTCCGGGAACCAAGCAATATCTAGAACATCCCAATACAAAATTTTTTTCGAAAATAATTAATGTTAATTTATACAATAAAATTTGACCCTTATGTGGGGATTACTGAAGTGGCTATAAACATTGTGATAACAAGCCACAGCAAAAAGCAAAACATTGGTCATACCTTTCCTGCGAATGACTGTAAATTATAAAAGTGAAATGAAACAGTACCTATAAATTGTCAGGTTTTTTTTTAAATATTGACATTGGAGTGAGAAATATTCTGTTTGCCTCATTGTAAGCTATTTATACTTGATCTACTCTTGTGCATCTTTTTGAGAGAAATTTGGCTTGGTGAAGTTTACAATTTATTTTACTCGGTACTTGATTTTGGCCACCGACATTGGGTTTTGTTGGCGATATGGTGTCATGTAAACAAACTGGTTATTGTAAGTTTTTTTTTTTGGTTAATTTTTAACGATTAATACAGTTAAATCCCCATGAGTACAGCTCGTAATGTGGTTCTTGTATAAGAGGATACCGAGTTTAACAGTTTGTTCTTCAGTTTTTCATCAATACCTCAAAATAAGTAATAGAACTATATAAACAGTTGAGGTATTATATTGAGAAACAAAGTTCTTCCAGATAAAAGTAAAGTATCTTAACAGTGATAGGAAATGTTAAGTTGCATCAAAATATGTTAAGACAAATTTAAAGAGTACTAGCGGAGGGACAGTTATGGAAGTAATTGTTAGAAATTGCGACTTTTCTGGAAAAAAAAAAATCGGAAAATGTCATAAATTGACACTTATAATCACTCCGAACATAAATTTACTCGGTGCATTACGGTATTCCCAATGCATACTACCAAACACGATAGTAGGGAGGGCTATGAAAATTGGGAAATTGTGGGGTAAAAATCACAAATTATTTATTATTTAGAGAATGGATTTGATGTAAATTGTAGATCTCGTGAACTTGCAACTCATGCATACATACATACACTCGCGAATTCGGCTACCGCCCGGTGGCGAGCTCTCTCGCCTCTCCTTCACCCAACCAACTCCTTTTCCACGCCCTTCCTGAATTTACCAACTCCTCTCACAGGTACCAATTCCTCCCTCAACACATTCCACTCCCTCACAGACCTCACACGCATGGACTGCCTACCCCGCTCCGTTCTCCTCCACACCCGCTGAAGCTTCTCACTGTTGTTTCCTCTTCCTCTAAGCACCGCCTTACTTAGCTTGCAATGTTAGCTCTCCTCATCCTCCCTCTTCATTCACCATCCTGTACATCCTGACTAACCGTTCAACTTTCCTCCTGTTCTTCAATGAGCTCCACCCCATTTCTTTCATCATCACTGATGGCCTATAGTTCCCTTCTTCCTCACCATCTTGCCCCTGCCTTCTCCACCTACCCTTCACCCATCTTGCTGCCCTTCTCTGCACCTTTTCCAGTTCTCGCCCCTCCACCTCCAGATACGGGTCCCATACTGCCGCAGCATATTCTAACATTGGCCGTACCATTGTGCCAAAGGCCTTCTCCTTCACCTCACAGCTGACTCCATTCAGCACCCTTCCCAGCATACCCAGAGCCCTTCTTCCCTTTGCAACCAGCCTCTCTACCTGTTTTTTCCACCTGAGGTCTCCCTGCAGTACAATCCCTAGATACTTATATTCTGCTGCTTCTTCTATCTCTTGTCCCTCCCATTTGTGCATGTCCCTGCTTAACATCTTCTTCCTTGTGAACCTCACTACCTTAGTTTTTCATACATTTATCATTTTATTTTTCCTGGTCCACAACCACATCTTATCAATGTCCGCCTGCAAATTTCCGCCCCCCTCTCCCACCTCAGCATATTCAACACAATCGTCTGCAAACAATCTGATTTTTCCCCTAATCCCCAAACCCATGTAATTTACCATTATAGTAAATAACAAAGGACTCAGCACGCTTCCCTGTGGTAACCCTGGCGTAACCTCCTCGTCCTCCGATATTGCCTCCCCTACTTTCACCCTCTGCCTTCGCCCTCTGAGAAAGTCCCCTATCCATTCCACTACCCTCCTGTCTGGTATCAACGCCTCCACTTTCCTCATCAATGTCCCATGGGGCAACTTATCAAATGCATTCTCAAAATCTATGAAGCAGGCATCCATCTGCTTCCCCTCATCAACTACCTGCACCAGATCCTCTAATAACTCAGCCAGCTGAGTCTCACATGAGTATACCCTTCTGAAACCATTCTGGGACTCCTCCAATCAATTCCTATTGTTCATAAACCTCACCACATACTGCACCACCAGCCTCTCCATTACTTTTCCTGTACTTGATGTGAGACTCACCGGTATGTAGCTGCCAGGCCTTCCCCTATTTATTTAAACAAATTTGTTTTGTTGCAATGAAATGCAGGAAGCCCTAACCTAACTTTGTATAAATTCATTAGTGTTGAATCACAACAGGGTGTGATCACATATACTCCTTATTTTTTGTTTTTATGGCAAACAACAAGCTTCACGGATGCACGAGCACTTCACGCTGGCGCTGGGACTCTGGCTGTGTGCGTAATGTTTGGCTACTCTTCAACAGTGCAAGGGTGCTATGCTTGAATATCATTTAAGTTATATAAGCTCATAATAAAAACTTATACGTAATGTGAGGTTAGGTACAATTTGGTTAGCTCTGACCTCTCATATCAGGTAGTGGAATGTTAATTTTTTCCAAGAATTCCAATACTGTATTAGTAAGAGTGGAACTCGTAGCATCCGCAACTGGAACAAATCCAAGGAATTGATAGCATATTTTGACACCATATGCTCCATCTGAGCATATAACATGAATGAAGTGCACTAGAATGGTAATTTGTTCTGTTTTAGAAATGTCAGGAGTACAGTCCAAAATAATGCTGTAGTATTTTGCGGACTTCAACATAGATGATATTCTGTTTATTATTTGTGATTCAATGAAATTAATGATTTAATTCTGGAAATCTTTTCCCAGGTAATGATGATGCTTATTATCGTTCTTTTTAGATGTTCAGCCATGACTGTGTCAAACTGTCCAAACAGCTCATCAAGTTTTAAAAAGTTTCCATTATTATGTTCGGAAAGCTTGTCTGAACTGCCCCTTAAGGGGAGGCATTGCCGAGCCAAAAACCTGATAATGGCAATCAGGCATTTCAATACATCTTTCCAATGCTGTGTCTCGTTGTCTAGAAGCTTCTGATGCTGTCTGTCTGTGGTTTTAGCCGTCTTCAGTGTTACTGATAGTTGAATCCACAGGGGTACCTACCATAACTCTCTAGGTGAGCAGATAAATGGCGCCAATCATTTAGACCATCCACTGTAAGTTTTGCTTTGGATGATAAAAATAACTTACAGCAGAAATAGAAGACCGCATCCTTACATCTTGAATAAACCAGCCAATTTTTTTCAGCTCTTTCAAGGTTACTCAGGATGTAGGTTTAGTGCACATGGGTAAATTGGCGATTGTTGCTATCTCTAGGGCAGTTTCCAGTTTCGTCAATGTGTTCAGGAGGGCCTTGTCTAATGAGCGTTGCCCTGGCATAATCATTTATTATTTCTGGACACCTTCGAGGATCAGAATCAATTAAAATGCTCTCTGAGTCAGACTTATCTACTCTGTTCTCACATTTCACCTTTTATTCAGTGCTGACACTTCTAATTCAATCGCGTCTTCAGTTGCCTCCAAGAGGGAAATTTCATTTGACACTCTTATGCCTGCATACTCCCCACTAACTACAGATGTTGAAGTTTCTTCTGATGCTGAAGGCAAGCTCCGAACCTCAACCTCTTCTATTGACTCATCTTCAAGGGTAGTGTGTTGTTTTTTCGTCTGGGGGATGAGAAATCGCTGAAGTGAAGACTTGTGTTTTGTTTCTTCATTTTCTCTGATTATTCGCCTTTTCTTTCGACTACCAGACAACTTCTTCTGACTTTCAGACTTTTTTTTCTAGAAACTTGATTCTCTGCTAATTAATCGATTAGTGTAGTTAATAATCTATTAAAAATTACTAGTTTAGATACAAATTGCATTACACAAATTAAAAATATTCACATAATAGTCTTAATAACATGCCATTTTTGTACATATTAACCTACTTTCTTCTTTATTGTCGTATAACCAAGTAATTTTATTCAGATCCTTAGGGTGATCGAAATTAATGTGATTTTATTAAAAATATAACTGAAGTGGTTATGATCGTTGTCACTTCTCGATCAAATCAAAGATGTTGGATTTCAAACTGTTTAGTTTTATCAAGAAGTGACAACGATCGTAACTAGTTTCCTGCGTGTGTAACTGCATGACTTTACTCAACTTGTTTACCTGAAGTAGTTCCGAGTCCCATGTAACTGCACTGCAGCCTTATTGTGACGTTTCACATTCTGATTGGCCGGCATTAAAAACGAAGAAATGGCCATCTTTAACACCAAGCCACGTTTATTACGCCAAACCGAGTTGTCGACGTCGCCATAAAAAAAACACGTGTGTTTAGTTTCTTACTTCATGCTTTTTATGTAGGCCATGTCAATTGTAGACAGGCCTTTACACGTGTCTCTTCTGGTTGAAAATACCACATCCACATCTGCTAGTACATGGGACAACTACGTTACGGGAATGCACGTCCCACGCTAAGCCATGGTAAATGGTAAGGTTATTTCTATAAAGTTCAGAAAGATTTATATTTGTGTGGTACTGGGAAAATATATGTTTTTTAACATTGCTAATATATAAAATATATAATTTATCTTCTATTTATTAGGCTAATTCATGAACGAGAATCGCATCCCTGAGCACAACAATGCTGGGCGTGTCTTCCTTGTTGCATTCTACTTGAATCATTGTGTAGCTGGTTTTCTCTGGGATCTCCCATTCCCCCCTGCCCTCTCATTCCGGCGCTGCTCCACATACACATTGTTAACCCTCCATCGGCTCTCAAGACCATAGCTGTTAAGATCTGCCCAAATCGCTTCACTCACTCATTCTCATGCTCACCTTACATTCTTTTACTGTCTTGAAGAATACAAATCTGTAGCCTTCAGTCTCTAGAGGATGTCATCCTAACAATTCACACACAGAAGCAACAGTGAACAGTGAACCGGACGC
Organism: Dryococelus australis; assembly: GCA_029891345.1. Taxonomy (NCBI): domain Eukaryota; kingdom Metazoa; phylum Arthropoda; class Insecta; order Phasmatodea; family Phasmatidae; genus Dryococelus; species Dryococelus australis. The sequence continues at coordinate 53,065,398 of CM056999.1, forward strand.
AGCAGAACTGGAAGTCTTGGTTTGTTTCATTACAAACCACGTAGATGGTTGACGGGCGTAGGACGGGGTGACAGCAACCGTGCATGCCCAGAGTGTTCGCGTGACACGTCTACGTGTACTATCGGACTAGAAAACATTATACTCATACTTTTGTATATAGACTACCACTGTCCACTCATACGATTCTATTGTCTTGATTCTGATTGTGTTTACATTACATACTTAGTTTATTGTGCCAAAGTTTTTCTGAAAATTAGTGAATGTTTTGAATTTTTAGTGGATACATTTTTCTTGTTTTGCCGCCCCTGTTATGCCGCCGCCCTGTGCGGTGGCACAGTTTACACAGGCCTTACGCTGACCCTGCAAGTATGCATACTTCTCAAAAATTTTTCCCCATTTTGCATACTTGTGCTAAGACTATGTTACACTTCCCCAGGTACACTTAAAAAATCCTACTAGCTACCTATACACTACCTTTTAAAAAATACAAATTTTATTTTAAATGTTTGCACACTTGTGCTAAGATTTTATGTTGAACTGCTACAAGTAAATTTCAAAGTGTATACTGTGAGTATACATACTTTTCTTTATTTTTAAAATTTGATTATTGTGTTAAGATTTTTCTGTTACAGTTACGTAAACAAGTACACTTAAAAAAATAGTTTATAACTTGACTAAAGTTGAGTATGCACACTTCTCTATACATTTAACGTACTTCTGCTAAGACTTCGTTACACAGTAGTTCCCTGAACTTGTAGTGGTGCCGAAGTTTGGCGACACTCGACAGAAAAATGATTTTTCTTTGAAAATTTCAAATTGTACTGCATACTTCAACAGAGATATTTTGTTTACTATTGAGTTCTCTTTGCAGTAACATATTAGATTCACTGTGACCTCATTTGGTTTTCAGTCAATGGGTCACGGAATTATGGAGTCATTTTTGAAAGCGTGAATACAAGACACAAATATAATATTTTATTGTAAGTTTTTCGCTTATTTGAACCAAGATATTCTGTCACAAAACACTTTTGTATTAATAATGTATAAATTGTCTGTGGATGCATTTGGTTATGTAAAAGTAGTTCCCCAAATTTGAGGTGGTGCCGAAGTTCAGTGACACTGTACAGAAAAATATTTTTTCCCTTGAAAATTTTAGTGTACTGCATATTTTAATAGAGATATTTTGTTAACTATTGAGTGCTCTTTGCAGTGGTATATCAAATTAAGGGGGTTGTGATTTGGTTTTCTGACAGTAAGACACTGAAATTGCAGTCATTTTTGAAAGAGCGAATGTACTGCACAAAATTATAATTTTCTTGCAAATTTTGCAAACTTGAACTAAGATTTTTGTTACACATTAAACTGTGTATATTTTAATCGATAGATTCAGTGTGAAGTTTTTATTTTTGGGGAAGTAGTTCTCTGAGCTTGAAGTGGTGCCCAAGTTTGGTGACACTAGACAGAAGAATAATTTATCCTTGAAAATTAAAAACTGTACTGCATACTAGAATAGAGATTTTGGTTAGCTATAAATGCTCTTCGCAGAGGTATATCAGATTCAGGGGAATGTCATTTGGTTTTCAGACGGTAGGGCAACAAAAATGGAGTCATTTTTAAAAGGGTGAGTACTCCGCACAAATTAAATTAATACTATAAAAATGTGCACACTTTATCTAACATCAAGTGTGGCGTCATTAGGTTTTTGGGGTAGTAGGGTTCTGAACTCTCAGTGATGCGGAAGTTTTGAGTACACGCTACACGAAAATGCGCTTTGCAAAGAAATTCCGTACCAGATTAAGGGTGACATTATTTGATTTTGACGTTTGCCACGTTCCCCTCACCCCCTAAGACTGTTTGTCCGGCCGAAACCTGCAATGCCACTGCAGCTAGGATGCGCACTCTGTGGAACGTGGCACATGTCAAAATCAAATAATGTCTCCCTTAATCTGGTATGGAATTTCTTTGCAAAGAGCATTTTCGTGTAACATGTACTCAAAACTTCACGTCACTGAGAGTTCGGAACCCTACTACCCCAAAAACCTAACAACGCCACACTTAATCTAATAGTTTTTAATACAAACTGCTAATGTGTAACAAAATACGTTAGATCAAGTGTGCACATTTTTCTAGAATGAATTAAATTTTTGCAGTGTACTCACCCTTTTAAAAATGACTCAGATTTTGGTGCCTTACTGTCTGAAAACCAAATGACGTCCCTCTGAATATGATATACCGCTGTGAAGAGCATTGAGTAGGTAACAAAATATTTCTATTCAAGTAAACAGTACACTTTTTAATTTTCCAGGAAAAAAATATTCTTCTGTCAAGTGTTACCGAACTTGGACACACCTCCAAGATCGGGGAACTATTTTCCCAAAACTAAACGTCTCTACACTCAATCAATTGATTAAAAATACACAGAATTTAATGTTTAACAGAAAATCTTAGTTCAAGTTTGCAAAATTTGCAAGAAAATATTACATTTGTGCAGTATACTCGCTCTTTCAGAAATGACTCCAACTTTGGTGCCCTTCTATCTGAAAACCAAATGACACTCCCTGAATCTGATATACCACTGCAAAGAAGACTCTATAGCAAACAAAATATCTCTACTGAAATATGCAGTACACTTCAAAGTTTTCAAAGAAAAAAAAAATTTTTCTGTCCAGTCATGGAACTTGGGCACCTCTCCAAGCTCGGGGAACCATTTTCCCAAAACCAAACACCTCCACACTGAAGTGTAACATAGTCTTAGCACAAGTATACAAAATGGGGAAAAAAATTGGAGAAGTATGTATACTTGACTTTAGTCAAGGTAGTATACACTAGGTTTTTAAGTGTACTTGTGGATTACTATGTTTTGAAGTGTAAACGCGCAAAATTGAAAATTAAATTTTTATTATTGATAATAAATTCGGAAAGTATGCATACTTGACTAGTGAAGGTAGTATACACTAGGTTTATAAGTGTACTTGTGGATCACAATGTCTTCAAAAAATATTTGAGAAGTAAGCATACTTGACTAGTTAAAGTAAATACACTTGGTTTTGAAGTGTACTTGTCGATCACTACGTTTTCAAGTGTACTTGGGAATTGAATCTGAGATTCGAGGTAGTGTACACTTGGTTTTTTGGTATACTTGGGAAATGAATCTGAGATTAAAATCTAACTTTACTGGAGTATTTTATACTATTATTACGTAGTACAATCCTCTGTTATATATCACGAAGGTAAGCCTTCCAAAATTCAACAGAATTAATAATGATATTCGAACACTGCTTGATTACCGGTGTTTATACCTGTATATTTTTAGCACGTTGACAAAAATGTACCCAGTGAATAACGTACATATTGTAAATTAAGTTTTGTTTTCCAGTTGTGTTGTCACGTTCAACACTGTTCAGCAAACCATTAGAAATATTGACATAAGTTTTACGTGTTTTATTGCAAAAGTACTCCTATCTTCATAACCCTCCTCACTATAGGCTGTCACAGTAAAGTGAGCATGTTAGAGGCCCTGGTTACAATTTTATTTCAGTCTTCTTTATCCTATAACTACCCTTTTAAATAAATATTGCCATGTAAGTAATAAACACAGTGTGTAGATCCCACTGCACTCAGGAATTAATGTCTAAGGCTGAAATAAAATGTATTTACTGACTATTATTCCAAATGAGAAGGCTTTCAAAAGTGCTCACTTTAACGTGAATAGCCTCTATCACATTTCATGGTACCTATATACTGCAAATTACGTGAAACCCTAATGAAATTCTTATTAAGTGTGATTAGTAATGACCATATACACCATTTACAGCTATTATTTTCCAGATTTTCGGAAAAGCAATGATACTTAATAATTACCAGAATGGGCTGTCAAAATGCTCTGCCCAGGCGTAAGTAAACCAGTTGACAAACTGACGACACTGCTAGGTACAGCCACAGGGAGGGAAGGGAAGAGAACAAGTCAGAACCAAAGAGATAGGAGACAGTTGGGAGCCGAACTAGACTCTAGCGCTGGAATGCATTACAGTTTTGGCACCACTGTCACTCATAAAGTTGGTGGCGAGCACCATCGGTGCCATCTCCTCCCTTCTAAAACTGGTGCCCTGGTAGCGTTTAACATTAAAGTAACATTTGGTTAACCAATGCACATACAAGAGTAGAAACCGTACAGTACAGCAGGCGAGAATCATTTCAACATGCCATAATCTCGTGAAGTAACAAACATCTTAATGTCAAGTTCCAGTTAGAGTAAATGCATTTGGGTCATTCCATGTGAAATCATCAAGGGGCGGAAGCTGAACCATTTTTTATTTTGATAAAAATTTGTTCCTTTGTTACCCTATCCTCAAGGTGAAAAAAAAAAAAAAACATTAATTTAGATTATTACTTACAACAAGTGGATAATAGTAGCCATTTTTATACACACAGCAAGCAAATTTCACAGATTTTAGAGGTTTACACTACTAGCCATAACTTTTGTAATAAGTCTTATGTTGTTGTTGAGTTAGTGTAATTTAAAAGCTTATGTAATATGCTATTATACTATATATTTATATTATAAAATAAATTTTGTATTTTCAAGATAGCGACAATCTGCTTTCGGCATTCAGATTACTGTTTTATCCCACTTTATACCCCACTTGCTTCACCAAAGTTGCATTTAGAGTTCTGATCTTTTGTGTGCTTAGGGCCAGTTTCACCAACAAAGATTAAATTTCTCTCAAAACGAGATTAACAAAACTTGATTAGTTTTAAACTTAAGTTTAAAGTCATTTTGTGTTTCACCACTGTAGTCTTGAGTTTAAGTTAAACGAGATTAGTTAAATGTGGCCTTGCTGTGTTTCGTTGCTACATAGAGGCCTTAATTGTGGCAATCATTTGCCTAAGACTACGGAATGCAGTTTTCTTTTTGGTTAACTTCTTTGTTTTTTTGCAGTGATTGAGAATATTGCTAACATTACCATCATGATGGAAATAGTGACAACTGTGAAAATTGGATAGAAAGTATGACTTTCCACAAAAAGATCATTTACATTTATGTCTCCCTTTTTTGTTGTTACAAAAACATATTATGGAAATCAAATTTAGATTCTCCACTCTTGCAATTCAAGCACAACCAATTTAGGTTGGATTAATATCTATAACACATATTTATGGGCAGCTTTTTAGGTTAGATGATTCTTGCAAGTTGAGTATAACTGCCTATGTTAACTTGGCAGGAAACATTTCAGCTGTTGTCTTGTTATAGTTTTGTTTGGTAGGAAAAAATTGTTCACCGCAATGGTCTCAACGACTTTATTTGCGACTAGCTTTACTGTTGGAAATTTATATTATATCAACCTAACGTACCAGGAACATTGCAGTTTTTTAGGTTATATTTATCAGTACAATTAAGGAAGTGCGATATTGTTCAGAACTGTATATACGATGATGAGTTATACCATTTAAAATACCTACAAATTCATGTCATTTTGTTATTATTAACAGACAATTTCCCAAAAGAAAACTATCAAATAATAATAATAAACTCCAAAATATATGGTTACATTGTGTGAAGATAAATATGTTATCCACTCGAGATTGTATATAAAATAATTGTATTTTTTTATATGTAACGAAACCTGCAAAAAACATTATACGAACATTGAGATGATATAGATGTTATGCAGTACATGCCTACTTCATTTTATTATTCACATTTAAGTAAGATTAGAGGTGCTAAACTGGCCGAAATTGGGCAGTTTATATTTAATCTCGCTTTACCTGAAAAAATCGGGTTTGAGTGAATGGTGGAATGCACATTATGCTTAATCGAGATTATGTAAGGAACAATCAAGATTAAATTGTTTGAACTTCGTTGGTGAAACCAGCCCATAGTGTCTACATGTAGGACAGTGTGCAACAACAAAGTTATCTGGGTTGAAGACTTCCTTCCTAGAAAAGAAAAAAAAATAGTCTCCAATTTGGTAACACAAGGAAAATTTGCTGTTTTTGAAGCCAAAAAAAGGCTGCCTATGAAATAAAAATTTGAGTTTTTTCAGAGAAAGATACTCTTGATGAATAATTATAGGGCGCAAGTTGTCCCATTCTATTATTTTCACTCCTGTTGAGTACACGGACCTTTGGGGAAAAAAAAGAAAAAAGGCCGTTTTTAAGTTTAATATTCTGTGCATTATGAACTCCCACTTCATTCTGAATGTCATTAATATTTGTGTGACAAGCGGTACTAAGTGTTAATACACTGGGCAGAGCAATGTAAAAAAAAATTGAAAAATTTACTATTTTGCAATTACATAAATAAATAAAAATAAATAAATGTTTACCTACTGTACTGTAATTTGAAAACTACAGAAAATTAACGTAAGAAAAATCAAAGGCAAAATTTCCGAGAAGATGTTTTAAGTCATGCTATTACATATAGTGGTAATCATTCTGTAATTTCCAAAAGTCTGAACGTGATGCAACTGTTTCATGAGACTGCATCATGCAGATAAACACATGATTAGATGCATCCTGCTTGGAGCCTCAGTCTTTCGTTGCCTGTTTTGTTAAGAATGAGCATCAAAGTTGTTTACTCTAGATCACCAGCATTAATAATAGAAAGTGACATGTGTGACTAAATAAAAACAAGAACAGGTGTGGATGAAGTTGTAAATATCTGTACTTACCGCTACCAGAAATATGTTGACGTTCTTTCATTTGTATGGTAATAAGTGTTGTGACCCATTTGTCATGCACAAGAAACTTATTTTGAAGTCACTATGCAGCCATCTGCCAAAAATGAACAATTGAAACTTATACCAGGTAAGGCTGTATGTGCATGCCATTTTCAAAAGTTGAATAAAACCGTATAATTAGAGTTTGACGGAGAAGAACACAATTATGGTAATTTTGAGCCAGAATGCATTGCTGTAAAATCTGTTAACCACACATGTGCTGCTCTGTATGAATCTTCTATTTGTTTACAAAGTTTTTCCCAGTGTAAAAGAAGGTGAAGAATTGAGAAAATGATTGATAACCTATCGTGTAAAATTATAAGAAAATTAGAAACAATTATCTCAGTTTCCAATGATGCTACTAACCATGAAGAAATTACTCCAAATAACAATTTAGTTTACCTTGAATTAATAGAGGAGTTAAAGGAGAAATTCACACGTGCTAGCACATTTGATGAGAAATACAAAATTTTAAGTTTGGTACCAAAATGCTGGAGCATTTCTAAAACCAAAGCTGAGTTTAAGCACAGTGAATATTTAGTAAGAAATAGAAAAACTGTAAAGGCAAAACATGTTGTCCTACCAAATGTCGATAACAGAAAGAGTGGAAATTTCTTAATTATTGAAACCGTAAAAGTTGTAGCAGTTTTTGACAAGAGTGATGATGTAAGCAGAATCATACCTGACATGGGTTTGGGGATTAGGGGAAAAATCAGATTGCAGATGATTGTGTTGTATATGCTGAGGTGGGAGAGTGGGGAAGGGGGGGGGGGGAAATTTGCAGGCGGACATTGATAAGATATGGTTGTGGACCAGAAAAAATAAAATGAAGCTAAATGTAAGAAAAACTAAGGTAGTGAGGTTCACAAGGAAGAAGATAATAAGCAGGGACATGTACAGATGGGAGGGACAAGAGATAGAAGAAGCAGCAGAATATAAGTATCTAGGGATTGTACTGCAGGGAGACCTCGGATGGAAAAAACAGGTAGAGAGGGTGGTAGCAAAGGGAAAAAGGGCTCTGGGTATGCGGGGAAGGGTGCTGAAAGGAATCAGCTGTGAGGTGAAGGAAAAGGCGTATAGCACAATGGTACGGCCAATGTTAGAATATGCTGCAGCATTATGAGACCCATATCTGGAGGTGGAGGTGTGAGAACTTGAAAAGGTGCAGAGAAAGGCAGCAAGATGGGTGAAGGGTAGGTGGAGAAGGCAGGGGCAAGATGGTGAGGAAGAAGGGAACTATAGGCCATCAGTGATGATGAAAGAAATGGGGCGGAGCTCATTGAAGAACAGGAGGAAAGTTGAACGGTTAGTCAGGATGTACAGGATGGTGAATGAAGAGGGAGGATGAGGAGAGCTAACATTGCAAGCTAAGTAAGGGGGTATTTAGAGGAAGAGGAAACAACAGCGAGAAGCTTCAGAGGGTGTGGAGGAGAACGGAGCGGGGTAGGCAGTCCATGCGTGTGAGGTCTGTGAGGGAGTGGAATGTGTTGAGGGAGGAATTGGTATCTGTGAGAGGGGTTGGTAAATTCAGGAAGGGAGTGGAAAAGGAGTTGGTTGGGTGAAGGAGAGGTGAGAGAGCTCGCCACTGGGCGGTAGCCTAATTGCGAGTGTATGTATGTATCTATGTATGTATGTTATGACTGTGTAACAGTCGGATCTCCAAGTGGAGTGAAGACAAAAGAACAAAATCATCTAGTAGTAAATGAAGTTTACTCCATGGTGACACCAACCCTTGTTTAATGTTGGTAGGGCATAAAATCACCTACAAAGTATTTGTATGGACGTTGAGAAAGTCTACTTAACTTTTCAACATTTTTCTTAATATGATCATTTTGCATTTTAATAGTGTGATACAATCCAAATGTCAGACACTCTACGGACTTGAGTTAGTGCCTATACAGTATGTAATGTACATGGTATAACTGTATTACTAATTTATTCCATTAATTTTCACATCATCTGGATTTTGGTAATCCTAATGATATTCACTCTCAGATAAACAAGGTTCTGCTGTACCAAGCCATTTGCAAATAAATCAAAGGAAACTGAAAAATATTGATTCTGTTCATTTAAAAACATAATTTTTTAGTGTTATTTATAAAAATCACCCATACATTGTTTAAAAAAATAAAATAATTTCACTCTTGCCAGCAGGCTCAATTACTGAAAAATTGGTTTAATTGTGATTTTGATGTGTAATGTAATTAAAATACATTTAATCAGTTGAAAAAAAATTAATTGCTGTGAATTTACATTTGACAATAATGTGTGCAGGTTGTACAGTGTTTTGTAGTTATGTATATCAATTTATGAATTTTTTTATCCAGCATTTTCAGTGCAGATAAAATTTTTGCAGTATGGTAGTTATGTTGCAGGACCTTCTAATGAGATAAAAGTGCTACATAGCACAATAGTACAGTTGTTCTCACAGAAACTTAAAAACTGCTTTGTTTGGTGAAGTGTGTCCAAAAAAATTTTTCTTACCATCCAAAAGTTCAGATTTAGTTCTGTTTGTTCAGTGTTCACCATACTACATTAACTGTTTTGCAGCAAGGTGTAGGTAACATTATGGTAGTAAAAATTTCACAGATTACTGTACAATCTCAAAACTTGACCTAATGTGGACTAAGAAAGTGTTGAGGTAAGTGAATGCTGAGTTGTACAGATTTATGAGTGAATATGTAATTATGAATGCATTATGTGAAGCAAAGCATAAACACAGTTTATTTTCAGATATTAGTACAAAGTATGAAATAAAATTTTTAAATATGTAATACTAAATACAAAATTGTAACTATAAAATATTAAATATTTTAATGCTATATTAATTTTAACAAAAAATGTGAATAATTAAACTTACACAGTATATTTTTGTTCAAGCAGTTATATGCATTTTTTTAAATTAGTCCTTTTTAATCCTTTTTTTTTGTGGACATAGACTTGAATAATAAAACATGCCATTTGACCTGCATAGTGTGTAAAGTTGTAGAGTTTCTGGCGTTCATCTGTATAAACAACATTGTGCTCAATAATGTTGAATCAGCAACAGTGTTGTAAAGCATGCCGTAATGAAGGTAGGAAAAAAAGTGTTTCTTAACTAAATAAAATTTATTGGTTTGAAGACCAGCTTTTAGAGTCTTATAGTAATTGTGTTTCTCAGCCTATTCCTGGGACTAAACTGAAGTCTTACTGAGATACACGTCACAAAGCTTTGGTCTAATGATAGTTATTGTGATTGTGGCAGGTGTACACTTTTTGTGATGTCTTTGCTGTAGATCATCAATGTAATTTGAGGCAGTAGAATTTTGTGTATTAAGCTAATTAAAGTTAATTTGATATTTTTTGCAGGATGAATTCTTTTTAAAACGTTGTACTGCTGGTGATGTCTGCACTGTTTCGAGTTACACCACTTCAGTGTGTTCAGTTGAATGCAAAGAAGCTTAACACTAGAGTATTATGCAGCAAGCGCGGATACTTTCCAGCCACCCAAGTACGACACCACAAGAATTTTGGCCACAAGATAGAACCAACACCATTATTTACAAAAATATGGTACACCATTGTAGGCGGTGGTATTATAGTCTCTCTCCTAGATTGGAAAAAGTAAGTATCATTCTGCACACCAGTGTCATGATAATAGGAGCTCAGCAATGAATGATTGCTGACAGTTTTTTAATTCCTTACATAGAATTTTACATAATTTTTTTTAGGCCTTTGTAACATAGTTTAGTACAGAATCAGATTAATATTCTTGTTCTGAAAAAAAAAAAAAAAAAATATTTTCAAGTCTTAGTATTATTTTTTGGAAAAAAAAAAAAAAGTAAAGGAAAATTGTTATACAAAATGTACTTTTAGTTTGCATCATTTAAATTACAAGCAATAAGCTTAATTTTCTTTAAGCTTTCGGCATATACATATTCATAGGCTCTTTGGCTGTTGCTTGTTGTGTTGTATTGTGAATTGTATAGTTACTAATGAAAATATTAAATATTTTATGTTAAAGATGCAGTCACATGTTGTAAGATGCTATGCCATCAGCAGAGTAGAAGTTAAGTTTGAGTAACCTGCACTGTGGCAGGGATTATTTTCATGACCTGGCACACTACTGTAGACTTGGTCTATCTTTGTTGCTGTATTAGAGTGCATTATGGGTACTTACGAGTGTGTGTTTGTGTGTCAGGAGTCTTTTGTTTATGAATGGAATTAGGTGTATTGTAAGATGACCACACTCACGAATATGTTTCAAAAATATTTTGTGATGTTACAAAGATTGAGTGTGTTATATTTCCACTACGCCTTATAACTCTTAACACCATCGCATATCAAACCAAATATATTGATGAACGTTTTAAGTGACCATGTTGCATATGTTAGGTTTTGCCATGGGTGTCGATGCCAGGGGGCCGTGTTGGGGGGGGGGGGGGGGGGTTGGCGTTGCCCTCCCCAATTGTCCGGCAAACAGGGGCAAGCTCATCCCTTGATTAAAAGAATTTTGAAAACTCATAGTTGCATTTTGGTCAGTTTAACCGAATGATTTTCATTTATCTGCAAGGATTTTTCTCTCATTTCTTCATATTCTATTACTGTGCAAGTAGGCAGTACTAGTCCACTGATGTCATGTTTTAAGGATTCAAGTGTGTGACGACAAAGGCAATAGTACCTCACCTTACCCTGATTCCGGAAAGGTATTTCTACCTGCCTATATCCTTTACTCTTCTCTGTCAGATTCTTTCTTCTATCTCGGTGACCATCCATTAGCCCGCCCCCCGCCCCTAGTGGACAACGGATGCTCTAATCTCTTAATACTTGCTTGCTTTGTGCCCTGTCATCAAGAAGCCTTGTTAAGTTAGTATTCCAGGACCTGCACTGGAGTGAAGTCATCATGTGAATTAAATAGTGTCTCTTAATATACGTCTTTCAATGAGACATACAGATTGATTTAAGAGTGCTGCAAAAAGGTGCTTCACTTTTACATCATTTTTCAGAAATGTGAAGATAAAAATGCTAACCACAACCATTACATGTTTATATATCATATTTTATCAACAGATCTTGACTATGTAAACATGTAGTTGAATTTTGAATGTATAAATTTTTGGTTGCTTGCTCAAAATATTACAAAGAAATTATATAAAATAAAAATTACAGCATTCTACATTCTTATATTGCTTATGGCTGTCTTAATGAAAATTCACATTCAGTGACTTATCGATGACAGATGGTAGCACACACAGTAGTATATAGTACTAACAGTACTTGATTATATTTTCTGTACAATAACATGCTAAGATTTTCTCTTAAAACGTGGAGTCTGCTAGTTCTTTCATTGCTGTACACTAAAACTTACATTACAGTTTGCATTGTCTTTCATAAATGTGTGCAATTCTTAGAGTGAGCTATCAGTAGTCATGTTGTGTTAGTAAGCTTTCATATTAGTGTTAGCACTATTAATCTTACAAACAAAATAAAAAATAATGTAAATTCATTTGTTGGGCACCCAGGCAGATATTTTTTACTTACAACGCTACTTATATTAACATGTGTTGCATGTATTTAACACAGTTATATGTACAAAATAAAACATATTCCTAAATTGGTGTATGGTATCCGTGCCAAGAAACAGAATCCGTAAAGCATTAAGGAAGTCACTGCGGTGACGCTTGTACAAGGCATCATTACCTCTTTTCCATTAGGAACTGAACATGTTTTTTATCCTGCAGACAGTCAGACAGATGCAATGCTTCAAACTATGAGCCAGTGGTTTTGGTGATGAAAGTTACGAGGCTAAATTCAGTGCAGATTGGCAGTACAGTAGGAACTAAACTATAGTATAGGTGGCATGCGCTGTTGCCAAGCGCTCTACCCCATTACGATGTTTAGAAGATTGCTTGGTAGAAATTCTGTGTGCGTAAATAACACATTTGTTTTCAGAAATTTAAAATCTTGTATTATCTTAATTTGAAGGATTTCAATGATCATTCAATTAAATTTGTATGAATTTCTTGTTATATTTTGTGTAAATAAACAAATCATTGAAACACAGAAAACGTATCTATGATAACATTATACTTTTGTAAAATAATCCAAATCATTATCGCCTTTTATTATTTAATGTGTTTTCAATAAGTTTATCTACGAAAAGAACACACATTTCAAACTACTGATAAATGCAACTTTTTTCATCATGTCACACCTCGTGTAAACATTGTTTCTGAGTACATGACTAAAAACTGCTTTTTCACACTGCTGTATCTGAAAACATCCAAGTCGGATTCATTTGAAACTTAGATTGAAAAGTGCATTGGACTTTGCCACAGGCTTGCCATCAATGAATGATAAGATGACTACACACACTTACCATTATCCTTATAGCATGAAATACATGCAGTCACATCAAACTGTTTTTAATAGTTTCTCTGTTATTAATGTACAAAGAGTGTCAATATTAATTTGGGACATCCGGTCGTCGGCTACATGATCAGCACAGAAAGACCAATGCCTTGCACAATAATTTCTCATTATTTATAATTAAGTGAAAATTTGGCATCTTGCACAAGTTTTGCATGTATGTGCTTTTTGTGATGAATTGAGCACTTTTTGAAGCCCTCTTATTTGGAATAATAGTCAATAAATATATATTTTATGGTAGCCTTAGACATTAATTTTCGAACCCTGTAAAATATGTTCACTTTGTTTGTTACTTACATGGCAATTATTTATTTTAAAAAGTGACGGAAGAATAAAAACTGACTGACAGGAAAAAAGTAGCTAGAGTATCAAAAGTGCTCACTTTACCATGGAAAGCCTATACATATTTTTTATCTTGTAAAAACTGTGGAAGGATTGGTTATTGGCATCATTACATCTAACAGTTTCATGGGGTCAGCTGGTGAATGGCTAACACAAAAATGTCAGACCTTATGTTTACTCCTTGTTGTTGAAGAAAGTTTGGTGTTTGTTAGCTGATAATATTTTTGCATCCTACTTAGATTCTTGTACAACTTGTATTGTGTCATGTAGTTATAAGTTTCACTAATGTACCTGACAGTTTCAGTGTGTATGTCGCACAAAACATTGAAGTGTGGTCAGTCCCTAGCTGTGTGTGTGTGTGTTCATGCACACATGCGTATGTGTGAGGGCATGAGCATAAGTGTGTGCACATGCGTGTGTATTTGTGAATGCTTACACAAACCTCTAATATTGCCGGCAGGAGCTGATGTGCATAAAAAATGTACCAGGTGCACATGGTCAGTTATGGTGGCATAGTCCAAGCAAGATGTCAGAGTGATCGAGCTTAAGTTCGCTTTGAAGCTCGTTACCCTTCTACTGGTTTCAGAATATTTTTTTGTAAAATGTCTGTATAATATACTTCTTTCTCCCATCTCTGTCAAGTAGTTGCTTGTGACTGATACAGTAAATGCAGATTTTATAAGCACATATGTCTTTTACAGACAAACTGCTCTGAAAATGCTATTGTTTGTTCACTTCTTAGCTTGAGTTATGAAAAAACTCTAAATGTTAATTTAATATCCAGCAACATCAGCTGAAAATTACATAGAGAGAGAGACTAAGTAACTAGTCTCTAGTTACTCTAGTTACTAGACACTAAGTAACATACTCAACTGCATTCAGGACTTGGGGGCAATTGATGGACTGGACATCTTAACTTAATTTCAGTTTTCCATGTTTTTCCTGTGCATACCATGGCCTATTCCTTCTTGTTGGTCAGATTGAACTACTGGTTTCATCTTCTGTAATCACATTGTTGATATGACATTCTCTGAATAAAAAGATAACAAACTAAAGTGTAGATGTGCAATTGTATGACTTCTTGCTCCATGGCATGAAAGCATTAGTATAAACTATTCTGCGAGTGTAAGAAATGATTGTTTACTAATGAAGAAATAGCTTTTTACTGTTTTCAAAATAGTCCAATGCCTAGTCAATCATTGTTTCAGTTCCCTAACTTATTTTAGAACCCTCGAGTTGTGATGTACAAATCTTGCCACAAGATGCCAGGTCTTCTCGTTGAAACTGTCAAGTGACTCGCAAACTGCATGAGAAAAATCGAAACTGAAATTCAAGTGAACATAAATTACAAGCAAACTTTGATTTTGATTGATTACCTTAGGCACAGACATGTAAGGTGTCACATCTACAAAATAAAATAATAATAACTATGTGGAAATTAGAGAGTTGAAGCGATAAAGAATAATTGAAAGTAAAACAAGAACGTGTGCTCAGAAATGTAGGCGATGCAACAAAATTTTGAGAAAAGGAACATTATTGCTTCAGATTTTTTCTGCTCGCAGAAATATCTAAAAAGAGTTTAAATAAAGCTGACTGTAGAATCCCTAACATTCAGGACTTTTATTGAAATAGAAAAGCTCTCTTGCTCATAGAGAGAAAATATTTTTTAATAGGAAAACTTAATGCTATTGACATATTTTGGTTTTAATATTAGACTCAACTGGGAACATAGAAAATAAGTAATTAAAGTTGGACCATACAGTTATTCAAGTCACATAATTTTGTATGAGACAGTTTTTCGTATCAGAAATATTACAAACATTGTATATTTACTGAGATGTAAAATACTACTGTGATATTGTTCCAGTTACATAATTGGTTCAGAGACGTGCAGAGGATTCCAAAAGAATGTCTGATTATCCTTTGGCACTACAGGGTGCTATAGCAAGGCCTATTTACGACAATACAAGTTTAGCTTCTACGTATGAAATTTGTTTTAGAATAATTGATGAGGGGTGTTGTGGCCTCGGGAACAGGAGAAGGAAAACAAGATTTATGGTGGTCGGATTCAGGGTTATGTTTGAGTTATTGCAATAAGGAAGCCAGCTCAAAAGAGGAGCACGAGGGAGATTTAGGTCATGGGCCCTCGTGGTTTATCCTGAGATCCTCCATAGCGATGATGACATCGAAGTAGTCATTTAATATTTGTTATGCCTGCCTGCTGAGAGTGTAGCCACCCCAGACACCATTAAATACAGTGAGACTTTCATGGTACATCACACATGCCCAAAAAACACAGTAGGCCATTATGACATACGTAGTGACGCTGGGAGTAGAGCACCCACAAAATAAGTTTATTTTGCTGTTAGGCAGCTGGTCGTGAAATAAAACACACTGTTATTAACGCTGAATTTACTCACTGAAAATCCTCATATGAGGCACTTACACAGTTGTGGCGGTTGAGTTACGCCATCAACCTACACTGATGCAGAGAAGGTACACTGCCTAAGTGATAATTACTGTAGTTAAAACCTCAGCACAATGAGCTGGTGGGGTTGGGTGTGGTGCTGTTCCCAGGTTACAACAAAAGAATTACATTAAGTTCTATAAAAAACTATTATGTCTAATGGAAACTAATGAGATTGATGCAGAAATTGGTGAAGGCCCGGGAACGGTGCGAGACATATTCGCTTCCTACTTGTGCGATGACCAGACTAATTCAACATGGCGAGATTCGCCATGCTTGCCAAAGTTGAGAAAAATACAAATACACTCTAGTAAAGAAAAATAATTGAACATACACTCTCACCCTTGATAACAATACATGTAGAACACTTTACACTTAATAGATTGGAGCAATTAACATTATGAACAAAACTACTTTGGCACTATAATTAATCAGCAACATAATTTGGGATAGTAATGGTGCTGGCTCTCCCAGTCTATTGCTATGGTATTTTTATTGCATTGGCACTTTGCACTAGTAATTTACATATTTTAAATTAAATTTTCCCGTGAATTTGGAACATTGAAGGTAGGCAGCAGGTCGCTCATGATGGACGAGTCAACTGTTTCCCAGAAGGGATACAGAGCAGCCATGCTCGATTACATGAAAAACAATGATAATTATTGCCCTTTTAAAATTATCTTTATTATGTTGTTGTGTGACATACTAAATATTGACCTACTTATTTTCCACACTCTCACTTAATGCACGGGACGTAAACACTAAATAGAGGGAGCACACAAGGGGTCACTGGAACAGTGCGTGTGTGCATTTGTGAGTGTGTGTGTGTGTGAGTGCACTTGTGCATGTGTGTGTGTGCGTGCATGCGTGTGTGAATACAGGGTGAGTCATTTAAAAGAGGCCCCGTGGGACGTGTGAAACGGAGCGAAGGAATGAGGAAATACCTAGAGTAGGTGTGGAAGTGGCCGCCATTGACCTGAAGGCAGGTGTGTAGACGACACCAAAAGTTGTGAAAGGCACGGGCGAGGACATGCTGCGGGATGGCATCGATACACACATATCCCACACGGGGCCTCTTTTAAAGGATTCACCCTGTGTGTGTGTGTGCGTGCGTGTGTGTATGTATATATATATATGCAGATAAAATTAATTACATTATTTCTTGTGAACTACATTGATAAAACCAGCTTAAGAGAAGTGCATTTAAAAACCTACTTGGATCTGTGGTAAAATGTTTCTGTACTCATTCAAGAAATAAAATATATTTATATAATTTTACTTACTTCATATTTGGTTGCCAACTGTCTCATATTGTGCTGAATTTCCTGTATCTTGGGGGGCTTAAAAATTATCCTGTATAAATGTAGTGTTATGCGATGCAGCTGGCGCTGGGTAGGCTGTCCAGCACTGGGGGGGGGTTCACCCCGACCTTACTTGCTTCTCGGAACGCCATGCTTGTTGTCTCACCTTCTCCCTCCCCTTTCTGGGAAGCCTGTGAATGATGGACAGCGGTGAGACTAGCTGACGCCACAGCCCCTGCTCTCCCCTGCTGGAGATTCAGACTAATGTAGTGACAACACAAGAATATCCTGGTGAGACTGGCTGATGCCACAGCCCTCCTCCCCCCACTGAATAAGCGGACACATGTAGGAGGTGTGCAAATATTCTGGGAATTAGGACACTTGGCGCAGCGTGCGAGTTACAGAAAATTCTGGGTGATGGCCTATAACACTATATATACTGCCACGGTCCAGCGATTAGCACTCTTTGGCAAAGGCCAGCCAGCTGAGTGCGGGCGTGAAGATACATGCGGTGCGATGCGACGAGGTGTTCGTGGTGTGAATGGGTGAGAGGGTGTGAAACCCGGCAAGTGAAGCCTAGTGTGCTTGAGGACGCTCTGAGAAGTCTAGAACATTGCAGACTGGCGTGATATGGACTAAACTGTGGTAGGACTGTGGGCATGTAATACGGATTATATTGTAATTATGGACACACAGCTTATAAAATAATTTAATAGTTTGATACACTATCTATTGGAACTGATTCTTAATTATTTAATTTCATTAATTTCCTTGATGTAATTATAAATTGTATTAATTGAAGTCGTTAATTTTTAATGGTAAGTGATACTGATTTATTGTAAGATGTTGAATTGAGAGAATTTTGTTTGTGGTTATTGTGAATAAAGTTAGGAAATTATAATTAATTATTTTATATAATTAAGACCTCCAACCCATTACAAACTTGGTTTAGCACACTTAATTTGTAGAGAGAAATTTTAACACTGGTGTCAGAAGTGGGCTGGAGGCATTTTATTAAAAATGTATAAAATAATTTTAATTTATGTAAAAGTAAGATTTTCACCAATAGGATAAATTTGTAAACATAATAATAGTTATAATAATAGACTAGGGAATTGTTTTAGAAATTTTTGATTGCTAAGTAGAAATATATTGGCAAACATGAAAGCACTTTGTGCCTTGATCGAAGGACTTAGTAGCCAAATAAGTAATGTAAATAGTAGAATAAATAGTGTTGTAGATAATGTTAGTAAAAATATAAATAGTCAAATTAATAGTGTAAATGAAACTGTAAATAATAAAACATATAGTGTTAGTGAATCTGTTAATAGTGTTGGTGAACTGGTAGATAGAAAAATAGACACTGTGAATGAAAATGTAGACAGAAAAATAGACAGTGTTAGCAAGGTAGTCGACAAACTCGATAAGAAAATAGACAGTGTGAATGAGAATGTGGACAGAAATATAGAAGATGTAAGTGAGTTAGTGAACAAGAAAATAATACTGTGTGGACAAGAAAATTGACAGTGTGAGCAATAGGGTAGACAGTGTTGAGCAGGAAGTAAAACAGGAGGTGAGCGGCCTCAAGAAAGAATGGCTAGAATTCTTACAGCAACAGGGATGAGCAGAGATTGGTCACCACTGAGCTGACGAGTGCGGGCAGTGATGAGAAGGTAGTGGTCGCCACCAATACAGCCATCTCAGGAGAAGTCCAGCAGTTTGGCAGTGTGGTAAAGGTGGTGTCACAATAAGGCCCATTCCCTACGATGGACAGACACCTTGGCACGAATACAGGCACCAGTTTGAGATTGTTGCTGCCCTGAATGGCTGGACGGAAGAGCAGTGGGCATACTATCTGGCGACTGTACTGAGAAGACCTGTGAAGACCTGTATTGAGCATACTGCAGTCGCTGCCACAATGACATCCACTAGAATACTTCACATTGGTGTCTGCGATTCGGCGACCGATACCTGGGACACACCCACCATGTCCGACTGCGAAGCTGCATCCAGCAACCAGGGGAACCACTGCAGGAGCTGTGGCAGGACATTGTGAGGCTGACACACCTGTCTCTAGAGGGGTGCTCCGAGGAGGCATGAGACATCATTGCAGTCAAATTTCTCATGGATTCTATTACCGATATGGATGTGCCCTGAGTTTTACACTTGGCATCGCCACACAGCATGCAGGATGCCCTGGCCTGAGCATTGGAGGTAGAATCAGTGAAGCAGGAACCGACGTTCCAGCATGCAGTACAGGTACCTACCCCGAGCAATGATGATGATGGAGATAACATCTTGGACATCTTGAGAAAGTTGGAGACCATAATGAAAGACATTGGTGCCAGAGTCTGTGCTAGGAAACCCAGTTTTTATCCACCTAAGCATCGGGAATGTTGGGAATGTAGACAGACAGGACACTTGAGTATCCAATGTCTGCAAAGGAACTGCAGGACCCGGCAGCCAGACGTGAGTACGATGAGAGCTTGTTAAGAATACTGGATATGGCGATAGAGGAACTTTTGAACTCCGTAGAGGCTGCGACACCTGTCCCTCGTCGACGGAGGTGCCGAGAATGCTGGAACTGTGGAAAGGGGGACACTTACAAACCTGCTGTCCAGAGGTGCCAACCAAGGCTAGTCATCGAGGAACCGGTCAAGGGATAGCTGCACAAACAATTGGGACAGTGGCAGTATTATTTATCCAAACCATGGGCCCATCAAAACAACTGGTACTGGTAACATCCTATCAGAGGGAATAAATAAAGATTGCCGTATGGTGGTAAGAAGAACAAGGATATTGGAGTCGGACCACGTGAGCAGTCAACCAGCAGTTAATGCAGGCGAAGGAATAAGAGAAGTTCAGTTTTCAGATGGAGCTGCACATATGCATCTTCAGGATGAGGAAGGCGGCCAGGGGGCAGGGTACGAACATATCCCAGTATCTAATGGTATCAAGAGGAACACTCAATGTTGTCCGAGAGTTGCAGATGATGCATTCAAGAAAAGAAGGCTAGTGTGGCTGTATGAAAGAAAACACCTTCGGAGGAATACATCTCAATGAAGGATGTTGAGAGGCCCTTAACAAATTTTGAAGTAAATAAGTGACACTTCCTTCCTGACCTGTCGCCGAGACTCTTGGAAAGAAAAGCCTATGGTTGTCCACATTGACCGACTGGCGCTGTAAGAAGGTTATGATGTTGGAGAGTCTGTTCGGGATGAACAGACTTAAGAAGGGGGCAGTGTTACGCTCTATGGGTGGTGGGCCACCTCGATCCTCCCCGTATCCCAGAACGACGTTCTCGTTGCCTCGCCCCTCCCCCCTTCCTTTCTGGGTAGCCCGTGAATGATGGACAGCGGTGAGATTAGCTGATGTCATGTCCCCTCCTCTTCTTTGCTGGAGATTCGGATAAATGTAGCAACGATGCAAGAATATTCTGGTGAGACTGACTGTCGCCACAGTTCCCTCCTCCACCTCCCGCTGAATAAGCCAACACCTGTAGGAGGTGCATGAATATTTTGGGAATTAAGATGCTCCGGCAGCACGAGAGTTACAGATAATTCTGGGTGACGGCCTGTGACTTTGTATACTGCCGCGGTCCAGCGACTAGCAGTCTTTGGCAAAGGCCATCTAGCTGAGTGCAGGCATGAAGATAAGTGTGGTGCGATGCGACGAGGTGTTCATGGTGTGAATGGATGAGAGAGAGTGAAACCCTGAGAGTAAAGCCTACTGTTCGTGAGGGCGCTTGGAGAAGTCTAGAACATTGTGGGCTGGCATGACATGGACTAAACTAAAGTAGGACTGAGTGGACATGCAATACTGATTTTATTGTAAATATTGACACATAATTTATAAAATAATTGAATAGTTTGATACACTGTCTATTGAACTGCAGGGTGGCCACTCTTGTAGAAAATAGAAAACCTGGAAAAGTCAGGGAATTATGTAAAATCTATTTTAAAAAAAGCTAGGAAAACGTTTTCAAGATAACTGCTGATGTGTGAATTTTGTATTTTAAATCACGGAATTTGTTTTTCGGCAAAGAATCTTGGGGTAAATGTTTACAGTTATTTTCAACCTTTAAGTTAGTATTTATGATTAGTATGGATGTGAATAAACTGTTACCATCTCTGTAGAGCACAGGTTTTTTTTTTAATTGTTAACATTCATATTTGTATTTTCATAAGGAGTTGGACAATTTAAATGTCACAGTTTAAATGGTTTGTCTAAAATTATTTTTAGAGCTAGTCATACCAGAAAATTTAAGCTGTGTATGTACGCAAGACAGTTTAAAAATTTTTACTTATGTTAATTTTCATGATTTACTTTTAAGTAGCAGGTGAGTTATATTTGTTAAGTTTATATTAATTTCACACACTCAAATCAGTGTTACAAAATGTCTACACAAAATTTTTAGTTCCATGAAATATAACTGTAGTGTAAAAGTAATACATATTATATGCAGTTTTTGTTGAAAAATCTGCAATAATAGATGCAATACTTTATGTAGTTTTATCGGGGTCTGTCGTGATATGCGAGACATGTTACAAATAAGAATGTTTTGAGTTTACAATTTATTTGAGATGAAACTGTATAACCAACTCTTCTACACTATATCCATTGTTAAAGCCAAGAAATGTGTACATGAGATAGATGCTTGGCTTCAGGGGTTTTGTTCATCAAACCGCATTGTAGTTTTATTTAGTGAAAATTGGGTTGCCGACCATTGAGTTAAACTATAATGTCTATTATACAATTGAAATAATAAATTTTGTCATAAGCAAATATTAAATCAAAATAAGCAGTCAGGGAAAAATCCAAATTTGGTCTGGAAAACCTGGAAACATCAGGGAATTTTGAAACAGAAATTGAGTGACCACCCGGGACTGATTTTTAATTCTTTAATTTCATTGATTTCTTTGACATAATTATAATTTGTATTAATTGTAAAGAGTAATTGATATTGATTTATTGCAAAATGTTGAGTTGAGAGAATTTTGTTTGTGGTTATTGTAAATAAAGTTAGGAAATTATAATTAATTATTTTATTTAATTAAGACCTCCATCCCTTAATGAACTGGGTTTAGTCCAATTAATTTCTACAGAGTAAATGTAACAGTATAATGGGATGTCATACATCTCATATCTCCGACTTCTTCTAAAATAGATTGGATATTAGTAAACACAGTGTCAGTAAACCACTCGCACCATTATGGGTATATTTACTCTAATGCTCTAAACCAACCGCCACAGAAATAGTCAACTGACTGTGAAGGTGGCATTTGTCAGCAAGTGGTATAATCATTGTTGATATCCATATAACTTTTTTGTATGTTTATTAAAATAATGATGTTGGACCACAGCTCGTTGCAGGGAATTTTGACACACCATTCATGAAAACTTTCAAGATAGAGGGAAAAATCTAAAGTCTTTGTTCCATTTTAAGCTGCAAAGAATACATAAACTACGTAAGGGCTTCCAAATTACCATTTCATAATGGTCATACCACAGTAATAACATTGCCAGTAGTAGTTTCTGTGATACAAATTTTAAAGACATGAAACATAACATCAGAATCTTGGAAAATGTTATTTTATAGTCATGTAAGTAATTACGTAAGAAACTCTGCAATAGGGAGGAAATTGGTTCAAGCATTATCACGGAATTACTGCTTGAACCGTAGCTCTTTAATGTACCATATGTACTGTGTATAGTCTATTCACAGTTGCTTCACACTTTTTGAATCAAACCTTAGAAAAACCACCCCATTTATGACATATTTGATTTTTTTCCCCCTAAATGTTTCCTGTGTTACAAGCATTTTATATGACTGGTGTGAACATAAAAGTATCTTAGTTTAGGTTAAATTGAACTTTTATTTATATTTTATCTTTAAACTGTAATATTTTTTAAATTATATGTATGCATAAAACAGTGCAAAAATATGTGTTGATAATGGCTAGTAAGAATTAGTTCTTATGCTAAATATTATTATATTGAATGTGCACGAATGTGGAACATTATTCCTTTGGTGTAATTTTCTGAACTCGTTTAAGCTTTGCTAGCATGATGTAGAGGAATATTCTGGAATTAGAACTTTCGCAGGGGCTCCAAAATTGTTGGATGTAACTGCGAATGGACTATATAAAAATCTGCCTTTTTCAATGCCTTTTTCTTCTACATAAGAATTGCTGCACCCAGAATGGATTATCCACAAGAGGCTAAAGTAATTTTTCAGTACTGTCATAGGTGATAATTGCAACTGATTTAAATTTGGCCATGATGGCTGCCTAGAACTGCCATCAGGAAACACTAACATCACTACAACCATGGTAATGTGAACAGTTGTAGGGTGGAATTGTGTGCATGTAGAATAATTGTCAGTGCATAGATAGCATGTTTTGGCAGTGCATTCAACACAGGTATGGACAACTTGCAGAGCTTGAGAGGGGGTGAATTGTTGGATTATGGTAGGCAGGGTGGTCATTCCATTGAATTGCGTGCCACTTGGACTGTTGTAACCAAATTGTGGAACAGTTGTGGAGCAATGGGAACATGAAGGAATGTGCTGGGAAGTCTGGCCAACCCAGAATAACCACCAGAAGAGAGGAACATTTCATCATTCAGTACACATGAACTCAAGTCGAAACTGGGTTCAATTCCCAGCCGGGTCACCCCCGGATTTTCGCAAAAGGGAATCGTTCCAGACAATGCCGCTGGTTAGTGAGTTTTCTTGGGGATCTACATTTTCCCCATACTTTCATTCACGCTGCTCCATTCTCACATCATTTCACCATCTGCTCTCAATACCTCGCTGTTAAGAGCCACCCAGATCTTTTCACTCACTACACATGAACTCAACCAAAAATATCTCTGTCTTCCATCCAGAGACAAGCAGCGAAGTCTTTAGTGACCAGTGTTTTCACCTACGCTATTGAGAGTTGACTTGCAGAAGACAACTTAAGTTTTAACTCCCCTTACACCATCTTGTAGATACCCTGATAACTCCTCAGTATATCTGCTGGTGTAATATTAAATCAGTTTTCAAATTATTTTGAAAATTGTGAAAATAGTGCAATGATTATTTACTTACCACTAGAAATCTGAAATATTCACCCAGTGATCCTTAGTTGAGACTTCACTGTCTTACAGGGTTCTCATGATCCTTAGAAGCCCCTAGAAAAGTCCTTATATTTTTGTAGGGTCCTTAAAAGTTCTTAATTTTTTATAGTAGTTAAAAATTATGATAAAATTGGTTTGTCACAAATGTGTGTTACGGATTGGAAATTGTTTCACTATTGCACCTAGCATCTGAATCACATGGTTTAGTTAATTACTGCTATTAGCAGTTGCACTTGTGCTTTGCTTTCTGTTTGTGGGGAAATACAGTATCATGGAGGTCTTTTTAGGGAGGTCATGTTTATGAAAGAAGTATGGTTTGTGGTTTTACCAAATAATATTAAATGCATGAATATGCCAAAAAAAGTGTATTTTTAATATACTGTGGCTGTAGAAAGAACCCTACAAGTTAGGGCTCTCGTGCAACACAGGTAAGCACAAAAAATTTTCACCATGCAGTAATAAGGACGAATGGGTGGATCAACATTAAAAACCCATATGACAACCAAGTAATTTTTTTTCATTTCTGTTTATTTTTTAAATGCTTGGTATTGTCCATTTCATATAAGTGGTCTCAAATTTGGCAGACAATATGACCAACCTACACACTATGTAAACAGTAAATGCTCTTGCTCTACAGTATTGTATCAACTGATGAACTGCTACGGGATCCGTGTTGTTAGGTTGGCTATTTTGATGATGCTTTGGAAGAAAATAGTACTCGGAACTAAAAGTTGTAATTTAAAATCTTAATTATACTTACAATATTTATGGTTTAAATTATGTTTCTAAAGAAATATTAAATTTTCTTGGCTATTAGTAACGGGACTTTAAAAACATGTTCAGCACTTATGACAGAGTATATTGACACATACGAACAGTAAACGTTTCCAGCCCGATGAAGGCAGTTGTGCGTGCACTTTTTTTCTCATTGTGTTTATTATACGAATATCTTATTGGTGTTGTCAGAATACTTATTCGGTAGTTAATTATTTTTTATTTGCTTTTTCCAAATATGGTTGGTTGTAGATACCGTTGTACGTTTTGTTGAGTAAAATGTAATATTAATCGGCACATCGTAAAAACTGCTCGTTCCGCCATTTTCCTAACCTCCTTCCACAATGAAGTGACACAAATATAATTTCCGTATATGAGTTTAAGTTTGTTTATATCAGGAAACGTGCGCAGTGTTGATTTTACTGAGTGATTTTGCAAATAAATTATTTAATGCTAGTGATGAACAAACGTGATTTTAGTGAAGTAAACTCGTAAGGATTGCCATAGAAAAACACATATTGAAGAGGTTACAACAGTAAGTTTGCGTGTTTTGTAAATGTATTTGTAAACCGTTAATGTAATTATTGAAATGCATGTGGCTTAAAAAATACTGCACTTTCCACACATTTGTAGTGAGTGAATAATATTTGTTTGTCTACATCGTAAATTCGATTGTAAGGTTAACTTTGGTCAAAGTGTGTGCGTGTATATATTGCTGCATCTGTTATGTACGAATACAAACAGCGACGTATGCATCACGTTTTGTATTTTCATTAAAGTTATCATTTCCAAAGTTAAATAATTGAAATGTTATTTCCATACGATCAAAATTTTCCACTGCTCTATCAAAACAATAGGCAACTCATAATGCCCCACACTCATGCCAGAATCGCATAGCCCCAACCAGCACAGCACGACATGACCAAAAATGCAACCACGACACATTTCAATGTGACTACTTGAATTTACAGCACGACCGACACCATGCTCTCAGCATTTAACCTAGGTCTAACTATTTAGAAGGCGCTGATAGGCTACATTAGTCTCAAAGGTGATGAACAAGAGGGAAATTTGCAATACATAATGGTGACAAATTGGTATCACTAATGCATACAAAAGTAAAATTATTATATTTAAGAGTTAGATACAGTTTTTTTCAATTTATTTTTCTTTTAAGCTGCGTATTTACCATTGTAGGAAAAGCTTGCAATACAATTTCATTTTGCAATGTTGAACATTCTGTGCATCGTGCCACACGACATGACAAAGGATATAAATAATTACTAATCCAAAATTGCTGGTCGGATGACAGAATCGGTCGGGCTTATGATGATCCATCTCATATTTCATTGGCTGTTGGCTGTCGTGTCATGCACGTTGGGGCTATGTGATTCCAGCATCGTAAGAATATCAAAATAATCCTGTCTCACGAAAGACGATAAACCCCCCCCCCCCAACTCTGCTCGCTTTTTCCTTTTTCCCTCAGAATAAAATAAAGATGATACCCTAATTGGGCCCACATTTAATTGCTATGAACATTTCTCTGTGTTATAATTGATTGAAACTCTAACATGCTGGTTCTGGAGGGTTTCAAAATGTAAAGCTTACTGGCAATAGAAACTTGTAAGTTGTATCACTTATATTTTTTTAGAACCTATATAAAATTTGTCAAGCTTGTTAACAAATAAATTTAAAGGTTTTTCTTGTTTTTTGTAAAGGCTGTATTTGAAAGTAACGTAATGGCATGTAGGTTTCAACGTTGGATTCTTTCATAAACGTTTTGAGCAATTTTGTTTTGCAAATTAAAAGCGCTCATATGTTTTTAACATACGTTAAGAATATTGTAAGAGTAATGGAAGAATAATTCACATAAACAGGATACACATTGGAAAGACAACTTTTTGATATCAAGTAAATTACAACATGCTTATCAAACAAAATGCTTTCAATTTAAGCGCCTAACGAAGGTTCTCCAACATCATAAAGAAGTGTCTCATGCATCAGCAGGAACTGCGACATTCCAAAATTTATCGCTAAGGAAAATGAACTTTATGATGTCTTCAATCTTAGGTAGGTGGAGCATCTTTTTAGTTTGTAAGTAACATGTTCGGTTGATATATTGTTGCTGTAGGTCACATCTACATCTCTGGAGCACTTTGTAACATCTCTGAACTGAAATACAGTTTTTCATTAGGTACCCGAGAACAAGCCTAGGGCTGCATTCACAATTTTGAGGAGGGAGATTGTGCGACTGAACTTCAGTGTAAATATCAACACTGAGCTAGTCAGAAATAAGTTTTTATTTGTAGCATGACAATCTGAACATGTAGGTATTTGAGAAAAATTATTATATTATTTTGTATGTAGACTTGCGATATTTAACATTTGAGTTACTAAATGAGAGTTATTAAAATTTCTGAACTTAAGTAACATTTGCTTAAATATTATTTCTGCTACCTACATACTTTAACATCCTGAGAATTATAACCACCATAAAAGTATCAAGCTGTACAGAGTTTGTTGTCATATCATACCACAAAGCTGAATTATGTTTTTTTAATGCAATAGTAGGCATAGTCTGTATGTAAGAATGTATACTGTTTTTGAAAAGATGGTTAGTGAGAAGGGGGGGGGGGGGGGGGGGGGGAGCAGTATTTCGGTATTTGTGCATTCGGGGGGGGGGGGGGTCCTTGGTAGGGCCTATTTGGTGTTCATGGAAACCATGCTAAATTTTTATGTTTACAAGAACTTACTTCAGGTAAGTGTGGCAAAATTAGTTGTCATTAATATATTTAGTGTGTACTCAAAAACAGTAAAATATGTTTTATTCATTTGACAGTCAAAATACAATTTCATTTTCGTGCATCCTGGCTACAAATTTCTTGCAAGGTAAAAAAATTTTCAATTTATAGACTTATTACATGGACTATTAGTCATTTACGTAAAATATTCATAAACTAAAAAAAAATGGGATTGTTGCCAACTTGCAACTGTTTGAACAGCCCTTCACAGCTTCTAGAAGTCATATGGGAGGAGGCATTGCAGTTTGTTTACAAAAGCAAGCAGTCATATGCTGTTTGTTTACAAATACTGGCAGTCACATGGTGTTTGTTTGCAAACAGTCACCTTCAATGACAGTTCGGCTGTGGCGGAAGGATACATAGCCACCCAGGTGTCATTGGCACTACTTTCCTAGAACTGTCAAATTTGAGACAACTTATATGACAAGGACTATATTTATTTTAAGAAATTGATAATTCCAAAATAAAAGTGGTTTTAAAATCTAATCTGCTAGCTGAAGTAAATAATATTGCTTTCCTGCTGCCATATTTACAACAGCAAAATCATTGCTAAAGTTGAGGATTTGCTTTTAGTAGGCCAAAAATAAATGTTTTACAAGCCACAGCCGGAAATAAACAATTGTGTTGTGCATATGTGATAATATGACATCAGAATTTGCTTGCTTTCTGAATTCTTTTTGAATGGTAATTTTTAATTTTTTTTTAAAGTACTTTTGAAATTCTTTGAAAAAACATGGTTTTTTGTGAATAGTGACTGATGCGTGCCGCTTTCCAGCATTAACGATTATGACTCATCAACCATCGCATATTTTACGTAATCCGAGGAAGGGTCAAACCCAGCAGTCATTCACGAGTGCCTACAGGATTGCTCCTAGCCTAGTGAGTAATTACAGACACGTGAATAAAACCAAGCAACTTTGTTCACGAGTGCCGGCAGAATTGCCGTGTTGTGGAGGGTGATTCTAGATGTGTAAAATGTACGTTGCACAAGCGGCCAAGAAACACGCCAGCCTCCCCCGAAATGCACCGACCTTGGCCGAGCGCCGCCAAAGCAACCCGAAGCAGAGCGCTGGGCAGACAGGGTGACTACACCCACCCAACCTCGCACACGAAGGACATCATATCTCCCAGGCAGAGTGCATTATAAATGCCAGTGCGTGGCTGAAGATGGGAGTTATCTTCTCTAGTAGTTCACCTCAACACTTTGTGTGCTGTGGCTCTCTACTGCACTACAGGTCTTCTCCAAGAACTCCAGAGGCTCTACCAACCAGCTTCAGAAACTCTCGTTAAAGCGTGCAGACTTGTCTGCCCAACATTTCCATCGTCGATCCTTCTGGTTCAACGGCCATCACTATTTACTGATAGTGATAACTACACCCACTGCCCTTCTGAAAGTGGCCCCTTTAAGTCCCTTATGGACATCCGAAGTTAGAGTAACTGCGACTGAGTTATTTTCATAGTCAAAGTCATTCTCTACCTTACTTAGATTAGGAGCAGGTCACCTTCACCTGTCTTAATGTAAGTTACTTCCATTCACGCTTTGTTTGGTTAGGAGGTAGCATGTGTCACCGAATTTATTACTACATAATAAATACGTTTTGTTTTCTATCCCTGAGAGTGTTTATTTATAGAGGTAATTCCTACAGATTGCTAGAAACTGTATTTCGTTCGGAGTAAGCAGGAGAACGAGTGTTGTCATTACTGTGTGAACCATAGGGTAGGACTACAGACTCCTCTTCAGGAAGTCTGTACGTCAGTACACACATACTTTCGACGGCCACTTGATCTGTACACTCCGGTGTATATAGAAAAGTAGAGCCCTGACCACTAGATACTCAATTCATAGGGGCTAGACAATCAGCCCAGGTTATACTACTTCCACCGCACCAACAGTGCTGGAAGGAGTATCTGCCTGGGCCTGAGGGCCTGACCCATATTGCGACCCAAACCCAGCAGCTGTTGGAAGGCGGCCATAATCCACGTGGTAGGTCTGTGTGCCGGTGGTACAGGGCTTTAGGGGCAAAGGGTGCTTTAACTGGCCGTCAAATACTGCTGAAAATACACGCAGCTAGGGTTCTGTCTCCTGCTTACACCAGTCTAGATATAGACTTAATTATACTTTTAATAAAAGGGGTGGAATTCGGAGGGAAGAGAAAAAGACAACCTTTATTTGTGCACTTCTGAACCCTCTGCACTTAGTAGAGATGCCCAGCATGACAGAGCTCAAGCTGCCTGACGACTGGAGGGGCATCACTCCCCAGTCCCCTCCCCTTCTTTATTTGCAGCACACACAGGACTTGCCAAAAGCCATCATCCTGTAGTCAGTGCCCTTGTGGCAGGCACCGAGACCAAGTACGGAATAGCAAACCCGCTATTCAGAAGCAGTCAGTCAGCGCGAGTTGGAGCAGTAGGCACTGCCCCCCCCCCCCCCCCCACAACAGATCAGCCACATGTTCATCAGCAGTGGGAGCCAGCACCAGCCGACAACCACAATCATTCAACCTGGACAATTGGGTACCTGTACACCCTAGTAAGTCTGATATAGCAAAATAGGCGATTGTCCCCGTCCGACACATTGCAGTGCCCTCTACACCCGACTTTGTGCCGTGTCGCCAACCATGACCAGTATTAGTTTCCAGGAATGTAACTAAACAAAACTAGTGACACAAGTTATAGACATAACGCGTCTGACCTAGCGCATCCAGAACCATATTGATCATGACACCGTTCTCACTAGAACAGCATGTATCATGATAAACATTTGAATGTCTTTTACCTTCTGATGAAATGTAGGATTCACAGCTTTGGCATATTTGATATGATTTGCGACTGACAAGTGAAAAGTGTTCTTATTACAGTACAGATAATTCACTTTTAGTGCAATAATTTTTGGCAAGGCCTTTAGAATCGGTAGAAATTACTTTTAAAAGTACTTAAAAGTCCTTAAATATTTTTTTTTACTTCAAAGCAGTACAAACTTTGTGTTATCCTGCAAATAACATTTACACCTTGGCCGCTGCTGTCGCAGTGGGGGGGGGGGGGGGGGCCGTTTGTTGCATGTTTGTTATTATTAGTTCAGAGTTCTTCAGTAGGGGTTATTTTTAGGAATGGCTCGATACTACATTTTCTCAATACTCAATTCCAGTTTCAATACCAAAACATTCTCGTGATACTTGATACAATACATTTCTCAATACCAAATTAAAATTGTCATGAACACAAAATAATTTGGCCAAGAAAATGGCTCATTTTACTAGTGTCATTGACACACACTGAAACTATATAAAAACCCACATTAGACTGGAAACAAATGGTGGACGGCCTGTAACCCAAATGCCCTTAACCAATGATAAACCAACACAGTCTCCTTCGATTCCATAGAATCACGTTTCCACAGTAAAAGTTGTAATCAAATTTTGAGGAAAATGATACACGCTTATTTTACGATTTTGCAGTTTTTTAATTTTAGTTAGCGACTTCAAGGAAATTATTGTAATGTTAAATAAATATTGTAATTATCTGATACACCCACCGTAGCCTAGCCCACGGAATACGTGAGCTATGCCACGACAGGTGTATCAGATAATTATGGTTTTTTTTTGTCAATATTTAATAATGCAGTTTACATCAGATAATTATGGTATGTGTGGGATGTTCAATAACTACTCAGTTTGCTTGCTCACACCTGTCTGAGCTCACTCGCATCTCTCGACCCGTACCTTGTACCTCAAATATTTACCATAAAAGTAAATGTTGTCGTATGGATTGCCTAAAAACACTTCAAGTTGCTCGCAGCTGTGTGAATATTATGCTATGAAGAAAATATAATATATTATGGTACACTTCTTGTGCTTTTAAAATTTAATAACTTTTGAACCGTTTGTCCGATCTCAACACCCAAAGACTTTTTGTGTGCTTGCGAGAAGTTTTGGAATGCTTGCTGACAGCCAAGATGATTATAGTACACATTTAAAAGTTGCTGTTAATATCTTGCGAACCGTTGGACCTAGATCAAATTTTTATGGGTGTGTTGGAATGCCCGAAGAATGCAGATTAAATTATGGTACACTTTTCACAAATTATTGTATACATTCTGAAAGTTATGGTACACTCATACCATAATTGTTGCACAAGAAAATTCATGTTAAATTATACAATTATTGTATGCTTTTCAAAGTTATTGTATGCATTCCAAAATGTATGGTACTTTTTCTTTGCTTTAAAACTAATGTTGCAATTCACTCCTACATAATTAACATAATTAAACCATTAGAGTAATGTTGCAGTGTATGAGATAAGGCTCACATTTTCTGTATTGTTTTGTAATAATTATGCATCGTCACATAAGTTGTACACATTATTTTCATGTAACAATTTTATGAACGTAAAATCTAACCTTTTGTGTAATTTTCAGGTTTTATAAGTATTGGTTTCCACCAAAAGACAATAAGGACATTTCTGGAACATCAATGAATGAAAGTTAACTGATGGGGAAAAAATGTCAGTGTGTGCAAGAGTTGTAAGTATTGGATAAATATGTTATTATAAAGAAAATAATAACCTCAGAAAGCAGTAACTTTTTAATAGTATGATTTTTGCAGTATAGCTGTGTTTATATTTTGCATAGGACTTTTCATTAAGGTAATGCAGGGCTAGTCAAATGCTTTAGGGTAGTGGTGCACAAAAATCATATATTTACATAGTTTTTGTCATAATTTGTTTTACAACAGATTTTTTTAAAACTTTCGCTCAACAAGATGTAAATAACGGTTTTGAACATCTTATTACAGGTTGAAAATTCCCTGCGTTTGTTATTCTTGAAGCACTGATTGAAGATAAGAAAAAAATTCCTTTAATTTCTTCCATCAGTGCTCCGAGAATAACGAAGGCAGTGAAAATCTAACAACGTAAAATGGTGTTGAAAATTATTATTTACGTCTTGTCGAGCCCAAAATTTCAATAAACTCTTTGGAAAACGACCTATATTGAAAATCGGGTAAATATACTTCTTTCATATACTATTCCCTTTAAGTATTAGCTCCAGTACTTTTTTTGCTTGCATGCTAGCAATAGCATTACCACAAATATACAACAAAATGTTATTTCACTACTTTGGTAGTTTCATCTACCTCTACTCACTCTCAAGAAGAAGTGTTTTTGTTCTGCTAAATCTGTAGATTGAATGTACAGCTAACTAACTTAAAAACAAAAGAATGCTGGTTTACTATATCACATTTGTAGTGTTCTGAAGAAAAAAAAAAAACTAAATGAAAATGCTTGTATGAAGAAAAAAAAGGTTGGCTATAGA
Organism: Dryococelus australis; assembly: GCA_029891345.1. NCBI lineage: Eukaryota > Metazoa > Arthropoda > Insecta > Phasmatodea > Phasmatidae > Dryococelus > Dryococelus australis. The sequence goes on from CM056999.1 coordinate 53,098,640, forward strand.
AATTGCAGTTCTATTTATTTGTTGATAATGCAAAGTTTACTGTGCCTTAAATCTGTATAAAAACTAAGTGGAACTAACAAATTTGTGATTCACACTTATTAGTAAAGTAAGTTTTTGTTGTTAGCAAGCATATTTTATTTTTGTTATTTTACATGGTAATACTGTAACAAAATTAACATATCTTCAGTTATTCTCTACCACACTATTGGTGAAAGTAAGATCTTGTACTTTTTTTTTTAAATAAAATGCTGTGCTGATAAAATATTGCTTTTTCCAATGACATTAAATGCTTTGGGGTAGATAAAAATTGTCAGTGTCCATGCTTTGTTCCTCTTTTGTGTATTGGCAACATTTTTAGAAGCTTTCTTTCACACTATATTAGTTGTATTTGTGTTTGGTATTTGCATTTTCATTGCTCTAAAATATTTAAGTTAAAATTATTCATATTGCTTCAGTGAATTGGTTACCTGTATTGTCCTTCTGAATGTATTTAATATTGAACTACTTTTCCACAGCAGTGACAGAAGCTCACAAGACTGAAGATTATGTCACCTGCATCCTGTGGTGATGCAATGCGGGAGGCTGGCTGAGAAAGGAAGTTTGGGAGAAATTAGAAGTGTTTTGTAGCAGAAGCGGAAATTTTAATTTATTACGAATACTGTTTATAACTCTAGTAAAATGTAAATAAAACTGACAACATTCAAGCTGTTTGATGTTGTAGTAATTTACTTACCAGAATCTTGGTAAGAGGTATAAGGATGATGTGGGTTCACATTTCCATTGATTTTCTGCAAATGTCAGGAGAATTTTTTGCTAACTAATATGAAAGGTGTGCGTTGACTTACTTTGTAAAAACTGTCTTGAGTGTTTTGTGAAATGTTTGCTGTATTTCAAGCTAAAAAAAAACAGTATCAGATGCAGTTAAATTCTGCATTTAAAAGAAATGCCTTTCCAAGGAGTTGAGTGAGTTGAAGTCAAAAATGTAACTTCTCAAGGAAACCAGGAGTTACACAGAAACTGATTACTGGGTAAATAAGCATTGTCAATAAAATTTACAAAAAGGGGAGTGAGCCTATGATGTGCAAACATTTACATTCAGTACATTCAACTCTAAAAATTACAACCTTCCATGGTTCCCGGGATGAAGGTTGGTACTTCGAAGAACCAATTCTAACTCGACACCTCTCTTCCATGCAAAAAATTTCATAAAAATTTTACGTATGCCATTTTTTTTATAGCTTTAGTGACAAAATCAAGTAGTACATTTTTTTTAAACCAGTCAAATGGTTCTCATGAGTTGACTTGTAAGATCTAGGCATTTGTAAGATCAAATTTGGCTTATTTTGACCCGGACTCCCAAAAACTAAAAAAACTGCATCCATGTTCAATTGTTTTTAAAGCAAAAATAACACATTTAAATGAAAGATAATTAATTTTAATATTTTGACATCTTCCGAGATAAATTATACCATAAACGGACATACAGGTCCTCCCCTTGTTGCCAAATAAAACCTAAACGCAGAATGCTGGGCAACTTTGTTTGGCGAGCTAGTACTCCATTTTCATTGGCCTTTTGCAGGAAAATCGGAGGATTTGTTAACTTATTATCACAGTCCATTACTGGTCCTCGCGCAACATAAGGGTGATGAAAGCTAATGTAGTTACAACAGGCATGCTTCCTTTCACTCTCCCACTGAACAAGCCATGTACAAGTACAATGGAACCAAGCAAGCAACCTTGCCATGGTGAGTGGGAAGGAAGCTGGCTTACTTTCCCTTCTGCGGCAGAGCTGCACTCACATCAAGCCGTAATCTATAGCGTTGTTCTGCCTCGACACACCCTTTCCATTCTCCAAGTACACAAAGAAACTGTCACTACAGAGCAGAGTATGGACTGCGTACCTTGTAAATGTGGTTGTTTCTAATGTTGTCGAAATAGTTTACTTGCAGTTATTAATTATTTTTGTAAACTTATTATCAAACTGCCCCGCCCCATTCTGCCAAACAACTCCCACCCCAACTCGGGACTTCAAAATCACTGTCCCCCTCTTCTGAACTGAAATACTGGCAACCTCAATATGTTCTGAGGACGGACCAATCTCTGCATGGAATAACTATGCCTCCAAGTTCTCCGCCACCTTACAAAGCGCCTCATCCTCGCGAGTCCAACGATAAGAGGATCGCCAACTCCTCATCGCAAATTTTTTCTTTCCTAACAACTTGCGTCTCCTCACCATGCCAAAACAGCGTTTCCGCCCTAACCACCTGCACACGGGATTGAAACCAATCATGATATGGTACATCATCATTATTCACAAATATTACTGGCTTCTTCCAACAAATAATCCTTACAATTTCACCTTTCACTGACACTGATAGCAAGACCTTCGCAAAGACACCTAATGTGTGTGCTGTTATACTCAATCATATCAAATTCCTCAAACAAAATTACATCATAAAACTGTTCATACAAATCACCGAAGGCAAATCGTCCTTTATCAGAGTAAAATACACGGTAACTACGTACCATGGTCTCAACACACGTGCTTTTACTAGGGTTGTGCAAGATCTAGAAACTAGAGAAAAATTTCAAGAAATATGGTGTTCCCGAACAGCAAGCAAGAAAATTAATTTTCTCGAAATAAAGAGAAACTTTTCATGCCAATAAAATGTTTTACCATATGATAATAAGCAGTTACTGTTATTTGTTTGTTGAATACACAAGTTTGTAACAAAGCCACTATATTTCATCTTCAAGGCACTCCACGCATATCTTTAACCAATGAGTTCAAGCATAATGCAATCTTAAAACAAAACAAACATTCTAGAGTGACAGCCAGATTATGGCTATCCTGCTTTATGTAACACGAGATACTTTAATGGACACTGTGTCATTAACCAAACAGTTATTAAAATGAATTAATTTAAGTTATATAACGATAAATTACGCACTAAAGGCACTGACCAGGAGGCCTACACCTAACCAACAAAAAAATCTCCAACTTGCAGAGTCGTGTGCTGATATAAGTAAATTTCACGTCATGATATTAACGCAGACGGTGAATAGCGATAAAACTGAAATAATACAGAAATGCAAGTCAATACACCTCCAAACACCGAAATTTAAGTTAAATCACAAAATAAATGGATTTTAGCCCAAATATATTATTTTACCTGTGAAACCATGACCAACAATCTGTATCCAAGAACGTTTATAAACTGTGTGATGATAAGAATAATGTAAGTTTTCAGAAGATGAAAAGGGAAAAAAAAAAAATTTAAGCTGTTGTCATTCAGATTGAGTGAATAATGGCAGTAAATATTGAATACCATGTGGATGAGAAATTACCATTTAATGAGAATGGCAATGTTGTAAAAACAAATATAAAAATAATTTTAATTCCAGTACTGAATTTTTTTTCCCCTATAAAAAATATCCAAGCTATTGGTGTAAGAGTGTAACAAAAAATCTGCACTGTTTAGGAACCTCGACATAAAAGTTACGAACCTTTAAAAAGTGCTTTTTTAACCTATGGTAATGCTCTGCATTGCCTTTGTTCAAATAAATTGTTTTCTCTTGTTTAAGCAATTGCATAAACATTATAAAATTTTAATGGAAATATGCATATAAGAACAAATTACCAACAACTTTCAATAATAAAATTTGCATTAAAATAACACAGTAAAATGTTGGCTCTAATAATGCACAATTTTAGTTACAATGTTTCAATTTCTAAGACTTTCATAATAAAACTGGTAATACCGAAATCAGGTATTTTTAAAAACGAAATTTACCTTAAAATAACATCACAAAATCTTGCCCCTATTTATAACATAAAGGGAACATCCATATAAGTAAATCATGTACCAGATTCTTCTTTTCGGAAATGCCAATCAGTAAGTTTACGATTAAAAAAATAAGCGCCATGATATAATGAATGAAAGTTTACTGCCTGAAGCGCAAGCTCAGTTTTAAAAAAATCAGTTGAGAAAAATATCTCTTTAGTAGAAAAAATTGCATGATGTGTTTATCACTGTAACTAACCAAATCTAACAATTAACAACTGACAACTTTTTTTTTTTGTGAACAGTACATTTCCACTTACTGTGTATCAAGTGGCCAATACAATAGGTGTATTTTGCGATTGAATCATTAGTGAATTCAGTAACACTTGCATTTTGACACTTATGGTTACTCTGCTCTTTGTAAGTTCAGTTCACGATGTAAAACATGTGTGTTTCAAAATAAAAGTAGGTATTCATTCTGACGTGGCTTATGTTCACCTGACATTTGAATGTATGTTTAAAATTTAATCATATGCTATGAAATCACATGATTTTTAAAAATATTAAAGGCTGGTCACAAATATGTTAACTAACTGAAAATTCCTCATTCTCGTCTCTATTCTCACAAGAAAATTTTTTTTCTTTCTCAAAAATTTCTTGAAGCCCATATCTTATTATTGAACTACCCTAGCTTTTACCCATACAGGTATTTATGTTTTTTCTTATGGTGTCAGTCCCCCCCTCGATCCAAGAATTCCACCACTCTCAGCACTCGTTATACCATCCCGTGTAACTACTAGTCATAAGCAACTGAAACCGGTTGTTTTAGAATCCTTAATGTCAGTCAGATGTTTTATGATGTGTTAAACTGTAACGTTTTATTTCAAAGTGTTTTTAAATAAATCTTTGAAGTGTGAATGTACTGCAGTGTTATTTTATTTTTGTTTTAATTTTGTGTATGTTTTACTATGCAGGGGGTTGTTGGGGGGAAATATATTATTGATATTAAAATGGCAGTGTGTCATAAACAACGTTGGCACTTTTACATGCTGGTACGACATGAGAATGAACCCTTCAAAATAATCTTATAAAATTAATACTGATCGTTAGTGAGTTTTCATAGGGAAACGCCCTACATTGAGAGCTATATTTGTGTTGTATTCAGGTATGTGCAATATTCCAATTATTAGTTTCAGAGAAAGGCATGAAAAAGTGTGTAGTATACATGTTATTCCCCCCTCCTGCTATGATCCCTTTAACATGTCCAAAAGGTAATTTATGGTAATTTAAGGTTGGTTAGGTTGATATCATGAATTTATGTTGGCTAACATGTTTGCAGTTGTGTGGTGTTGAAGTTTGTTGCTGGTATGTGTTGCAATTAGCTTGGCAGGATATAATCAGCAGAAGTTGTGATAAGCGCTACGCTGGGTCTCTGCACTCGGCTGTGGCTTAGTGATAAAGAGCATCTCTCTGTATCTTGGCAGCGCCTAAAGCTACAGGGCGCTGCCTGGAACCCTTTTTGGTATGCTGGTAGATTATAAGTTGTTAGTAGTGGGAGCATAAGGATTCAGTTTTTTTTAAATGTAGATTTTAGGTATCGTTTTGAGGATGGGCCAATCTCCACATGGTTCTTCCGTGTTCTCTTGCTGATTGATAACGATCCTGTTCTGGATTTTAAGTCTTTCCATACTTTAGCTTGTTTGCAAGGATCTTTGATACGAGCCCCCAGGTGTCATTTCCTTTTTCTGTTACACAGTTTCTCCAGGATGTCGGTTTCTTTTCTTTCAACATTATTGCACAGTTCTTTCGTTGGGCTCTATATCCCTCCAACACTTCTACTCTTTGTCGAGGATCTCTTTGCAGTTTCAATTTCATCCAAATTCTTTGAACCTGCTTTCTCATACTTTCCATCCCACCATTGATTTAGTGTAATGCCAGGTTCTGATATTCTCAATGTTTCCTTGCATACATTCTGGATCAGCTTTGTAATTGCATTTGCATATTGGTCTGAATCTTTCAAGTGTTCTTCGCGTTACTGATGAAGTTTATTCATCAGTACTTCATCGAACCTCTTCCAGTCTGCCCCTCGGTGAATAAATCTTGTTCGACCAATTCTATCTTCAGTATGTCGTCCTGTTGTCATATCCAACTCATAAATAATTAACCTATGATCACTGGCTGAGTCTTCCATGACACTCGATTTGTAACCAGTTTGGCTGCCTTTTTAGTTACAACCGTCACATCCAGGTAGGATTCAGTACCATGAGCAAGAGACACATACATTGGAAGGGTCCCTGGTACGTCCACGACATGGAGATCGTTCGCCAATAAATAGCGATCGAGTGCCAAGCCTTTCCCATCTGTCGTAAGTGAAAGCCACATTTCCGACTTGGCATTCACATCAGCTCCTATTACAAGTCGTTCCCTTCCAAGTACTCTTATAATTTTGTCCCACTTCTCCAGATGTACTCAGAATTCATCGAAGTACTGGAAGTAGGAACTTGCCAAGTAGACATTCTGTTGTCCCATTCTAATTTGAATAGACATGATGGCTGTTCGACATAGCATCCATAGTCGTAGTACTTAAGTGTTTCATATTTAATCCATATAGCTGCCATTGGACTGTCACTTATTGAGAAAACTGTCCCAGGTAACCCAATTATCTTCCCATATAGGACGTATGGTTCTTGCATCAGGACTATGTCAATGTCTCTTTCTTTAGCCACTATGGCTATTTCAGTTGTAGCCACTGCAGATCTTACCAGGTTTATCTGCCCAGTAATGATTTTAGATCTTAGCTGATTCATGCATCACCATAATCGATCCTTTCCAATTCCACAGTAAATGCTCGTTCATAATGCTGGCATTTTTTTTTTAAAATCAACTCTGTGGTTATGGACTTTATTGTCCTTTAAACAATTTGCACAGGCAGGATTTTCTTTGTTGCCTTTGAATTTAACCTTTTTCAGAATACTTCTGTCCTTCCTGACTGCAGGTTGGACATCATTCTTGCCCTTTACAGTATTTACTTTGATGCCCATATTGTTGACATTTGTAGCATCTGAGTGGAACCAGAAAGTCTCTCACTTTACATGCTGCATATTCAATATACACAGTTTCTTGTACCATTAGAAAATTTCTGTATTGCTGTGTTATCACATTCACTGTTTCTTTATTTCTTCCAGTTCTTAGTCGGACTGATGCTCCCTTCAGGAATTCCTCCCTCTTTATACCTTTGTCTTCAAGATTTTGTTTCCACATCTTTGTAAGTAATTCTTCATTATTCTCTTTCCTTGGAATGTCGTAGACTATTACCTTGGGTCCTCTTTTTCTTTGGTTCATCAAGTCAAAGTACTAAATTTTTCAGCTTGTTGCTTGTTTTGATTTTATTTATGGTGGCAACACCTGCTTCAATGAGAACACCTCCCCCATGTACTCTTCTTAAGTTCTTCACTTTCCATCCTTCAACAGGATTTACCTTCTCTGGATCATCTTCTTTGTCTCTTCGCTTGTTAGGTGTTTCTGTTTTCTCCATTACCACCTCTGGTTTCATCCCTTGTTTCACACTGTACTCCAATCCTTTGGCATAACCAAGAAGAAAAGCATTCCTTTGTGTTATCCTGTTGTAGTAGGACTTTTGGAAGTAGTATGTAATTTGCATTCTCCTTATTTACATTTTTTTCCTCCAAAGTGCAGTACTCTTAAGAGTCTACCAAAGAGGGTGTCTACCTCAGCCGAGAACTCCTCCAACTTCCAGGCCAGCTGCATGTTCTGTATTTTCTTCATAGTACTCATCTATTATTTTGCATATTTCCTCAGAAGACTGTCCATGAATTAATGGGTAAGCCGCTGTCATTCAATCAATGATCACTTTGCTAGGTTTCTTGAATTGTGTCCAGTCAGTTTCACTGTCCATTAAAAGATTCAATGAATAAATTACTCTGACCTTCGAGATTGTTGAGGCTAAATTAATTAACTCAGCATGTCTGTCCGGTTTACTGCAGTTCCATTTGGCAGGCTCTTCAGTGAAACGAGTTCACCACTCCGTTTCACTCATTGTTCACGCAGTTTGGGCATTCACTCACATTTGAAATATAAAGCAACAAAATACTACACAGTCATTAAAACACTTAAATCACAAAGTCACCATCGCAAAGTCACTCAATTATAAATAAAAAACATAACACTGTATCTTTGAGACTGTGCACAATGCACAAAAACTTTCCATGCACGCGTGTTTTATTTCTGTATCCTAGATTCTTGAGTTTCTCTCTGTATTCTACTTTATTGTGTCAGAACGTAGGCCGTCCAACCACTTACCACTGCTTCCAGGCCGGCAGCACCTTCGTCTTGAGTATAGATATTCGAGTTAAGGGCATTTCAGGATGGCCCACTTAACAGTCCTGATGGTGGAGGTGCCCCCCCCCCCCCCTCCTTCTGTTACTTAAAAGGTTGGCCGACGTAATTATAGACTTACATTCTTGTTCAAGCTGCAATGTTTATTTGATACTCAGAAGTTATTGTAACCATTTTATTTATGCTTTGTGGATGCTACCATGATAGATGCGTCTAGCTGTTGTTTTGAGGTTAAAGGTTGTGTATGTTTGAGAGTTGTTGACATTTTGTCGACCTTTGAAGTAACCACGTTTGCAGGTTCTCATGGAACCATTTCTAGTTGCCAATAGTTAAGTTGCAGTGTGTTTCTATAAGTTATTGAATTGACGATTGCAGTGATGAATTACTACTTTTTTAGATTTCCAGTCAATCCCAACCCTCCACCTCATGTTTTTGCCATCATTGTAGCCAGATTCAAAATTTCCCCACCACAGTATAGTGTTGGACCATCCATGGTCGGGCATGGAGGCATACAGACGCCTGAGGATGATCCTGTCACAGCTGGTGCAACTGACCCTCCAAATCCACCCAAGTTGCCATCCAATCTGGCCTTACACATTCTCAATGGGCGAGAGGTTTGGGACCTTGCTCGCCAAAGTAGCAAGTTGACATTACGAAGACAGGCCAGAGATATCCATGCTGTGTGATACCTGACATCCTGCTGGAAAATGGCTTTGTCAAGCTGCACCTGGAAGGGGAACACACATGGTCACAGAATTTGAGGTCCTTCAATCACCACTAGTGGGGTGCTGGAATCCTAGGAAATTGCGCCACACAATGGCACCTCTCATTGGGGTGGTGTACCGCTCTACAGTGAAACACGGATCACTGTGCTGACCAGGTCATCTCCAGACAGAACCATGAATTGTCACTGAACACCACTCATCGTCAATCCGTAAGCTGCCATGTTGCCCCGTCACGACAGGTCACACGTGCTTGACAATTCTTAGGTCATGATAAGACATCTTAAGGGATGCAGCGACAACAGATCCTGCTCTGCTAGCTGCCTGGATATGGTACTGGTGGACACAGGTGTATCCCCAGCTGCCATGACATGTCCCTGGGTGGAGCACAGCGATGCCCGAAGAGTGCTTAATGCCAGTCGCACAGTAAAACGATCCTCCCTGCTGGTGGTCTGCCGGGTTTGACCCAAGCCTTCTCTAAGAGTTCTCTCTCTCTTGCAGCTATGAATGATGGAGAAACATGTATGCCCTCTAGTAGCACATTTGCACAAGCAAAACACATAAAATGCAAATGGGACACATCTTGGGCTATGACGATAGCGCTGCAACCTTACTCATGCAATTCGTTCATGATCAATATTGTTTTGGCAAATGAGTGTATTTTCAAAGTTTTATATTGGAGAATAGTGTCCAAAATAAGCTAGTGATTTCGTATTTGCAACTTTTCCATATCTATAACCATTGATTATCTTGAGCTATCAAAGAATAAGGGGTAAAATCCAACATCACCAGTTTCATCTCCAACAAATGTTTCACCCAATTTATACAATAGGTTCCTGTGGTGCTAGTAACCTCTATGGTACAGGTATTCACACCTGTATGTTGGCTTACACAGATATGTAATAAATTACCTATTCAAATCTTGTGCATGGCTACCTTATACATAGTAAGCAGATACCACATCCATGAGACTTTAACCTCTATTAAAATAATTTTATTCACCTACTGCATAAATGATACTTGCACTTATCTACCTTAGCAAAACCTCATGAAAGTTGTTGACGGCGTCTAACACTTTATGCCCGAACTGTTGGGGGGGGGGGGGGATTTGGGGGGGGATCAATAGTGCCCCATGGGGAAGAGGGGGAGAGTTATAGTTGCAGACCCTTCCAGGGGGAGTGATTTTTATGCCCCAGGCTTAAGGTTCGTGTATACCATAAAAGTTGGGTTCGGATGTACCATAATTATTGTACAGAAGTTCATATACCCATTTATTGCGTACCCTCAAGTTTTAATTATTAAGTTTCAAGTCTAAAGCAGATACTGAAGGTGCGAGTGAGCACGTGTCAGCATTTCCATACAACACTGAACCATAAATATAATATTCCAATTGCAGCTGCAGGATGGGATGTGCGAGTGAGCGACAGGCACGGGCGAACACATGCCGGCGTTCCAATACATCACTGTATACAATATTCCAATTGCAACTTCAGGTCGATATGTCTAAGTGAGCGCATGCAGGAGTTCCCAGGCAACACTGTACAATAACTACTATTTCGTACGATTACCTGCTTCATCGACAGTGGCTTAGCCCACGGATTCTGCAGGCCAGACAAACCCTTGGTAAACATTAATGGAGTAAAAATGTTCAACAGTATGGCAAGATGATCGCAAATCAATTCCAGTATTACAAGAAACCATTCAAACAATAAATTCATAAAAGCCAAAGAATATTACACCACGTCAATCCATCTCGTCCATTGCTCTGTGAGGCATGAACTGACTTACTACAGTCTAGATCTATATAAATCTGTACATATATACAGAATACCTGTAATTCACCTTAGTGCCCACAAGCTGTATAAGCTTATCATTAATAACTAGATTTATAATGCATCAACATGAATGGGTTTCCCCTACTCTTTAAGGGTGTCCACTGAAATTCCCTGACTATTTCCCATTTTCCAGGCGGTCTCTTACCATTTTTCCTGACCTATTTTCAGGACAGTAACCTTCCAATAACATATACTTCCACCACTGACAGAAAACATATGCTAAGTTGAATTCAATTACACTGCCAGAGACCCAGTGAAGTTAAATTAAATTATACAGCAAGAGATCAAGCAAGCAGAACCAACATTTAATTCAGCCCATCATTATTTCTTGTCATACATGCTATTGACTTCACATGAGTGCTCATTACAAACTCACAAACACTAATTTGTACGTATAGACCCTTTGTCACATGACAAAAATATATTATTGCCAGTTCACAAACTTAAAAATTGAAATTTTAAACACATATACTTGCAATTACATAATCCTGTATTCACACAACTAACAACTTTTGCTGAGTAGCAATTATTTACATTTTCCCTGAGCTAGGTGAAAATTCCCTTATATTTAACTGTTTTACATGTGGGTGGACACCCTGCTATTAATAGTCACTTTTTGAGAAAACCACCATGCTTTTTTCAAACAAAATTAATAAACAACTTGGTGAATACGTAAAAATTTTATTTATAATAAAAACAGTTCACATAATAAGTAAGAAATACACATATTTACATTATAAAAACTAACATAAAAACTTGATAATTTTAAGATGTATGCGCCATCCCACAGTCTTCTTTCATAGACCCATCTAATCATCTTCAAAATGTCTGCATTGGCAACAAACTCAGAAGTCATATTACACCACCTGCAAAAATATATTAATCATGATTTAGTTGTAATGACTTGCCTAATTCTAGACATATATTAATGAAGAGCACAATTTTTTGACAAACATACTATTTTCAAAATATATAAAAAAATGTGGTAGGGGAAGGTGATCCCAACTTTTATCCTTCCTCATACACTTGCCATTTTAGACCCTATAAAAAAATCCTTTTATAATAGGGTCATTCCATACCATTTCAACAAATTTTTAATAAATTGGTTGCCACACCATTTTCAAAAATTTTTTGGGCACATTTTTAGAAGTTTTATTGAGAAGCCAATACTTTCTTAATATTAGTTTTTGGGGATCGTTAGTAACAGACTATTGATTCTACCACATTTATACTGTTAACAATACAACTGCAATAATCATAACAAGAAGTTATCATGAGGCATTTAAAATAACTAAATCACAAGACAATGAAACACTGAACATAAACATCACTAAGCATACATGACAGTTATGATGTGCTATGTTAATGGAAAATGCTAATTTAGTGACAGTTTACTTAATATAATTCATTTTTCGTGTTGCATATACATCACATGATTCAGAATGAACAGTCACTGGAAACTGACGAGACTTGCCAGTAATTTCAGCATTGGCTCACACCAATTCCATTCTCTTCCTTGAATTTTTCTTTGTGATCTTATGTTGTGAAAGTTCAATAAGTTCATTGCTTATTAAAACTGGCTCTATGTTCCACATTCTCAGGGTGGGCGTTGATAATTCAGCAGGTGTAAGAAAATGTAAGACATTTTCATATGGTACCCATAAGGTTATCTTTTACTGATCTCTGGAATGATGATGATGGTCCTGCTGGATCAAAAAAAATGGACATAACATTCCTTTTCCGACTGCTTGTAACAGGTTACTGACCTGTCCTCTCGTAGTTCTCAGTAAACACCAACGAACTAGCTCAGCGTGAGATGGAGACTTTGACTACAAAATAATGAAAGTTTATTGATACCAGGATTGCCAATAAAAAAGAAGTTAAATGCTTACTGGAGATTTATTGTCATCTCGGTCATGACTCTGGTCTCAGCGAAAACAAACAATTGACACTCGCAGCTCTGGCGAACAAACAAAAAATACAAGACAGGATGGCAGCCTTCATAAAACAAAACTTCTCACTTCAAGAGTTACGAAGGCGAGAGGGAATCGTTACTTTTCTCTCCCGGCGCCCTATTGACTCCTTGCACCAATGGAAAATAAATTTAATAGATATTTTAATTGAAATGTGAAATACAAAAGAAGGTTAAAATCGCAGACGCTGGTCGTGCGAGTAACGTGATCACTCGTTGCAGGCTGTCCAACTGACAGCTGACAAACGATCATGCTGCTACGACGAACTGTTGTGATTTCCAAGAAAGGTCGCGCTTCCCTATACATTGGTCAAAAGTTTCCTCGTTGAAAACAAATTATTTTTGAGCAGTTTCACTATGTCATGCCTTGCGGTGGCGATGTTTTTAGGTTACTAACCCAGTGAAAAGGAAAAGATGCGCTATCGTCCTAAACGTCTGTTACTACTGATGAAATGAGGAAAGAAAAATAACACATTTGGAAAAACGAAAATATATGAAATACAAACAAGTTGTCATTGCCACGACCTTTCAAATATTTCATGAATTACTATTCTTAACTGAAATATAGACAATTGAAATACTTCCGAATATGCTAATTATATGTATCTAGCTGCAATGCTACATCCTGAACTGCATTCACTTCTGCCAACCACCAACATGCATTATACATGCAAGCAATGTAGTCTTTTTTGAGCTCAAGACATGTCTGTTCAAAATGTGATGGCATTCAGTACCTGAAAGTCCTGTGAGCTTGAGGTGATGTAGCATTTAAAAGGTACAAATTGATGCTTTTGTCGTGTATTGGGTACCATCTGAGCATTAGCAAATCACTCTTTCAGAAGTTCACTGTTTGACTCAACTTCATATTCAGTTACATACATGAAGAAAATACCCTTAATTTTTTGTGTGCAAAAAGTAAACATTTCAAAAGGTGTCAGTATGTGGCTTTCTGCTACTCTCGGTAGGCTTGCTTTAGACACTGACCGCTTGACTGTTCCACCAATTCCATCACAAGGCCCTTTCCCATGGAATGTACCAAAAAAATTCCACTCTGCATCAAGATCAAAGTCTTGCGTATGGTAGCACAAGGTGACGAGATTTTTTTCTGTTTTTATATTGCCCAGCAGCTCCATCAGAAAAGTATATAATTTTCTCTACAAAAGGTGCTGCATTTTTTATTTCTTATACCAAAGTTTTTTGAAAAACATATACTGCCATGATAGTATGCTTCATGCAGTCACTGATTACACAAAAACTTTTTGACACCAGAGATTTATTTACAGGATCCATGTAGTACAACACAAAAGGATGTACAGTAGCTTGGTCATTTGCCCAATTAAAACTTTGAATTTTGACTTGAATAACAAATGAAAAGTTCTCAGAAAAATCTCCTATAACTATGCATTCATTACTTTCCAAAATTTTCATTTTATGTTTTACGTAACTAGACTGTCTTTAGAAATTAAATGGTGCTTTTTTAGGGAACACAACTGTGCCAGCAAATCTTCACTAAACTCATCAGTTTAGTGCTTGTATTGGCAACATACAAGCAATGTATTGCATGCATTGCTTGTATGTTACACAGTTTACAAAATTTTCACCATCCTCATCAAATTCTTGTGTAATCAAATCTCTCGTAACTTCAGGTCCAGGGCAGTCACTACATCTATATAACATACACTGTTCACTCTCTAGTTACAAACCATTGAATCTAAAAGTCTTTGTAATCAATGTTAAGCTTCGCACCTTGTAACATAAGTTTTACATTTTGATGTTCCACTGCTGCCTGCTAAAACACACCATTTTGGTCGCAGCTCAAGAAAACTTGGAAAATCTTACTTTTGTATCTGGGTTTTCAACACAGAAGTTCTGGAATAGCTCTTTAAAGTTACATAATATTAGTCTCTTTTGTTTAGATTCCTTTTACATATCCTTATTACTTACTGAAACACAGTCTTTTGCACCTGGTAACATCCTATTGTTTTCATCACTTTAAAAAAAAAAAATCTTATCAACCACATCATCTGAAAGTTTTCTGTATTTTCTCTGCCCTGCATTGGGAAGAATACCATAGCTCTTAACCAACTTCTTAGTGTTTCGAACTAGATACTGACTGGCTCCAAATTCATTGCATGTTAGTGTAACTGACCATGACTCTGGTACTAAGCTTAGTATTTTTATTTTCTCTTGGATATTTGTACTGTTCTTGAATTTTTCGTTCAGTTTAGCTAAGAGAACATTGTACTTTTCTTCTTTTACATTGTTTACTTCATGTCCTAGGGAGCCCTCCAAACTTATTTCAAAACTCGGACAAATTTTTTTTTTTCACTTCTGTTGTTAATTTTCTAACTTTTTTCAACACCTGTGGGTCTTTTTTTAATGCTGAGCTTCTGAATCTTAATAGATGAAACACCTAAAGCCTCACAAGCAACATTTACGCTATGCAATGTCTCTTGCACTGGAGAAAAGTTCTCCACTGTTTCTTTTTCATCATATATATTCTTTTTAAACAAAAAATATACAAACTTTTACCAGGAACTAAACATATCATTAGATGTCTTTGAGCTACATCTAAAGATATTTCAGCGAGACCATTTTTTTAAATTGTTTTCTTATGCCTCTTGAAATAAATCTGAACCTGTCTTTCCATATAAGTGATGATATTTCACTCCATATTTTTCCGCATGGTACTGGCAAATAGTTGTAAAATTACCTAACTTCAACTACAGAACACTTTTTTCTTCATCAGTAAATTCACTCTGAAGGTCTTCTTATTCTCAGATACTGGTCCATAAGAAGATTTATTACAGTCCTCATTCACTATAACTCCCACAGAACACTTGGCCATAACTTACTGTATCTACCATTCTCACTAGACTGTAGTCTACAGTCAACTGAACTTTCTTGAGTGTCTAACAATGCCTGTAAACATGACTGACCTTGAGTAGCCTTGTACTGCCATAGATGCCATACAAAAAAAAAGCAATATTTACATTCTAACTGATTTGTTTGTGAATTAGGAATAATTAATAATGGTTTTTAATTTATTTCAATTTAAAAAATAGTAATAAATCAACTTAATAATGGAAAACTGCCCCCCTTTTTTTGTTCAATTCTCAGAATTTCTACACTTCTTCAGTACATTAATATAGTAATTTCATAAATTTGAAGTAGTTTTTAGAACCAAAATACATCTAAGACACTTTGAATTGTTTTCGAAAGTATTTCTAAAAACATATTTATTTTCTGAACTTTGAATTATTATTTTATCTTTAATCTGCAAAACAAGGTTATAACTTTTTGATGTGTTGTTTGTACTAAATAGAAGACTTCATGGTATAAGTTTCAATTTTTTACGGTTTCCCCCATTGGAGATACAGCTGTATAAAAAATGAAAAATTTCCAGTTTTCATCGGCCAAAAATTCATGGAAGAGCTTAAAACACACTAGTTCTCTCACCCTAGGTTGTTATTGTAAGAAAAAATTGGTTGATGTGTTTTGTCCCCTTCCCAGACAAAATTTGGCTTGGAATAGAAAAAATTGAAACTTTTTGTGTTGACTTTGATATTCTATAAAATATGAAAAAACTACTATGAGTTAAAATTTCTTTAAACTAAAATAATCACAATTTCTTTCTGAATAAGATAAATTTTGGATTAGGGAGTTTGCTCAATTTTCAGTACACACACAAGATTTTTCATAATTGCTTGTAAATGCCAAAAATTACATGTTCTGAGTGCTAACTCGGTACTGTTCTACAAAATGGTGGGATATAACATTTTTTTCAAAATTGGTTTTGAAGTCTCCAAACCTGTATTATGAATTGTGCTAAACATAAAAAAATTTTGAAAATGGTGCAGCAACATGCATTTGATAAAATGGCATGGAATGACCCAATACAGAATTAAGGAGATGTACCATATCCACACAAAAATAAGATGACCTCCAAATTATGAGATCATGCTACAAGAAAAATAATTTACTCGCCATTTAAATTTTTTTGCTTAGAAAGTTATTGCACAGAATCACAAAAGAAATAAGCTGGATCACTTATTTTTTTGCTTAAATCACTGCATAAAATTAAAATACTAAATGACTGATATTAATGCTATATATGTACTCTATAATAAATCCTAGTATTTAAATTCTTTTAAACATTAAAAAAAATTATGGCACATTATTTCAACTGTTTTATGTCAGAAAATATTATTCGAATTCTGTTTGCCACCTCAGAAAAAATATGACCATATAATAAAATAATATGAACATACTGAACCACGGCCGTAGAAGACAGGTCTGGACACTAGCTTGAAAAGTTGATGCCCTTATTGACTCACTTAGTTCATGAACCCAACCACGGAGCGCTGCTACCGAAATAATGCTGTTTGACATGGCTAGCATAGAAAGGGCAGTTGCAATTTTCCCTTAAAATGGGAAAATGTCATTCATATCTCTATGGTGTTATTCCTATACCAGTAACGCTAACAACACTAGTTTCTTGCAGTGCTCTGCAGCTACTGCATGAATTAAATCAGTCAATAAGAGGGTCAATTCGCTAACATTGTTAGATAGGCGAGTATCCAGGCCTGTATTCTACGGCAGTGTACTGAACAACAGAAAGAAACATGTACAGGTAATGCCACCCATATGAAATCAAAACCATGCATCATTTACTACAAGTCATTGGTAGTTTGGAACACGGTCATGGTATGAAAGAGTAAGAAGTCCACACTACTTTCGTACCATGTTATCTACGAGTTTCATGTTTGGAATTCCAAACATGAAACTCCTGCTTCTGCATTTTAATATCCTGCTTTTTTGTTACCAAGTTTTCGGTATGTGGTTTTAGATTTCGTAAATGTTATTCCGTACAGCGTATAGCAATTATGATACGTGCCTTAACTTATAGTAATTTAAATAGCGTCAATAACACAACTTTTCGGAAAAAACTCGTGGAATTAAGTGTACATCGAGATAGTTACCTTGTTGGTTACTATATTCATGGGACTGTATTTAATACATGCTCGTCATTGGTGTTTGTTAGCCAATCAGAATTTTTTCCCACTATCCAAGATGACTTGTGAACATGCTAAAGGAGTGTTGGACTGTGTTTACATGTTTTCCTTATGGTGCAAGTAGTCGCAAAATTTTTCCAGGTTTCAGAAAATAATACTACTGAGTGAAAAGACTTCTGTAGTAATGCAGTTTTCACATGCGTTGTTTACTTGTACTCACGAATAGGGTCATTCTTATATAAATGGCATTGAGTAAGCTTACAGTGAAGTATTTTGCACTGTATAAAAAGACATTCAGTAAAGCATTTCCGGGCATTTTATCCGCAAGGAGAACATTTTGCATTATGCTCTTTATGTCATTGTGATTTTTCCATTTCACATGCCAGGAAGGGCGACGTGAAGCATGCAAATACAAAGAAACATGCAGGCAATGTTCGACGTGTGGAATCTAATAAGAAGTTGGATGTTTTCTGTAACACAAATTGTTTGTTCACATTTGTAATTTTTGCCCATTAGTTGTGCCAACCAGGCAGGTTTTCTGTTCAGAAAAATGTTCCCTGATAGTGAAATCGCCCAGAAATACAGTTGTGCTCACACAAAAACTTCTGCCATTGTGATGGAAATAGCAAAATCTGAAGAAAATAAACTTGTGTCGCAGCAGCAAGGTACTGTAGTTTCATTGTCCACAGATGGTAGCAATGACAGATATGCAAGACACTGATTATTGAGAGTTCTGTGCTGTGTATTCCTATAATGAACGGTGATTCCACAGGCTTGAATATTGCAACACTTGTTTTGGATGCATTCAAATCACAAAACATTGCATCCCAAAATTGTACAGAATTTGGTACTGACAGCGTTAGTTACTCGTTTAAGAAAAGATATGCCTAATAATGTTTGTTATTGGCTGCCCATGCCATTCTTATAAATTGGGCTGCAGAAGAAGCAGCTGCAGCCCTTCCATGCAAAACTGACGAAGTATTGGTAGATAATTTACTTCTATTTGGAAAGAAGTGCAAAGCTAAAGGATAAGTCAAAGGTATTTCAAAAACTCTATAACACTGAAGTAATTTTTAAAAATCCTGAAACATGTGTTGACATGTTTGCTGTCATTGGGAAAACGCTTGTCAAGATTTTCTAAACAGTGAGAGTCATTGGTAAGTTTATTCCATTCAGAGGTTAAGGAATCGCCAAAGCAGAAATCTGCAACACTGAATTCCTGCAAAATGCCCATAATACTAAAGCAGTGGGCTCTGACCGTAGCAGAACTTCTCAGCTGAAGCGAAGTTGTAAATTTTCAACCCCTGAATCAGAATGTCATAAAACTGTTCAGGAATCAGTTAGTAGAACAAAGTGTGGGGGGGGGGGGGGGGGGGTAATGTGTCAAGAGAAGAGAGATTGTTCATGTTTTTGATGTCAATGCTGAATAAGTAATTTTGCTTGTCCCTTCAAACTGTTTCACCCATATTTAGGAGACCTAATGAAGCATTGCAATTACAGAAACCTCAGATACACAACACAAATTGCGTTCAATTCTGCTGGAATTGTACAGAAATATTCTTACAAGATATGTGAAACATGTAGTAAAAAGCAATGTTTCTGTTTTGGGAAGTCGATTACCATAATCAAAACAACCAGAAAGAAGATGGTGAGCTAATCATAGGGAATTTAACTTCAAAAATGGTTGTAAAGCTAAAACCAGAAGGAAAAGCAATTTTATTTTCTCTGCTGTGTGCATGTCATTAAATGTTGCACAAGTTTCCTTTGAGAAATGATGCATATTTTCTATCTTGAAATTCTTTGTTGATAAATTCCCAGTTATTTTCAAAGCTTCAGATGATAAGAATGCAGATTCTGCTATGGATGAATTACAGACAGAGTTTTGCAAATTGCAGCTTGAAATACTTGAAGATAATATAGTAAAAGAAGAAAGAGCTGATGTTCAGTGGAGTTTATAAGTTAAAAAGTGCTACTGAAAACTTCAAGTATCAAAAACCTTCAAAACATAAACATGTTAGTTAAGATTGCAAATAGGCCACTAGGCTACTGAAAATATATAAAAGGACAGGGAAGTGCTCACTTTCTAATACTTGTCGATAGGTACACACACAAAGTAGGATGACACATTTTTGCACGTGGTTGCACGATCGCGAAATGTTGTGATCGCTCATCTGCAGGAAAAGAAATGTGTCGTCCTACTTTGTGTGTGTGCCTTTCGACGAGTACTAGACTGTGAGTACTTGGATTTCTGTCCTTTAATATATTTTTTAAAAACTTCAAAAGGTATGCTTACAATTTTAACAATTCCTCACAGTAATGCAGCAAATTGTGAGAGAATTTGCAGCCAGGTGAACAAGACTAGAACAATTCAGATCATCAATGTCTAATGTGACATTTGACAGTCTCATGGTGGCAAAATCTTGACAGAGGGTTTTCTGCTGAGCAAAAATGTGATTCTGAGTTTCTTAAAAGAGCCAAATCTGCAACAACACAAAGTTTAAAAAAAAATCTATCTATCAAATATAGACTACCTAAACAACCTGCCTTTTCGTTCCTTTTGTTATTGTTTTATGTATAGGTAGAACTGTTTTTAAATGTAAAATTTCTCTAAAAAGAATTTTTTGAAATTTTTACTGTGTGATGTATTAGTGTTCAAGAAACAAACAAAATTAGACAATTAAAAAATATACAGAAAAAAAAGCTACAAAATAAAAAAAATCTTTTTATAAAGGTGAGTGGATTTTTTGCAAGTATATAATAATGTACACTTGCTTCACTTACCCACCCCCCTCTTT
Organism: Dryococelus australis; assembly: GCA_029891345.1. Taxonomy (NCBI): domain Eukaryota; kingdom Metazoa; phylum Arthropoda; class Insecta; order Phasmatodea; family Phasmatidae; genus Dryococelus; species Dryococelus australis. The sequence continues at coordinate 53,119,120 of CM056999.1, forward strand.
TTTCCCAAACATTGTATTTTGTAGTATATTCACTATCAAACTTCGATGGTACAGATACTACTCACGGGTTCCCCAGAATTTGTCTGTATGACTGAGTTGTATGTATGAATCAAAACAGCCAAATTTTTACCTGTGCCCCCCCCCCCAACATGAAAATTGCATCCAAACAGAATATTTTGCTAACTGGACAATGAAGTCATGATCACACACCTCTGACGAAAAAATTATACATTTTTATTTATGAAATGGACATTAGTGTATTAAGGTAATGTATTTTGAGTAAAATGCTACCTGAGTTATGCAATAAAGACTTCTGAGCTGTTTAAAATTAACTAAAAATACTAACGCTGCACAAATGCTTAGTAAAAACAGCTGCGATACAGCCAATGTTCACATTTCCCGAATGTAAATAAGACATTTTATATTGTTTACATTTTTAAAATATAAATTAACTACAATCTCAAATCAAATATCATATGGGTAGCAAATTATGCTTTTACATAATAATATTATCACAGAAAAATAACAGCTCTCTGTATTAAAAGTACAGTTATTTTAATTTTTAAACATGTTGTGAATAAAATGTGATACACTCCAACTGGTTTAGAACAATATTCCCGTGTAAAAAACAAAGTATACTTCCATGTAAAAATTAATTGAACGCAAGACATTGCCACTTACCATTATAAATTTTTTTTCTTTGTCCTTACAGTATGGCATTAATAAAGGCAGATGAAAAATTAAGTTGTATTGCCATGGGAAAAAAGATGCATTTAAGAGTGTGTGCACTTTTTTCTTTAGCTTTCGGTAACACACGGCAGATGCATTACGTATTTTTGGCATATAATGAGACACAAAACAAGGGCACATGCAGTTTGGAAATACTTGTGAACTGTAAACAGTTTCTCTGCTAACTTTTTAAAACATGGCAGAGGCATTAATCAAGCATTTTCCTTTCAATGACATACGGAAAGAGGGAAGGGGACATTTATAAAAACGTGAGTGCATGCCTGCATCCATCTCCAGTGCTCATGGCCTGCTTCTTGCTTCCATTAATGTTAGAATCGCAATCCAAAAAAGGTGTCCAAAAAGTAGCATAGGTCAACACTGTAGTAAAATAAACCCAAGAAAAAAGTGTCAAAAATAGAAATCCTAATTGTAGTCAGTGAAGAGATTTGGGCAGCTCTTTAACAGCGAGGTCTTGAGAGACGATGAGGGTGATTGAAGTGAATATGGAGAGGCACCGAAATGAAGGGGCGGGGGAAATGGGAGACCCCCGAGAAAACCCGCTGATCAACGGCATCATCCGGCATTATTCCCATTTGCGAAAATCCGGTGACCCGGCCGGGGATTGAGCCCGGTTCACCTTGGTGAGAGGCGAGGGTGCTAACCACTCAGCCACCTTGGCCACAATTGTAGTCAGTGAAGAAAAGCCAAAAAGCTGATTTATTACAATAAATAGTCAAAACCTAAGTTACAACAAGCAAACTTCTCATGAATAATATTAACAGGACTAAGATGGGTTGAATAGACGAGTCAAGGTAAAAAAAAAAAAAGTAATAGAGTTATGTTTTTTTGCCGCCCGCCGCACCCATCTGTGTTGACATAACTGGCGCTGCTGCTACGGGATGGGGTGTGGAAAGTGCTGCACTACGCATGTGTGTCTCAGCAGACAAGTACAGCACAGGTAAGACAACTGCACTAGCGGAGGCGGCACTGTTGAACAGCTGTCAAGTCACCCACCTTGCTCGCATGCTGCGTGCTGACAGTAAATTTGAATGAATTTCTCATTTTCTTTTATTTTTACTATGCAATGCATCATGTGAGGGTAGAACCTATACAATCCATGTAATTATTTAGTGTTGTAGCTTTCAAATGTGTTTTAATAAATTTTCATGGAAAATCTTTTCTCACAGGAAGGATTATTATGATGATTAACTTAATTATTTTCTATTCTGAATTAAATATTTATTAATATTCATATAATACCCACACACCCATCCCTCCTCTCCACCTTACATACTGTCGAAAACATGCCTGCTATTTCTAGGGTTTCCAACTTTTCAAATTTGTCATAAAGGGCACTTTCAGCAACTTGACACACAACATATTGTAGCGGCCACAAAGGGGCCCGCACACATTTTACTTAAGGTATAACGGAGTATAGCATCAAGAGTGTGGCGCTGCCTGACCCACTCACCAGTGAAGTATAACAACAGAACGCGTTGCCACCCCCCCCCCCCCAAGTCAAAACCAAGTGATCAAGGCATTACATTGCATGATTGTCGGAGCTGATGCCAGATTGAGCTACGCTGAAGATGAGAGCTACAACACCAACCAGGCCTAGAGGAGCTCTTGGCCATTCTGCAGTATTTCTCTTATGATGAGCATAATCCAGCTAAGCAGTTAGGCGTAAGGCTACTTATCGAGACCCCGTTATTCGGTTCATCCAGTACCTTAATTACTTGCTGGATCTCAGTAAATCACCGTTAAAGTGTAGTAGCACATGTGTGCATAAATATTGCGTATAGGTTCTGTAAAATTGATTCTGTTTTGTATCTTGTTTGTAATGTATTTTATGAACTAATAAAAGTGTTTTGTGGTCAGTGAATTCTCTGACTAATTAGTTTCAATCACCGTCAGCTATACCTCCATGAGTGCTTCCCCTTCATACAGAAGGCTCGCATTGTACATTGAAACAAGTCATTGCAGATTTAAGTAGTTGAGACACTTAGACGAGGGATAGGAGGAAGGGGAGCGTTACACTGGTGGAGCTACCTCTCAACCCACCTAGCGCTTATACGAGTACGCTTCTAATTATGAATTCTTCCAGTAGGTTGCGCTTCACTCTGTTTTATTGCACGCTACAGGAAACCAGAAAAGTAGGAGACCGAAACGTGACTGCGCTTCACGCAAACCACAGCACGCTTACGCATAGTAGTTAGGCGATAGTTCAACTACTCATTCATTATTCCTCTACTAAAATATATTTAAGTAACTACATTACAGTAGTAAGTATAACTTTCAGAAATATTTTATAGAGTGCCAGTATAAATGTTTAATTGTCTGTACAACTAACATATTAGCGGCAGCATACGTGACCGTTGTTTCCTGCCACGCAGTCAGGGTAAATGCAGTAAGCGATAGTGTGCAATGTTAATTTGCCACGTGCGTAAGTCAGCGGATCGCACAGATGGCCTTGCCAGCCTAGCACCTTGATGTCACGTCGCCCGCCCAGGAGCCTCAGAATAGCTTAACTCTGCTTCTCTCAACTAATGCATGATTACTGCTTGTTTCTGCATGCGGGAACACTTGTTCCTTTGTAAGCCAGAAAATCTCCACTTGTTTTGTGTGTGTTTCAGAGATCTTTCTAATTCTTTTACTCTTCTACTTATAAGTAACTTTGAACCACACAGTGCGCGTTCTTCTACAACCCCACGTACACTAGATACATACCACGTATATGGAAATACGCAGCAAGAGTAAACCATCCTCGGTCACTAAACTCATTGAACGTGCACTTATTGACACAACAGAGATAGAAAGAGTCTTAGACGAGCGCGATAGACAACAAACATGCTACAGGAAACAGAATACAGCATTATCAGTGTGGTACAGAATCAAAATTGAGAACTATCATTTAACACCAGTCCAGAACATTACCAGAATGACACACCACCACCCACACAACAAAACGAACAAACACAGTCAAGATCGTTAAGCCCCCCAGTCAGACTTTCATGGATTTCATACATACAACAAAGTAGCATTCGAATCACTACTATCAAACATATTTCCACCCCACTACATAAAAACCACCACACAAACAACACCACCTACACAAACCAATATGGAACACCCTCACCCACAACAACCCCTTCAAATAGTCATCTGTCAACCAGAAAAATAACCATTCTTCTCAGGGCACAGGGGGAAAACATTGCAGATTTTCTTGAATCATATGACGCAGTAGCGGACATTAACCAATGGAATGACATGGAAAAATGTAGAAGCTTAAAATTTCATCTCCTTGAAACGGCTAAGCATACGTTTGACAACTTCATATGAATCCACCCTCAGGAAATCACTTGGCATGACATACAGACAAAACTAAAAGACACATTCACAACCACTGCAGACACCAAATGGTACAAACACCTACTCTACACAAAGAGACAAGGGTAGGAGAGAACACCATGCGACATATCGAGACCATGAAGTATTACAGGAATAAGTACAATACCCACATTTCTGACCATGAATTTTTAAACGTGTTATGGAAATCATGATTGCAGTCTATTGCTGACAAACTGATAGGGCTTTCTAACGACACATTGCCACAGATGATAAGACAACCTTAAAAGCATTGAGACTGACATGTACCATTATCAGGCACTCACACAAAGCCGCCCTAACTCTGAATCCGAACGGCTGGAATCACAGATCACTAAACTAAAAGAAAAGATTGCCCAACTCTCACTACAAAACCAGCACACCAGACTTAACACTGGCAACAACAATCAAACACAAAATTCACACAATACCTTCCAGTACCACTCGCGAGCATCACAACACCATGATTACTTCAATTTATACCAACTACGTCATGGATATCAAATAAATGGGCAAACTATCATCATTCCTAAAGAGGCAGATCTAACTTCCGCAGAGGGACATACCTAAGTAATAATTCACAACGCGATAATTACTACACCCCACAATACACCACAAACAGGCAGTACAATACACAAAAAACTTCAATACAAGGAGGTAAAGGTAAAGTGAGTCTCCCCCACAGACAAAAAGAACATCCAGGTTCGTAACGTGTGCAGGACGATATTTAACAAGGTGGTGCCCACGAGATTGTATGCTGATATTGCTGAATACAACACCCATAGCAAACAGACAGTATCAACCAAACCAGAATTATTATGTACAAATGTGGGCTCAACAAATACAAATAGTGTACAACACTCCAGGTCTGCACATACTTTGCGCTGCCGGCAAAACAAGCAAACGCAGTTAGGTCAAGTAAAGTTTCGCCTCAGCGAATTGTGTGTGTGCCACCAGCAGAGCTCGAGAAAACCAAACACGTCACTCTGCCCACCCCTGCAATCCAGGTCAGGGTTGCCAAACCACCACCGCCCCGTGCTAAAAATTGTGACGTTGTCAAGTCTACACAAATTGTCGACGATACACAAAAAGTCGCCGGACTGCGCAATCTTGCCCAAAACACGTGTGCCCTGTGTTTGTATACAGGTCATAAAGTACGTCATTGTAGCTTATCTCCAATTTCGTTTTTGTGACCCATATAGGAGACAGATTTAAACATAAAAAAACAAATTCAGACTGACACCAAAAACCATTTTTCTTGAACGTGAAACAAGAAATAGCATCATAACCACTAATAGTTGTCACAACACAAGGAGCGAGGCCTGCGATGATGAGCCCATGTTTAATACCATTCTGAGCAGGTCTGTGCGTCAATATAGTTCATGTAAACACAAACGCCCCGCAACAGAAGTGGAATGTCAGCACGCCGGACTTCGCACCTCGACACATGTTCTTGTTACTATCAAAGGAAGAAAATATTACGCATTGCTCGACACCGGGTGCTACCACAGTAGTGTAGCAAGTACATTAATCTCTACCCAGTAACTTCAACCTTTAAATGAAAACATTACTTTAGGTGGAGCTACATCTGTTTTGACTTCACCCAAGTTTAAAACTATAATTAACTTATGTATATCTGGTCGCACTTACCCGCAAAATTTTTTAGTTGTGGATAACTTCAAGCAAGATTTGATATTAGTAGCCTTCATTAAGAAGTATAACATCATCCTGATATTAAAACACAATATTCTCTCTATGCATGGTCACAACTGTAATAAATTGGTACAGATACACACTGCTACAACAGTTCATGATGATACTATTTCTATAGAACATTCTTCCAATGTATTAGATAGTTTCGAATCGAACATACCAAGTTGTCGCATATTAACAAGACGTTAAATAGCAAACAAACAGAGGCGATTACCAATATTATTGACAAATACAAAGATAGGTTTGCAAATACTATATTGGAATTAACCGAAGCAAAAAATTTTGAAATCAAGTTTGAATTGACAACAGACAAGCCAGTAGCCAACAGACCATACCGCATTAGACCAAAAATTTGTGACGAGCTGTTAATACAAATTAACAAAATGGTACAGGTGGGAATTATCGAGAAAGCTGACTCAACTTATTCTGCACCGAGTTTGGTCGTTTCAAAGAAAAATGTAAGGTTAAGATTTTTAACTGATTTTAGGAAACTAAATCAATATTTAACAAGAGTACAGTACCCATTACCCACATCGAAGACATTTTGAATGCTCTAAGGAACTCCCAATACATTACAAGCATAGATTTAATCTTGGGTTTTTACAGTATTCCTGTTAGAAACAAGACTGTTACAAACTTGCGTTTAGCATCGATTGAGTAGGGTTATTCTAACATAAAAGAATGCCAATGGGGTTATCAACATCGCCTGAGTACTTTCAAATGTTCATCAATTCACTTTTAGGACCCCTACGATGGACCGCAGCCATTGCATATATCAATATCTTTAATTTAGGTAATTCATTTGAGGATCATCTAACCAACACAGAAAAAGTTTTTGAGAGGCTACCTATGTTCAATGTCAAAGTAAATACAAAGAAATGCACGTTTGCAGAACAGACAGTAAAGGTACTGTCACATCATCACACCGCAGGGCATATCTACAGACCCAGAGAAAGTTCACGCCATAGAACACATGGCATCCCCGACCAATATAAAACAACTACACATGCTTCTAGGAATGACTTCTTACCTCCGTAGGTATATAATAAATTATGCGAGTATAGCACAACCACTTATTGAATTACGAAACATAATATAATCTACAAATGGGATGATATCCACTAACAAGCATTTGTGTACCTGAAAAAAGCTATCTTAGCAGCACCCGTGCTATAAAAGTTTGATGAAAAGAAAAGCATAATATTAGCATGTGACGCCAGTAACGGTAGACGGAGCCCTTATGCAGAAAGAACCGCACACGAAACAGCGTTCTATCATCACCTTTTCTTCCCAAAAGTTATTGCTTAATGAATCACGTTGGAATGCTACAGAACGAGAGCTTGAGGGCCATCCTTTATCTCTGTAACCATTTTCGGCAATATTTATATGGGCGCCACTTCAAAATCGAAACGGACCACGCCAGTCTTAGATATTTGCGGTTTATGGTGGAACACAACATCCACATTCAAAAAATGGCAATTGCTCTTAGCGAGTATGATTTTGAACTCCATTTTGTCAAAGGTAAGTTAAACACCCTCCCAGATGCCTTAAGCCATATTACAAAGAACACAGGACCAAACACACAAAAAATCCTAGTTAAGAACACCACAGCATATATCTCATTTGTTACTTCACTCACAATGTTAAGTTTAGCTATGTCCAACGACATAAGTGCTGGCCTACCCAATAATGGCATATCTTGCCCTTCAACCACAAATATTTCCTGCCTTATTTGTTCATTGTCATACTCTTATTGTCACTGCTGCTGCACCCAACACTTTCATTGCCTGCCTCCCAGCACCATAAAGCTTCTTATGTGTTCTTACTGTTACTAGATTTAGTTTTTCACATAGTTTCACCCATGACTATAACAAAGAGGCCTCACTCGCCGGGTACCGAATCCATGGGTGGGGAACTTTCCACATTTGAAGCAGCTTCCTATTTGACTACTCTGCCATCCGTGTGAATCTTTCGGTAGGGATTCGTCTGCATCCCGACTGGGTGGAGGCTCAACATGTTTCTTTATTTTAACAGCTTCCAGACTGGTGGCATCTTCAGTCTGCTGCACTATTTGTTGTTGGATCATCACCATTTCGGCCTGGCAGATGCGCCGAATGGCTTTCTCTGCATTGAAGTCATGGTCTAGTTGCAAAGATTCTGACAACACATCATTCGCCACACCTATTACTAAGACCGTGGTGATCAATTCTTCTTTTAAAGTGTGTAGTTCACACGTTTCAGCCAATCTATAAACATAGTTTATGAAAGCATAGGCTGTCTCACCATCCGTCTGTTGCAGTTTGAAGAATTTAGCCATCTCATAAACAATGTTCTTTTTGATGGTAAAAAATCTGTCAAACCTTTGCTTCACGATCCCATATTTTTTTACTTTCGTCAGGTTTAGGGCTGAATGAGTCGAGCATGTATTCGGATTTAAATTTTGTGTCCAACTCCGACGCACTTCTAAAATGTTTAAAATGTCTGATCCACTTGTGCCATTCCATCGGCATGCAAAAATTCAAATTGTCAGGTGGAACGACTTGAAACTGCGCTGCCCCTATTGCATGCCAACTCGTGTCGTACTCACATGTGGGGTTACAACAACTGAACCCTACACCAACCTGATGCAGATGTCACAAGTATGATTTGTTAATATCACGTTTTGCACCCTCTGTGCCCTGTTACGACTTCTGACATCATGTATCGTTATTGTTTTATGCGTGCGACCAATTGCGTGCACTCTTTATGGCTTGTCCATATTGACTGCCTGTGTCCTGATTACCCAGGTTGACCTCGGTATTGTTTACAAACACATAATCTAGCAAGCTATTTACAGCACATTGACCAAATGAATTAAGGTACCAACCAGATATGATTGGTCACATTACATCTTGTAAAACAATTAAAAAGATAACACTACATAATAAATGTCAGCCAGAGGAACAACAAAATCCAAATATTAACCAAATATCATCAAATTGATTTCACAAAAAAAATTCAACAATTATTGTGCATGGCTGCAGAACAAGTTTATTTTGTACCCAATTTCAATATCAAATTAGTTCGATGTAAGAAAACACAAACTGTAATTTATCCAAGAAAAGAGCAGACTTTTATATAGCAATTATATATGAGCAGGCTAAATGCAGCATGGCTAAAAAGTACTGTTACAGCACTTATTGTTAAAATGTAATGATGAAAAGTGGAAGTATGCACTACAGGAGTACTTTTTGTTATACATCAGATTTGCCTACAGTCCACAAAGGCAATAAAAAAACCCTTATTTCTCTACTACAGTTTGTACAGAAATAATTGGTAATAAATTCAATTATGCAAATCAATAGTCCAAGGATTACTCATAGGCAGTGTGCCTAGTTGCTTTGGTTAAAATTTTTCAAGTTAAATTTTACTAGATAGTTATGAGTCAAGGAGTCTACTCAATGGGACTCTAGCCTAAAAATTTTTTGTGATAACTTTGCTATGAATTATTTATAATGCAACTATAATTTCGTACATAAAAAATCATAGGTTTTCACTCAAAGATGCAACTGTTAACATGGAGAAAAACAATCCGCAAACATTTCCCAACAACTTCACATAAATACCCCACATGTGTTTCACTCACATGTCACATTCCAGTAGCTGGCTGTTGTTCTAATTGATTATGAAACATGATGTCAACTTGACACACCCACAGTCACAAGCAGTGTAGAGGTACAGCTGCTCTGAAACAAATGATAATTTATTAAGTTGTGATATTACTGTGTGTTGGGTCAATAACAATTTCCTTCTGCATGAAGGAAGAAAAAGTAATACATGAGAACCTCTACACTGCTTGGTTTACTACACGATTTAATCCTATTGGCACTATTCGCATGTCTGATAATCACTTCCCTCTACATTGATTTGACTGGAAACTAATAAAGTACATTCTTGTCAGCAAGATGATCAAATTGTGGAACACAGCAAGCAACAAATATGGATGTTATACTACCATAAACACAACTGTACATTGACCAATTCATTGTTTTGTGCATGCTTGTACAATGGCAAATGTGTGTGTGTATAAATTTTAGTGAATAAAATTTCTTAAATTTTACTATTCTCACCCAGTATATAATTTAATATTTAAAAGCTTAAAAAATGTTGTAGTGTAATCCAAATGTTTGCAAAAAAAGAAGTTTACTTATAAGTATCAAATATGATAGTTCCAAAATTTATCGAGCATAAAAATTATAGAAACCTTCAGTTGTTTAAAATATTCTACAAAATTTAACTGGAACGTACTTTTATAATTAGACTGTTTGATATTAATGAATCTCTTAACTATTTTCCATAATGCAAGTTTTTTTGTGAAACTTCAGAGTTCAAAAGTTTACCCAATAATTTGTCATAAAATTTGTAAAGCATTAAATTACAACAAGTAAAATAACTATCAAATAACAAACTGACTCAGATATTTTATACAATTCTTTTTTCAAATACTATACAATAATAATTTTTATTATTATTTTTTGTCGACCCTTAAAATAAATTATGTGTTTTTGAGACAGTAACGAGTGTTTATTTTGCATACAATTTTGATTAATCTTAATTTCCTAATCCCTCATATAATTATTGGATGCAATAAAATCACGTAATTTTGGTATTGTAAATCACTCATCCATTTTTATTTTTATTACTCTATGATAATTTCATACAGCATTCTAAGCTCTGATATGTTATCATCTAAATATTTAAAGGTTAAACTTATATATTATTTTTGCTTTTCAGTAATTATTCAGTAATTTTAAAGTTTAATTATTTCTTTTCTTTCAATATTTTAATTATATTTTACGTTTTGATTAATTATTTTATTTCGTTCTTTACCAGAAGTAGTTCGATTTTTGGTCAGCTAAGGAGATAGATGCCGGAAGTCGAGGCTTCTGGGGAGGGACCTTTAAATAGATGCATAGCAAGAGATATTGCTGGGATTTCATAGCAGAAATCCCCAGCACCGGCCTAAGGACAGGAGTAGATATTATCCCAGAAGTTCAGTTTAGGTTGCTAAGACAGCCATGTACAAGAAGAGGGCTGAACTCAGATAGGAGATTTATATTTCTAGTTACTCCAGCTGACGTCGAGATGCCGCTCAGCTAGGTGCCAGGTGCCATGTTCAAGGCTACAAGGTTGGCCTAATACTCAGGTGACACCATCGTCATTGTAAGTTTGGAGACTTGTTTAACTGGAATCAGGAGTTACTTTTCAATGCATCCAAACTCCTACTATATTGTGAAAGAGTTTAAAAGAAACTGTTAAAAGTTTATTTGCAAGTTGTCACTGTATTTAAACCAGTAGTCCAGCTCATACTGCTGAGTTAATCACCGAAGCAAATATAATTTTTTAAAAGAACCCAATATAACTTTTGAAATATAAATTTGAAATCTATTTAAAAGTGACTTAAGTATTACAGTGTTAGTAAGAAAAAGTTAACCAGATTAAAGTACGTTTGAGTAGTGAGAACTTACTAACATTTGCTTTTGGTATTGGAGCTCAGTTAATCTTTGCGTAGGTAGAGATACATGAGGAGAACTACTTCTGAAACTTAAAATAATTTAGATTTGACTTTATTTCAATTTCAGATTAAAGTAGCATTAATATTTTTTTTTTATCAATTTATTTAATATTACTTACTGTAAGGATGGTGGTATTTCATATTTTCTAAGTACATGCATTCCTATTTGTGGTAAAAGTAATATTCAAAGTCAACCTAAAAAAAAGTTCAGATATTTTCACTCATAATTAATTTCATTTGCAGACAATCATTTTAATTTTTCACTCAACATTATTTTTCCTTTCCAAATTTCTTTTTGTAGTGTTGCCAGAGTTTTGTGCCAACACATGCCCTATCTCATGAGGTAGCGGTTAGACCGCTGACTACCCTCTTGGAACTTTAAGTATGCCTACTGCGGCGTAAATGGCAAACATCCTGGGCCCCATGGGTCGTGGAAGGTTAGATGTAGTGGGTGGCCACTTGGAGGTAGGGCACCATTGGGAATGAAAGGAGTCAAACCTCAGAGTGACGCGGATGGAGGTAGATTTCCGACCAAGGAGATTTACCCTCCTCATTATAAGGGTTGCCAATAAGCAGGATGCCAGCTGTCCCGGGGATACGAAATTATGATGCAGTTACGTGATTGTGGGGGTGGAGACATATGATCTCGTGGGGAGATTTGAACAGGTTAAGTGGGTCGACGGGCAGGAACGAAATCTGAAGGAGGAGGTACCGCATGTGATTTGGGGGCTACCTTAGGCGGGAGTCAAACCTGTACTGTTTTCCCTGACATCACCTAGATGACACTAGGTGTTGAGCCCGGATGAGTTTACCGGAGGAGAGTTTAACTATACTGGACGTCTTGGGAGCCTGGATAATCACAGTGTCCTCAGGAGTAGCGCTGGCTATAGGTGGTGACTATTCCACTTGGGAGATACGTTCTCCTGTAGGATATCCGGGCCAACAGGCGCTTGTCAAAATGGGACTCGTGTTCGAGGGGAATTAATGGCGAGATCAGACGAGGGATGACTTCATGGCACTACGACCGGAGTTGGACCTCCTGCTGGTCACTTACGAGAATTTTGGCTATTTCGGCTCTCGCTAGGGAGTAGCGTTCCTTATGTCGCTGCCTACTCTGCACTCGCACAGATTCTAGGAGATCGGGAGACTAACTACAATTGACGGTACACGGACAATTAGGTTAATTGTAATTTTAACTACATGAGAATGTGAAACTAGAAAGTCACGGCTGAAATCAAATTACAAATAATTACCTGACTGGCTACACAGATTTTTACGTAAATATAATCAGGCGAAGGCGAGCCTGGAGAAAATTAATTAAACACAGCAAAATCTCAGTTTGACAAACTCTACGGCAAAAGTATACAGTCTATAGCGCAAAAGGTGGAGGGGGAGGGGGATTGGGGTAATCTATGACACGACGGCTTGGTACCACGGAGTCACGGAAGTTGACTTGGGTAAGGGTACCAGGTGCGTGGAGTAGGATTACCTTTGGCGTGGAGTTTGCTGTCCTCACGGTCAACAGGTGCAGTTGAGAAAGAACGTTTTCACAAGTTGCTGGGAGGATGCAGTCTTCACACTCTGTGGGATAAGGACGTCTTGCAGGCTTCTAGGTGTAGCGCCATATTGCAGGTCGTGGAGAGGAAGGAGAACCTTTGCGGGCTGACAGGAGTCTTTGCAGACTGAGGAGAATCTTCACAGACTAGGAGGAGCTCGCAATCCTATTCACCTGGCGAGCCCGGCGTATCTCCCGGTGTTGGATGCTGGACCTTTATTTATACTTGAAAATCTCATCAGCGATTCTTCAGGGTGCATGGGGTAGCATAGCCTTCCAGCACAGGGGTATGTTATCTGGGGTGCTCGAGCGCTCATCGCCACGCTTGGAGGCGACAACTAATTAAAATACCTCTTCCTGAGGCTGGAGAGTTATGACATCACAAGGCCACAGGGGTGCTGCCATCTCTGGGGATTGTAGGAACTTCTTCCAGGGCTAAGCGACGAGTAGTAAAATATCACAAATATTTATTTTATTCATGGGGGTGACTCTTGCATGCAGGATTCTGGGCGGACAATGCAGATTGTAATTACATGAGTGAACTGCAATTATATATTCTGCAGTCCAGGCTTGTTGAATCTCCTTGCTTAATACATTTATTTTATTTTGCAACTGTTATGACTTCCCCCTGAGCTCGGGTCGCTCGTAGATGAGGCGAAGTCGCCCGTAGATTGCGCATTTGCACAGCGCAGCATGCTGGCATGCATCAGGGCATAAGGCAATTCAAGTAACCTTTCAGAGTTCCAGAGACCTCCAAATAACAAGAGTAAGTTAAAAAGGTGCTGTAAGGTATAAAGGTGTAAACATGTGTGTGATATATTTCACACATACTTATCTATCTCACACATTACATACGTTATATGATTTACATACTAGCAAGAAAAACAATTCCCACACCAATATATAAATCTGCAATAGTACACACAAGATATACTACACTACTAATACCATCATACTACAATATATAAAATAAATCCTGTAGTTCCTCCTATTGATGGCCAACCATATGTACACCAATTACCATTGGAAGGTATGGCACCTGGATGCACTATTGGGCTGAGACAGGCCTGGGCAGGTATGATGGTCTAGATGATGTTTTTATCGGAAACATCAGGGCCTATTATTTCAGTCCTCTGTATTCTGAAAGTGACAGCTGTCCAATATCTGGATGTTATTGGTAAAGACCTGAAAAATTGGCAGATTCTCAAAACATGTGTGTTTATATTTTTAGCTTTAGGCATTTGTCCACATAGTGTTTGACACCACCTGGAGAATGCTAGTCCAATCGTCACCTTCCACTGTGACAGCAGATAACCAATATGCAGTTAATATCAGCATATTTGTAAACAAAGACTATAGTCTCTATCTTGAAGGTCATTGAACTCACCAATTTTTCAGGTCTCTAGTTATTGGGGATCAAGTTCATGTGTTCATGTGAACAGTGTTCCTTGCTGGCAACAACCACTTCCAACACGACATGTGTTATGCCACACTGCCAGGATTGTGAAGAACTGGTTCGAGGAATACTATAGTGAATTTGCATTAATGCCCTGGCCCCCAAATAGCATGAATATGAGCTTAATTGAACATTTGTACATCGACTTAAGGAAGTGGGTTCATGCTACATCACCACTACCCCCACTGTACGTCAACCAGTGGACCTGCTCTTGCGTTTGTATATCAGATACCTCAGGATACCTTCCACCACCTCGCTGAATTGATGCCTCGTCGAGTGGCTGCAGTTCTGCAGACCAAAGGTGGTTCTACACCATATTAGGTAGGTAGTCATAATGCAGTGGCTCATTGGTGCTTGTCAATATCAGTGTTACATGAACCACTGAAGCCAATAGTGTTGTAGGTATTTTATGGCTAAAATATAACTGATATTTAAAAATCAATTTTTAAATACTGGCACAAAACTGAAATAGTTTACTGAATTACGTTCTTAGTTTGACAAGACTACATTCCAAGGAAGTATGACTTACAGTTAATATATGAGAATTATTTTCTCCCTAGCAATACCCTGATATTGTGAATTTCTTTTAAATCCTGGTAGACTGATACTAGCTGTTGAATAAATAAATTAACTGAAATTTCTTGGCCCCTTTTGTTTTTATTTCTCCTGCCACTTCCAGTATAATCAGACAGATATATACATATATTACATTTTATGGTTAAGTTATCACGATGAAACCAGCTGCACCATGATTTTTTAATGCTGAAAAAAAGGAGACAAATTTTAATTACCTAAATGTCACGGTCCTTCAGTTATGTCATAACATGTAATAAAACATCCTGTACCAGACCCCCCCCTCCAAATTCGTGAGCAATAACACCATTCAAGAAAGCATAGAAAGAGTGCAAGTCAAAGTATTTCAGACCATGGTGATTTGAACTGAACGTAACCAAAGACAACCAAAGTGTTTCTCATTTCTCCTCCTTTCCAAAGAGTCATTCGCCCCCACTCTAGTTGTAAGTTGCACACTATTAGGCTGTAAATGGGACTCTGTGCAGAGGCTATCGACCTCCCACTAGCCAGCCGAGAAAGGCGGGATGCAATAATGCCATGCCAATTGCTAGACAACCTCTTCCCCTCTCGCCAGGTGTGTAAATGGAGTAAGCAATACAGCATCTGGCCATGATGAGTTCTGACCAAGTGTGCCCAAAAACAAAGAAAGAAAAGAGCAAAACTCTTCCTCCCAACTTGCAAGGTGTACAAACTGCACTAGCAAAAAATTTGAATGTATAAAGAGAACACTATTGATATAGCACTTAATATTAATAAAAACGGGGAGAAAATAGGTGTGTTGGTAATACCTAGTAAGAAAAAGTTTTTATGCAAAATATTACTACACTGAGCATGCACAAATGTGGTGTGCCAATCCCTTTGGTGTAATTTTATAGACTCAATTAAGCTTTGTTTACATGAAGCAGAGGAATATCCTGGAAGTAAATCTTTTATGAGGGCTTCAGAAAAGTTGGAAGTAACCATGAATCAACTATTTGCAAGTATTTACTGTAATGTTGAATTTTTACTGTAAACGATTCAAAGTTGTTCCAACTGTAATGGTTTTGTACAAGATATGAATTGTTTGTATTTGAGTTTGTTATAATTGTCGAACAATATTTGCAAATGTGAGTTTTTTTTATCAATTACTTATTTAAAATTCAATTCCAGCACTACATGTACATTGCACAAATGTGTAGTCACATGGTGAATTGAATTGTTATGTTTCGTAATAACCTGTATTATTTGACTAACAGGCTAAGTTTGTTTCTATTAATATTGTTGAAAGATTGAGCTTACACAAAATTAAATTACATATTTCAAAATAAAGTTACCTTCCTTCTGAACCCCTGTCTCTTTGTTACTTACACATTTATGTGGAATACATGTCTTTAAGTACAACATAGTAAGGTATGTCAAGTTCTGTGGGCTTCATCAGCAAAGTTTAAAATTGTAAAATGAAATTTTATTTTTAAATTTACATTTATGTGTGACGGTTTCACGAAGTTATTTTAGAATACCTGTAAGATTTGCATTAAGCCTACCTTAAAATTACATGATTGATAGTCATATTTAGATACAAGTACTGTCATTTCTTGCTCAAGCATGTGTGTACAATGCTCATATTCACTAATAATGCAACATCACGCCTTTCACATTTGGGAGGTTACAGATTCAATAACTGTTCCAAGGAACAGAAATTTGTGCAGCCCACTTGATCTGTATGAACACATAATGTACAGGTGAGTGTGATATTACCAATTTCATCTAAATGTTATAAGGTTTGAGCAAGCCTGTTGTGTTGTGGTAAGCAGCAAAATATTGTTTATGAGTTATGTTAATTATTTTTTTTTGTAATCTTGGTTAGCATTTCCACAACAAATGCTTTGAAGACAGAAGTGTTACATATTGTGCATTTTATTTACTTCATACTAGTCTGTGATTTATACAAACCAGAATCAAGTACTTTGTAATAATGAGCAACTATATTGTAAGTGATCACAATCAACATTTAGCATTATATACATTAAAAACACATTGAAAGTAGAAGGAAAGCATTGCATTAAAAATATATGTAACAGTCATTTCTTCTGTCATTCTAATGTAATAAATGTGTGTAATCTGTCATCCGTATTTACTTAGTAACACATACTGTATTTTTGATTGTGTTCATGAAATAAAAATTAACTGCAGTAATTTGCCATGGTTTAAATCTATAATTAAGCATACGTGTAATATAACATGATTTATTTAAAATCCAAAGTAGGTTAAACATGCCTACGAATAAAACGTAAACAAAACCAACACTAAAAATTGAAACAAAAAAACGTGGGTGGGGATTGAGGGAGAGCTATTGTGCACATGTGCAAGTTTGTGTTTCCAATTCTCACCATGTAAAGTTTGTCGCCGCCATCGTTCTCACAGCCTGAAGTTAAAAATTAGCGACAAGTTATATACTTGAGTTTCCTCCCTTTCTGTAGGAATAGATGCTCATTGGTGCCAGGGATGTGGACTAGGCACGAGCAAGGCTGAAATCCAATGGCACCCCCTTACCATAACTCCAAATGCTGGACTGGTATGACAGTACGTAATGCTGGACTCAGCCAAGAGTGTACCACAGTGCCACCAGACACAGACGCAACCAGAAGTGGGATTTGTCAGAGAAGATAATGGTATGCCATTCGTCCCTCCCGGCCTGACGTTCCATGCCCCATTGCAGTTGCGGACGCATGTGATTAATAGCCAGTGGTAGCCACAGTAATGTGTGCTTGAACATGATGCCCTGGTGCTACAGACTGCAAAACACTGTGCATGCAGACACAGATTGATGTGCCACATGTCTGAACTCCCGAGCAAGGGTAATTGTGGGCGTATGGTCCATAATCACCATGCACAACCAAATTTCTGTTCTCATGTTCATTGGTGTGATGGAGCCATTGACTTCCTGTATGTCGCTCAAGTCTATCCCTCTTCAACCCACCAATCCCATATCCACCTCACTGTGGCTGCATTTCTTCCAAAGTGAGAACTAACTTCACAGTAGGATAATCAATAATCCCAATAGGCTACGATTCTCCCAAAGTCAAAAGCCAAAACTTGTTTGTATGTGGGTCATGTTCTTCAATGCGGTATGCTCAGTATATGCACACAAACAGCAGGAAACACAATGCCACTAACACTGAAAGGATCCCTAACTTCCACTCACATACTGCTTATCAGTGTCGCCAATAGAGCATGTGCTGCGCCACTCTGCTGAACAACTAATTGCGTCATTGTTCTACCCTGCTCTATGCATTCTGCCAATGTGGAATCCTTCAGGTTTGTCCATCTTAGCATTGCAATTTCAATGGCCAGCAATGTATATACAGAATGTGCTTCAGAAAATTTCTTTGTACAAAAAAAATAAAAGTGATTCTAAATCACTGGATTGTAACACAGCTTTTTAATCTCGTATATGTAAGAAAGGAAAAGGACCAAGAGACAGTATTTCCCAAGTTTTAAAACAAGCAAGCATGTATAAACAATTCTTTTTATAGTTAGATACAATTACAACCACCACACCACTGTTACAAAATTTTTTATTTAAACAATATTCTAAAGCCAGTTGAAAACATACTATAGTTAATTCAAAACACTGGTACTAGACATATTGTTAAATTCCTCTTTGGTTATCCTATGTACTTCACAGGAAAACTATGTTTATTACTTTTCTAGCATGGTAGGAAATATTTTCCTTTCTGTATATGCTCAATACAATACAACTTATTTCTTACAGTAAATGTAGACACTCACACATTGCAATTGTTACCACTGCAAGCAAGGTGAACATGATGGCACAGGTTAGAAAGCAAAACAATAACCATTTCTCATAACGTAATAAACATGCATCATTTACGTTGCATTTCATTTTAAACATCTATATATTATATAGTCAACTTTCAATTCTACAACCTGGCACAGCTCCCACGAAAAAGGTAGTTATTTTGAAGGGTCTTTATTGGAATTTGGACTGATTTTGATCCACCCTCAACACCTGTATGCAAAAATTATGTTGCACTGAAGCCATTTTTGAAAGGCTTTGGACAAAATCACATGTTACACGTAGGCCCTCTATTTTATGAGGTGCCTCAATTCCCAAGAATGACTAGCAAAATCAAAACTAACCAATTTGAACCCCAAAAAAAATTCTAAAATTGCATTTAGTGTGTTTCTTTTTAGTGAAGTCCATATTTCACCATCTCTAACATAAAAGTAATACTATTTTTAAATTAAAACAAATTTAATTCAATAGGTAGACATATCTCAAATAAAATTATACCTCCAAAGAGTATGCTTCACCTCCCATCGTCACCAAAAATGTTTAAAACACTAAGTAGTCCCCAAGTTTTAATAAGCAAGATGTCCATTTTCAGTGGCTTCTTGCATGAAAATCAGAAGATGTATTATAATATTAATCTATTTCAACATATACTAGCCTTGTAAAAAAACTGATATCCGGGAAGGGCATATACAACACTACAACACCCCTTTCATCGCCAAATAATGCACAATTATAAAGCCCATGCTGCATAACCCATGGCAACTGCCAAATGACATCTAATGGGAAAAATCAGTGTGTGGTTTAGAATTATTAATTATTGTGTTAAGGTTGTAAGGAACAAATCCTAATGCCCATATTTATTTGCTGTTGTCAAACATTATTACATTAAACATAATTAATTACTTCAAAATGCAGATTTCTACCAAAAAAAAGGTCATTACTATGGTCAGTGGTGACAACATATGTGTAAACATCTGGTTTGAAGAGATGAATTTTGCCTGCATTCAGGTGATATGGGACACAGCCAGCACTAGCTCATTTCCTTACCTTACATGGACTGTGAGGAAGGGGAAGGATGCTTAGTAACTAACATTGTATCCTTGCATCCTCCCTCTTGCAGCTGACCAGGTAGGGGTAGGAAGTGCCTGCTAAGGGGTGGTTGCTTTCACTGGGTTGCTGTTACTTCCGATGTCCCCCTGGTCTTCATTTCTTGCACGTTACTATGATGCTCACTCTGAAATACCTCAACCTCAATTCTCTCTCTTCGCCAGGTTTTTTAGTTGTTCATATTATGACTTTCTAATTAAGTGCAATGGCATTATAACATCTATATGTTCTCATTAGTAAACATATTTTAAATTGATTTTGATCACGATATTGGCAGTTGCATGTGGGGAGACTTTGCGGCCTTGGGGGACAGGCAAGTAGAATAACATGCATGCTGTGTGGTGTCCATTTTTATATCCGACTCGCTCACAAGTAGAGAATCGCAATGTGATGCAACCAAAATAGATACAATAAACTTATTTTTCAGCCAACTTCTTTCAAGTTTTTGACCTTTTCAACAAATTTTTCTGTTTCCAAAAAAAAAATGTTTATACTGTGAAAGGGTTGCTATTCCAGGGATTACAAAATCAAGAGCTGACTGCATTCTAGCACACAGTATACATAGTTAATTTAATAACAGCTGTTTCATGATCATGCAAAATAAAATATATTAATAATTTGCCTATAAACTCTTTCGTGTCCGCACATTTCTCTATTGTCTTTTATACATCTGCAGGGCTGTCAGAATAGCCAACATGATATTCACTTTCATTTGTTCACGCATCAGCTGATACAGGCTTTTGTACAAGGGACATTGTTAGTTTCATTTATAAGACGTTACAACGCACTGGCAGTCAAAACTAAAAACCTTACAAGAGACAGGCTATAGTAAAATACAGGGCACAAGTAGTTGAGTTGAGAGGTTTTGGTTGGCACTAAACAATGCAGTCTTGATCGGTGGTAGAGTGGGGAATGGGAGTACCTGAGAAAACAAACGGTTTATGTCTGCTACATTTCCAAATGTGGAAATCTGGGTGACCTCACCAACAATTGAACCTGGTTCACCTTGGTGGATGTGTGTAGTCTGGCTACTACACCACTGCGGCCCCACAAGGCACAAATGGGGAAATCTGGGTGACCTCACCAACTTAAACCTAATTCACCTTTGGTGGGATGTTTGTAGTCTGACTACTACACCACCGTGGCCCCACAGGGCCAAGTAGGTGAAATTTTCATACCCATAGTAACAGTTCCGTTTGATGAGCCAAGAACTGTTACGATTTTCTTACAATTATTTTATAATGATAAGATTCCCAAGATAAGCTAACATTTTAACATAAAATTGACCTTTATTTAAGAAATGTAATTTGTATTGGTTACCTACCTCCAAACTTGCACAATTTGTATAAATTATGTAGTCACTCATGATTCATGCCTAATGTCCTTGAACACTTTTTGATGAAGACTTGCACTTTCTTTACGCACCATATGAAGGAGCACTTGTGAACTCTCAACAATCTGAAAACACACAATGACACGTTTCAATTATATATTTTTATTTATTTTATTTATTTATTGAATGTCTTGGAGAGCATTGCTCTATTCAGGGACTGTACATACATGCCTGTCTGCAGGTTTATATTGATTTATTTACACAATGCATTGCAATACTTTCACCTATAGTACTTTACACATTTTACGTTAACAGTAACAAAGTTCAAATCATTAATTGTGAGATAAAAGAAACTGCTACTTTGCATTAACTATCTAGACAATATTCAAAAGAGAAAGCACTTTAATGAAGCTTAACACTAATCCCACACAACACATTAGGTGATATTTAGCTCCACAAGATACGCAAATATTGGCCCACTACATTGCACTTTACCCTTAACATAACTACATACACTTAACTTACTTCTAACATTACCACAGTGCTCATTTCTTCAAACAAATTATAAATATACTTAGTCTTTAATAAATGCATCTTACTGAGATCTGGATTCAAATATTTAGTAATACTTGAATATGAAATGCAAGATTACACTTTGCATCAATGTCAAATGTTTGCTTCATAATTTACCCACATATACTTTTTAACTTTTTTTTTTAAATACACTTGACACATTTATTTCTCTAATATTAGTAGGTAAACTATTATATAGCTTTGCAACATTAACCATAGTAATATGAAGCCATCGGGTGAGACATGAGATGAACAATGACACAAAATACTTACTGGTAATTTGGGCGCCAGCGGTACTTCCCAATAACAGCACTATTGAGACTCAGGGTTCTCAGGGGATGCTGTGGGTTCTGTGTGTCCGTCTCACCCGTGTGTACTTACAAACACGTAGGCAATACTAACTTTTTACTAAACATCACTGGAAATAATACAATACATGTGGCTAGGACATTGTCACTACTGAATAAAACAGTTAAGTTCATTGTAGACTTGCTTTTATTGTTATTATGCAAACACATCAACGTGCCAATTAAATGATTATCTCGGTGATGACTAGCCAATTCCGCTTGGGTACTCCCCAGCTGCAAATTACTCTAGCGCACGCCTATATGGATGATCTCACCAAGGTGCGTGAAAGCACAGCCTTCACAAACGAAGAGGGCCAACAGCCGCTAGGGTGGACCGACGGCTTTTCCCTGAAGACAGGACATGGTGAATTACAAATGAAACCCTTAATACATATTAACACGTGTGATTACTCGGCATCACTAATGCAAACCCGTCAGGGCTCGCCCTCCAGCACGTGGGTAGTGTGGTGGCGGGCTATACACAGAGCCAGCTAGGACAAGAATAATTACACCGTACACTAATTACAAAATTACATAAACCCTTGAATGATACATGAAACAAGATGGGACATGAGATGAATATTCACAATAAACACACACATGTATGAAAACAAGCTTAGATGGCGCGGATGCTGCTGGATGAAGTTTGTAGCGGACCACGTGGTGCAGGTGAAATTGCAATATTTCAGTATGGAAATGGCAAACTAAATTCAGACAAAAGGATATCCTTGCTGAGAAAATTATTCTCTTTGCGATTGCAGTGGTTACAGGCATGTAACATGCCTGATGGCAGTAAAATTAAACATTAACGTGACTGCGTGGTCAAGTACAAAAAGTATCAATTTACGTGAAAAATACATTGAACCCTGAATAAAATTGACATAAAACCCTGAAATAAATTATTGCACACACAATGTTACATAAACAAGCTCTCAAACGCAATGATGGCGTATACAAAGACTTGGCGTTGGCCGGCCACGTGGTTATAGGCGATGTCGCCGTAAAATATTCAAATACGAAAATTACCCTCAAATACACACATAAAAATAAAGCCCTTAAAATTGCGGGTAGCAATAACGCAGAAGTTACAATGAAATGCCATAAACATAGGCGGATGGCACCTGATTCAAATTGCACGGGTCGCATGACCTCTTTGACGTCTTCTCCTCAATTAAGTTAAAATTGACCAAGGGCGCAATAAATTAATAAAGCGGAAGCATAATGCTGGAGAAAATGTCTGGCAAAACATACGCAAGCAAATGTTAACTAAATTAACTATGGAAACCTAAATCAGTGAACAAAAGTTATAGTGCTTACGTGACAGTGTCTTACCTCGCCAGACTGTCCCGATACAAGCGTCGCACATACCTACCATGGCCGCCTACGGGGTTCACATAAGCGGAAGTGCTATGCATGCTGAGTAAAATATTTAATTATTGAAAATAGAATGGCACAAATTAAATTTAATATCGTTTTAAATTTCTATAATTTTTGTATGAATTTTTCATATTATTTTAGTGTCTTTTTATGACGGGGCTCAAGCCGGAATATTAAGTGTTCTTAATCGTGGTGCCGCTGGCACTTTGAATTTTATAACAAAACAATTTAAAATTAGTACAAACACTTTAAGACATATTAAACACTGCAAAGACAATAGAACACATTTAACACTGAAAATAACATTTATACGAAAGTTCAAAATTATTGGCCTCTTTGGGACACGTGCGTGGTGAGCGCCATCATGGGCTCTAGCGCCACTGGCTGTTAGCCAGTGTCAACTATTTGTGCCATACTTAGTTGTTCTAACAGTGTTCATGTGGATGTTTTTAATTTGTCTAGTTTTGTACCTATGGATGTCTTATTATAAAAAGGGACATTGCAATGTATTTGTTTGTTGATAGCTTGATGCATATAGGTCAGGCTTGCTAAGTGTATCTTCATTTTTAGTGGTCGGATCTTGCTTTCTTGAAAAAGTGTATAGGATGAGAGAAGGTAAGGAAAAACATATAGTATTTTTATTGCCCATTTTTGTAGGATTTCAAATTCTTTTATCACCCCTTTTGTTCCTTGTTCCCATACAATGCACATGTACTGCAGGTGTGAATGTATTAGGGCATAGTATATGTTTTTGCAGATACGTGGCATTATTTTTTTTAACTGGTATAGGATACCAGTTACTGGGGCAATTTTAGATTTGATATGATTGATGTGAGAAGCCCAGGTTAGGTTATTATCAATTTGTAAGCCCAAATAGTTTGCCACATTTACTCTTCTAAATGGTGAATTGTTTACATTTAATTTGAAAGTGTCTGGGATATTGGTTGTAGCTTTTGTGATAACCATGCAGCAAGTATTTCCAATGTTTATAGTTAATTTATTATTAACAAGCCAATAGTAGATTATATTTAAATCATACCGCATGTCTTCCATTAATAGATTAGCATTACTGGCTTTATAAAATAATCCAGCATCATCTGCAAATAGGATTAGCTGGCCCTTTAATGGCAACGTCCTAGGTCATTGATATACACCAAAAATAATAGTGGTTCTAGGACTGAACCTTGCTTCTATCTCTTTACTATCATTCCCATTAACTGAAACATACTGTTTTCACTTATGTAAATAGCTAAAGAACCACTTGTGTGCCACTCCTCTGACTCCAGCCTCTTCTAGTTTCTGTAATAGTAAGCCGTGATGTACGGTATCGAAAGTTTTTTTTTAGATCTATAAAGATTGTCCCTCCAATCATCCCCTCATCTAATACACTTTCCAATTTTGTTATTATGTCCATAGTGGCATTTGTGGTGGACGATTTTTCCATAAACCCATACTGATAAGGGAAGAAATATTACTTTTTGTTCAAAAATTGTGTTAATCTAAATTTGACACATTTTTCAATGATTTTAGAAATAATAGGCAGTATTGAAATAGGCCTATAGTTACCTGGCTCAGTCCTAGACCCATCCTTGTATATAAATATTACCCTAGCAAGTTTACATTTATCTGGGAATTTCCCCATTGAGAATGAATGATTAATGAATTGCACGATAGCTGGCCTAAGGGTACAATTTAATTTCTTTAGTATAATATTTGTGATTCCATCACTTCTTTTATTATTCTTGTTTTTAAGGCCCGTTATGTATTTGTCCACTTCAAGCGTAGTAACTGGAGTAAGATATATTTGAGTTAACTGGTGAAGGAGAATTGGTTCTATGGAAACCCTGGATCTGGAAGGTTATCTGCAAATTCTTTTGTTTGCAAAGAACAAGCTAAACTCATTTGCTATCTCTTCAACTGATATGGGATTACCATTTCTGTGCAGAATTATGGTTTCTTGTTGTTTGACATTAGGTTGATTCTACCTCATTTATGATTTTCCATGTTTTCTTGGGGTTGTTTATTTGTAACCTATCACAGCAATAACTGGATTTCAGTGTACATTTCATATGGTTTGCAGTATACAACATCTATTAGAATCACTGTTTAAAAACAGGTTTTGAGGGTGGTGTTATAGTTTTTTCCACAAGATATTTTTCCTCTTTGTTAATTCTAGATACTCGTTAGTTATCCAAGGTGCAAACGGTACTGGTTATTTTTGGTATTACTTTTGTGGCTCTTGTAACTTATACCTTTAGAATAATAATCTATAAAATCATTTTATATTTCATTCATATTATCTCCTTTTAGGACACATAACTTTTCATCATGTAGGTTCTGTATAACAAGACTTAATAACATGGATATTCAGAAGTTTTAAAAGTGATGATAAAACTTTGACAATGGTAGCCATGATATTTCCAAGTATGTGTTGTGTTTATGGATATGCTCTCTTGTTTAGTAAAGCCATTGGAAATTAATTTTTACTGCAAAATCATGATAGTTAAAAAATATTTTGTGACAGTTTTGTAAATGCAGCTCTGTAGATTCTAATTATGATGATATTATTTTTCTATAAATTATATTTGATACTGGAAAAATTGTTTTTGGTTAAAAAAAAAAAAAAATAGTTTACTTATATTTTTGAAATAGCTAAGCTATTGCTTCTGAGTACAACCACCACCAAATGAAATTTAAAACTGACAAAGAATTTCATACTAAATATTAAAGCCATATAAAATTGTTTGCAAAATCAGATGTGACCATTATACATTGGTGCATCTACAAAGATGGTACTTGGAGGTCAACATTTCATTGGTAAATGTCAGGCATGAAATCAGATGTTAAGAATGGTGTCACTAAATGCCGTCACTGTAGTGGTCCAGTTCTGGCAGGAATATGTAAATGTTTAACTAACAACAAGTGAAGTCTGCATCTGAATCTTCCAACATCTATTTGACAAAGTCCCATTCTGAGAACTTTGGTATCCTACATTGTTATTAGATGGAAATGTATCATCTGCCCTCTACTAAGTCTTAGCAGGCCTAAGCAAGAGCACATATATATCAGTCAATATGACACATTCCTATGCTAATGAATCATTGAATCCTGTATGATGTCGAAATAGTAATTTACTACTGCACTTATTCAAAAATTGTATATTTTATATTTAGAGTTTAAACAAAAACAGTAAAACTCTGTTAAGAAGTTTTCCTGCTTAATAAGATTGAAAATTTTTTTCACATTGTCTGTTGTTAACATGTAATTTGCACTTATAAGAAGTATTCCCTTTTAATAAGTAAAGTTTTTTTCTGTCCCTTCAGAAACTTCTTAACAGTTTTATTGCATATATTTACAGTTGCTCCTCAAACTGATGGCATTTTGGTAAACAATAACTTTTAAAGCTGTAACTATAATTATTGGCATTGTTGCAAATTATTTTCATTAGGTTTTAACAAGATTATATGCACAATGCTATATATAATATGCTAATATATAACCTTCATTTGTATCAACTTTTCACATTAATCAATAAGTTTTAGTCTGTTAAATACTATTTCTGATCAAAGTGTTTAATCTGTTGCTAAATGCTGTTCACAATAAACTGTGCACTTTTGAAAGCCCTACTTACGATCTACTTGTATACACGTTGTGTATTCTTTCGCCACATGTAAAATTTAACATTGAGATGGTCCTCATCACTTTATTTGTGCGCAGGTCAAGTGAAAATGTGAAATTATTAGAAAAATAAATATGTTAGAAAATGCTTACTTTTACAGTTATACGTATGAAATAAAACAAAAAACAAAAGAAGTATTTCAGCATTGATAAAAATTTACCTAACACTTTTAATTCAATGTTAATAAATGGAACTTTGTTCCTTCCATCGGTACCAACCTTACTGGGTGCAAGACACGTTGGCGCATAGTGTGCCCACAAAATAATTATATAAAGCTATAGGGCAGTAATATTTTTCAAAGGTTAGTTTCAAAAGTGCTCAGTTAATTGTGAACAGTGTATAAAGAATAAAACTGTTAAAATATTAATTATTAAACAGATGGATGATAGTGAGCCAAGGTCTTACCCCAGTGAAATGGTTATAGGAATCTGTAAAACATAAAGTAAATTATTTACAGTAGATTATTATTTTATATCGGTACATATACTATCTACCAAAAAGTAATTGGGCACCTGTCCACAATATTTGCTCGGTGGTTGTCACCCTGTTAGAATCTCGTAGGGCCACCTCTTGCGGCTATAACAGCAGCCACCGTGTCTGGCATACTCTCTACGAGTGTTTGCAGGACATCCACGGGGATTCGTTGCTATTCTTTTTGCAACCATTCCATGAGTTGAGCAATGGATTTTGGCCGCGCATGACGAGCCCTCACCCGAAGATCCAATTCATCCCAAAGATGTTCTATAGGGTCAAGGTCGGGACTCTGGGCGGGTCAGTCCAATTGGCGAACATTTTTGTAGGTGTACCACTGCATAGAAGCCCTTGAAACACGGCACCTGGCATTGCCATCTTGGAAGTAACACGGGTCTATTCCGTAAAAACGCCACAATGTTGGGTGCATTTCACTATCCAGAATGTTACAATAGGCCTCTGTGTTCATGCTACCACGGACAAACACCAGCGTGGTCCTACGCAAGACCGTGAAACACAAGTCAACTGACGTACTGAATTACCTCTCTTCACAGGTGCCCAATTACTTTTTGGTAGATAATGTATATTTGGTAGTGTCTTTTATGCTGTTAATTTTAAATATGGTCAAAAACAGATAAGTTTCTTAAAAAAACTACTGCTAGATTTGCAAGAATAGTGAGCCCTACAATTATTTGTTCACAATTTTCTTGATTAATTAAATTAGTCACATCATTGGTTATTATACTCCACTCTTTTTAATACATACAACGATTGAAAGTAATGTCTTAATTACAATATTATAATTTGTGTACCATTGTAGTATAGTTTAAGGGACCCTCCTGCCTGCATAGATTCTTCTTTGTTGGTCGAGAAGCACACGCTGGTACGTGCTACAAAAGCGCCATCACCACTACGTGCAAGGCTCTGAGATGGCATGCAGTGTTCTCGTTGTGCTGTATATACCTATGGGACTTTTAGCGATGACTCAATTATTTTATTGATGAAAAGTCTATAGCAACATTCAATAAAGTTTCCTATCATAGTTTGGCTCGTTTCCAGCTAGTATGTTGTAAGATCCAACAACCTGGAAAAGATGTTTTTTGCTATAGTGAAGGGCTCCAAAATTATATTTACAGCATGCATGGTAACTTTATAAAGTACCACTCCTTCCTCATCTGGGGTATGAGGTCTTTTTGTAGGTAAACATACTAAAAGAAGATCTGATTTATCAACTTTGTAATGCATTTCACTTTTGAGGCAGGCTATACATGAAAAATAAAATACATGACAGACCAAACTTCCTGTATAGCACAACTATTATTTGTATGTGCAGATACACAGCTGAATCACATTATGACATCCTGCTAGTATCCAGTGTGACCACCCTTTGCAGCACGGATAACAACTAGACGAACTAGCAATGACTCAACCAGGTGCTGATAGGTCTCCACGGGTATCTGGAGCCATACTGTCTGCAGTGCATCCCATAACTGTTGAAGGATGTGTGGCAGAGGATACAGATGGTGAACACGACGATCGAGGTGGTCCCACAGATGTTCAACTGGATTAAGATTGGGGCTGATTGGGGGCCAGGAAAGAACTTTGACGTTTTGATTGTGCTCCTCCAGCCACGTGCAGACACTTCTAGTTGTGCGGCAAGGCACATTATTGTGCTCGAAGATCCCACCCTCCCAGGGAAAGACAATCATCATGTACGGGTGGACGTGATCGCCGAAGATGGATCCATACCAAATTGATCAAGAGTGCCTTCCACACGGATGGTGGGACCTAGAGAATACCACGAAAATATACCCCAGACCATATCACTGCCCCCACCACCTTGTGTTTGTTCAGAAATGGATACCAGGTGTCGATACTCCGATGTTTCTTGCCGAACACATTGACGTCCATCCGTTTTATGCAGCTGAAAATGAGACTCGTCGGAGAATGCTACCCTTCGCCAATCAGCAGCAGTACAGTCGCCATACTGTCAAACAAATTCCAATCATTTTCATCGATGCACCTGTGTTAGCATGGGTGCAGTCACCCTCTGCTTAATCCGGAGCCCCATTCGCAGAAGGGTATGTTGAACTGTTGCAGTAGACACGTGTTGGGTGCACCCTGGTTCATTTGGATGATGAGCTGCTCCACTGTAGCCTATCAGTTGGCCTTCACGCACCGTCGTAGTCAACGTTCACCTAAGACATCAATGGTGCATGGAGCTCTACAGTTTCCATGACGGTTATTCCCAATGGTGCCAATCGCCCACTCATGATACACCTTTACCACAGAGTCACGTGAACTGTTCACAAATGTCAGTGTCCGAAATGAGGCCCACCTTGGCACAAAAGCCAATTATCATCCATTTTTACAACTCTGTTAAATCACTTCCCTTATCCATGACAACAGGAAGCGCACTGTGTACAGCCAGTCTGTCACATTATATACCTGCTTCACCAGCCCACATCATGGGCCATATGTCATGGGCTACACGCTGCAGATGGCACTTCTAGCAGATGGTCATAATATTGTGATTCGACTGTGTATTATATGTATGCCTATGTTTAATCTAGACAGTAGACCACTATCAGAGTAACACGAAAATGTGAATGAAGGAAGGACACAATGCATTCATCAAATTATATTGGGCATAACAAAATTCAGTACTCAAACTTTTAGGGATGTTAGAAAAGGAAAAAAGTTTTTTTTTTTTTTAATCAAATTACCATAGGTCGAAAATTGATAATTGAGGTACATTTTGAAGTGATTGAAAATGATAATGAAAATTTTAAATTTCAATTTAATTGTAATCCTTTACGAAAACTGTTCAAAAGTGTGGCCTAGTGCTTCAATACAAGCTTGCAACAAACTGCCAGGGCCTGTCATAAACGTTCAAACATCACAGGCATGTACTGTAGAGAGCAAGCAGCTGCAAGCACCCGAGTGATGAGCTCTTTCTCTGATTCAACTGGTGTCTTATACACCAGGCTCTTTAAGGGCCACAACACAATGGTAAAGTTGGGTGACGGAAGAATGGGTCCACTGTCGAGCGCTTGCAGAATCTATGGTTCAAATGCTCTCGGATGTCACGAGAGAAATGAGGAGATGGATTGTCATATTGAAACCACAACTGACATTGAACATCAAGCAGAATGTATTGAGCTCAGGCTACGTGTTCTCCAGGAACCAAAGGTACAGGTTAACACTCAGACATAATGAAACCACCTTTAGAACAAAATTTGAAAGCAAAAAGTTATTCCAATTTCATAGAAAGGAATCTCAAAATTCCTCTAAGAGGTAACACCTGCATACAATTTTTAATTAGTGGCTCAAACGATTTACAAACTGCCACACAGTAACAAACCAGACCGCCAAAACTGTATCTCTATCTAGCGCAAAAGTTTTGTGAGGGAATTCTAAATGGCAGAGGGTACAAGAGAAAATATGAGAATAGGTACTTGGGTTTAAGGTTGACAATTTCTAATGCTTTTTGCCTTACCTACATTGTTTTGAAAATTGTAAATTTTTCAAAGAAAACTTTTAATCATCATTAACATTTACGTAAGTCAAATTGATACTACATAAGTACTGACATTACAACCACCACTCCATAATATAAAGATATTCTGAAGGTCTGGACCTGCAATATCAAGATGAATATTTATCCTTTCAATAAAAACTTCATGTGCAGCAGATCAAAATTCTAAATGATTTCAAGATGGTGCATGACAACTTAATGAGATGAACACTTGACAGCAAACTGAAGTTTCTTCAGACCTAAATAGGTTTTTTCTCACCAGAGCACAATAAAAATATATGCACCATCCAAAGACCTATCACTCAATATACGAAAATATAAGTGCTACTGGAAAGTCCGAAATAATGCTTTTCAACACCCATTGGGTAGATACGTCAGTGTGAATACCACAGAGAAGTTGCAATCTCTTCTCTCAATCACTCGCTACAAAAAAAAAAACACTTTTCTATTTTTTAGCACACCAAAACATTATTTTATTATCAAATTATACCTGGTGCCTTTATTCTCACACATGACTGCCAAACAAACGTTATGCCCAGTGCTAGGTCTTAGGCATGGGAGGGTGGGAAGGTTTCTGGGTTCAACACTCTTCCCCTCTCTCCAAAAAAAATATGGACACATTAAAAAAGACAAATAAATATAGTTTATTATCAGTATTTATAACAATGGTATAATAAAACAGAAAATTTATTAAAATAAATAAGAATAGCTGCTTTTTTGAAGGAGATTTAGTAGACCCACAAAATTAATTTATTTTGGTTTTGCATGGCTTACCTGTTTGATATTTACGGGGGCGTAGTGATAAAATAACGAGAACGTTGAAAACAAAATATACATAATACAAATAGATCATTCTGTTTAATGTCAAAAACAATGTTGTATAAATCTGTAATGCTGTAGGAATGTAAACAAATACAAATAGACAGTCACCTGTCTGCTGTGGATGTGTAGACGTTACCGCAGGTTAGTTGGCCGGTATATGCAATACTGTGCAATTTGCGGTGAGATGAGTGTTGCTGTGTGCATGAGTTGTGACGTCTGAATTCAACAGTGTGAATATTTGTGATTTACGAATGGAGGATGCAAGTACGAGTGCTTCTGTGCGTGACAGTCGTCTATGTGGTGGGTGTTACCTGGATGTTTGCCAATTTGTTGAATTAACAATGTGTTGACAATCACTGTTTAATTTTTTGTAGACCATGGTGCGTTGTCGAGTGAAGTAAGGTGCAACTCGTACACGTTGGTAGTTGAATTGGCAGAGGAGAGTGAATTTTTTTACTGTCAACGGTCAGTTAGGACACGTGTCTGTAAGAAATATAGATACATGCTTTGCAATTTTAAAAAATTATTTGGCACGGCACATGGTTTGGAAAAAGTAAATTATGTATAGAGCTGATCTGTAAAATAATATATTTTTTATCTTACTATTCCACATCCTCATACCTAGTTTATTAGTTGAATGTGTCATGTTAGAAGAGTTACCAACGTGGGTCAGTCATCCTTTTGTAGCACGGTGATGATTGACTGGTGTATGCGTAAGACAAGGGACATAATTGAGGGGGGGCTCTTCAGTTGAGATAGATGAGACAAAATTTGGGAAGCGTAAGTATAAAAGGGGTCGCGTCATTAAGGTGCAGTGACACACATGCTGATCATATTTTTCTTGTTCCTGTTGAAAATCATACTAGCAGGACATTTCTGAACATTATCAAGCAATTCATAGAGCCTGAACGACAATTATATGCAACTGTTGGTGTGCATATAATTGTCTTTCAGAACACGACTATGAGACCTTAAGGTGAATCATAGTATGAATTTTGTTGATCCAGATACAGGAGCGAACACCCAAGAACAGAGTGTGTGTGGCAGGATGTAAGTCACAGTCTTTCTCTGTATGGCAGGACGACACAGCACTTCGCAGGGTACCTGGCGGAGTTCATGTTTCACTGCTGGTACCACGACAAATACGAACACATGAACCACTTCCTACTCACCACAGGAACATGTACACACTGCCTACTTAGGCAAATAACTGCACATATATTAGTTACGATTTACTATGTGTGATGTATGTATATGACATTTGTTTTGCATTTTGTAGTAGATCTTCAAGAGTTGATATATTATTGTGTGTGTACCTATTTAAATTGCAGCATGCCTAACTGAATGGAATATAACCTTTGGAGTTTTAGCGTTGAAAGTGATTATATTGTAATGAATTGAACTGTGTAGTATTGCGTGCGAGTGCTTTAATTGAAGGGCTTATGAAATTCTGCCGGCAGTCATGTCAAATGCAGAAGACCTAACCAAATTATACCTAATTTCATTATAGGTTGTATTATTTACTGTGATCCTGTATAAATGATGTTCAAGCATAGCCCCTTGCACTGAAACATACTGTTCAAGTGTACTCAACATTACACAACAAGGCAGAGCACCAGCAGGAGAGTAAATCCCCAAAACAGTTATTTAAAGCATGCCGGCTGATTTTTGTAGGTATAGAGCACAAAACGCTCTTGCAGCCGCGAAGCTTGGAGTTTAGCATAAAAACAATATTAGGGTGTGTGTATTGGTAATATTGTGAATTTACATCTTGTTTGGTTAGATATTTTTGCAATTTAAGGTATTTTCGTGATAAAATATTACAATAACGTACATATTTTTTCATGTTTTACCTTACAATTTCACTGATCTTCATAGCCCTCCCCACTATCACATTTGTAGCTTGTATTGGTAACATTGTGAATTTACGTATTGTATTTTCATGATAAAGTATTGTGGTTTGTATTGATAATATCTTTATGCACCTAGTAAATTTGTGTTCTGTGTAATAAGTAGAGTGGAATTATACCACTTTCCATGAAATTTTTACTATCGGAAAAGCCGCTATTCTTAACATTTGCCAAAAATACAGGTGTCTACATCTATTGTTGTTCAGCTACAAAATTGTTAGACTTTTCTTATGAGTATCCTACCCCCTTCCCTCAAAGAAAAAATCAAACAATAAATCAATTTCTTCCTATGCCAATGTGACCAGCCACCGGAAAATACGAGCAAAAAGCAATGAGTTGTTCAAAATTGTGAAACAGTTATAAAGCACCATAAACATGTGTTATTGGGAAAACAAAGATAAAAATACAATGCTGCCTGAAACACACAGCCAAAATAATTCTTTGTACATAAATAACTATATTTTTTATATACAGTTGAAACTGTATTTTTTTGTAACTGAAGTGCCATCTTAGATGCTGTGGAACTAGTAAAAGGTGAAGAGTAGCAACAAATCCCTTACACTGTTGAAAGGTGAAGCAGCAGCATGTGAATCTCAACATGAGCACTTTCAGCTTATGGATATAACTGTTCTCCAGTCCTCATGGCCTCAAGAGAGTACAGTAATTATTTGGTCCATTTTTCCTACCGAATTACTTTTTTAATGTTATGCATTCTTTCTTAATAATCCCATAGTCTTATGTACACTGTAATATCACTGTAATGGTGAATACACCAAATCCATGTATTTATTACAATATAGTGTGATAGTTTCCATTTCATCAGAGGGGAAAAAAAAGCTGCTCTTTAATGCATGATTATGTTAAATGTATATGTACAACTTATATTAACATAACACTGGCCAGTGAAACCTGTTATTTTCCATTGTATAAAAAATAGTTCCTACCTTTGAGGCACAGTAAAATATATATAAAATAATAAAAACCTTAAAAAATTGAAAAGACAAAAATAAATATGTAGTTAGACAATAAGTAATTAAAATAAAAATGAAAAAAATATAATCACTGCAAAATAAGTAAATGCAGATGCAACGTGAACATTTACGACTCTTGAGTTTCATCAATATGCCACAAAATAATATTCCACATAATTTCTGAACATAGAACACATATGCGCTGCATTACCTTCAGATATGCAGCTTCTGCTTCAGCAATAGACTTGTCATATTCATTCTTAGTAGCAACATTTTTTGCCAAGCTATCGTTAACAAGTGAAAGCTTTGTATATAATTTCTCTATTTGGGCTTGTAAAAGGTTTTTTTCTTCCTCTTCTTTATCAATAATACACTGAAGTTTGTGCCTCTGCGACTGAAGATCCTCAAAACCTGAAAAATGAAAGAGAACCACAAAAAAATTAAAAGAATCACAAATTGCACACTCAGTGCATATACATGTGCAGCATGCACACTAATACATGGCCATGTACAAATGCACACGCACAGTATACGTTTTACATAAGTTAAAAAAGGAAAACATTTTTTTTTTTTTTTTTAATTGTACATAATATATATTTATTTCATACAGGCACTGATTGCAAATCACACTGCACACAATAATGTGTGCATGCTTTTTAGTCATTAAATTCAAATTAATAAAGCATGTGTCGTGTATCCATGTAATACATTATGAGTGCTGAAATAGCAAGTTTTAGCTGTATGGTGGCATGTATTACTTCATTGCTCAAAAAACCCACCAGTCAAGAAACTACTGTACTTCAAATTAACATTGACTACAGTTTAAATGCAATCAGAAAACCTACAAAAGGTACAGTGTATACAATTGTAATGACCCGTTATCTAAATTATAGTGTTCCATATTATACTCTCTGTTTCATATAACTTGGTAAGATTGCCACAATCAGTGAGTGGCAACGACGTCTACGAAATAAACGTGCCATTAAAAAACATCCTGTATCAGCTGATTCATGAACAAATGAAAATTAATATTATGTTGGCTATTCTGAATACACTGTAGACGCACAACAGACAAGCAAAAAACACGTGGATAAGAAAGAGGTCCTAGATGAATTAATACAGATATTTTACGTGATCAAAAACCAGCTGTTATTAGTGTTACAGACTAAACTTTGTGCTAAAGTAGTAATATAAATGTGTGTGAAATGAAAAGCAACTCCATACATTGGGAGTTCTTTTCAAGCCGTATCCCCACTCTCCGTACCTTCCACAGATTGCAGGATATTGTTGAATTATTTTTTTCAAATAATTTGACGTCATTTTGAACCAGTAATAGGAGAAAAGTAAACTTCTACAAAGACGGAGGCAAGCCAATTGCTGCTACCTGTTGAAGAACATGCTCGGCTCACAAGCCCTGCCACACCATCTGTTACAACATGTCCTTTCACGCTATATGTTAGCTGGCTCCGGAACCACAACCAACCAGAATAAAACATAGATTTCTTGTGTATAATAACAAATTTACAAACAGATAAAAATAATTTTATTTGTCAGTTAGTTCTGTATATTTTTTGAGTAACATTTGTATTTCTGTGTACAGCAATTTTGATTACTACTAATTTATATTGTGCTGCTAATCATTTTCGTTAGGCCTATGCCCATTACACACTAAGTTCTCCCGCAAACTCATATTTTTGTCGTTTTCGTGTTGTCACTACACTGTATTAATAAAACTAAAAAAGTGGGATGCACTTAGGTAATTTTGAAGCAATTCTTACGTTATTCCACGCCACACATTTCTAACTAAAGCTGTTCAGTATCAGTAATATCAGAATAACTGCTTTGCAAAAGTCGTTGGTAAGTTGTTGGCGAATGAAAAGTGCGTTATCTAGCAAGTTCCCAGGATTAATTTTATTTCCAGTCTTAATATATTAGCTGTAACATCCAAAGTGTGATAAGAACCACAATTACTGTCTGGCAAATGTTAACCCAAATTCATTGTATGTAATAAATAAGAGTTAAGATATTCAATTTTTTTCTGCAAAGTTTTCTATTTTTACTTTTATAACATACAAATTTTTTAGACACATGTCAGTCTATATGCGCCTCGAAATTTGTTTAGCATTACAATGGAATGTGGAATAGCTGACAGTGTGTTAATAAAATAGATATATACCACCATCTGATGCATCAGCTGATGGCGAAAGGATGCATAAATGAAAAGTAAACGTTGGCGCTACTCTCACTGAACTGTCAAAATCTTGCCAAGTTACATGATACAGAGAGTATGTACAAACAATATGTTAAGGAGATACAAAAAACAAATTATTATTTTTATTTTGGAAGTTCTTTTCTGTTGTCGGACATTGATATTTAAAATATTTTTTGGGTACACATTTACATTTTTATATTGTGAAGCTGAAGGCTTGTAAATCAAGCACAACTGCTAAATTTATGCTGGACCTTAAAAGCCATTAAAAATTGCTATGCTTTACGTCAAAGAGTACGCTTAGTCAAAATCATAATCAGTTTTGGAATAAAGTTCAGTCAACAAACTGAGACATTGTAACAGGTTACTGTCCTGTCCTCTCGTTGTTCTCAGTAAACACCAACGAACTAGCTCAGCGTGAGTTGGAGACTTTGACTACATAATAATGAAAGTTTGTTGATACCAAGATAGCCAATAACTAAAATAAGTTAAATGTTTACTGGAGATTTATTGTCTCGGTAAAAAAAACTAAAAAGCACTCACAGCTGACGAACTAAAAAAAAACAAGACAGAATGGCAGCCTTCATAAAATAAAACTTCTCACTTCAAGAGTTACGAAGACGAGAGAGAATCGTTAATTTTCTCTCCCAGTGCCCTATTGACTGCTAGCACCGATGGGAAATAAATTTAATAGATAGTTAAACTTAAATGTCCAAAATACAAAAGATGGTTAAAGTTGTGGGCGCTGGTCGGTGCGAGTAACGTAATCAGTCGTTGCAGGCCGTCCGACTGACAGCTGACAAACAATCGTGCTACGACAAACTGTTGTGATACCCGAGAAAGGTCGTGCTTCCCTATATATTGACAAAGTTTCCTAATTGAAAACATATTGTTTTTGAGCGGGCAGTCACATTAGCTAAAGGTGACTTTTCTGTTATTTTCCTTGTTTCACCATGTCGTGCAATGCGGTGGCAATGTTTTTAGTTTACTAACCCAGTGAAAAGGTAAACATGCGCCATCGTCCTAAGACGTCTGTTGTTGACGCCAGTTACTACTGATGAAATGAGGAAAGAAAAATAATAAATTTGGGAAAACTAAAATATATGAAATACAAACAAGTTGTCATTGCCACAACCTTTCAAATATTACATGAATTACTATCCTTGAATGAACTACAGACTGCTTTAAACTGGAGACTGCTTGCTTATTGTCTGCCAACTTGTTGTGCAGCCTACTTCTAGATGAGTTTTCCACAATTCCTTGAAACTATAAAATGTATTAATAAGCTTACAAATTTTCACAAATAATTTTGGTGTGATTCACAGTAAATTGAACACTTTTAAAAGATCTGCTTATGGCAGTGTCTCAACTGGCCCAGACAACGCTCTCTTGTGCTCTCGCCTTCATGACCACGACATTATGAGTCAGAGGGAATGCTTCCTCTCTGCACATCCAATTCATTGGAGAGAGTGCGAAAGAGAGAGTGCACAGTGAGAGCAAGAAGTTGTACACTTGCCATATTTGTTTACACTTGTCCAGTGTTTAAATAAGGTTATAATAGCTTTCTGGGCAAAACCACATTGTATTTTACTTGTAACTGAATAATTTTAACTGATTTAGTCAACCGCAGTACTAATTAATAGCAGCGATACTGTGCGAAGGTTTTTGCATCTTCAAAAACACTAAACAGCAATGACACAGGCAATACTACAAATAGTGATATTATCTTATACAATGAAGCACAGTAACACGAGTTATATGAACACAAGAATTAAATTTTACGTTACAAAATTAATTGACATTATATTCAATGCTTCAAAGCGTAAAATGCATTTGCTGATGCACGTAAAATGAAATTAGAGACCAACTAAAAAATTCAATAAATTTTACAGACCTCGAGGTTCACATCAAATGGAGCAAGAAAAAGATTGTAAATGAAGATCAACACCTCAAGAATGACCTTATTCAGGGTTTAGACCAGTAAATAATTGCATAAGAGCCCAACGTTGCAAACCCTGAATGGTACCTACTAATCATGACAAATGTGACATGTCAAGTAATGACACTTGCTGTAGCGAGGTGCTAAATCATAAATCACAGTAAATTCGAGCTAGAACAAAGCACAATTTCAGTGAAATAAACTTCAAACTTGCTCTCACAAGCACGAAATGCAGTGACGACCCAATTTGCCTGTGCGTGAAACTCAATGAGTAATATTGCTCCATGAAAGGTCATGTGCCAAACACAAAATCAGAAACCCTACATTTTATACCTACATCATCATACCAAACATGATTTCAATGACAGGTGGCCTAAATATAAATTTGGAAAAAGAAAATACAAACTAACAAGGAACGCCAGCCATCTCAGCCTGCCCTGAGATGAGGACACACAGAACACACTAACAACTGAATATTATAGGTAACTACATGACTAAAGCAGAAATTCAGACGAAGTGACAGAGACTAAGGTCACACACAGCTGCTACAATCACTGGCCAGGCAAGGGGAAGGCACATATAAAAGATGACAATGGAAGGAGGGGAAACCAGGAGGAGGAGTTATCCTCTAACAATTATTCTGGTTGTGCTATAATTATTTGTGAATACTTTTTAATATGAACAAATTACTTCCCATAGTTATGACCATGATTTTGGCGTAACATGATTTCATGCCTTTTTGGCATCAGCTGTCTATGTGACATTGGAGAGAAACGAGAGAGTGGTTGTCTCGATTTCACAGAGCAAGAGCGTGAGAGCACGAACAAGAGAGTGCTCTCTAAAAAGAAAATTTTTAAGAGAATGCCTATGATGTACTTTTCTGCTCATTTTATATACTTCTGCCTTCTGTAAAATTTACATTGCTATGGACCCAGTTTCTTTATTCATTCATCCAGCAAGTGAAACTATGAAATTGTCAGGAACCCAAATATTTTACTAAGATGCAAATTTTTACTTTTGTATACATATAACCTAAATTAATTAAATAAATACATTCAGTGTCCACAAATTTACACTAAGGCAGTTTCCGAACTGTCAGTATATACGTGTAAGTACGTACATTTGCGTATCAGCAGTGATGTGTACTTGTTGAAATTATTCAGACATTATTCTATTCATTCTATTCATTTAACTATTCGTGTTAGACTGGTCGCACATTCTGGCAAAAACATCAGAAACTATGTGACAACATAAAAATGTGGTGCAATATGGTGTTATGTTACAACTTCTATGGTTATGCATTAAGAAGACACACGTAACCTTATAAACATTTGTTATTTATTTTTGTGTCATGGTTTTATTACCTTGACATCTTACGAGTTTAAGTGCTGAAACATGGATATAGCCAGGAATGAGGAATTAATAGGCTCATTAAAGGACACGTATATTTACAGGGGAGAAATGAAAGGCGGCGCAGAAATATTGTCGTACACTGGTTGCATGGCAGAGTAGAAAGACGACGGTGTGTGTTGTTTTGAACGAAAACTAATACACACAAATATGCCAATATAATGTCTGTTTTTGGTTGTTGTACACTTGAGTCTTTGAGCACAAATTGTACAACAGAAATACACATTGCAGGAATATAGAAATTCTGGCACCTCGGTATCCTGAGGTTATGATTATATGTTCAGCTTCTCTCAATTTCACAGTATTCATACCACACCAATAGCCTTGGGCTATTGCATTATCACGTCAGTGGAAAATTGCAAACAAATTAGGGCTGTTGTTATGGGATTTGTTGCATTTATTTATTGTATGTAAAGGCGCATTACACAGAAATTGGCATTCTTTCCTTGTCACTCTATATGTACTTTACCATATGTTTGAAATATACACATTGATAAAACAAAAGAAAGAGAAATATTATTCAACAATGGGGTTTGTAATAACTTGGAAATGCAGACAGCTAATGTAATATTACTTGTAATCATATACCTGGAGATATGCTGCATACGTCTATACAATGCTCGGAATTTTATTCATAATTGGAAGCACATTTATTACATTGACAATTATTTACACATAAAACGGAACAACATTTTGTAAATACTTATTAACTTTTAAAACTTACGAGCTTTATAACCACAAAACATACACGTTAATTTTCATACCTGAAATACAACATGGCGACTGTAGTAAGTATGCCCAGCTACTATACAATTTCAAATACTTGCCAAGAATAGAGCCAGTGTGTACCATACTGGAAATTCAAACAGCAGCACTAGTGTGTCTAATATATAATATATATATTATATATTTGTGTGTGTGTGTGTGGTGTGTGTATATATATGTATATGTATATATAGACATATATATATAGACATATATATATAGACATATATATATATGGTGCTGTCACTTCCGGGGACAGGTATGCATTTCTTGAGACTCTGGAAACAACCTTAAGCCTAACTTAAATATAAA
Organism: Dryococelus australis; assembly: GCA_029891345.1. Classification (NCBI taxonomy): domain Eukaryota; kingdom Metazoa; phylum Arthropoda; class Insecta; order Phasmatodea; family Phasmatidae; genus Dryococelus; species Dryococelus australis. The sequence continues at coordinate 53,160,646 of CM056999.1, forward strand.
ACTTTTAATATGCTATAAAGATACTGAGCTACTTTTTGTTCATCGCTGCGAACTTTACTGGGAGCATGCCAATTATGAGTCCATTAAAATACATGTGGTTGTGGATAGGGATTATTTTTCAAAAGTTGATTTCAGAGTGCCCTATCACCATGAAAAGTCTATAGCGATGCTTGGCATTAATGTCATTCCATGTGAAATAATCAAGGGGCTGAAGCTGGTCAATTTTCAATTTTGATAAGAATTTGTTCCTACGTTACCCTATCCTCATGGTGAGAGAAAAAAAATTAATTTAGATTTTTACCTACAAGTGGATGATGTCAGCCATTTTTCATACACATTGCAAGCAAATTTCACAGATTTCGGAGGTGTACGCAGCTAGCAGTAACTTTTTATTATGTCACCTATTGTGGAGTTTTTAGTGTTACTTAAAAGCTTGCATAACACAGGTACTATTAACTGTATATTTACAATTAAATAAATAAATTTTGTGTTTTCAAGATGGCGGTCAACAGCTTTCAGCATTCAGATGACTGTTCTACCCCACTTTATACACCACCCTGTTTCACCAAAGTTGCATTTAGAGATCTGATATTTTGTGTGTTTAGTGTCTACATGTAAAACAGTGTGCAACAACAAAATTATCTGGGTTGAAGACGTCCTTCAGAAAAAAAAAAGTCTCCAATTTGGAAACAAAAGGAAAATTTGCTGTTTTTGAAGCCAAAAAATGTTATGTGGGGGACAAAATAAAAATTTGAGTTTTTTTTATGGACGATACTCTTGATGAATGACTATAGAGTACAAGTTGTCCCATTCTGTTATTTTCACCTCTGTTGAGTACACGGACCTTTGAAAAAAAAAAAAAACTTTTCAAGTTTAATATATTGTGCATTATGAACTCCCACTTCATTTTGAACGTCATTAACATTAATGTGACAAGGTTTTAATATAAAAAGTGTTAATACACTGAGCAATGCAATGTAAAAAAAATACTGAAAAATTCAAAATTTCGCAACTACATAAATAAATATAAATAAATAAATGTTTACCCTACCTACTGTACTGTAATTTGAATACTATACACAATTAACTTACGAAAATAAAAAGGCAAAATTTATGAGATGTTTTAATTGTTGCTATTACATATAGTGGTAATCACTCTGTAATGTCAGAAAGTCTCAAGATGATGCAACAGTTTCATGAGACTGCATCATGCAGATAAACACATGATTAGATGCATCCTGCCTGGAACTTCAGTCTTTAGTTGCCTGCTTTCTTAAGGATGAGTGTCAATGTTGTTTACTCTAGATCATCAGCGATAATAATTGAAAGTGACATATGTGATGAAATAAAAACATTAATTAAACATAGTGAGTGAGCAAATATATTTGGGCAGCTCTTAACAGCGAGATCTTGAGAGCCAATTAATTAAACATAGAACAGGTGTGGATGAAGTTGCAAATATCTGGAAATACCATTACAATAAATATGTTGACAAGTTCATTCATTTGTATGGTAAAAAGTGTTGGGACAGAATTGTAATGCACAAAAATCTATTTTGAAGTCCTAAACATGCCGTCTGCTAAACATGAACATCTGAAACCTATACCAGGTAAGACTGTATGTGCACACTGTTTTCAACAGTTGAATAAAACTGTAGAGTTAGAGTTAGACAGAGAAGAACACAACAATGATGGTCATTTTGAGCAAGACTGCATTGCCGTAGAATTAGTTAACCATGAATTTCCTATTTGTTTACAAAGGTTTCCTTGGTGTAAAAGAATGCAAAGAAAGAAGCAAAAAATTAATAACCTATCATGTAAAATTAGAAGAAAATGAGAAACAAGTATCTCATTTACCAATTATACTACTAACCATGAAGAAATTACTCCAAATAACAATTTACGTTACCATGATATATTAGAAGAGTTAAAGAAGAAATTCACACATGCTAGCACAATTGATAAGAAATACAAAATTTTAAGTTTAGTACCAAAATGCTGGAGCATTTCTAAAACCAAAACCGAGTTTAAGCGCAGTGAATATTTAGTAAGAAATAGAAAAACTTTAAAGGCAAAACATGGTGTCCTACCAAATGCCAAATGTTGATAACATAAAAAAAAGTAGAAATTGCTTAATTAATGGAACCATAAAAGTTGTAACTGTTTTTTTTTTTACTAGAGTAATGATGTAAGCAGAAACATACCTGATTTGAATAACTGTGTAATAGTCAGATCTCCAATTGGAGTGAAGAGAAAAGAACAACAAACATCTAGTACTCAATTTAAATTAAATTAATTTAAATTCAAAGAAACTCATCCATATTTAAAGAATGGGTTTTCAAAGTTTGCTTCATTAAGGCCCAAGTGTCGCTTGCTAGCTGGTGCCAGTGGCACATATTCTGTATGTGTGTGCCAACAGCACCAAAATTAGAAATTAATGTTAGCAGCTACAGTGAGTAAAATGTCATAGGGCCTACAAAGATTTAATGAAAATTATTGTTGTGATGATTCAAAAGAAAGTTGTATGTTTTCACAATGTTATAAATGTCCTGAAGTTGATGTATTGGATGGAATCATCTCTGAGTGAAATAAAGTACAAACAATGGTTGTCAACTGACTACTGTGTGTTTGCCACCTTGGTGAAAAATATTGAAGAGTTTTTGGTTGATCTAAAGGAAAAGTTGATAAAAGTAAAAACCCATCACTTTATTGCAAATCAGTCTGAATTTCTAAAATCAAAAAAAGAAGATATTACTTCGCTGAGTGCAAAATTTTGGGAGGCTTATGAGAAAAATTTATACAGGATTATTAAAGAACCAGATTCCACGTTGTTTACATTCATCTTATGAGGTCACCAATATGGCATCGATGATGACATTGGTTTTTTCTATTGTCCCATTCCTTACTTATACGACAATCGAATGGAGCATCCACGGGAATTCGGGGAGGGGGGGGAAGGGGGGACAGTGTTTTGGGCGGGGACACTTTCAGCATTTATTAATAAACGACGAATCACAATTGTCGGTAGATCAGCCACACCTTGTTTATCATGGGTCGTGTTAGGGTGAATCACTGTAATGTGTGCATATTTTGAACACACCGCCTTACACTTAACATGCCTTTTCTTACTAAACAGCTTTTCTAACCTCCTCCTACACTTCAGATTGCACCTCCATTTTAGGTACCACGTAAATTTGTTACTTACTTGTTACCTGCTACAAAATCCTGACCAAACATTACCTACCTACAACAGTGGTAATTACATCCGATACACGCATTCATATCCATTGTATGACATACTGATGCCTAATAAAACGGAATTTGAACATGTAAATAATACCTTAGTCACTCTATGAATGGAAGAAGCTGCTAACTATTCATACATTTTTTTTATTATTCTACATTACGAACAAAAATGCAGTTCTACAACTTACGAAATCTTCAATACCGTACTCTGCTGTTTGAACATACAGCTTTACTCGTTTCAACTACTACCACTATGAACATACAGTCTTACTATACTACACATGTTAAACCAATACAAACTATAATACATTACAACTATTTCTCACGTATTTAATCGTCACTCGTACATTATATATTGTGAAGCACACATCATCCTATTTTCTATGATCCAAGGTTTCAACACACTCAAACCACATATATATTCGTATTAAACATTTCTCTTCTCAATAACACCATATTAGCACTCTTATTATCACACACTTATTTCAACTAACACTTGAAACAGTATAACGTTCCATAAAATGGGCAATAAATCAATCCTATATTTGGTACGTCCAACCGGACAAATTAGTCGTAAAACTAAACCTGGAACGTTCTCACTATAAACCCGTATCATCCAATTACGATGCACATCTGTTCCGTTGTTCTCTGTATTATTAGCTACCTACATTTTTTATAACATGGAACTCACCTGTTGCATTTTTCTATCGTTTTCTGTAATACGCATATATATATATTATATATATATATATATATATATATATATAATATATATATATATATATATATATATATATATATATATATATATATATATACACAGTCCTGCAACATACAAAAACCAAATTCCTCAGTTCTTACATTTTAATGATTTACTCGTTCCATCTATTACCAACCTAGTGTGCTATACTGTCTACGTCACACTTATAAACAAATCTCTGGTATCGAAGGACTTATATAGACCCAAATTTACTTGTGTGATGCAAGATGAAGTACAGGTATGTCATTGGGTCAATGCACAAGCCACATTACACCCATTTGTTGTATATTACAAAGAAAGTGATTCCACAAAGTGTGAAACCATTTGTGTTGTTAGCAACTATTTGACACAAAACACTGAAACTGTTCACATCTTTCAGAAAGTCCTGCTTGAATGAAAGACAGATTTCCCAACTGGACAAAAGTGTATTATTTTAATGACGGTTCAGCTGCTCAATACAAAAAAGATACTTTGTTAACCTGACTAAGCACAAAAATGATTTTGGTATGTCTGCTGGTATTTTTTTGCCACATCACATAGCAAAACTCAGTTTGATGGTGCTGGACGTACAGATAAACGTCTGGTGATTAAGACTAGTTTACAAAGAACCACTGAAAACCATATCGTATCGCAACAAGAATGTTAAAATTTTGTTCAAGCAAAATTTGTTTGTGAAGAGAAATTACTTAAGACGATTTCAAGAAGCTGAAACTATTCTCAATACAAGACAGTATCATGGTCTTTGTTCCAGTAGATGGAGATAATCCCGCTGTCTACCAATACTCATCATCACAGAACTATTTTGTAGTACCTGTCACCAAACCACAACATACTGCTTTGCCAGACATGAATGATATGTGCGTTTATGATGGTGACTGGTGGATTGGAATTGTTACACGCAAAGAAACTATTGAGAAAGAAGAAGAGTACAAGGTCATATATTTTCATCCTAAAGGTCCAAGCACTCACTTCAAATTTACAAAGGAATTGTATTCAAAAGTGGTTTAAACAATGATCTCAGTAAACCTTGATATTAATTGCCCCTCCCACTGTAAGTTTTTTAGTAATGTAAAACAGGTTCAAAAATATCATTTTGGAATTCAGCAACTTCTATTCTACATCCTAAAAATAACTGGTAATTCTGTTAGTGACGTTTCTGAAAATAAATAGAATTTTCTGGAAAATAATATTTTTAAGGTGTAGAGACAATACTTACTAATTCATTTCCCCCAAAACAACAATTTCCAGTTCAGTCTGAGTAAAGATACATTTTTATGTATTTTTGCTAAGGATACTGTGCTGACATCTTGTGAAGGAATTTTCCAATTCATAACTCATAAATTTGAAAAGTTTTTTTTAGCTCTGGCCTGTGATATTGTTACGGTGTGAATTTTATGGTTTTTTTTTTTTTTTTTTTTGTGATTTTCAGTTAAACTAAGTTTTTTTTTGTTAAGCGTGATCTCTGTAGTGGTATTTTTGCTGGCTACCTTTTTTTTTGTTCGGATGCCTTAGATTTTATGCCTGCAGGAAGTTCCCCACCCCTTTGTATTTTTTTGTTAAGCTGCGATAGGCAGACTCTGAATTGATTTTTCATTTAGTATTTTTCATATGGCGATCCCATCCTTGGAGGTTAGGTCAGGAAATTAGGCTGTTTTGGGATGGGTTAAGCACTCATTACTCGTGCCTTTTGTTTGTTAAGAAACACATGTTTTCTTTTTTACTTTAATAAGTAAGGTGGTGATACTTTATTGATTTTTTTAATTTCAAAATATGTTTTTGGGGAAGTTACATTCAACAGTCGTGACCTTAAGCTACATGCCGAAGTTTTGGTGAGAAAGTTAACTAACAGTTACTCTTCTAGAATTCTTCCTTTAATTGTTCTTGAATCATTTTACTTTTTTAAAACCTACCGGCAGTTATTTATTTGCCAATTGTATTTGTTTTGTTCGTGTTTCCTTTTTATTTTCAAGTTAGATCATTTAAGCTAAGGTGGGATTGAATTAGGAATCAGTTATTTTACAGTGTTATTTTTTAGGTTTTGTAAGAATAACGGGTTGCTACTATTTTTTACTGCCGAGTTCGTAAGGAACTGAGGTCACTAGTTATTTTTAATATTGAAATAATTTTGTCACCTCATAAATCAGAAGGCTTCCTCTGAAGCAGTGGCAGCTGGGCGTATTTACCCAACCAGGTGCAAGTTATAATTCCTCCTTCAGCAGTTCGGGAGAATTGTAATTTTTCTTCTCGTTTGAAGTATCGGGCGCAGCTGCGAGCTGAAAAGCAGTGTCGTTTATTTCCATGATAAAGGTAAGACTGTTGTGATGACGAGAGAGAGAGTAAGGAACTGTACATGGAAACAGGGAGTTAACTGCAAGGTATAGAAGCATTTATTCCAGCAGTGGTGGGCTCTGATTGGTCCGCCATGATGTCGCCCTCGCTCGTGACGTCAGCGAGGCAACTGGTGTTTATCGACAGCAGATATCGAGGTCAGGGAGTCGTGAGTGAGAGAGAGAGACGATAGCGGACAGCTGTTGTGAGTGGCTCGTTGTGGAGCAGGTGGGCCGCCACGAAGGAGGCTGCACATCAAAATAATTATGAATCTTCTTTGGAAACGTTTATGTTTGTGCGTGGTCAGGACTTTTGTTCCTGTTTGGCTGGAAGAAACGCCCCAACTCTGCATTTAAATAGCTGGACCTTAGTAAACAAGAGGCTCAGTTGGAGACAATGTTGTGCGCCGCATCCGAGGTGCGTTGGTGGGCAGGTGCGATAGCCGAGGGGCCATCAGGGTTAAGTTTCCCATGCTTTAATTAATTTAACAGGGATTTGGAACGGAACCTACCCTTTCTTTAAATAGTATGGTTTTTGTTTGTAAGGATATGCATATCAGTAGTGCCTGGTGTGTAGATGGCTCCAAAGATTGTTGGGTTCGTAGGTGGTGGAGTTGTGTAGGCCCTACTGTAATGACAGAAACCGAAATCCTTGTTGCGTTGCCCAATATTTTCTTTTGACCGGTTCCTCCCTAAAACTAAATTATAAAGTATTTTCTTTTATACATTTTAAATTTGTTTGTTCTTTTCTTTCGTTTTCTGTTTAAATTAAATATTGTTACTCTGTTAATTTTCCTGGCCAATAAACTGAATGAATTTATAAGCCCCTGTAAATAATGTAACTTTAGTGAACCTGAGTTTCTCTCTTTTAAACCCTAGGGGGCAAAGAGTAGAGCGCTACTACATTAGGTAATTGGAAGTAAATTTAAATTTCAAGATCCCTTTTTTAATACCTGTGTGAAGGGCATCTTGTGTCATCCCTACGATACATTCTTTTTTTTTGCCCTTAATAATTTAATTACTGTAAGCAAATGTGTTTCACCTCACCCTTTCCCACCTCGTAAGAGTTGGTGTAGTCGCCGGGTAGTTTCCTTGGTTGGTTACCGCTGGAGATCACACCTCCCTACTTCCTACTCCTTTCCCCCTCCTCGTAACAATATTTCCAACATAAACACTGCCTTGGGCATTACAGACAAAGAGAATCAGCTGTGTTTTGATTGATCTTGGGAGCAGGATCCATGCTGATTTTCACATGTTTTTCTAATTTTTTCATTGAGAGATTAAATATATATTCAATAGCTAATAATATAGATTTTTTTCTGTTTTAATTTTATATTCAATTATGTTTACTACTCCTACCTGTTTCTTTACTGTCGGACAGTCACAGCCATAGGAATGGTATTTGAACATCAAATGAATTGATATTAGTAGGCTAATGGGACTCTGGCACTTTGATCAAGCAAGTTAATAAATCTTATGAATGTTTTTTCAAGTAAATTTTGGGCCTCGTTAGGGGGGATGTTTAGAAGCAAATTCCTTTATATTATGGGTAAAATGGGGTTCATCTGCCCTGTGGATGCAGTTTTGAGCCACACGGGGTGTATTTTTATTTGCATCTAATATATTTGACAGCTTAACCTGTATACAGTACAGGAAAATTCAAGAGTATAAATTACAGGTGGGATTTTCGATTTCTCAATTACCTCGATTTTTGCTGTACTCGAAATAATCGAGAAAAGGATGAATTTATTAATTTTCGATTGTTTCTATTATTGCAAAATATGAAATTATAGTTTAATAACTAGGCCTGTGCAAATACCTGAATTTTCGAATACCGTTTGGAATAATTAAATATTTGTATTTGATTCAATGTCGAATATAAATGCTTCAAATTTTCGAATATTCAACTTTTTTCGAAGTGTGGATGTTGATATTAGAAACAGTAGTTTCGGATGCAAAAGAACATAACGTACGGTATTTACAGAAAAAGGAAGACAACGTTTATTGACAGAAAAGGAATATAAAAAATGAGAAGTCATCTACAATTCGGAAATCGTCGTCAATTCAAAACCACTGCGATTTAGACAAAGTACTTATTTTTTTAGTGCTGAGATTGTAACTGTCAAATTTGACAAGGGTCCCCTTATCTGATGTCACCCAGCCTAAAGATGAAGTGTTTTGCTGGGAAGCAAAATGGCTCAAGTCACGAATAGGTATACAACACCCACAAAAGTTTTACAGTGTAAGAAAAATGCTGCTACCATACAGCCAGGTTAGACACACTTATTTCATTGTGATCAGCTTTTCTTTAAGAGTAAATCAAATATATCATATTCATATAATAGCATTTCTTCTTGAAGGGTCCATAAATTACTGCAAAAATACTTCCACCTAAATAAATATTTCAGCACTTCACAGGTGTAGTCCTGAATTTTTTAGGAAGGGGTCAGGGGTCATCTTAGATTCAGGGTCGTCTTCCTTTCCGGTAAATACGGTAAATATTCATATTCCCAGTAGTTAAAGCATTTGCGGTCAATTTTTGTGGAGTATTCAATAACGTTTCGCAGTACAAAACACTTCTTCCATGAAAAGGACTACATAAATACAATTTGCGTTTGGACACTTTTCAGTGTACGTACTGGGAAATATTAAAACATTTTATAATTTCAATTTAATTTATTTCAAAAGACAGTATTTGTGATGTAAAAAGAAAATTACCCATTATAGTCATTGTAAAGTAATTAATAGTTTGTGACTTAATGGTTTTAAAATAATTCTTGGCTAGAAAATGCAAAAATCAATCAATTTTTAAGGAATAGCAAGAAATGTTGAGTATTACATTATAACTGCAGAGATCCTGCTTTTTTTCGTTATCATTTGTTTTTATTGTTGTGCACTTTGGAATTGTACAATTGTTCTAGGAACTAAGATAACTGAGAATTGATAATCAATAAAAAACATTAATCGTCCCATCTCTAGTATAAACATAAGCCAAACACATTTACATATACATTAAACAATATTAAATTAACATGTAGCCTACCTAAATTAATATGTTCATAAATAAAGCTTAGTTAATGATTCCTCTTCATAAAACCCAATACTTTCAGACTACACCTACTCATACTAAAGAATTTATCCTTACTTATATTAATATACTCATTTAATGTACAAACGGAATTATTACCCACAAAACCTCAATTTCATTTCATGGAATTACCATTTATGTTAATTGTTTCCTTCAAATTTACAGGTAAATGGTTATAAAATTACGTGGCCTACTGCTGAATACAAAAAACCTTTTTGAAAAATTGTTAAATTAATCTGTGGTTTGTGCAAATCCTTATGGTGTCTGGTTTCATGTAAATGAATTATCTTCCTTATCAACATTAACAGGCAAAATATTATGGTGTAACGTATTTGACCAAACTCAGTAACCTTCAGCAGGAGATATTTGTATTTACAAACAATATGGCTCAGCTCGACCTAGCATGCATGGCAACGTGATTTGCTTATATATGAACACAAAACCTGGGGGGGGGGGGGGGGTTGAGACTTGCAGGCAGACACAGATAGGATATGGTTGTGGACCATGGAGAATAAAATGAAGATTAATATAAAAAAAATAAACTAAGGTAAAGGCTGTTCAAAAGATAAAGTGAGCTCTTTTGAAACTACCTTCGAAAAGTCACTGCTCCTACCTGCATATATATTTTAACGGGCGCAATAAGTGACATGTGTACAGTAAAGTTGGTAACTATGGAGGGGAAAGTAGTTCCATATGTTAACATAGAACAAAAAGCATTAGGTAACCATTTGTGATAACTTAAATTATCTCTCTCACTTTCTACATTTTTTAATGCAACGAAGTGTAAAAATGAGCAGATTTGTACCTTTACTTTTCTACTAATTTCACGGTTTCACTTGACCGGCGCATGAATAAAGTTATGAGGATCATGGCACGGTTAATTTTACATAATGCAAAAGAATACACTATGTGTATACAAGTAGACCTTAAGCAGGGCTTTCAAAAGTGCTCACTTTACCATGAACAGCCTATAGTGAGGTTTATAGGCTGTTCATGGTAAAGAGAGCACTTTTGAGGCTTTAGTTACTTTTTTAATTTCAGCCATTTTTTATCCTTTAACCACATTTTAAAATTAATATTGCCTGGCAAGTATTAAACACAGTGTATATATTCCACTTCACTTGGAAGTTAACATCTAAGGCTACAAAAAATATATTTATTGACCAATGTTCCAAATGAAAAGCTTTCAAAAATGCTCACTTTACCATGAATAGCCTATACAAGGAAGTAGGTGAAATGCAGGGACATGTAAGTTACAGATGGGAAGTACAAGAGATAGAAGAAGCAGTATGTTATGTTCCGAGCCCAGACACCATCTTTCCACTGCGGCACTGCAAATTCTCTATACTATGTACACTGCACTTCTCCCTCCTAAATTTAGTCTTTACCATTGTTATGCTAACCCAAACAAACACAAAAAAAAACACTTCCTGTCTACTACTCCCACCGCCTTGGGGGACACCTTAACCTTCGACTGTGCCTTTGAGATCCCAGTCTGGGTGGAGCTGTGGCTTCCCCACCAAATCCTCTGAAGACTTATTCCCCCTCACTGTTGTCTCCTGTGCCCACTGATCCCCATTGCTTTCCCACTGCCTCACCCTCCGGTTGTTCAGTCACTAGTGCTCTGGTGCCGATGCTGATCCTGCTTCCCCTGAAGACACCAGACTCCTCCCAGCTTGTTGTTTAGGTGCTATCCCAGGTGAATTCCTTTGTACACGCAAGGGTAGTTCCTCTTGCAGGTGGCTCTTGCATAAGTGATCTTGATGACAAAATCTTATTACTTCTCCTACCTTGACCCTGTACATTACTGCATTCACCACTTCTACAATACACCCTGGTAGCCATCTGGGTTGTTCCCCTCCGATACTTTTCACCAAAACAGGATCCTTCACTCTGAATCGGGCATCTTGAATCCTTCTTAGTTTGCTGCCTTTGTCTTGATATTCTGGTAGGTTTGGCTTCACCAACAACCATCTTGTATGTGGTTTCCTTATCAAAAACATTTCTGCTGCGGTCTTCCCGGTAGTCGTGTGTGGTGTATTGCGGTAAGCAAACAACCACTTATCAATTTTATGCTCCAAAGACATTGTCCCCCCAGTTAACTCCATTTACCAAGGCCTGCTTCAAGAGTGCTGTCTTCACAGGCTGCACTGTTCACTCCGCTGCTGTAGGATTGTGGGTGGAAAGGTGGCGTTAACTGCAGTGTAATAGCACCTGCCTTGCGAAACTATCCAAATTCCTACGAATGAAACTGAGGCCCATTATCAGTCACCAGCATTTCTGGCAAGCCATACGCTGCAAAGGCCGTTCACAGCTTCTCAATTGTTTTCCCTAGCCGTGATGCTCTGCATTGCCAATATCTCCACGCATTTAAAATAGGCATCCACCAAAATCCATAGCCGTTTACATTCTTTTTCCACACAGTCGACATGTATTCGCTTCCCTACCTGAGAAGTCGCTGGCCAAGATACCTTCGACCTTTGAGGCGTGTTATGTCTAGACAGCTGACAAGCCATGATGCACCTCTTTACCATTTCCGGTCACCAGACATAATTTCTCCCCAGAATTTTTTATCTATTTTTCCCTAAATTATGTAGCTGCTCTAGAGGAAAGATTCCACATGTCACAGCCAGTACCTCAAACCAGATCATTCCACAGCTTCTACTAGTGCTTCTATTAAACTTTAAATAAGAATACATCATTTTCTAAACAAGAAATGACTTTCCAGCTCACAACATTACAACAGCAATAAGCGAGAACTTGTTGAAACTGCTCCTAGAGAAGTCCATCAATTAATGACATTTGTTTTTTCTTTATTTTGTGACATTGTAGCCTTAATATAAAACTGTGGTTATTGTTAATAGAAAATAATTTCGGTTTGAGTGTTTCTTTTTCATGAAATTGTACTAACTCTAGGAAGTAATGTTATGAAATTTTTTTTCTTATATTGATGGAGATAGGCAATGGCCTACTTTGTACATAAATTTTACGACGCCTGTGTTTCACTAAAGTCCTGTGGAAGAGTCTCCATAATGGATCTATTTTAATCATCAGTGAAATAATTATATAAACAATGTGCTGTACACAATTTTTATTTAAAATTCACAGGCCTGTAGTTCCCAAACCAGTCAATGTAACAAGATGAAATTTGTTTCATAAGAAAGTTGTTAAATAATACAGTAATGTCCTTAAAAATAAAAAGAAAATACCCCTCCCCCCACACGCCCTATTCTAACCCTGAAAATGGGAATTTTGTGGAAAATTGATGATTTTTGGGGGTCATATCTTGTGAAGGTGATGAAAAACAACTTTATATTTTATTCCCTTAATAGTACTCATGTTTGTCTATTGTGAATAAAAAAATTAGATTGTTATTACCAACCCTTCATGAATTTTTGGCTAACCTAATACTGCAGAACCGGGGTTTTTCAGGTCCTATTCAGTATTTAAAAAATTGGGTTAGGCTTCAATTTAGGCAACAGTTGCTCTGAACAAAATAGAACATTTTACTTCTAATTCTAAGCTTTCTAATTCTAGATATGGTGGAGCTCTGTCACAGGAAGAGGTAAAAAGTTACACGTCCTTAAACACAACCTTGAAATACCAAATTTTTATTCAGACCAGTGAATTATATCGCCTATATCTAGCACAAAAGAATTTTTTTAAGAATACAAAAATTATTTAATTGAGTTCTGGAAGGATGAGATTTATATTCTATAAAAAATTTCAATGAAATCTAAAATGGTGATGCAAAAGGCATGTGCTGATTTAAAATGGAATAACACATTCACTATTTATTTCTGTGAAAAATGTAGGCCTAGGCATTTCATTACTTTTCCTCATTTTATTATATGCCATTCTTACTCAGTAAATTTCATCACACAAACTACAAAATCAACATTACAGTTGCAACGCTAGCATTTGAGTTTACATATGTAACAATGGCTGCGTGCATATACTTGTGACAAACAAGATTATGCAGTGATAGGCCGCCAAGTGTCTGTTACCATAACAAGATGCACCAATTTGAAGGTATAGAAATAATGACGAGGCAAGATCTGCACACGCAGCACGTATCTGGTGATTTGAACAGTCTAAAATAGGAACTAGGGAGCAGTCTACAAAAAGCATGGTATGGAGTGCTGCGCATGCAGCATGTACCCAGCAATTTGAAGAGTTAGGAAACCGTAACTTGAGGACTCTGATGGAGATGTACACTAAGGGCCGTATTAATAGCAGTTTCTCAGATTTCGTCTTGAGATCGTATCAGGTGATACTGTATTGAGATGAGTTTCTAGTCTTGAGATGCGTGCAAATTAATAGTCAGTTCTTGAGTCGTACTCAGCTGAAATTAGTTTCAAGTTTCTGTTCTCAAGTGATATGTTTATGAGATGCTGTTTGTTTATCTAGCCTCGCAAAGGGCCCATGAAAGCAGAAATTGAGGTCTTTTTTTGCTGTCAAAGCACGTTTGTCTTCAGCTAAATTCAAGTGTTTCTTGTGTTTAGTTAAATTTTCTCCCGTTTCTTATGCAGAAACTCATTAAAATTACACAGGGCTGAATAAATATACACAATTCTAGCTACTTGTAAAGTTCAAATACAATAGAAAAGTAATGTTTTATACAAGTAGGGTGAAATATCATCGTACTTCCACGAAATAGTCTTCAGAGATGGTATTTATCTATTTGAAATATGATTCTTTTTTGTAAAACAATTGTAGTTTAAGACTTTATCGTTAGGTAGTGATAAGATTTATAATACAACACGAAAACAATATTAAACAAACATTACTATCCGTTACTTCGGATACGCTGCAGTAGAACTTATGTCATAACCTAAGTATGCTTCCAACCAATAACAAAATAAAAATAATTTATTACTGTTATGCAATGTGATATTTTTTAAATAAATGCAAATTGAACGCAATTAGCGATAATATATTAATCACAACAACATCCGTTTGTAGTTTTACGCACATCACAATCCTTTACTTCTGATAAATGGCTTCTATAATCATATTGATCATTAGTTATATACGTCCCACAATACGAATCAAATCCTATTTTGGTAATCAAATATATTTCATATAACCAAACAGTGCACAAATTTGAGTCTCGAGTGACCTACAATATTATGACTCTTGTCTATTTTCTTAACATGCACTTATGTTGTTATTCTTTTTACTTTAAACACATCTCTAATTTTTGCACTGGGGACAGTACACAACATTTAAATTGATAATTTATCAAAAATGATACAATGGTTTTATATTTATTTATTTTTTATTTGTCCTGTTGATCCCATATAGAGTAAAAACATATAAAATAAATACATTTTCGTATTTACATTTACACATAGAACCATCTACAAACAAATATCGTGTAGAAATCGCGTCTCAAAGACATCTCTCGACATCAATTACCCGAAACGAGATTTATTTATTTTCCTGTCTCTCTTGATACTAGTATTGGTGACTATTAATAAGACATAGTCTCAAGAGCCTACGATTAAATAGCTAAAATGAGTTTTAAGTGAAACCACTCTCAGGTGAGAGCTACCTACATCAAAACTAGCCTCAAAACGAATCTCAAAATTCGTTTATTATATAGTATCTGTTCTCAAGAAGAGATTCAAGAGCTGATATACGACTATTAATAAGGCCCTAATTCCACATTCTTGAGGTATGGTTTCTGTGATTGACAGTTACATTTCTGAAGCTATTACCATCACAGATTTGAACTGCGTGTTCTGGTGTGGAGTCCCAGCGACAGTGACCACCAGCACTGATATTTTATGGGCTAGCCTAAGCTAAGGTTCATTGTACTCTGGAATCTCGATGGCTTTAGTTTAAAAAACTAAGTTTACACCCACCGGTGTAAGCGTAAACCCTTATAAAACTTTTATGTTTTGTATGTAAATAAATGAAGATAGTTGCAGATTTCATAAAATAAATAGGTATAATTGTCTAAAATATTTTGATTTGTATTGCGTTAGAACCTACTTAAAAAATAAAACTTTGTTCTTTGCGTTAGAGCGAAAATATAACAAATTATGTTCACATGATTAATATTCTATCATAACTTAGATTTACAAACACAGTGACATACACAATTACTTAGTTACAGAGGACAACTTTAAAAAAAGAAAAAGAAAAACACAACACATTTTTACAGCTTCCCTGGGCAGTTTTCTTAACGGAAAGAAGAAAATTACAAAGATTTATGGCTGCTATATTTATTTTGCACTTGAAGTCTTAATATTTTCCCATTATAATAGGCTTGTTATGAATCCCATAAGAACTCTCGTGTCGTTTGTAACCAGAGTAGACTAAACCTTGGCTGTCACCGGCCATATTATGACTATTAAATTACAGATACAAAGGCACAGGTAGCTAAATATGCCCCATCACTAGTTTTGCTGTATTTATTGTATTCACCAAAAGAATTTCGTGGTCAACTTATTGCATTTGTGAAAATGTGTTTAATATAAATTTTATTTTGTCAAACATCACTTCAGCAAAGTTCCAAATTTCATTGCCTCTGTGCAATGACATTGACTTGATTGGTGCACGTACGTTGTGGCACGAATAACATCAGTCAATCACGTGCAAAGTGCTGCGTAGTTGTTGGTGAATGTTAAAAGTTAGCCAACTCTGCCGCACCAGCAATCCACCAGCTCATTGTAGCTGGGCCTTTACCTTAGTTTTCCATGCATATGACGTTTGCATGTATGCAGAATTATGCTTTGTCCGCCAAAGCACAAGTGCATCATCCCACGAAGGCCGGGCTACAATTGACATATACCTAACACATTCACAGTTCTGGCAATAAGCACATACAAAACACAACACCAGCACAGTGGCATAGTCACAATTGATATAATGATAATAATATTAGTTTATTTATGTTGCTACATTTGTATCGAAGAAATAAGTTCTGTGTAGTTGGTAGTGGTTTTTTGTCAAAAATAAAACTTTTCAAGTGAACGTAAAAAAAACTTCTAGGGTTGCGGTTATCCTGAAATAAGCAAAAGAAAATATCTGCCCCAGGAATTAAGTCAAATTACACACTTTCTTGATTCGTAATTAAGTTTTTCATTTGATAATGTAATATAAGTGTTGGGGCTTCTGGTTGGCTGAATATCTATGCACAGCAATAGTAATAACGAAAGTTAAACCAAGTTCAACTCACCTTGTTACTATAACTGTGGTTAACGCTATGTGTGATTGTAGCCACTCTAACTGGAAACAAACAGTTTAACTCTTGTGTATAGCACTGTGTTGTGTTAGCGATGTGCTTATAGCAATTGTAGCCCGGCCTTCACAGAGCAAGAAGCTGCACGAGAGAACCCTCTCGCCACGTAATGCGGAAGAACTATCCATCAAGAGAGTATTCTTAGATTTCGAACAAGGCCAAAATTCGAACTCCAACCTTCTATCATGTATATATACTAGTTAATATTTTTGGTGCGTTTAGGTATGTTTAATGCTTCCACGGAAGCGTTCACGCGACTATAAAAAAAAATCGAATGCTACTTTTACTAACTACACTGAAGCCATACGCTTAAATTTCTAAATTCGAATCTCGCTCCAAAATTACATTAGCCATACCTTTCATTAGTTCGGAATAGCAATTGTTCAGCGCAGCATGTTCAGCCATTCTGGACCCATTAATGATGCTATTTACAAATAGAGAAGTGGACACAATTATAAACAGACATTTCCTTTCCAAACATAACTTAAAAATCGTAGCAAAATTAATTCAAATATACTAGCTGGCACTTTTTTTAAGAGCAAACTATCAATATCAACATACGAAAACAAAATATCTCTTCTGAGCATAGAAAATAACGATAGACACAACTTCAACAGTATTTTTCTGACACGAACTTCGAACAGCGCTCTTTGCGGCAGCGAGTGGTGGATAGTTTGTGTAAATTGGACGTGAGCTGTCAGAAGTCGGATTATTATTCGTAGCGTAGTATTATTACATAAGTTTGTACTCAAGCTACCAATATATTACTTCCTATCTAAACATACATACATACACTCACAATGAGGCTACTACCCGGTGGCGAGCTCTCGCACCTCTCCTTCACCCAACCAACTCCTTTTCCACTCCCTTTCTGAACTTACCAACCCTTTTCATAGATACCAATTCCTCCCTCAACACATTCCACTCCCTCACAGACCTCACAAGCATGGACTGCCTACCCCGCTCCGTTCCCCTCCTCACTCTCTGAAGCTTCTCACTGTTGTTTCCTCTTCCTCTAAACACCCCCTTACTTAGATTGCAGTGTAGCCCTCACCATCATCCCTCTTCATTCACCAACCTGTACATCCTGACTAACCGTTCAACTTTCCTCCTGTCGTTCAATGAGCTCCACCCCATTTCTTTCATCATCACTGATGACCTATAGTTCCCTTCTTCCTCGTCATCCCGCCCCTGCCTTCTCCACCTACCCTTCACCCATCTTGCTGCCCTTCTCTGCACCTTTTCAAGTTCTCGCACCTCCACCTTCACGTACGGGTCCCATACTGCTGCAGCATATATTCTCTGGAAATTTCCAGGCAGATGATGCTAATATTTTCAGTGATTTTCATATCTTCTTGACAAGCCAACCTGATGTAGGCGAAGACAGTTTAGGGGACGGCCAAAAGAAGTTGGCAGGTATTTTCCATGAAGCTATAGCAGAAATTGAAGGTGATATTGAACCAGGGGATGCATCCATTCATTCAGCCGCATATGTTGCTGGTTCTATTGCTCGTAGATTGTTGGCTAAATTGGACTGTGCTAGCTGCAAAACACAATTAACTGGCAGCGACTTAGAGTTTTGAACACTGTTATTACTTTCAGGGAGTATTCAAGTAATAAGAGTCTGACATATCCTTCTCAAAACCAAGTCTCCTTTGTTGCAAACTTTGCTATTGCATTTGACCATCTCATGGCTTCCAGTAGTCACATTGAAAAAATTTTGAAATCAGAGTGTCAGCACATTGAAAATGTGGTTGACTTGTCGTGGCTTCAAGACTTGCAGTGCGAACATGTTGCTTACCTTCAGCATTAAACTGTGAAAGCTGCTGCTGAAATTTCGGTTCGATGGTGTTGCAAATGTGTCAACAGGAAATTCGTAACAATAAGGAGAAAAAAGCAGCAGGCTAAAAAGATGCGTGTATTGACCCACACATAAATTAATTTTTATACTATAATTCTGCAGTTGCTACTGAAGTTTGGGTGGTCTTCTGTTTTTCATTACAATGGTACACTTATTCGAACTTCAGCTATTTTATTTTTGTTACTTGCATACATGCAACAAAAACTGTGGTACACTCAAATATCCTCCCAAGACTTTCTAGTAGCTAAGTGTACTGAACATGTATCTAATTTTTACGATACATAATAGTACTAATATAACTTGTTCTTTAGTTTGCTAGGTTCTTGCTTGTTAGGAAGTTGATAGGTATTGCAGAAATGTCAAGTTTGTTTAGTTTGCTAATCCTGTATAGATTTCTTGCGACAAATGTTGTTAGTGAAAAAAATTGTACACTTCGCTGTAGTGTTGTTTGTTAGTCACGAGAAGAAGGAAGATTTTGTGTGAGTTCTGTTGCATTTTGTCCTGTCGAGTTACGTTGATGGGAGGGACAGTTGAAGTGGTGCCGCGAACAGGGGATATCTGCTGCCTGGGAAAGCACTGCTGCAGTTGTTTCCAACTTGATAGGTATAGCAAGAACTTCTGACTTGGACGGGTATATTTATGCGTATTTTCTTTTAGAACCTGGTGTAATTCTCTACCGATTTTCAGTACTTTAGTTGCTCTTGTTTTCTGCTCTTAAATAGCAAATGAAGTAATTGTTTGGAAGTTCTCTTATATTTTGTGGAATGCATTTTTCAGTATGTACAATTTCTGTGGCTCATTATGGTGATTTTATATATTTTATTATATATTTTATATATTATATATTATATTATATATATGCATATAATATAATAAATGTGCATCTACCATAGACCACACACAAGCAAAGAAATATAATGGAGGATAATAAGCCACATCTTCAAAAACCAAAGGAAAAAGTACAAAAAATGTTTGTATGGACATGTGCCCGCCACTGCTTTTCAGGACAGGTATCCGCTCTGCATGATATATATATATACATATAGAGTTTTTTTTGTACTTTTTCCTTTGGTTTTTGAAGATGTGGCTTATTACCCTCCATTATATTTCTTTGCTTGTGTGTGGTCTATGGTAGATGCACATTTATTTTTTACAGGTACGATATTTCTTAATGTTGTTGGTGTATGCACAGAACTTTTTTTTTTACACATGTGGTGTGCTGTTTCTTGGTTTTTAGGTTTTGGCTTTTCATTCCCCGCAACATGCAATAAACTTACTTAGGGTTACTTACATTTAGACATAAATACATTACACAAACTCTTTTACACACCAGTTCAAATAGAACTGTATACACACCGCGCTGAGGAAGTGGTGCAGTGCAAGCGATGTTGTGCACTGGGTTACACTCACTAATACTGCAGACTTATGCCAGTCTGTGATCTGTATGCGAAACAGCACACAAAGGCAGAGTGTGCTTTAAAATAACAAGACAAATCAAAGTGGATGTGCACACTTTTCAAGAAAGTGGGACACTCGGCTGTATGGAAGCAGTGCAAAATCATCTAGAAACACATAGAAACACGCAAACAAAGGATTGGCCTTAAACCCATTAAACAAACACAATATAATAGGCAGGACACGCGACCAAATATTCAGTCAATGGCTGAATTTCCTCCCCTTCAAGCTCAGAATGTACAGCCTGATCAGGGAAACACATGCAGGGAACATGCACTCACACAAGATAGGGGAAAAGCCACAAAGACACAGGAGGAGGGACAACACAACGGAAAATGCGACAATGTTCTCAGGATTGTAATAACTGGCCGCTTTTCTGCGAGAAACACAATTCTGTACACTAGTGGACCTTTTTAGGCCCATAATTACACAAGCGAAAGCCTTGACAACACTACAAGAGAAGCTGATGTTGTTTTTCCAACACTCTTTACTACCACAGTAAACAATCAAATAGTTCAGGATTATTAACTGTAAAAATTCCCCAAACTAATAAACACACAGCACTTATCATTTAGGGTGCTCTGTCCATGATGGTTATGTGAGAATTTGTGAAAGGTGAGAAATAGCCCCAGGTCTAGTCTTCCAGGTCAAGTGACATACATGCCTGTTAAGGTAGGGGTCGAGGGGCTAACACAATGTGACATAGCGTAGCATTATTTATCAGTATTATAGTATATTAAAATAATTTAATTTTTTTAAAAATAATATTAAAATTTAGATATATATACAAAAATACAGAATACAAAAACACACAAAAAATTAATATAATTAAAAACATATCGCTTTATATGTTACTAACATTACTATTTACTTACAATGACACACCGACCTGATGGCATGTTTCAGGTCGGGAAGAAGATGATCCTCATGGAAGAGAGGACGAGGGGTGCTCTGCTTTGACCAGAGTCTGAAAAACTCTGGTCCCAAAGGCCCCACCTGTTGTACTATGTGTTACTAATACTGGATTCTCTTTCCTATGTCACAACATGCTGAAACGATGAAACGTACCCCGAGAGTTGCTCCGAGAGACTAGGGACTCACCTACACACTACACACGAGATTAATTAACACAGTTGCATACAACAGAACAACACATTAGACAGGCATCACGAGACTTACATGCACCCCAGCCGGGAGGCTGGAAGAGAGTTTTACTCCTCCGCCGATCACACAAAGATGTAAATTTACATAATAATAGGCGAGAAAACTAAAACAGCCTAAATGGTAAATTAGTATCTGTTGTCCGTCAGTAATTCTCTCGGATACCTCCCAGAATTTGAAAAATTCGGTCTCCTTGCACTTCGCAATTTGTCCGGATCTTGCACTGTTTACCGGATAAGCTTCGATCCATTTGGTCTACTAGTATGAACCGTCTCCATCCGGATGACTTCGGATAAGGCCCCATGATATCTAAGAGGCAATTTCGAATAGTCATTTAGGCAGCCTTGGCTGTTGATTTTGGTTTCTGTCAGACTGCCGGGATTTGAACAAATTGCATTTGTAGAATCTGCGTACCCAATTCCGGACATAATGTGTGACACCGGGCCAGAAAAACTGTTCTAAAATGTTCCTAATTCTCTGCTCGGCTGCCGGGTGTCCTGTAATTACGCTCCCATGTGTATGTGTTCAAGCACTTTCTCCCTGTGATTAGGTGGTACATACAGTCTCCATTTCTTATCATCTCGCGGTGTGCATGTCTCGATATGCTCTCCTACACATCTCCATCCTTCTACACGTTCCTTTCCACATTGCTCTCTCTAGTCCCTTGCTAACTCACGAGTCTCCTGCGCTGTCACTGCCTCTCAGTACAAATCTGCTATCAGCTGGTCGTTCTCTCCTACCATTATTCTGTTGACGTTAGTAGTATAGAAATGCCTATTCGGGCACATACACAAAAAAGTGGATCAAAAAGTTGTGTTTGGGAGTAGTTGCAAAAAGGTGGATTAAAAAGTTGCATTTGAGAACAACCGCAAAAAAGTGACTCAGAAAGTTGCATTTGGTCAGATCGTAGTCTTAAGAAAAAAAGTGGCTTAAAAAATTTGAATACGTAAAAAATAAAATATTGTATATAATAAATGAGCACGAATAAAAATCAACTGATGTCTAATATGATGACGACCATGGAAATGAAAAAAGCTAATGCAACTGGTAATGTTTGGAAAGAATATAAATTTAAGAAATATGTTTTTGTGAAAAGAAAGAAGAAGAAACCTCAAGAGAAGTATTTCATGTGAAACTTGTAATCACTTTTACAAATCATCTCTCATAAGAAGTCATCTTAAAAGTAGATTGCACAAAGGTCTTGCACCAATACATAATAAATCACATAAACCAACAAATGCATGGGGAATTTTTTAGATATCACAACTTTTAATATCAAAACAGAAGTTCCCACGAGAGAAACATGTGAAATGTGAAACGTGTAGTCATTATTACAAACCGTCTCTCATAAGAAGTTACTTTAGAAGTAAAATTTATAAGTACACACTCAGATTCAGTGTAGAAGAAATCGAAACAGCATTTCAAAGTAGGATCAAGATTTATGATGTAAAGAATGTGAATGCATACAAAGACCCAAAACATTTCCTAATCGATGTTAAAGAAACTGTCATGGGACTAATTGATAAACATTTAAAATCACTAAAGTGAACATGAAACTCTTCACTGAGTACAAAAGGGGAATTGGTGAGAATATTGAATATGTAGAAAGCTCCTTTAAAACAAAGAACGAAATTATACTGAAATTGACTAATCTGGAAGAATATTATGTCAACAGCATATCGAAAATCACAGCTGAGATGGGGACTTTCGAAGCAAAGGGATCTCAGTGGGTACTCAACAGAATATTTAAACTAGAAGTGCGAATAAATAAATATGTACCATTCAAGGGCAGTTCTTATGTTGATCTCCCAGAAAAAAGCAAAGATAAGCAGGTGGTAATTAATGTTAAGAACAATGATCAAATTTTTTTTTTTTGGTCTGTTCTATCTGCATTTCTTCAAGTACAAAGAAACCCCCAAAGAGTGAATAAATACATAGCTTACGAACATGAGTTTGATGATGCACTTAAGGGTTTGGAATTTCCAATGAAATTGGATAGCATACAAACGTTTGAGAAAAGAAGTGGAATTTCTATTAATGTATATGCATACGAAGAAGAAGATCGTGGTAAGAAATATATAATCTCCCCATTAAAAGCAACAAAAAATAAGATGGATCAGCACATTAACCTACTCTATATCAAAGACAAAAAGAACGACCACTACTGCTGGATAAAAAGTATTTCTAGACTTATCGCATAACAAGTATCAAATAATGGTCACTAATATATATACATATATATATATATATATATATATATATATATATATATATATATATATATGATACTATAGTATTATATATAACGATAGATGTTTGCAACATTTCTACTCTGTAAGGTAAGTTTTAAACGATCACGAACAAGACTGTCGAGATCACGATGGTGTTAGAATTGAACTACCATATTACATATTAAGATTTAAAGACAAAAATCATTCTTTGGGAGTTCTGTTTGTGATATATGCTGATTTTGAATGTTTGTTGGCTAAAATTGAAACTTGCCAACCAAACCCCGACGAATGTTACACGAAACCATACCAAAAATACGAGCATATTAGCTTCCTTTACTATGTAAAATATGAACATGGATACTATAAACCACCAATAACTTATGAAGGATCTGATGCATCTACTGTATTCGTTAAAATGCTAATGGAAGAAGCAAAGTCTATTCGTAATATATACACAAATGAAAAACCAATGTTTCCATTAACTCAGAAAGAACAATTTGTTTATGATACAGCTACACATTGCCATATAAGTGAAAAGTCTTTGAATGGTGATTCTGTGAAAGATCATGATCATCTTAAGAGGAAATTTAGGCGAGCTGCACATAGAGATTGTAACTTATCATATATATTAGATTGTAACTTATCATATAAAAATCCATGTTTTGTCCCAGTGTTTATACACAATCTATCTAGTTATGACACACTTTTATTCATAAGAGATCTATGGCTAGTAGTATCGATAAACTCTCTAGCAACCTTTCCAGAACCCAATTCCGAGAAACATGTAAGCATTTTTCCAATGAACTTCTAGACGTTGTTATAAGAAAAGGTGTTTATCCATATGGCTACATGGATAGTGCTGAAAAATTTTGTGAGACATCACTTCCATCCAAAGATGCATTTTGCAACAAACTCAATAAATGTGACATTACAGGCGAAGATTACGAATTTGTGAGAAAGGCGTGGGAAAATCAACATAAAATATCTAAGAGAGTACACAGAATTCTATAACAAATCTGATGTATTGCTATTGTCTGATATAATGGAAAATTTTAGAGATGTGTGTCTCAGAATATATAAGCTAGATCCAGCATGGTATTTCACAGCCCCAGGGTTAGTGTGGGATGCTTTGCTCAAATATACTAAAATAGAACTAGAATTATTAACAGATTACGATAAAAAGGTGTTCGTGGTGGAATTTCACAATGTTGTAAGCGATATGCTAAATCAAATAATAAATATATGAATGCTTATGATAGTACAAAGGAAATCTTTTATCTTACATATCTGGATGCCAATATCTTATATGGATGGGCTATGAGCCAGTATTTACCCTATGGTGGGTTTAAGTGGAGAAATACAAATATAGATGTAACAAATATATGAGATGATTCTAAAAAAGGTTATATTTTGGAAGTTTATTTGGAATACCTACATGAACTACACTATCTCCACAAAGATCTGCCATTGGCACCAGATAATAATATTCCAGAAAGTTAAAAAAATCCCAAACTCTTAACTACTCTGTATGACAAAGAAAAATATGTATTACACTATGTAAATCTTAAGCAATATCTATCGATCGGAATGAAGTTGAAAAAGAGCCATAGAGTTCTGGAGTTTGATCAATCAGATTGGCTCAAGTCCTATATTGATCTAAACACAAATATGTAAACAAAGTCTACAAATGACTTTGAAAAAGATTTATACAAATTAATGAACAATTATGTTTTTGGAAAAACAAAAGAAAATATTAGAAACACAGATATATTGTTGTGCCAAGTTCTAAGCAAATGGATAAACTAGTGGCTAAACCAAACTTTAATGATAGAACGATATTTACTTTCTCTTTGGTTGCAGTTCATATGATTAAAACAAAACTGTGCTTTAACAAACCCATTAATGTTGGAATGAGTATACTTGATTTATCGAAAGTTTTAATGTACGATTTTCGCTATAATATAATGAAACCAAAGTATGGGAAAAATATTCAACTGTGCTACCAAGACACTGATTCATACAGCTATTATATAAAACATCAAACTTCTACAGTGACATGAAAGAAATGGTCGAGCATTTTGATACTTCTGACTATAATGAAGATAATGCATATGGTATACCGTTAGTTAACAAAAAGATTATTGGTAAAATGAAAGATGAATGTAATGGAAAAATAATGGAAGAATTTATTGGATTGAAATCGAAAATGTATGCGATAAATGTGGAAGGTGGTGTAAAGAAAAGAGCAAAGGGTGTGAAAAACACTGTAGCCAGAAATGAGATTAATTTTGGTGACTACAAAAAGTGTTTGTTTGGTAAAAAAAAGTGTTGTACAAAAGTATGAATCATATTAAAAGTAAGAATCATGAACTCTATACGATTGAGTTGAGAAAAAAAAACCATTAAGTTCCGAAGATGATAAAAGATTTATTCTTAAAGATGGTATTAATACACTACCATGGGGGCACTACAAAATTGAAAAAGAGCGCTACTATGAAAAATTATATATCAGTAAATGTTTTTAATGGATAACCATCCATTAAAAACTAATAACCATACATGTTTGCGCACTAATGGACTTCGGTGATTCTTTCACTTTTAACCTCATAAATTAGGTTTCTTTGGCTTACTAGTACCACATTACAAATAGTTGTAGTCAATTTTATTTATTTTACTTTAATTTTTCTTTAAGTATGTTGTGATTTACAAAGTCAAATGCTTTAGTGAGGTCGCAAAATATTCAATTAGATGGCATCTTTTAATCAAGTGCATTAAGAATGCTATTTGTTAGTTTATTAAAATTAACTAAGTTTGAGATTAGTTCGATCTTTTACAGTAGTGGTTTTTCTGTAAGAACAATCAATAACATACAATGCCCTTCTCCCAATAAATGACTCAGAGTTGAAGCACAGTTCATTAATATGATAAGAGGTTTCTAGTTTAGTCTTTGAATTTCTAAAATCACTGTAAGCAATATACAACATATTGAAAATTTTATCATCAATATTTAAATTCCAATTCTCTTTGGGAAACACTTCATTCCATCCATTCTTAATAGAAATATTTTTGACGAAACAAGAGTCAAACATTGAACCATGTATGAATTGTCCAGGATATTCTTTTCTGTTTTTCAGAAAACCAATAATGACAAAGTCTGGCATATCGAATTGGATTTAATTGAACTGATCTTTTATATCAAACTGAAATGAGTTTGCATTGGTAGGAAATGGTTTTTCAAGACATTGCCAATAATTAAAACCAATTGGAATTTTGGGGTGTTCATATAATTTCGCTTTAATTTCGTCTCCATAAATTGGATCGTATTCAACATTCAACAATTGGCCACAGAATTTCCATTTTCTCAATAACAATTTTACCAGCATCTGGTATATTATCTTCATCATCTCATCCATCTGTTTCTTTGGGGGTCTTCTGTAAAAAGAAACATCATCATTAGAATTTCGAATGAATGTGATGTTGTACCCACCACTCCAGAATATTTCATTACAATCTCTCATAAACCCAAACAAATATCTTAATGGATAGGTAATTTCTTTACGCTTATCTTTCCTAACATATTTACGTAGCTCTATCCCGACATTTATAAGTATTATGATTCTGATTCTGAACCTAGCAATGTATGCATCATTGTTGAAGTGATGCCAGGGTTGTCCCGGACAAACTGTCTTAGGGGTAGGAGCATGTGGCACATGTCAACACTCGCTTCAAGCGAACTATCACTTTAGGTAATGTCATTAATCACACAAAGTCTACCTTTGCGAACTAACAAACACCCTACATTCCCCAACCCTAATCCAATTATAGGAATAAAACATATTTATCCTCCATGGTTGTCGCATAGTTTTCCCAGGCACCAGACAAGAATTCTCAGCCATGATGCATGCACCCAATTTTAATAATCTATCCCGGCCAGAGGTGATTGGATGGGCCTGAGACACATCCCATTCTCCAACCATATTTGCTACTAACTTGAAGGTGTTGTGGTAACTTACTGAAAAGTTGGCTACCAAGGTAGGATGGCCCTTTCTGGACAAGTTTTAAGTTTACTGATGCCACGTGTAAGTATTTTTTTTTTATTCTAGTGTCATGTTTAAGAAAGGACTCATTTTTCTGAAATAAATGGCTTTTTTTGGACATGAATTTAAGTACTGAAAACATGTACTCACATGCAAATGTAAAAATCTCTGAGCTCTTGAAAAGAGGTCTACATGAGTCTGACTTTCTTTTGCCATTGATTATACTTACAGCTCTCTTTTGCATATGGAACACTATTTTGCGGTGAGTGGAATTACACCAAAAAGTTATTCCATAACACATGATGGAATGAAAATATGCGAAATATACCATTTTTGCTGTATTTTTGTTCAAGACCTCTGCAACACTCCGCAGGGCAAAGCAAGCTGAACTTACTTTAGGTAAAATATATGCAATGTGAGATTTACAGTTAAGTAAATTGTCTAATTTTAAGCCGAGAAACTTAATCACTGCAGTTTAATTAATTTTGTCTCTGTTACTTCTAACATATGAATTAATGTTTTTTTCTGTTCTTTGTGAGGAAATTCATAAGATATGTTTTATCTAGGTTGAGATTTAATTTGTTTGCAGTAAACCATGCATTTAACTCTGTAAATGCTGTGTCCGTTTTTTGTGTAAGTTCATTTACTGAGTCTCCAGAGACTAAGATGCTAGTATCACCTGCAAATAAAATTGGAGTAGTTTCTGGGGTTAAGGTACGTGGTAGGTCATTTATATAAACTAGGAAGAGTAGGAGGCCTAATATTAATCCTTGTGGGACCCCATGCTGCATTTTTCCTGGTTCAGAGTAGAATGAAGTAGTTTTTCCTTTGATCCACACTTGTTGTTGTCTGTTTGAAAGGTATGAGCATATTAGTTTATTCGGTGTACCTGTGACTCCATTAAACTTTAATTTTTCTTTAAGTATGTTGTGATTTACAAAGTCAAATGCTTTAGTGAGGTCGCAAAATATTCAATTAGATGGCATCTTTTAATAAAGTGCATTAAGAATGCTATTTGTTAGTTTGAAAATTGCATAGTTTCTTGATGTGTTTTTCCTCAACCCAAACTGGAAATTTGATAAGATTTTGTGATTCTCAAAATGTTGCAGCAACCTCCTGTAAATTAGTTTACAATTACTTTTGAAAAGGATGCAAGAGTGAGATGGGTCTATATTTGTTTACTTCGGTCTTGTCTCTTTTCTTGAACAATGTTGGTACCATAGCCCATTTGAGTCTGTCTGGAAACAAAGCTATAGCAGGGTATTCTGTACCATGTAGTGCAGGAATATGTTTTATATCTTGTTTAATGTTTTTTTAATCATTTTTCTACGACATTTAAGTAGTATGAATTAAATGTATCTGCAACTAATTTACGATCTGTGGATATGCAGTCATTTACTTTTAGGGTTACTACTTGACATTGCTCCGTTGTTTTTCCTGTTGTGATTTTTTATAATATTCCAAGTAGCTTTTATTTTGTTTTGAGAATTCCTAATGAGGTTCCATAAAAAATTCTTTTTTGCAGACTTTATGATCTTACTCAGAATTTTGCAGTATTTCCTGTAGTGATTCATTCTGTCAGGGTTGCTGCTTGTTCTGGCGGCCTTGTACAATTTTCTTTTGTTTTCACAGGAAATTTGCATTCCTTTGGTCAGCCACAAATTTTTCTCTTGGTTTGTGTTACTGTGGGTCAGTCGGAATGGGAAACATTTTTAAAAACAATGGAGAACTTGGTTAAGAAAATAGTTAAATTTTTCATTTGCTTTGGTACAAGTATACAATGTTGACCTTTGCTCCCTGCTGAGCTCACTTTCGAATTTTAAGACATTTTCCAGCGAAAAATTTCGAATTTTCTTATAAGAAAAGATTTTGGAGGGCATTTTTATGGAAGGCATAATTTGTGCATTATGATATGATAAGCCATTTATTATTGGGAGACAGTTGCACTGTGCAACTGCGTTACTATCAAGAAAATGTTATCAATTGCTGTCTGACTGGTTCCTTCTATTCTGGTAGCAAAGTTTACTACGGATTTAAGGTAGTAGGTACTGAGTAGACTGATGACCACTTTGATACCAATTCAACCGCGAAAATACGCTTTATGTAAATTAAAAAATCCTTGGTCCTCTATCTTGTGGTCACATTAATGCACATTATAGCGTACCATTGAAACTGAAACAGTTGGTACTTTATATAATAAAATGATAATATTTTTCTTCCTAATGATAATGGTTGTCACAAAATTCATTTCCATGAATTATTTTAGTTTAGAATATCTCTAATATCTGTTGGAAATTTAGAGGTCAAAATATCGATAATAGATATATCGCTTATAAATTGTAACAATGGAATATGTCGATATCTCGTCACAAAAAAGTCGATATCTAAATTTTTGAAAACAAATTCAAAGTTTACAAAATATAAATAGAGTATTGAATGCAAAAAAGTTTGTTGGTTTTTAAGATAATGTAAAGGAGGTAGGCCTACAGTATTTGATATATTATTGGGTAGATATTAATTAAAAAATTTATAATTTCTACCAACAGATGTGCCGTTCAAGGTGCCAGATTTGATGCCGCTAGATTACCCCAACCATAAAATAGGTAATAGGTTAGCATACAGAAGTGAAATGGCTTTGCTGTGTAGAGAGATTTGAGTGGCTCTTAACGTCGAAGTCTTAGAGAGCCGATGAGGGTGAAATGCGGTGAGTAAGGAGCAGTGCCAGAATGAAGGGGCGTAGTAAATGGGAAATGTCCCCAAGTAAACCCACCAACCTGCGACATTGTCCAGCACTATTTCGACATGCGAAAATCCTGGAGTAACCCCCCGGGAATCGAACTCGGTCCGCCTAGGTGGGAGGCTAGTAGTCTGACCGCTACATCACTGCGGCCTCAAATGGCTTTGCGGTTCGTTCCATGGGCTCACCCATTCGCTCATTGGCCACTCAAAAAAAATTGAAACGTGGCAAAACATAGCTTTTTGGGTGAGTGCAATGATGGAACACACTGCACCAGGCTTGCATTTATGCCAGTGCAGAAATTGAAATTTAACGAGTAACTAACCTGATAGACACTAAGGTAGAATTTTTAGTAACTCACCATTTTCAAAATAAACCTAACATTTTTTTTGCTATGTAGAGTGATTGAGCGAAATTATTTGAGAGATTTGGTCAGCACGTAACAATGTGGTATTGAGGGAGAAGCAAGGTGAAGATGGAGGTGTGGTAGAATGCAAGGGCAGGGATATGGGAGTGCCCTGAGAAAACCCGCCACATTTTCCACATGTGGGGTGACCCCACTAGTAGGTGAACCTGATTCGCAGTTGTGGGAGGCAAGCGGTCTAGGTACTATACCACTCTACCTCAGCCCTTAGTTAAGTGAATGTAATTACAAAATGAGTTAAGCACGATATAGGCTATTCATGGTAAAGAGAGCACTTTTTGAACCCCTCTCTGTAGCATTAGACAACTTTTGAGTCGGTGAAGTATATACACTTTGTTTGTTACTTACATTACGTATTTATTTAAAAAGTGGTGGAAGGATAAAAAATAGCTGATAGGAACAAAGTAACTGGGCCTCAAAAGTGTTCACTTTACTGTGAACAGCCTGTAAGTTACTCAAATGTACTGTCTACCAGGTGTACCTAACCTGGGGTTTGCATAAGTACATAAAGCAGGGTGCATGCTAAAAACTCTAGCATGCTTCTGTATCTTAGATTTTTTTTGTGAGGTAGGCCTAATATGTGCAGAAGATTTAGCACTTCGGAAATACAGTATCAAATAACTCAAAATGCATTTTTCACAGTTCTGTTAAGTTGTTGGCGTAATTAAGAGATCTGGCCACAGTGTTTGCACTCCACCTGCACGCTGAACCGCAGGATAGCGGGGTCGACACACCCATTATTCCCACGGTTTAGCTGGTTTCCCGCACAACAGTTCACGTCTAGGGACACCGGGTTCGCCACCCCTTGTGTGGGGACTCCATGTAACACAGAATGCTCATTGACATCCCCAGGTTTTGCAGGTTTCCCCCTAAAGGACCCAGTGCCTATTGGAGCTATACCATTTCACAAAATTTGATATTTTAAGAAAGAACTCAATTTGTTTTGATGTGAGTAATCAATTTTTAGGACTACATTGGAAAAATTAAAGCCATAATACCCAAACATTTTATTATAAAAAAATTCTCGTGGACTGTGTGAAAATCTATGCGTTACACTGTGTAGGCTACCTAAATTAAAATGAGACGAGAAAAGCTGGTGGATTGGATGACTGGAAGAAATCAAGTTGTACCAAGTGGTACAAATTGACAAAGAACATGAGCAAATAACTGCACACCATTTAACTTACGGTCCTTTTATTTGACAATATTAGGTACTCTGCAGAACAAAAGAAACTTTGTAAAATATTAAATGCCGTGCTATAAAAGTGCTTAATAGTCTTAATGTACATTCAGCTGAAAAATCAGGCGACATTCACCTAGCTTTGTAGCAATACAAAAGGGCATTTTGTTTTCAATGCCACCAAAAGGGTTACACGCCTGATGGCATCCAAATATTTATGTCGCCAAAATATATTTACTCGAAACCACAGTAAAACCCATTCAATCAATCAATTAATTTATCCAAAAAGACCATACATAAATGGTATAGGCCATGTCAAAAACAATACTTACTAAACTATGAAACGTATGAATAATATACAGGTTAAAAGTTACATATAAACTTAGACGAGCTGAACAAAAAGCAATAAAATGTTGCTTGACTAGGGAAATGATGAAAAATTACAGAATGATTTATATATATATATAAAGGTACTTGACAGTGAAATATAAATAATAATAAAAATATAATTAACAAGTGCTTTAAATAGCGTACAAAACAAAATACCAAACAAAAAACATTTAAAATAAGTTTGAATTCCAGGCTATATTGCCCAGATATAATGTTCTAAAATTGTAATTTTATTCATTATGATATTCAGCTGTTGTGTAATATCATTTTTTTGATTAGAGAGTCGAAAACACTTTGCTTGAATTTTTTTAGACACTTTATTCCTTTCATATATTTTGGTAGTTTGTTAAAAATTCTACCTCCTTTAATATGGATACTATTATAAGTAACTTGATGGTTTATTTGTTTTATATAAACAGTTTGTTTTTATAGAGTATCATGTGAATGAATCTGTGAATTTTGTGTAAAAGATCTTTGCATGTTTTTCTAAACATATGTAGCCATGTTGTAAATGTAAATACAAGGTACCGGAACAATGTTAATTTTTTTGAAAAAAAGGTCTACAATGTTCTTGTGACTGTCTATTCATGATTATTCTTATGGCTCTCTTCTGTAGAATAAATATTGTGTTAACATCACTAATGTTGTGTCCCCAGAAAATTATACCAAATGTAATAAAAGAATGAAAATAAGTGTAGTAGGCAACCTTTAGACATTTCTCACTGCATTTGGCAGCAAGTTGTCTAAGAAGAAAACAAGAAGTGCTTAATCTTTCGCTAATAATTTCAGTGTAATCTCCCCATTTTAAATGTTCCTCAATAATTACACCCAAAAATGTTGTTCGGGATACTCATTTTAATGGAATCCCTCCAATATGGATCTTTAATGTGTCAATCTCTTTCTTTATTGAAAATAATTAAACTTTGTTTCTTCTGTGTTAATTGTTAATTTATTTCGAGAAAACCAATTTTGTGAACGCTATTATGCTACATCCATTTATGTTATCACACAAATCATTTACATATATTACGAACAAAAGTGGACAAAGGATACTACCTTCTGGTACACCATTAACAATTTTTTTTGGGGGCCGATACATATTTTTCCATATAGTTGTATTTATTAATTGAGTTTTACTTTTGGTATATGATCAGTGAGATAGACTTGAACCATTTATGCATAAGGCTACACCTCTGATACTTAATGATTCTAATTTTTTTAATTAGGTGGCGTGATTCACGTTATCAAAGGCCTTTGATAAGTCTAGAAAAATACCTACTGTATTTTTATTTGTATGGAGTGCATGGAGAAGATTAGATATGAATTCAGCTATTGCTGTATTTGTATTTTTGCTTTTTATGAACTCATGTTGAAAGGAATTTAGACGTTCAAATGTAGTTATGTATTTAACTAATCTCTCTTTCATTATATATTCAAAAATTTTAGAGAAAGTACTCAAAAGAGATATGGGTCTATAATTTGTAATATTAGCTCTGTCACCTTGTCTATGATGTATAAACTTAGAAATTTTGAGCTGATTTGAAAAAAACTCCACTTTCAAATGATCGATTGATTAGAATTGTTAGTGTTTTTAAAATAGTGATTGCTACATTTGTTATTACTTTAGAGGACATATCATCGAAACCTGTGGAACTTGTGTGTCACTTAGTTTCTTAATAGAGTCAAGAACTTCATATTTATCAACAGGAAAAAGTGCCATTGATGAGGTGGCATGTTTTATATACGAGATATTGTAACTGTCATCTGAATGTGGCAATTTTTTTAAAAGGTCTATCGCAATAGTTCTAAAATAATTATTTATAACATTAGCTGTCTCTTTTGGGTTTGATATTACAGTACCATCTTCATTATGAATCTTGATTTCGCTAAGATTGCTTGTCCTTTGGTTCGCTTCATTACAAATAACATCCCATAAAGCTTTTGATTAATTTTTTGATTACATAATTCTTTTATTATTCTGTTTCTGTTTTGCCTGTGTAATTAATTTTTTATAAACTTTTTTTATATTTATTATAATAGTTTTTAAAGACATGGAATGTTTCACTCTTACTAATTTGGTGTAACTTCTTTAAATTATTACGTGGTGTTTTTATGCCTAAGGTAACCCAGTTTTTGGTGACCCATTTCTCCTGTTTACCATAGTCTTCCTCTTTTGAAAACATTTTTAGAATAATAAACAAAATTAATTAAAAAAAACTTAGGATATTTGTAAGTATATTGTTGTTATTATTTTCTATGAACTCCCAAGATACATTTACAAGAAGATTTTTGAAAACTGTTATGCTTTCATTAGTAAAGTGTCTTTCAAATTTATGTATGACGTTATAAATTGAATGGTTTGTGTTTATCTTTAGAAGCAGACCATGATGATAAGATAAATTATTTTTAATTGTGTCAATTTTTATTCTAGCAGCTTTGATATTAGAAAACATATGGTCAGTAATAGTTTGAGATGAAGCTGTATCTCTTGTGGGACTTAATACTAAAGAATTTATACCCATACACCTTAAAAGATAAACACAATTCTTTACAGACTGACTACCACCTTTCAAAGCAATATTGACATCACCACAAAAAATCACCTTAGAGTTAGTTCCATTATTTTGTACATAAATACATACACTCGCAATTAGGCCACTGGCGAGCTCTCTCACCTCTCCTTCACCCAACCAAATCCTTTTCCACTCCCTTCCTGATTTTTACCAACCCCTCTCACAGATACCAATTCCTCCCTCAACACATTCTAATCCCTCACAGACCTCACAAACATGGACTGCCTACCCCGCTCCGTTCTCCTCCACACCCTCTGAAGCTTCTCACTGTTGTTTCCTCTTCCTCTAAACACCCCCTTACTTAGCTTGCAGTGTAGCCCTCCCTATCCTCCCTCTTCATACACCACCCTGTACTATCCTGACTAACCGTTCAACTTTCCTCCTGTCCTTCAATGAGCTCCACCCCATTTCTTTCATCATCACTGACGGCCTATAGTTCCCTTCTTCCTCACCATCTTGCCCCTGCCTTCTCCACCTACCCTTCACCCATCTCGCTGCCCTTCTCTGCACCTTTTCCAGTTCTCTCACCTCCACCTCCAGATACGGGTCCCATACTGCCGCAGCATATTCTAACATTGGCCGTACCATTGTGCCAAAGGCCTTCTCCTTCACCCTCACAGCTGACTCCATTCAGCACCCTTCCCAGCATACCCAGAGCCCTTCTTCCCTTTGCAACCACCCTCTCTACCTGTTTTTTTCCACCGGAGGTCTTCCTGCAGTACAATCTCTAGATACTTATATTCTGCTGCTTCTTCTATCTCTTGTCCCTCCCATCTGTACATGTCCCTGCTTATCATCTTCTTCCTTGTGAACCTCACTACCTTTGTTATTCTTACATTTATCTTCATTTTATTTTTCCTGGTCCACAACCACATCTTATCAATGTCCGCCTGCAAATTTCCGCCCCACTCTCCCACCTCAGCATATACAACACAATTGTCTGCAAAAAATCTGATTTTTCCCCTAATCCCCAAACCCATGTCATTTATCATTATGGTAAATAAAGGACCCAGCACGCTTCCCTGTGGTACCCCTGACGTAACCTCCTTTTCCTCCGATATTGCCTCCCCCACTTTCACCCTCTGCCTTCGCCCCCTGAGAAAGTCCCCTATCCATTCCACTACCCTCCTGTTTGTTATCAGTGACTCCACTTTCCTCATCAATGTCCCATGGGGCACCTTATCAAATGCCTTCTCAAAATCTATGAAGCAGGCATCCACCTGCTTCTCCTCATCAACTACCTGCACCAGATCCTCTAATAACCCAGCCAGCTGAGTCTCACATGAGTATACCCTTCTGAAACCATTCTGGGACTCCTCCAACCAATTCCTATTGTTCAATACCCTCACCACATACTGCACCACCAGCCTCTCCATGACTTTTCCTGTACTTGATGTGAGACTCGCCGGTCTGTAGCTGCCAGGCCTCCCCATATCCTCTCCCTGCTTGTGTATAGGTACCACCATAGCATCCTTCCAATCTTGTGGTAACTTACCGTCTCCTAAGGACTTTTTAAACAGCACTGCTTAATATTTCGCCAACTCCCTGCCACCAAATTTTAGTACTGCATTTCCTATCCCATCTGGACCCTCTTCCTTACTGCTCTCCAAACCCCTAATTATCTTTTCTATCTCCCACTCCCTCATCGCAAACTCACTAAACGCCTCCTGAACCCTGTTTGCCCCCCTTTTCCAACCTTCCTTTGCCTCAAACACTGACAAATACTGTCCTTACAGCATCTCCGATTTTTCTTGGTCATTTGTCGCGTGCCTACCATCCCTGCCTATTAACAGAGGGATCCCTTCTTCTCATCCTCTTAACATCCTAACATACCTAAACAATTTCCCCCATTACTTGCCTTTTCCTTCTTCCACCATGTTCCCCAGAAATACATTCTTTGCCTGTTTGATTTTCCTTTCAAGCTCCCTACCCATTTGTTTCATCATTTATTTATTTAGTCTTATCATCTCTTCATTTCTCCATTTGGCATGTAATTTTCTGCACTTCTTCTTCATTTTCAAAATCTCCTGTCCATAATATCGGGGATCTCCCCCTGTCCGTAAACTTTTCATTGGCACAAATTTCTCCAACATAACCTCCATTAATCCTCTAAACTCCCTCCACAACCCCGCTACACCCTCCTCCATAGACCATTTTTTAAACCTGTCTCTCAGGAATATTTCTGCCCCTTCTTGTCTCCTCTCCCATACTGCCACATCAACCTTTCTGCCATTTGCACCTCCCTCATCATGCCAATCCCAATTTCCACAACCGGGATATGATGGTCGCTTATACCATCCAATACTATTGCACCAACTACAGCATTCCTAGGTCTGACCAACACCACATCCAGCACTGACACAGCACCCTCCTTATTCCATCTCGTAGGTGTTTCTACTACCTGGACTAATCCTCTGTTTCACATTACATATTTAGTGCTATTTCCAGTTTCTGTAAAAACACAGGGATTTCACCACAGAGTGGTCTATAAATACAAAGAAGAATAAAATTTTCACTAGTATATTCTTCTAAAGCAGTTGCTTCAAAATGCAAAGAACTAATTTCATCTTGTTCTTTACATATTACACCTTCTTTCACAAAAATACACACACCTTCATGTTTTTTCCATTTTTCTACAATAATATTTACCTAATTGATACCCTGTAATATTAATTAATTGTAACTCTTCCTCTGTGCACCAATGTTCAGTGAAGCACATAAAAGTTGGATATTTTTTTTTGCAAAGTTGCATTAGGAGCTTCAATTTCTAGACACTTTCTCTTTACCGATCTTATAATTGATGTGAAAAACTGTCAAAAATTTGTTTCTTGGTGATGCTGAATATTTGTTCTCACTGCTAGATTCAGACCTAGATGATACAGAAAAAACTATCCATATTAACCCTTTGTGTTACTCCTGTGTTATGAAAACTCCATCCCATATCATTGTTCTTATTATTTATATTTTTATTATGTGGTAGATCTTAATTACCTAGACCTCTGTCAAAACTAAAAATTAAAGACTGCTCAACAATAGTCTTGGAGGTTATTTTTTTGAGGTTGGACACAGTTTTGGACACTTTTTTTTGTTAAATCGTTAACAACATATTGCAAGCATGCATTGGGCTTCACTACTGTTTGTACGTCACTATTACACATTTCGTTATTAATCTTTACACAAGATTGCATCCTTGGCTTGCAGCAAAAGCTTCTTATTTTATTAATTTTCCCTGTAAAAACTTTCTTACTACTCGTATTGCATATATTTGAGGGTTTTAAATTTGGCCTTGTAACTGACATTTTATTTGTAACCGGTCTTGACTGAAGGGCCGGCAATTCAGCAGACTGCAAGTTTGTTAGAATACTGAAGCTATTTCTCATATTGACACCAACACTACTGTCCATGCGCCACCTCTGAAACCGCGTGGTATGGGGAAAGGGGAAGGCAAGACAGTGAGTCACAGCGGGGAGTGGGAAGCATGTTCACGCATGTACTATCTGTGGTAACACATTTAGCTCCGAAGTGTTGTGAACATCACCGCTGTGAGTGTTATGTCTGTCCGGAAGAAAAACACCATAGTGCATTCTAAGGGCCAGAGAATCATAAGTAATATAATTGCAAAGTGTGATGAAGAGGCGAAACAAAAACGTTATGCTTTCACATTAAACCAGGCAACAGCAAGAGCTGCAGACTACTCTGGAGTGTCGCAGACGTTAATTAAAAAGATATGGAAGAAACAGAAAGAACTAGATAACAGTGGGGAGGGCAGTAGCTTACATATGCCGGGTAAACAACGGAAAACTAGGTGAAAATACTGTAGTGAATATTGATGACTTTGATCTACGTGTAATTCAGCGGATGATTCAGGATTTTTATATGCAGGAAAAACGTGTCCCTACTATTGCAAAATTACTGCCCGTGGTAAAGGAGAAAATACACTTTCTGTTGTCGCATACTTTGTTGTGTAAGGTGTTAAAACAACTAGATTTTCAGTGGAAAAAATCGTAAAGCCACAGGAAGATACTAATTGAGAGACCTCACATTGTAACTTGGCGCCACGACTATCTAGTTGCAATGAAACAGCACAGACAAGGTGGGAAACAAATTATCTACATAGACGAGACATGGATAGATGGTAATTTAACATTTCGTAAATGTTGGCAACATGAAGAAGTGTTTGGCATACAAGCTAATGTGAATTCGGGTAACTGATTAATTGTAGTACACGCTGGGGGTATTAACGGAATTATCAAAAATGCTCTCTTTGTATATAAAGCTAGCACTGCCAGTGGCGACCATCGCGGCCAAATAAACAGCGTTAATTTCATAAAATGTGTTACCGAGAAGCTTGCTCCTAATCTCCGGCAGTCATCTGTAGTAGTGTTAAATAGTGCATCATATCATTGTGCACAAATTGATGAGCCACCTACAAAGTACTCTGTAAAAGCAGATATGTTAACATGGTTAACGAACAAAGGCATAACTTGTCACATGTCAATGCGGAAAGAGGAGCTTTACAAATTGGTGGAACACACGAAACCTAAAGAGAAAGTGTACAAATTCGATATGCATCTGACATCTTTGGGACATACCGCGGTCCGGCTTCCTCCATACATGTGCAACCTAAATGCTATTGAGCTCGCTTGGGCGAAGTTTAAGCGTGTGGTGCGCGAAGGAAATGTAACTGGAGATTTACTTCTTCATAAGCTCCGAGAGATTACTATTAAAGCGATAGACATCGTAACCAAGACCAACTGGGAAGGGCATCATGGTCACGTACAGAAGCTTGAGACTGAATACTGGGGAAAGGATGGTGTTGTGTCAGATGTAATTGACAGTATCGTTGTACATCTTGACGACAGTAGTGATTCCTCCAGTGCATCAGACGCGTGCAGTTCAAGTAGTGAACAAGAAAATCCGGGTTCGTCATTAGCGACCCCGCTGCCTTGAGGTGAGTGAATGTTTTCTTTTACGATAGTACAGTCGTATAGTGTGGTGGCTTATCGTTCCAAGGTCGCATTCCTGCCGGGGTATCAGAGGTGGCGCGCGGATAGTACGAGATGTTTCAGATGTCGTTGATTTTACTGTTCTCTTAGGAGTAGTGAATTCTCCCACAACTAATGTATCGCTAAGTTCAACAATAAGTTTTTGAAGACTTGCGTTTTTCTCCTTCAAGGCGTTAATTTCTTCTTGTAATAAGCTGATAACTTTTTCAAGTGTTTTCTCGTTAGTAAAACTGCAGCATGAGTATCACACATTTTTTCTTTAACTTCATTGATGTCACTGATGCTCTGCTCTTGATTTTTGCACATATCACAGAGCACACAATATTTTCCTCATTTGCCACATCTTCATTTATACCTCCGCACCGAAAATGATACCATAGGTCTTAAAGTACACCATTTTCCACAATTTTCTTACATTTTTGGCATTTTGAATCATATATAATCTTGCCTACCGAACTTACTTCTTCAACATCACCTGGCACCATCATGCAGCACAAAGGCACAGCACGTAAAAAGAATGTCTGTGCGTCAATTAAGGATCTCCCAATGACTCGACTACAGTGATGTTTAAAATAAGTCTGTAGTACTTGCAACATTTCGTTAAAGTGGTTGTTTCAATCCAAGCAAATTACTTTTGTGACAAATACAATTAGAAGAAGTAAAGTGTGCTGGCACTAGTAACGTACCAAAAAACCCCTACACATTCCATGCACGCTATTCACAATTAAGTAGGGCATGTGAACTTGCAACATTTCGTTAAAGTGGTTGTTTCAATCCAAGCAAAATACTATTATGACAAATACCATTAGAAGAAGTAAAGTGTGCTGGCACTAGTAATGTGCCAAAAAACCTCTACACATTCCATGCACGCTATTCACAATTAAGTAGGGCATGTCACAGCAAAGCCCAGTAAAGAACACGCTCTAGTAAAATTACAATTTAAAAATAATTAAAATCACATAAACGGGCAGGCAACCACAGACGGTCCCTCAAAGCTGCACCGCTTTAAAATTGGTACAAATTAAAATCGATTAAGCTTGCTACTGTGTGAGTAGTGGAGGCGCTAGCAGAAAACTAATTGGGCAGCCAAAAGCAAGAGTAACACCAAACAACACTAAAAATTAGCAAAGTATAAACTGCAAACTCTACCATAACTACGTTTACATAATTTCAAACGTGTGGCCCAAACAACAGCAAGGCAAAATATTACTGCACGCCCATAATACCCTATGTTAGCACTTCCAAGAAAAGCAAGCTTGCAAACTGTTTGCCCATACGAAAGTGCGCATAAATCCACTACTTACTGTACCCATGATAGCTCATTACCAACAAGAAAAAACGTTGTTACTGACATTTAATGCTCGCAGAGCTCAAGGTGTTAAACTCCATCATGATGATCCCAGTTGATGGCGATGGAATCAGGCCGGCCATAGGCAGGCTATACAAGGTGAGAAAAGAATAATGAAGCTTTAATTTAAATATTCAGGTCATAGTCGAGGAAATGGGCAGTGGGGTAGGGGCCATGGTAGGAGAGGGGAAGGGGAACGAACCTCCAGAGAGGTGGGGGAGCGCAGCACGTGCCGATGGACAGCAATACAGTTCAGGTGGCAGGACTTTCAAAGTCAGTCGCAAAGTAAAGCCATTTGAATACCTCTGCCTATGTAGGCCTATTTTTTTATTATATTTTTATCAGTTGAAAATGTTCAAATATGAAAACTAATGTCAAAAACACAGCATTATTTTGCTGGGTCAAAGTGACCCACTCTCTTTAGGTATGCCAAAATCACAATCTGAAAAACACTTTATAATAGTTATTCTGTCACATGAAAACTAGCTACTAAATTCATCTCGTAGCTCTTCTGCCAACATTAAAGCTGTCCTCAGAATACATCTCAATCAAAGCAGCTTTCCTTTTGTCTTCTC
This sequence comes from Dryococelus australis, assembly GCA_029891345.1. Taxonomy (NCBI): domain Eukaryota; kingdom Metazoa; phylum Arthropoda; class Insecta; order Phasmatodea; family Phasmatidae; genus Dryococelus; species Dryococelus australis. The sequence continues at coordinate 53,202,296 of CM056999.1, forward strand.
ATCAATCCTCCAGTGTCTGGGTACAACGTGGTTAAATTTTCTGTGTTGAATATTCCTGGTGGTGGTGATGTATCACTTAAGAAAATTTATGTAGGTGCATGCTCATCAGAACAATCAGTTCTGATTTCCTCTGCTCAATAAGATTGGTTTTCATAGAACTCTGAAAACCACTGCCACTATTCGAAATATTTTCCGCAATCCTCCTGGCTATATTGTATCTGCTTTCTAGCAGTGCCGTTGTCATGTGTTCCAGGATATAGTTTCATAATCCATGATGGCAAAGGGGAATGTGTCTTTGGTCACTATTACATATTGTACATATCAACATTACTTATCATAGAGAACACAAATTTACTAGGGGCATCCCAATATTTACAATACATGCTACCAAATGCAATAGTAGGGGAGACTACGAAAACCAGCTAAATTGTGGGGTACCAGGAAAGTATCTTGGCTTACGAGTATTCAAGGCTGACTTGGTTAGCATTTCTTTGAATTTAGCTTTCAAGGCACTGGAAAATTCCATTTATTGACATCATCCACTACATGCATTCACTCGTTTTCTGTTGCTGGTATCTGAAAATAACACCTTGTAGGTTGTCAGATCAGGACTTTGAATTCGAAATTTGATCAAGCCATAGTAAAACATTGGATTAATCAAATTTTATGTGAACTGAAATGGGCCAATAGTTAAATTCGCTCATGTTTAGTTCACTTAGTGTTGCATCTTCAAACATTCCAAGTCATCATTTAGAACAAAGCAATGTTTATTTCCCACAAAGTAGTTTGATTCAATAGTAGGACGAGGAGACAATTTTATTGAAAACTGTTATTCCACATTTATAAACTGTCTATTTCCATATAATTTTTGTGTTTTGTGACAGTAACTGTGTGCACAGTAATTAAAGGTTTTCTATTGTAACCATGGAAGAATTTTAAAATTATGTGAAAATATATTCATAAACTTAACCTTTATGTACTTATTTAAGATATCAGTGAAAAGTTCACACACAGTTGGGAAAAATAGTACAATGTGTAACGTATGGATTTTATGGAGTTCGTTGGGGTTTTTGTAATACTATTGTATTTATGTAACTATGACATGTCTAATATCCCGAAATTGGGATCAGAAAGAAAAATAAATAAATAAATGGCATTCTCTGAAATTTTGAACAAACAGCTTAATCTTTGGGAAAATTTTTAAAATTTCAATCACAACAAATTTCATAAGTCAATGATGAGTCACTTGTAGTGTCATCTTGATTCAAATCCTGTAAAAGATCACTGTAAGTTACATCAGAATGTTATTTTTCTTCTCTGGATTGTTAACATAAGTGTGGCCGCTGCTGCTAGACCTACTTCCTCTGCAGACCATCTGCAAGTCAGCTGAATATTGTGCTATATACAGCTCACTAAAGGCTGTTTACGGTGAAGTAAGCACTTTTGAAATCAACTTTTGATCAATATCACTGCTCCTATCTGCACATATTTTAATGGGCACATTGAGTGTCACATGCCCAGTAAAGTTGGCAACGTGTTAACGTTAAATTACAAGTGTTAAGTAAACATTTGTGAATACTAAAATAGGCCCTATTTTGTTTTGTTTTTTGTTTGTTTTATTGTATATAAGTGTAGCAATAAAAACATCTGTAAAATATATACATTTTCTCAGAATTTTACAGTTACCCTTAACCGACGCACGGATAAAGTGATCAGGCCTATGGTAACATTAATTGTACATATGGTGGAAGGATACACAGTGTGCATACAAGCAGATCTTTAGCAGGACTTTCAAATGTGCTCATTTTACAGTGAACAGCCTATAATTACAAAATTGTCTTTTTAAGCACATTTGTGTAAATCAGCTGGAAATCCTTTGAGAAGTGGTAGAGGATATATTTATAATTTATTAAAAATACAGTAGTTGATTTTGCTGCAAGTGCAAACACTCTACATGATATAATATTTATTATTCATATCATGCATATTCTAGAAAGTCATTGTTAACCTAATTGTTGTGTATATTGGTGTTCTAGGATGAATTCTGTTGCAAGAGTGTGGTTTACGTTGTCCAAGATTCACAAACCAACAATTTTTGAATGCTGTCGACTGCGATCTGTTCCTGTGATTCGTTGTCTAAACCACCATGTGTGTTTTTTGTCAACTTCGAGAACAAAGCACAATTCATCAAGATCATTGTTTAGTAGAAGTGTGTCCCCTGTGATACCATCACAATGCATAAGGTGTTATGCAAAAGGCAGAGATCGAGGGAAAGGCGATAAAGGTATATTACTAGCTTGATGTAGTGAGTTAACATTGCTTTGATATTAATATTTTCATCACTGAATTTTTTTATGATTTGTTTTGGGAACATAAAGTAATAAACTTTTATGTGAATTACTGGTCATCAGCCTAATGGCTCACTGTTCTTTCACTTCTGAGGTATCCGATACACTCCCAGATCCAGTGGTGGCCCAAGGAAAATTTTTGTAAGATGGTACCTTATATAGCATTTTCAGAAATTCATAGATGTACCAATTGGACACTTGGAAATTACTGTTTTGATCAACTTTGTTTGAATTGATGTATCAACCAGTTTGACGACACTGAAATGTTAATGAATTTGGTGGATGTGTAACAGAATAATAATTATGGTAATTAATTTTTGAACACAACCTCGCAAATACATATATAAATAAATAGGTAAATAAATAATGCATTTGTGAACAGCAAAGTCAATGACAGGCAGATGGCCAAATTTTAATTGCAATAGAAAAAATTTGTCTTTTGAACTGTGATAAACACTGCAGAAAAATGTGACTGATTTGTATTTTAAAAAGAAAAGAGCATGTTAATTAGAAACTACTTTAAGACAGTGTTTAAATTGGTTTTCTTCTGTTATAAAGTTATTTTTCCTTTATGAATTTATACATTTGCATTCCTGAAGTGGTTATTATTTTCCACTTTTGTGCTTTGGTGTGAAATTATTAATTAGTTTATGTGAGTGAGAAAATATGTGAGACATGTGTACCAACTGTGCAGCACTGAATCAACAAACATAACAGCATCAGTGACAAGATAATATTTTAAAACTATGCTCTGAAAACTACTCCAAACTGCACAAATTAATAGACAGAAAATAATTTTCTGTGAAACAATTTATTACTGCATTAAGTCTAGATCAGACTAAAAGAAAATTCAATTTGAAAATACTGTGCTGACTCTGGAGTGAAATAAGTTTATATTCACAAATTGGTTGAAATGGAATTATTGCAATTGAATGAAAATTTACTCGTGTTTGGATAACCATCATCCTTACAACAAGTAATTACTCAAAATCAAATCAGAAGAAAGAAAAGTGAAAATAAAAAAAAAAATTATTAAGTACTGCTGTAACTTTAATCTGTAGTTAAATCACATTTCGCAATTAAATCTTCTCACATAGTTTTAATGTAAGATTAAGTTCAAGTGACAGTAATTTAGCACGAACTAGTAATAGTTCAAAAATGAAATATGTTTAAAGAAAATCAGTTCTTTAAAATTTCACTTTAAATTAATTCGTTACTATAGTGCCTGGCGCCTGCTGTTGCACATCTTTTTCAGAGAAATTGTTAAAACACTAAATCAAAATTATCACTAGTAGTCCTAGCCCTCTTCTTACATGGCTAGACTTTCTAGACGCTGATCATGCTTCTGGGACTCTAATTAGCCAACTATTTTATGATATCAGAGATTATAGAAATAATTCCCTGACATTAAATTTCAGGTCCAAAACCATAGAAAGTTCCCCCCCCCCCCCCCCCCCCAGAAACTACTACTTCTGGCAACTACATCTAAAAGCAGCACAGAAAAAACTACTTCCGAGGAAAAAAACCTGAAATTAATAATAATAATAATAATAATAATAAAAGGAATCGCAATAAAAATAAAATTGAAAAAGTGTTACAACAGAATAAAAATATAATTAAAACTGATGCCGACTAAGAGCCAGCGACAGCAAGCCCATGACGGCACTCACCTCTAACCTAACACATGTACAGTACCGCTGCATGGACTTTCCAAAAACAGGATAATTAATTTCAGTGCCATGTATTTCTTTTTCAGAGTCAAAATAGTCTGCAAAGTGTAATATGTTTGTTTTTAGAGTTTCATGTAATATTGTAATATTCAAATTCAAAGTGCGCGTGGCGCCGAAGAGAAGGACAATATTATTCAGGCTAAGATGTCTTTCAAAGACATTTAAATAACCACAGAAATTCAGCATTAACAGTATATTTGAGAAAAGTATTAAAATTTCTTTTTGTGCCATTTCAATTCAGTATATTAATATTTTACTCTCTGTGCATAGCACTTCCGCTTGTGTGAACCTCGTAGGCAGCCATGGTAGGTCCGCGCGACCTCTGCCTCAGGGCAGTCGTCCTAGGATAGCTGGTGAGGTAAGACGCTGTCACATACGTACTTAATACTTTTGCACTGATGTAGATTTCCATAGTTTCACTTTAGTATATTGGTTAACCTTTGCTTTGCGTGCATTTTGTCAGACATTCCCAGACGTTTTGCTATCCACTTAACTCAATTGTTTTGCAGCCCTTGTGGCTTTTTGAACTTAAACGAGATGAGAGGAGATAATGTCGGAGAGGCCATGCGGCCTGCGCAACTTGTGTATCAGGTGCCATCCACCCATGTTTACGGCTTTTCATTATAATTTCTGCTTAATTGCAGCAAGTATTATTAAGGGTAATCTTTGTGTGTATTTATTTTCAGGATTTTGTCATGTTTAATTGTTTTACGGCAGCGTGGTTAGCTACCACCGATTCCGTATCTGCGCCATCACCGGGTTTAAATGGCTAATTCTTGTTCTATCTTGTGCGCCTGAATTGATCTGAGGGTAATATGTATTATTTTGATTCAGGGCTCGGTTATTTTTTATGTTTAATGCTTTGACCATGCGATCAATCCACATGTTTGTATTTTCCTGCCATCCGGCATCTGAAGAGCTTTTGTATGCTCATATATTGGAGAGAGTATTTTTCCTTATACAGTTATCATTTTGGCACACAATTCTTGGCCAAATTTCATGAAAAATAATGTGTTTTACATCTGCACACGTGGTCTGCTAAGAACTTCATCCAGCGGTATCCGTGCCATCTAAAACTCTCTTCACGCATCTGCGTGTTTATTGTGCAGTTCATGTTGTGCCCCATGTTCATCCTGTGATATTTATGTAATTTTGTATGGCATTACTATTTTCTGTCATAGCCCACTATGTGTATTGACAGTCGCCTCCACAACACGTGGTTCGAGGACAAGACCTGACTAGTAGGCGTTAGCGACAAAGATAAGCGCACGTGGTAGTGTTCATGTTCATACTCTGTGTCCTGTCTCTGGGCAAAATTTATATTCCATCACAGTGGCTGTAGACCCCTTGCCTTGTGGAGACTGTGTTATCAGACACCGTGGAGGATCACCCATCTAGAAGTGCACGAGTTAAATAACGTGCTGGAGAATCACCGACTGGAACTGGCTAGTCATATTCGAGTAGTTAACCATAAAATTCATCCTTGGAACGATGTAACTTACATCAATAAAATCAATCTTACCAATGTAAAATCTTGACTGTATTCTTGTAGCATCAGAACCCAGCTTTCTCCAAGTGTTTTGAAGTGCAATGTTTAGAATGGCAAAGTGTTTTGTAAATACGCACAGGTGAGACAAACACACAAAATCCATAGCATCACTGAGATCCCTGAGTCTCAAAGTGCAGTGTGTAGGAACCACCAGGTAAAAGGTGTATCATGATCGTCTCGTGTCTCACCAGATGGCGTCAAAATGTTATTACAGTCATAACATACATACACTCACAATTAGGCTACTGCGCTGTGGCGAGCTCTCTCACCTCTCCTTCACCCAACCAACTCCTTTTCCACTCCCTTCCTGAACTTACCAACCCCTTTCACAGATATTAATTCCTCCCTCAATACATTCCACTCCCTCACAGACCTCACAAGCATGGACTGCCTACCTTGCTCCGTTCTCCTCCACACCCTCTGAAGCTTCTCACTGTTGTTTCCTCTTCCTCTAAATACCCCCCGTACTTAGCTTGCAGTGTAGCCCTCCCCATCCTCCCTCTTCATTCACCACCTTGTACATTCTGACTAGCTGTTCAACTTTCCTCCTGTTCTTCAATGAACTTCACCCCATTTCTTTCATCATTACTGATGGCCTATAGTTCCCTTCTTCTTCATCATCATCATCATCATCCTGCCCCTGCCTTCTTCACCTACCCTTCACCCATCTTGCTGCCCTTCTCTGCACCTTTTCAAGTTCTCACACCTCCACCTCCACATGCGGGTCTCATACTGCTGCAGCATATTCTAACATTGGCCGTACCATTGTGCCATACGCTTTCTTCTTCACCTCACACCTGACTCCCTTCAGCACCCTTCCCAACATACCCAGAGTCCTTCTTCTCTTTGAAACCACCCTCTCTACCTGTTATTTCCATCTGTCTCCCTGCAGTACAATTCCTAGATACTTATATTATGGTGTTTTTTTTTTAATCTTTAAAACCAATAATTAAAAATTTATATTAAGAATTACTGTAAATTGTATAACTAATTTAAAATGGATGAGTGGTGTACAATTACCAAAATATTAAAATTACTTTTATGCCAATAAAATTAAAATAATTTTCTAGGGCTAAAAATAACATTACGTTAAAAATATAATCATCAGATGAAAATTAAAAATAAAAACAAACATTATGTTATAAATTATTGTAAACATTATTCTTTAGTCGTTTTCTATACTGAAACCAGTATATTCATAACAAGAAAAGGTATAAATAACGTTTTGGAAATTTTCTCAATCTGTGCAAACCTAAATATTCACCATTGGTGAAATTTCGAAAAAACATATAGTTAAGCAAGCATATAATGGGAAATTAATCTAATAGGAAGTAGATAATATGTAGGGTGAATTAGGGTAATTAAGAACACTTGCTATGACTGAGAAACAAAATGGTGGATAATGTTAATGTTACATTTATTTTTTAAGGTTACCCTAACTCTCTCTCTCTCTGTATGAAAAGTTTTGTGGTCTATTTATTTGTGTAGTTGTGAAGGTTGTAATAATGTTATGCTGAAAAATCATGTACTTATTCAGAGTTATCCTGTTAGAAGAATACTCATAGAAAGGTCAGTACATCTTGAGCATCTTGTGAATTAAGTACATGAAAAATTATGGATATTTTATGAAAAAAAAAAAAAAAAAAAAAAAAAAAAAAAAATTACAAAGGGAAATAACTAATTAAGACTATGAGACTTGGCCTATTTACCCCACAATATTGTCACTTCCGGGTAATTAGGAACAAAATGTTGCGGTAAATAGTAATATAATAATTTCTATCTAATTATGAATAGGATCTGTTTATGGAAACCATTTTTTTAATTTTATTTATTTTATTTTGATTATTATAGTTAGCCATTCCTACAAATGTGTACTGGCCTGCTTATATATGTGTGTTTCTTGTTGATACTTAAAAACTAATGGATGTAATATCTTTGTTGGGTTATTTATGTTATTGGAGAAATAGTTGTTATTTGTTTGTCTGGGTTATTCATACAAATGGTTAAGTTCATTGTTTTGTTTGCTTTCTTCATTTTTGTGTGTTTTGGTCATTTGGACTTTTATACATTTATCTTGTTACATTGATTCTTGGTGTGGTGAGGGGAAGTCTTCTTCTTGAGTTCCATCTTCTGTTTCTTCTCCGTCTTCTTCTTCTGTGGTGTTGGTTGGTGTCAGGTTTTCTGGTCTTGCTTATTTAAGGTGTACTGTTGAAAACATGGGCAGATTCAGTCCTGGTATAGTTTGTGATAGTCGTTTTATGAGAGGATTTCTTGATTTTGTGAGCTTGTTGGTGAATTGTCTGATCATGGTTTTTATTATGGATATTGGTGTTAGTTCTCTGGTGGCTTGTAAGAGATTGATGCGATGGGTGAGAGGAGGTTGGGCTGTGATAACACCAATCTTTTGTAGTATGCTGTATGTATGGGTGAGTGGTAATAAGTACTGTAGCTGTTGAAACCCAAATTGGGACGGCATATGTCAGTAGTGGAATGATGAATGATTTTAATAGGGTGACTTGTCTGTAAGTTGATCTGGGAGCGTGGCCTTAGAAGTGGGGTGAGTTCTCTAATAGCACCTGTTGCTCTGCCTGCTGCCTGCTTGATGTGTTGTTTGAATCACAATTTTGAGTCTAGAAAAATTCCTAAGTATTTTGTTTGGGTTTGCCACGGGACTGTTGTGCCTTTCTAGTGAAGCGATGGCGGTGGGGTGTCTAGGTTGAGCCGTGAGAAGTAGATTGCTTGTGTTTTTTCCCGTGTTTAGAGAGATTGCTCTGGAGGTGAAGAAAGAGTCTGTGGTGTTGAATGAGGATGTTAATTTGTATGAGAGTTCTTCTTTTTCATTACTTGTTGCTAATATTGCATTGTCATCTGCATATAATGATATAATGGAGTGGGGTGTAGTGGGTATGTGTCTGATGTAGAGTGCGAAGATGAGAGGCCTTAGTAGTGATCCTTGTGGAACGCCTGCTGCTGCATGATGTGGTGATGAACGTTGATTTTCTATTCGTACTTGGAAAGATCTGTTGGTTAGGAAAGAGTGAAGGAGGCGAATGATGTGATGAGAAATGTTTGTAGACGAGATGTTGTCAATGAGTGCACAGTGATGCACTGAGTCAAAAGCTCTTGTGCGGTTCAGTAATTGCGCTCCTGCTTGCTGTTTCTTGGTGTAGGCTGTGTATACTGTCGTGGTGATTCTGGCTATGACATGAGTAGTGGAATGGTCTGAGCGGAACCCGAAATTTGGTAGAAGTTGTTCTTTGTTGACTGTTTCTGTTATTCTTTTTAGGACAATTTTTTCTAGAATTTTGGGAAGTGTGGGTAGATGAGCTATTGGGGGTTAAGAAGCAGCTATGGAGGGATTTTTGTTGGGTTTGGCGATTGGTACTATGATGGCCCTCTTCTAGTTGGTTGGGAAATGTGAATGGATAATGTTGGCGTTGTACATGCGAGTCAAGAGATTTATGGCTTTTATAGGTAGATGAATTAAAATCGCATTTAGGATGTTGTCGTTTCCTGGTGCTGTTGAAGTTTTAAGAGTTTTTGTGAGGATGAAAGTGAGTACGCCTGTTGTCACAAGTTTTGTGTCTTGGGATGTGATCTAGTACTGGTAATATCGTGGAATTATTGTCTTCTTCTTCTTCACTGTTACTTGGACATGGAGAGAGAGCATATGGAAGGTTTAGTTGTGCATATGTCTCTTTAAAATGTCTGGCTAGCTCTTCTGCTTTCTGTGGTGTGGATTCATGGATTTCATTACCGTTTATGAGGGGTGGAATGTGTTGAGGTTTGGCTTTGAATGATCAGATATGTTTCCAAATTGTGCGTTCCTTATTGTTAGTGATTTTAATTTTTTTCTGCTTCTTTTGCTATCCATTCTGTGTATGTTTGTTTGCATTGTGTTTTTAGTTGAAGAAAATGATCTTGATGTAATGGGTTTCTTGTCCATTGCCATAGTCTTCTGGTCATGTTTCATTATTTGTAAGTTTTGTATATGGGGTGGTAATAGGAGATGAATGTTTGAATTATGGACTTTCGGGATGGTTATGTTTGAAGCTGTATGTTAAGGTTTCTATTTCGTTATCTATATCTTGGCTGTTTTTGAGTGAAATGCTTAGGTCTATTGATTCTGGTAGTGTGTTTTAGTGTAATTCCCAGTTAGCTTTTTTGAAAATTAAATTTTGAATGTGAAGGTGATAGCAAGAGTCTAGTAATTCTACTACTGGGAAATGGTAGGATGTGCCAGAATAATTTACTTCGGATGTTTTTGATAGACATTTTGGATGTTGAGACGAAGAAGTCTAGTATTGGGTTTTTGGTAGGTGAAAGTTGTAGGTGCGTGGATTTTGAGAGGTTTATGTGAAACATATTGTGCAAATGCAGGTCCCATTCAATTTGATTGCGGTGAGTTCCATGATAAATGTGTATTAAGTAGCAAAATGTAAAAGCTGCTGCTCCATATGGTGTAAAATAAATTTAAAAGTGGTTTACATTTTTATCAGAATAGTGTTTGTATCAGAATGCCTAGAAATCCAAAGAGAATGAGGCCTGATCCAACTTACACAAAAGAACAACTTGACCTTGCAGCAGAGAGGGTGATATCAAGACATATGACATACAGACAAGCACCAAAACAATTCAACTTCAAAATTCCGAAGACAGTTATTGTTTGGTGTGCCACAAATTTTGATGGACCTAAACTTGAACCTGGATGCAAACCCATGTTGAATGTGGAAGAAGAAAATGGCTTGGAAGCACTCATAATTGCCAAATCCTGGCTCAGTTATCCTTTCTCAAGAGATGAAATCAAAGACTCTGTGAAAGATGATAAGTATAATGGTATCAAATTATCATACTGCAAATGTAAATATTGGAACACTGGTAATGTCTGGTTGCAAAACTTCTTGAAACTTCGTCCAAACTTTTTATTGTGTAAACCTGAAAATATTCAATGCAGTCGTAAAGATGCACTGTTCAGCCTCGGTGGACAAGTAATGACGACTATCCATGCACATGATATTCTGTGTCTCCAAATGGCTGGATGGGGACTTAGAATTTTTTGGAATGGTTTACATTATCATTCATTCCATTTTGTCAACAAAGTTCGGCATTATCAGCAACTTTCTGATATTTAATGGACATGGAAGTCATGTGTCAGTTGAAATATTGACTGCAGCAAGAGAAGCACGAAATCATCTCCTGAAAATTCCAAGTCATCTCACCCACCATCTACAACCACTGGACAAGTATGTCTTTAAATCACTAAAATCATCATGGGATAAAATGCTTGTGTCTCATGGACTTAAAAACAAGATTTACCTGCTCAATTTTCTCCAATTCGGTTGATGATTTATGGAGGAACCGCTTACCTGCCATGATTATTTGTAGTGGGTTTGAAAAAACTGCATGCTTTCCTATATACAAATCAAAGTATCCTGTGCTTCTATTCAGCAAAGTACACCTCAAAAGATGGAACACATGTCACAGCAGCTCAGAGGACAGTTCTGCATGCGTCACTGCAATTACACCTATATCACAAGACTCACAGTTGCCTGGCTCTTCACCAGAATTTGGTCCTTCAACAGTACAGTCTTTTACCTCAGCATCCCAGTCTGTTTGCTTGACACCCCAACCTGTTTGCTCAACACCCCAACCTGTTTGCTCATCACATCAATTTGTTTGTTCAGCAACAGAAAATTTTTCATCCAGTACTTCAAAACTGTCATGGTGAATTATGCCATCTCTCAATTTCAGCAATCATCTCAAAGGAAGTTCCAACGAGCAGGATTAGATTGAAAAGGCAAAAATATGGTGAAGTACTTACCAGTATAGAGGTTATCAAAGGATAGAGAGGAACAAGAAAGAAGGAAATCAAGGCAAAAGGAAAAAGTTGTGAACCCTCTATAAACACCATTAGACCTTTACAAGTAAAGCGCCAGAGCTGAGAAAGAAATATTAGCTCATCTGAAGAAGAAACAGACGACCCAAGTACATTGCCTTGTAAACTTACCAAACTAATGTCAGTAAAATGTTTTTTCGAAACCACAGTGCAGTCCTGCTTCACGTAAAGATGACCCTGAATATAGTCCTACATACACAAGTAGTGATAGCGGTTCTCATTCTCCTGATTAAATATTTCAACCTAGTCCTAATGCAGATATTTCAAGAGCTGAGCTCACTTCGGAGCTAAAGAAAACAGACGTGCAAGTTGAGGCCTAACCACACTGTTTATTGTGTCAGTAAATGGTACGTTGGGAGAGTTTTTGAAAGAACTAATTCTTCAAACATGGTCAAATTGATGTTATTGAAACAACTGGGAACTCTCTTTCGTTGGCCACACCGAAATGATATAGACAGTCAGCATACACGTAATATTTTTAAAATATTTTGTGTACTAATATCATAGAAGGGAACAATCCATTCACACTTTCTCCAAACCCAGCTATTATTATAAACAAGGCGTGGAATGAATTTAAACAAACTTTCACAGAATACTAGATTGTCTTTGCAGAGTGAAGAATAGTGTTTGTGTAGTTTTGAGACTACAGCTGTTTTTTTGGTATTATTTTCACACGCTGACGTATTTTTAGCAGTAATGTTGCATTTTTTCCTTTGCAAAAATGCTGTTTTATTGAAGGAACATCAATAAACAATAAGTTTTGTTGATTATGGCATTTGTAGCCTACCATGAAATTCAAAATTTTTCTCCAAATGTCTTTGTGCTGTTAGTGTTTCAATTTGATTCCTTGTGTAGTGTGCATTATTTTGTATTTTAGTACTAATTGGTTTGCTACAAATGATTCAGTATATGTTTGTTTTGTTCCTATTTACCCAAGGTTCCATTTCCCTTGCACTGATGTATGTAACTACACATATTCCTATTTTCCCCATTTCAATGGGGTAAATAGGAATACTGACATTGTTTTTTAAAACATTTTATTTACCATAAATAAGGAAACTATTGTGCTCTTTTATGGTCATTTGGAAAGCCAATGTTACCTTGTCTTCTGTGATATAAGTAATTACCACTTTTGAAAATGTTATTTTATTATAAGATACGAAAACTAAGTTTTGTTTTATGTTCTATTTACCCCGACTTACTGTAGTTCCTGTTAATGTGACTTTGCAATATGTCCTGCATAAACATACATTTGTGTCCATAGCTATGTTATATTATTTTCACGAACACACCTTAAACCTTTGATAAAGTAAAATTTTTCCTAATTATATTTTTGAAAATTAAATGAATTAACTATTACTAACCCAGTTGTGGCGAACCAGAAATACTGGCTTCATAGCTGGACGGCGTGTAGTAAAATTGAGGAAGCGTAGTTGGAGATGTAGCCTTGCAGCGAGACGGTCTCCCGTTCAATGCCAGTGCAAGGCAACTAGTTGTAGTAGTGCACTAAAACAGCAGCAGAGGATCTCAGCCAAATTCAATAGGGCATCTGCCTCCTCTTGCGCTGCTCCTCCAAGTCGGACGCACCCCTCTCTGATAGCAGGGTGGAGATGTTGATCAGCGTGCAGAATGATTGCGACCTCGGATACATCGAGCCATCCTCTCTGTCAGAGTTGTCCTCGTAACCTACGTTGCGCAAAGAGGATGCGTAGGATGCCTGAGAGCTGAGTGGGGCACAGGTGGCAGCACTGTAGGTATGGTTGTCACTGGGTGAAGTGGTGACGATTCGCCTCATTAATCATGGTTATAATCAAAATTTGTTACAGATCAACAAAACTGCCAAAAAAAGTCACAACATGAAATGGCTGAGTCAACACCAAAACTTTCGGTGTGTTAAAATTATTTTTAGGCGAATATTCACACACAATGAATGTAGTGAATTCAAAACTTAATTTGTAACTACAGAAGATATTATTCTTTAGGCGGTTCTGTCAATAAATTATAATTAATTTAGTTTTTTATTGATAGTAATCTGCAACTTCAGCACTTACATGAATTCACAACACAAGCTCATGCGATACCTATTAAGTATTTTGTAAACTACAATGTAGGCTCTCAAAAATCTATTGAAATTGCAAGGGGATGAGTCAAGGTCCATCTGATTGTCCAAACCCCCAACCCTCTGTTCCAGATCCCATCATTGTTTACACAGCCATCTTTTTCAGTAAACACAAAAAAAAAAACATTTTTTTGTAAGTAGTTTCAAGTTTAGTGTCATCGATGCTGTAATTATAAATTAAAGTAACTGGAATACAGGCAGTGTTTAAATCATTGTATTTCACAGAAATTAAGGCCTGCATTATTATTAATGCTGTTAATTCTGTTGCAGAATTGTGCACATCAGTTGAGCAACCCATGAGAATATAAGCAGTATGTATCAACATGTTGTACGAGATCACCCTACAAACTAAACAAGGCACTGAAATAGTTACTTATCACTCAAATCATGTACATTAGCAGTTTATAAATGTTCGAAGTTCAGTAATCGTATGTACTTTTAAAACACCAAAATTATGCATTGCTATTTTGGGGATTATTTACAAACTTTTAAGACTTTGTATTATAGCATTTAAAATTGAGTAGAGACATTCAAATAACAGGATGTAGTGGCATTGCATTTGAATAGCAGTTTTCAAAGTGTGACATGTTTAGAGCTATGTTATTCAACCTTTTTTGTATGTGTTTCCCTCCAAAAACTTATTTTAAACTTCATACCTCCAAATTTTTTTCAACTGATTGATTACCTAGTAATTGATAGTCAGCGATGTTGTAAAGGGAACTAACAAATGCCTAATACAAATTACAATGCGGATTTATTGACACAAAGAAACACGATTAATAGTACTCGTAAATCACAAACCTTCGCACAATCAAATTCATACATACACTTAATTTGAGCACATGAGCCAAGTAAACCAAGTCAATGCACGTTTGTTTCCTATCTGTGTGCATCATTTGTCAATGAATGTATCATGGTAATACATGTGAACTGCATGTAAAAAACCTGTGGATGTATTTTTGTATGATATACTGTAGTATATTGTGTATACTACTAATATGTTGTGTACTAATTTGTGCTAAATGATTGTCACTTGAACTTAATCTTACATTATAACTACATGAGGAGATTTAATTATGAGACGTGATTTTATTGAAGATTAAAGTTACAACAGTACTTAACTTATTTTTGATTTTATTTTATTTTCATTTTCTTTCTTTTAATTTCAATTTTAGTTATTACTTATTGTAAGGATAGTGGTTAGCTGCATGCAATTCAATTTTCATTCAAATGCAATAAGTCCATTTCAACCAATTTCTGAATATAAATTTATTCCACTCCGAAATCAGCACAGTATTCTCAAATTAGATTTTCTTTTTAGTTTGATCTAGTCTCAATGTAGTAATACATTGTTTCGAGGAAAATTATTTTCTGTCTATTAATTTGTGTAGTTTTCAGGGCACGGTTTTAAAGTATTATCTTATCATTGATGCTGTTGTGTTTGTGGATTCAGTGCTGCACAGTTGGTACACATGTCTGATATTTTCTCACTCACAACAACTATTTCATAATTTCGCACTAAAACAGAAAAGTGCAAATACACAACCACTCCAGAGTCTCAAAAGAATTTTATTCTATTTCATTAGGGTCAACTTTGTTTGCTAAAGTTTCGTGCTCACATTAGAGAGCGATTGAGTGAAGTGGACTGATTTGGGCAGCTCTTAAGATTTATGTCTTGAGAGCCAATGAGGGTGAAGTGAGATAACTATGGAGCAATGCTGGAGTGAAGGGTGGGGAAAATGGGAGATCCCCCAGAAAACCCACAGACCAGTGGGATTGTCCAGTTAAATTCTTACTTGCGAAAATCCGGGGGGCAACCCTGCTGGGAATTCAAACCCATTTCACTTAGGTGTTAGGCAAGTAGTCTAACCATGGTATTTCCTTGTAAACAAATGGAATGCAAATACTTTTTAACATACTAAGTAATTAGAAAAAATTACAGATCCCCACATATTGTAAACTGAACATTGTGAGTGGTACAGTATTGATGGCAGTCAGTGTGTCAGAAAGGTGGTAGGAATTATGCCACATGTTCAGGAAAGCCACTTGACACCGTGTGGCTGAATGAGAAGGGGTTAAGGTGACGTTTCAGGGGCTGTTAGAATTTAGGTTAGGTGTTTTGGTCGTGTTGCCCGACTATGTGCCAGATGTCGCTCGAAAGCGGCGTCAATGATGATGGTGAAGTTGAAGCTGGAGACTCTGGGTTCTGCAGGCTGTTCGCCTGGACGTAATTCTCCGCCGTTGCTATCTGCTGCCCCTTATTGGTAAATAGTACTGGTGCTCTGAATCATGCAGTTTCCTAAACTATGGCCTATCGGCTGACCACACATCCTTGCATAGTTGAATTAATTACATGCCGTAATTAAGAATTTGTAAAAGACTGCATCTGATTGCTCACTGCCTGGTGACCTATTCCGGTTGGTCACATGCCATGGAGAATTTGCACGCTTGCTGAGAGCACACACTGCAAAAATACCATAACAGATTACACTTGAATGAAAACACTTAGCACTGAGGTAGGTATTATAAGGGTCCATGCCCTGAAGAGCAGTGAGGCTAGGTACAAATAATATACGGATGCTCATATCACTTGTATATTTAACATGATGACTAATGCTTCATTACAGAAACAACTGACAATGGTGCCGGGCACAGCCTGTCGGCATGGGCGATACGGTATAAATACTGCACTAAGCCAATAAAGTATTTAATTTGAAATGGTTATGCTCCCCTGGGCGATGCAAGCTGTAGGGGAGAAGGGCAGGCTTCTCCAGGAGCAATAAAGCAAAAAGGTTCCAAAAATATGACGTTACTATTGCAATGAACGTGGTTGACGCGAAAACAGTGTTTGTCTCTGGAGTGCGAGCGACAGCAGGGGTACCCTTGTACGATCGAGATGCTACTGATTCTCCAGCTTGGCACCTGAACCTGCCAGGGTGGGAGTTAGCACGCCAAGCTTGAACTATTTTCTTACATAGTTCCTAACTATGCTTGCAAAATACATACATACACTCTCTAACTTTGCAAAAACAATGTAATAAATTGCTCTGTATTTATAACAAAACAAATAGTACATGCAAACAACTGTGAATGATGTGAATGGTGAAAACACATGGGATGAAAACAAATAAATACTTATAACTAACACTGAGGGCAATTAGGGTGGCATAGGAATTACGGCGGACATCTTTCCCAGTTCTCTTGCTTAGGGTAAGTTCGGCTGTTGCCGTTATGCCCTTGTGAATGTGCCCTACTTTTCTGTTGCACTACTTTGCACCTCTGACTCATTGCACTGTCACATACATGCACTGTACTGGTGGAGTGTGGGTACTCACTGCGCAGCACTGACTGCTGTGCAACCGGGCAAACTGTCTGGGAGGCGAGGGGCACGAGCACGTATTAGTATGTGCTGTTCACGGTAAAGTGAGCACTTTTTAAGGCTCTTCAAAAATTTTCCTTTCATCTAATTTCCATTTTCCTGCTGATTTTTAATATAGTGATTGCAATGCGACCAATAAACACAGTGTATACATTTCACCACCCTCAAAATTTAATGCCTTAAGCTGCAATAAGATATATTTATTAGTAATGGAAGGGCCTTAAAAAGTGCTCACTTTACTGTGAACAGCCTATATGAATAAAGATTTAGCTTTAAGCACTACAAGTCTGGAGTCCCTGCCCATATTTGTTTTGATTGATTCTTGATTCCTTTAAGAAACTAAATATTAACTGGAAAGTGTTACTGGTCAATCCATTTAAAGTGACCCAGAAAAAATTTTATTGGTTACTTGACAGTTTTTATTTTTTATTTATTTTATTTTGTTGGTGATGAATTAGGGTTCAAGTCTTTCAATCTTCCTAAAACACTTGGCTTTGAAAATTCAAATTTTTTTATTCTTTGTCAAGTTTGGCTTAAAGTTCCAGGCATAAGGAAACAAGATATTCAAATCATGTATGTCTACAAATTAAATGTATAGCAGCCCAGAGATCAGAATAACAATTTTGTTCTTAGCGTTTCTGAAAAATTAATTATTTTTCTGTAAACCTGTAAAAAAGGAAAAATTTACATGTCTTGCAAAACAAAAATTTTTATACCACTAAGGAATTTTTTTTCTTTATAATGGAAAGCATCTAGTGGTATATTATTTGGATTTTATTGGTTGTTGCTGGTTACTGTTTTTTTTTCCTGCAAAATTATTTCAGTTTATAGTTTAATGTGATATAGTTTTGTTTCGGAAGACTTCAAATGATTAGTATGAAGTGGGTTAGATATATACTATCACTGATTTAATCTACTGACATATAGGCCTAAAATCTTAGGGGTGATTGTAGCCCTAGAGGACCAAGGAAGTTAATGAGAGTTAATTCAGAAAAAGTTAATTCTACCAAAAGTAAAATGTTCTTCATATTTGAAAGCTGTATAACATCCATTTCTAAAGAATTCTCTGTGTTAAAAAGTGGGAGTAACAAGAATAAAATTTTTTTTCATATTTTGAAGCTGTATGACATTCAAATGTAAAGTACAATTCCTGTTAATGTAATTATATGTTTTCTCTATAAGAAATGTGTAAATTTTTTGCAGTAAAGAAAAAGGTGGTAATAAACATGAATGAAATGGCAGAAGTTATAAATGTTGATGCTATGAAGAATGACATGCAGAGAGTTGTGGATACGATGAAGTTTGAATATGTCAAAAATTTGTCTCTGAGATCGACAACAGGTATTGTGTGCTTTATTATATGCATGTATAGTTGCAAGAATATTGTACATTGCTACTGTGCCATTGCTACACCTAAGCCATGATGCACAGAATTAGTTTCTCTTCTCTTATTGTCTTAAAATAGCTTTGCAAATAAAATAAAGAGAACCGCGACAAATTTAACTCTGTAATTAAAAAATAAAACCGGTTGGAATGCCGACCTAGCTATAATATCCTACATTAATTACTGGACGGAAGTTAGCTAACGTCAGTCAGACTTTGAGTGCCTGCCATGACAGGGAACACGAGAAAGAAGGAAAATTCAAGTGTCCATTGGACTGAAAACATTTGTTTAGGAACGTCTTTTTCTTCAGTAGAAAAACAGCTGTGGTGGAAGGATACATTGTGGCAGTGATACTTGTCTAGAACTTTCAAAATTTACCCCACTTATATGAAATGGACAATAGTCCCCAGGGAGCAAATTTACATCTCACAACTGTAGTGTCACAAAGCAATTTCTTGCACACCCAGTTATTTCTGACTGCTGTAAGAAAGTGCTGCTTTAACTCTGTACATGTAATTTCTTAATACTGTCACAAGACAAAAACTCTCAAGAATTATTTAGTTCACCAAATTTATGTAGAGACATTAAGTACCAAAAATGTGACAAGACAAGGACATTTTAATCTGGCAGTATAATTAGTCACTCAAGGCACAGTTTAGGTGTTTCATTGAATTATTACATATAATTGAACTAAAACTTGCGAAAAAGTTTTGATTATATATTTAATTAAAAATGCAAAATTGTATCAAACTAACATTGTTATTTGTTTAAATTACTGAATGCCACTTAAACACATTTCAGATGTGAAGTATTTTGATAAATGACAGCATTTGACAGCCATTATATAGGTTTTTGATTAGTCGTACAATTTGGAATGAAAGAAATTTTTAAGTTACACAATAATAAAGTAATAGAGAAGTTTTAATTGTTACATAAAGTAGGTAATATTATTAAGCTTCAGTATAAGAAGAAGCTGTGCTAGTGTTATTCTTTGTCAGTATTTTTAAGAAGTTAGAATTGGTATATATTCATGTTTCTTGTTGCTTACCATAACATTTATATCATCAAAGTGCAGTATGTTTTTCTATATTTAAAAAAATATTCTATATTAAAAATAATACGTTATAAGTGGTTAGGTTTTGCAGTTAATTAGTTATATTTTTGTAATTCCTAAGGAATCTACATTGCTATGGTTTTGAATGATTGTTTGAGCAGAAGCTGATATGTTACTTAAATTAAATTATTATTTATTATTATTATTATTAGGTTTAATATTAAGGTGCTGTGATGAGTTGGAGAAATCATTTCTATATTAGTTTCATTTGGAGAAACTTTTTCCTGTATTAGTGTCAACATTTCATTGTATTATTGTTAACTCAACTACAGAATTGGCCATGTTTTAATTATCAGTAGGTTGTAAGTGTGTAGTTGTCACACTCATAAAAAAATATGTTTCATTTGACTGTGAAAACACTAGAGACAACAGGTGACAACTCCATGCATAATCATGCAATATGTATGAAAACATTTTCTTTTCAAGACATGCAATTCCATAAATCTACAAGAACAACAACTAAAAAAATAATAAGTTTAAATACTGATTTAATAGCATCCTTCCTCAACATGTATTAACTTAAAATGAAATAATGAAAGAAAGTAAATGATACTGGACTCTGCTGTTAGATTGCTAATCATAATCTACCGTTCTCTCAAGATTGATAAAATGACCAAGTTTAATCATGTATGCCCACTTAACAAGAAACATAAAGGTAGAGAAGTTATAGTTTAGTTCAATTCTTGAAGTAGAGTTTTTTGTTTAAAAAAATTATATTCAGTGTTTGTGTAACCATGGCTAACTGTTGAACCAGAGCTTTGAGGCATCTTTTAGTCGACAAACGTAGTTACAGGCCTCTGGGCAGAAAACATATTAATGTAGTGCGTTACTCAAATTTGGTAAAAGTGCAAAATTAAAATTGTTTACAGTTTCAAAAATTCTGCTAACATTTTCGCTTCAAAAGTCTCAAACAAATTCATTTAAATCTTGGTAGATTTCAAGTTTAATGCGATTGATGCTGATAGTATGCCGACGTTGGCAATTCAAAAAGGCATAAAGACGGCTTACATTATGATGCGATGTCATGACACAGCAAAGTCTTCATCTCTGCAGATCCTCAAAATAGACATGGTCCGGTGGGAATATGAATATCCCACTCCGTCCTCGGTATGGGAACTCCGTCTGGATGGCGACACATCTAGGATTGCGGCTACTGATACTCCCCCTGAGGCGTTGGTTCTCAGCTCTTCGTCGTCAGCGTCCGTCAGTCACCATTATTCAACTTATAAAGCCTTGAAGTTCTAAAATTTAAGCCCTTCGTGCATACGTAACAATCACCATTATGACACTGAATATCCTGTTTATTTTCTCATGGATAAACTGACGTTTAAAGATGTCTACCCAGTAATAATTCCTCTCTGCTCAGGCCTCAAAACACTATTAATTCAAAATAGACTACATTGGTGTCAAAGTATGTCAGCTTAATATCATAAATAAATAAAATCAGGCAATATTTACTGACAAATTCTGGAAGGCACAAGAAAAGACATATCTAATTACATTAAATTACAAAAAAAATAAATAAATATTCTGTTTTTTACATATAAACATTTATACGTCAACACCATAAGCTCAAACATGAAATATAGGACTTTTATCACAGTACATATTAATTTTGTCACTGACTTGTACTAAAGGCTGTTCATGATGAAGTGAGCACTTTTGAGATCAACCTCTGAAAAAAGTCACTGACCCTACCTGCATATACTTTAATGGGCGCACTGAGTGACATGCGTCCAGTAAAGTTGATAACAATGGATGGAAAGAAGTTCCATATTTTTTAATCAAATAAAAAGGGCTCTTAATTAACCATTTGTGAGTAATTTAAATGATTTCTTTTGCTTTCTGATTTTTAAATGCGTCTAAGTATAAAAATGAGCAGATTTGTATAATATTTACTTTTCTAATAACTCTACAGTTTCACTTGACCAACACATGAATAAAGTGATGAAGCCCATGACAATGTTAATTTTACATAAGGCAGAAGAATACGCAAGTAATGCACGTACAAGGAAGATCTTAAGCAGGGCTTTCAAAAGTTCTCATTTTTCCAGTGAACAGTCTATATGTATCTTTAAAAAGTGAACAATTTTAAATTATTTCCTGTAATATTCCCAGCATCTTGAATTAATTCTTATAATTAATTCATTAATTTCTTCAAATTAGTTATTTTTAAAGTGATATATCAAGCTTATATTTTTGAGATTTTCTAGTAACTTTTTTCAGATGCTACTAGCTCTGTAACTAAATGATTAATTGAAAACAGATGTGGTGTGTTGTAATTCATGTGAATGTTTTTTTGTATGAAGAGATTTTTTTTCACTGAGTAGTTTAGACAGTTCATTATAACTTTTGCTTAATTAGGTTCCTTGGAATCCTTGCCAGTAGAATTTGAGGGTAAGGAATACACTTTGCAGGAGCTGGCACAGATAGTGAGGAAAAATCCAAAGACAATTGTCGTCAACATGGCAGTCTTTCCTCAAGCAATCCCTGCTGTGCTGCAGGCTATTCAGAAGAGTGGCATGAATCTGAACCCACAGCAAGATAAAACAACTTTGTACATCCCTGTCCCAAAGTGAGTTTCCAGAGTATGACATATTATATTAGGACAGTTAATTTTATTATCATGTACTGTTTGATTTGTCATCCAAATTTTGTGCTTACCCGGACCGCCTTCTGTTACTGCTGACGAGCACTGAAATCACTGATCAGTGTTTGCCAGCAATAAGGGAACAGTTGTCAGTAAGCAGCAAATATTTGTCTTCTCTTTGTTAGTAAATTGATTGTTTTGGAGCATCTGGCAGTATTATTCCCCACGTGCAGGAAAATATAAACAAGTATGGCGGACACACTAACCTCACTAATTTTCATACAGCATTTGGACTAAAACAGTAAAAATGTTACTCACCTTCTACTGCTTTTCTGGCATCTTCTGACGGCACCACGATATTATAAGTGATTGCCTCAGCACCTGTACCTTCCGTGAGCATAATTTCCTTGAACATGACTTGAACTTCCTGTTTAACCTAAGGTTTACCTGACAACACTGACGTTTTTAGCACAGGGTACCTCTCAGATGCGACCATCAGTGCCTTCAGAAGTATTCTGAACAATAGCTTACGTCACTGAAATTACTGACCAGTGAAATCCGTGAGTAACAGAAGACGGCCCCAGACTTGCCCACTTTTAAGGTAAAAGTAAAAAACCGTTAGTTAACTGCTTATTTTCAAATTTCTTGTATACTTCATTCTCTGTTAACTTTGCACTTTTTGAAACAAACTTGTGTAAAATCACCCAGGTTTAACATGTCTGCCTCGTTTTTTAAACAAATTATATGCAATAAACATTTAATATATATTGTGAAAAAATAATGGTGAGAACATTGGTGCTGTGGTAACAGTTAATAAGAATTAGTTTAGATATAAAATTTTAATGAATTGAGTTATGATATGTATTAGTATTTGTTTTGTTGTTAAACATCATACATCAAATAGATGTCAGTACAGAACAATATGAAACAACCAAAATGCAACACATAATTATTAAAATACAATACATTCATAATTTAAAAACCATATCAGAAGATATAAGAATTCATTTACATCATAAAAAGGGGTTTAGCAACAGCCAACTGTGTATTTTCAAATTTCTTAAGACTGATGTAGTGACATACTGACTAAGTCTATGATGGGTTCTGTATTAAATAATTATATCTAGTAAGATGGTCATGTACCTGATTTAACAGAATAAAATGAGCAAGATTCTTCTTTGCATAAACTAAGCACACAGGTATATAAGCATTAATAACAGTCAGTACTCTTTCGTGAAAATAAACAATTGTTTTCAGTGTTGCATATTAGTTGAATAAGTTAGAACTCTGATGGCTTTCTTCTGAACTCTTAAGGACATTTTTTATCTTGGCATCATTGCCCCAATACAAAGTACTATATAGCATTCTGCTCTGAAAAAAAAAATCAAAATAAGATTTTGGTAAACTATCTCGTAATCTTCTTAACAAATAAACTACCTTAGAAAGTTTAGAACAGACTGCAATTATGTATATGTTCATCCCATGTGAATTGGGGATATAAATTAATTCCAAGCAACTTGGCATTATCATCATTATTTACCCACTTCTTACCAAGAGTAAATCTTATATACTGAGTTTTAACAATACTCAACAAGAATTTTTGGCTGCATACCATTCTACCACCTCACTTTTAACATTCTCAGTTCAATCATTTAAAACTGTCTGGCACTTATTTGACTTAGTTTCGTCATCAGCAAACATTACTGTACAACCTGAAATATCTGGTAAATCATTTACCACAGTCAAAACTAGGAGTGGACCCAAAACTGATCCCTGAGAAACACCATAGTCAACCTGAATAGCATTAGACAAGCCACCTTGTAATACCTTTTATCTAAATAAGATTCAAATATTTTAATATTCTTACCAGTTATATCATAAGACTGCAATTTTTTAAAATAATATACGGTCAACACAGTCAAAGACGTTGCTCGGATCGCATAAAGTTGTATGTGTTATGAGCCCCTTCTCATAACCCTCCCCCACAGAGGAAACAAGGCTC
The DNA here is from genome assembly GCA_029891345.1 of Dryococelus australis. Taxonomy (NCBI): domain Eukaryota; kingdom Metazoa; phylum Arthropoda; class Insecta; order Phasmatodea; family Phasmatidae; genus Dryococelus; species Dryococelus australis. The sequence goes on from CM056999.1 coordinate 53,226,407, forward strand.
CCCACTGCATCAATCATAGACAAACCTGACCCAAATCCATATTGAACTGAAGATATCAAATTGTTAACCTGTAAATAGTCTCATATAAGTTTTTATTACCTTTTCCATCACTTGAGCATTACAAGGAATTATTGAGGTAGGCCAATAGCTGGATGCCTCTTTTCTGTCACCAGAGACTTATAGATTGGAGCAAGTTTTGCAACCTTAAATATGCACAAGTGAAACCTCCTCATATAGACAAGCATTAACACACAAAGTTGAAGGTAAAACTACTTCATCCTTGTTTTTAACAAGTAATTTGACATATGTATATCATAAATGTCCATAGTTTTGATGATTTTATTTTGCCAATGATGTGAGCTACCTCACCAGGTCTAACACTATTCCACTCAAAATATAGTTTATCACTCCCTAAGACTTTCTTCCTTAACATGTCTTCTGTACTTTTTTTAGATACAGGTAATTATTATGTACCACACTAACAAAAAATTCTCAAAACTCATCCTTAGTTGGTAGTGGTTCACTGGTCCCGGGCTAGGAGCCAGTCTCCATCTTCACAATTTGCCATGCAGCCTTCACTTTATTGCTTGAAAATTCAGTAGTATAACTTACATTTACCATTTCCTTAGCATGTTTTAGTGTGTGCTTATGTAAATTTCTAGCAACTATATAAATATGCCTGTCATTTATACATCTTGTATAACTTACAATAACAATAACAAACAATACTTATTGGCAGCCTGACCATACAATGACTTTTCCTGAGTGTTAATCTCAGGGCATCAACTTGCACATCCCACTACAGAAGTGTCATGTAGATGGTACTATAGAGCATGATATGCCCCACACAGCTGTACCAGCTATGGGGGTCAGTCTATATGTCAGCCCCAATTGATTTTTTTTTCAGTGTTGCCACTTTCCCATGGTAGTGGATCAAGTTCAGTGTATGCTGGACTGGGGATTCCTTTTGGTGCAAGGAGACACCTTTTCTGGCATGTTAGTGAGATTGTCATTACTGCATGGACTCGAGACCAACCAACCTACTGACGTTATTGCCACAACATGACATCCTTCATCCCTCTTCACGTGTCCATTAGTTGTGACTTACAGGAGTCCCTTAGTGAATGTGCAACATTTGGCTCTTTTCACTTCAGAGCGATCATGCAACCAACCTACTGACGTTATTGCCACAACATGACAGCCTTCATCCCTCTTCACGTGTCCATTAGTTGTGACTTACAGGAGTCCCTTAGTGAATGTGCAACATTTGGCTCTTTTCACTTCAGAGCGATCATGCAACTGACCTAATCATTAGAAAACCTGTAGACAGGTCCAGATTAGATTTGAATAGCACCAGTGACAGATCATCATGTTACACAAATAAGGTTTCCTCCCAGTAGAGGGTAGGGTGGGTCAAGCAAGTGATGTATCCAACTTTGGATAGGCTGTATGGCCCTTGGTGACCTGACCAAACTTCAGCCAGATTTGAAGGGTGGAAGAGTTTAATACAGGTTATATCTTCTGCAGATCACTTTCCCTCAAATCATGTGAATAGAGAAAAGAGCAACTGGAGAAGAAATAAGAAAGGAATATTGACAAGAGTAGTATTATGTAGTTGGTATGTGATCAGCTTCTGAAAAGGGGAAAAATTTAGGCAGTTAGGTGAGTAAGCCATACCTTTCCAATTTCTGGTATAAATTTAGGTGAATGTATTTTCATCCATTATAATACCTAGCGACTTTTTTAGTGTAAACAGTAAATTACCATGACAGTTTTGGCATGTGTATAACAAATTCTGATTGCTGCGAAAATCCCATTTTCAGTGCTGGTAAATGTGAAGCAGCTGCAGAGATGATGCTGTAGTGTCATCATAAATGGCTTCAGCATATATCAAACTTTTGACTTATTTCTTGATTTAGGTTGTGTACCATTTTTAAAAATGTTTCATTATCACACCACACACATTGTGTTTGACATGGTACTATCATTAAAATATATTCCTAGTGATCTGTTAATATTTTATAATATGCAAATTGAAGGGGGAGGGAGATGCACATCAGACAAAATACTGGAGCATGTTATGAGAGGCTTCCATTAAAAGTTAGAAAAATGTCACTCATAGAACATGAATTGAACTGAACACACTGTTCTTGATTCATGTGGGCATAGTGTGTGTGTATGTGTGCGCACAATACCTGAAAGTGTTCGTGTAGTGATCATAACATCCCATACCAATTTGTTGTAAAAATGTCTGTTTCTGTAATGACGTAGGCCTGTTACAATAAATCTGTATAAAAATTAAGTTTTTCTTTAGTGTTTTTAATTTGGTATCATTTGAACATGAACTATAACTTGCTGTAATTATATTTTATTTTCACAAAGAGTAAATTAAACAAAGTATTACTGTGTAAGAACTGTGATATATAATGTATACTTAAATAAGTAGACCTGTGATAATCCAAAAATTAAATTGGTTGTTTACTTTTTATGATGTAACAATTTTTAAAATGTTATAAAAGCTATAATTTTTTTTTTTATTTTTGTACAGAAATGGTTATAAAAAACTGGAAATTGTAAAGCTAATTTTTTACAGGGTTACAAGAGAGCATAGAGAGAACTTGGCAAAAAATGCAAAGACATTATTTATCAAGTGTAGAGATTCTATTAAGGATGTCCAAAATAAATATGTAAAATCAGTAAAAAGTAACAGCAAGATATCTGAAGATCTTTCTCATAGTTGTCAGGAGCAAGTAAGTTTAGTTGTAATAGTATTTTGCTTTTGTGGAATGTTGGTTGTTCGAGATATATCTACCATAGAGGTGCTATTGTGAGCGAGGCAGCACAGTGGTAAACCACACCCACATTCAGAAGGACCTGAGTTTGGTTCCTAGTCTGGCTGTCCTGATGTCTGATTTCCATGGTTTTCCAAAGTCACTTCAGGTGATTGCGGGAATGGCTCTTAATTACAGGCTCTGGCCGATTCCATCCCTATTTCCTAGTAATACTGTTTCTTTACTAGGGTCTTATGCTGTTCAGAGGCACCAAAAAAAAGAAAATAAATAATAAATTAAAAAAAGTAACTGTAATTGTGGTAATTACTATTTATTGCTGTCATAAACACTTTTGAACTCCCCTAGTGCCTTTGGTGACAGTATATGGGTTCTCACTATCATTTTCTCATCCAAATATACATACTTGACGCTATAACTATTACAGTATGTGTACTTTGAGAATATCATAACTAAAATTCGTTGAAAAAAACACAATCTGTGGAAAGTGAGAGAAACAAAGAAGACAATCCAAGGTAAGGCGGTATAAAAATCAGTCATATCTTTCTCGTTCCAGCAAAAATGTGACTTAAATACCTCTACAGTGTGGGGTTTTGATAGTGTGAGATGATGATAGTTGTACTATAACTCCAAGCACCAGACTTGTGGGCTCCAGATGTTCCAGCATAATGTAAATCTACACAATTCAGGAGCCAACGTGAGCCTTTCACATGTTACCTGCTGTAACAGAACCAGAAAGGAAGAGGTGTGGAGAAGGGGGGGGGGGGGGGGCACACGATACCATTAAAAACATAATTTTGAATGGTACCTTGTAGTCAGCTATCTAGTAGTCATATGTCTGTATGCTATTCACTGTAAAGTGAGCACTTTCTGAAACCCTCTCATTTGGAATAATAGTCAATAAATATATTTTATTGTAGCTGTAGACCTTAACTTCCGAGTGTGGTCAAAAATACACACTGTATTTACAACAGTGAAACCCTGTTAAGACGTTTCACAAAAATACTGAAAAATGTGTGCTTATTAAGCAGGAAAACTTCTTAAAAGAGTAAAATTAAGTATTTATAATAGACAAAGTGCAAACTTTTTAAAACTTACTAAGTAGGAAAACTTCTTAAACAGAAAACTTGTTAAGAGGGTTTTACTTGTATGGTGATACTTATTTGAAAAAGTGGTGGAAGGCTAAAAGTTGCTGATAGGAAAAAAGTAACTAGAGCCTCAAAAGTGCTACTTTACTGTGAACAGTCTATAGCAGTGTGGTCAACACTTATTGAATTTTATTTAGTTATGTGTTTCTTGAGCTAGTGACCTACATGTAAAGCAGCTTTGGAGAATCTGATATCACAATAGCATTATACTGTATATGCTCATTGTGTGTGATTTGCTGTCTGTAATGAAGAAGCAGTGACGTGGAAAATTGTATGTCTTCCTCCTCAGAATTTTTTAGCCCACCATTGTCTAGTGTAAACATAGCTTTCAAGCATTGGTAATTGGCCTCCACATATAAGAAAATACCTTTCCAGCTTGATAATTTGCAAACATTCTTGATTCATGAAACTTGCTGAAAAAGAATTTATTTAGTAGGAAAACTATTTTAAAATATAAAAATACTACTCTATAGTCTATTCCCCATTGGAAGCAACTTTCACGGAGCCCTGCTAAATATCTACTTGCAGACCCATTTCGTATCCTTCCGCCAAATATAAACAAACGTTGCCATGTGACTGCCATGTAGCATCTGTCAAAATCAATGTTTAAATTCCATTGTGTGTGTACATATGTTCGTATACTTTCGCTACACCTAAAAATAAACATTGAAATATGACTTCTTCTTTTATACCTGTCAAATGTGTTGTTTACTGTTTACCGCTTTTCAAAGAATTCTTGTCATATTCCAAAAACCATTCCATATGAATATTCACAGTTTAGGCCTCTAACATTATTTAGGTCAGCTTATGACGTTTTAAAAATGCCTGAATTGAAGACAGTTCATATGTTTATTTTACATTAACATATTTGTTTTCCATGACGTAGCTCAATACATGTAATGCATGTGTGTTTAACACTGTTACAACTGCGAGGTAAAGGGCTGTACTAATTGTAATTATCCTTTTGTTATTGATATGTGTTGAGTCATTTCTCTAAAAGGACGGCCTCAGTTGGAATAAATATTAAAATGAAGGAACAACCAGTGGAAAAGGCACATTAAATTCAAGCACGCAACTCGTTATGCTCATTTTTGTCATATAAACTTTAAAAGATAGCGGTGAACATGCACACAAAATGCCTACAGTAACTTTTATTCCGCTCATATTTCTGTGTATTGCTACTTACTGTTTATTAAGTTCATTGAAATTTATCGGGCTGGGGGCTTAATATTTTTCTTCTGGGATTGTGGCAAATTACGTTTCACGACTATGTTTCAAACCCCTTAGGACAAAGGTACAACGTTGTAATAAATAAACAGACATTGATGTAAATAAATAACCTCGTCATAAAAACCGTTCACATTTAAAACGTATAAATAGTGCTAATGAAATATTTGAAATCCCGCACACACATGGCCAGCGTATCGACAACGATGCACAAAGGCATGCCATTTCACAGACGCAATGATTACCGAAACACACGTCACAGTATATTTATTACTGCCGTGGAAACACAGATTTATCACAACATCGTAACTTGCCTACGTAGGTTTAAAAAAACACGTCTACAAACGTGATGTGGTAATTTGAAGTATTTTCGGAGTAAGAATAATTTATGTTTTGTTTGGCAAAAAGCAACACGCCATGTCATGGTTCGCCACGTCTGCCAACTTCACTTGGTAACTGCCCCGCCATCATATCTAAATATATTAAAATAAATATCCAAACATTAAAATCTCTTTTCAGTTGTAAATTACAAATCCAAAAATCATTATTTTGCTGTAATAAGTATGAAATATGCTATGCTACAATTGAAAACATTTATAATTTGAATGCTTACTAGCGAAGTGAAATTTCCCAAATGTGAAAGAGACGAAGAAAGAGAAAGAGGGCGACAAGCCTCGCCAGCAGACAGTTTTTCAATTGCTTTCTCGCTCTATAAAACAATACCATACCATTACGGCCTTCTCACAATATTTTCTGCTGTTATTTTAAACTGTAAAAATGAGATATGTTGCCATCGGGGCTACTTAAATATTCAAATATTTTGATAGGCACCGTTTAATTTACAAATAGTATACTAAAAAACGAGGTTAAAATAATATTTTAACAGTGAACTATTTCTTACCGGTCGTTGCCAAAATGTAGCTGCACTCGTGTTGTTAATTCATATTTAAAAAAGAAATAAATATTACAAGTTATAGACGATACAAATGTAAAGATTAATTTATTCAATACTAAAGTACTCTAAAGTTAACCAGAGTTTTATATATTTGTGGAATACAGGTTATTGAAAAAACAGGTTGACATGTTATGCCTAGAGTGATTTTTCAAATGTTGATTTTCATAAGTCGCTTCCAATCGGGAATGGACTATAGTAGAATTCATTGTTTTATGCCCTTCTATTTTATTTATTTATTTTTTTAAGCCTTTTTTGCATTTTACATTAACTTTTTAAAATCCCATTTAGTGCAAACACAGTACAGATTTCCTTCTTTTATACAGTTTCCTGTATTTGACATTAATCTTGCTGCTATAATAAGTGTAAAATTTAATGTAACACTATTTTAATGGAAAGCAGTGTCTCTCCCGGTGTATAAATGCATGTGTTTTTCAGTTCGTGTGTACTTCATAATAATAAAAATTAAATTAAACTTTTATTACTATTTTGAATAATATAACTACTACTGGTAGAGATCCAGTTGCTCTAATGTTTGACTTTTGTCTCCAACCTTCATTGTTTGAACTGTGTTTTGTTGGTAAACTATGCTGAAACTGAATTAATAGACAGAAACATTTAATTTTAAGTGCTCCTGGGCAAAGCCGTGCTTGTACAAAGAAACTTTGTTGTTGTTGTTGCTGCTGGTTTTTTTTTAAATATTATTATTATTATTATTATTATTATTATTTGGATGGAAATGTGGCAAAATGTATGTCGGCAGGAAAAGGTAACGTAGTTTAAGTTTGTGTGTTAAGAAGTGTCAGTACTATGATTATTGTGCCCTTTGTTTTGGCAGTTGTGCTTGTTTTGTACAGTATATGCCTATTTATAAGGTTTTTAAAATGCTTCCATACAGTTAACAAAACTGGTAGAACTAAAAAAATATCTTACAGTTCTCAGACCATCACTAGCAGAATAGTTATTTTTGTGATAGAAAATATGTTGCAGTCCCCTTTGCAGGTTGTTTATTTAAAAGAATATAACTCTTGCCTTAAAAGTAATGCAGTTTGCTAGGTGAAAAAAAAAAAAAACTCTTGTGTATGCAATTGTAGTAAATAGTGCAGAATGTTCCAGTGGAACTTAGTATATTTCAAGACTATTCATCTGCATGGTTGACATTGTCTTCTCAACATCTTATAGGAATTGAAGTCACTCACGTACAGTTAACTCTTGATTCTAAGACCCCTGGGATAGCAACCCTCTTGAAATAATAACCCATTTTTGGGGAACAATGAAAAAAAGTTAATTGAAAATGTTTTCCAATAAAGACCCCTTCGAAATAACAACCCTTTTAGTGGGAACCATGAAATGTCTTGAAATCGAGAATTTACTTTACTCATTTGTGTAATGAGATAATTCTTTAGCTGATAAGCCTGCTTCAGAGTGAATGTGAGTAATCTTTGCAAGAAACTGGCTGCATTGTGTGGCGTGATTTAGTGGCACAATGTTATGTGTGTCAATTCTGTGCATCAAGTTTTTTTGAAATATTTTTTTTATTTTCTGCCATTTGTTATGGTGTGCTAGTTGTGAAATAAAAAGAAGTAGAAAGTGGAGATGGATGACTTGGCGTTTCTTGCCTCAGTATAATTTGTTAGTAGCAAGTTATTTTGTAATAAGTTTATGTTCCTTTGCACAGATTTTTGCTGTAGCAGATCAGTATATTCAGACAGCTGAAAAAATCCTAGAAGAAAAGCAGTCTGAACTTCTCGGAAAAGACTGAGGACATACAGGTGTGTATTTTTTTTTGTATGCACTCTTATTATACACGTTTGCATAAGGTAGTTTGCAAAAGAAAAACCAACAAGGTACTTAAATTAAGCTCCTAGTAAATGGGTGGGTTGTTATGAGATGAGGCCAGAAGCAAAACAAGGTATGTACCATGTTTTCAAACATTTCATAAACTAGTTGTAAATAACACATTACTCTATTAAGATAGAAAACAGTAGTTTCTTATGAAGCACTGCACCCAACAGTACAACATGCAGAGCTCTATTAAAAAGTAGTATATCGCACACACTACCAAAATGGAGTAAAAGTTACAAGTAGGCCGCTAGGCTACCAAAAATACAGGGTAATTAGAAAGTCCATGAAACATTTCAAAAAATGGATACATGTAACTGGTTCAGAAATATTTAATTACTGACACACTATGTCATGGGTGCCAGTAACCGTAGTTGCTGTAACTGCGATGAACCAGGTAGAGAAAGCAGTTTTTATGCTAGAATTTGCTCGTTGCCATTTGGTGGTATGTGTGCAAAGAGCTTTCTGTGTCAAGTACCACAAGACACCACCAGTTTACAACAGCATTGTGAAGTGGTACAAGAAATTTGAGGATGATGGTTGTTTGTGCGATGCAAAACATTCGGGCTGACTTGGTGTGCAGGAACAGACAGTGGACCATGTGAGAGACGTGATGCAGTGTAGTCCCAGAAAGTCAACCTACCAAGCTAGTGCGGAATTGAATATCCCTCAGCCAACAGTGTGGAAAATCCTTCGTAAACGGTTAAGAGTGAAGCCGTAGAAATTGCAGCTCCTTCAAGCCATAAGCCACAACGACAAATTGCTCCGACTGCATTTCTACTTTGATATGCAGAACCATCTGGAAGATGACGGCTTCGTAAACAAACTGATTTTCTGTGACGAAGCAATTTTCCATCTTTCAGGAAAGGTAAACCGACACAACACATGCATATGGGAAACAGAGAACCTACATGCATCCGGGATTCGCCGAAAGTTAACGTGTTCTGTGCCATATCCAACAAGACAGTTTATGGTCCCTTCTTCTTCGCTGAGAGAACTGACAATGGTGTGACCTATCTCAACATGCTGTAATTGTGGCGCATGCTGCAACTGGAAGCTGATAGCAGGGATTTCATCTTCCAACAAGATGGCACACTTCCTCATGTCCACAATTTTGTACGAGGTTACCTGAACGAGACGTTGCAGCATCACTGGATAGGCTGTGTGGCGGCGGCTGACAAGGCGCTACTCCGGTAGCTACCATGGTCACTGGATTTTTTCTTGTGGGGTTACTTCAAGGATAAAGTTTATGTTCCACCTCTACGACAGAACCTCAATGATTTGCCACACAGCATCACTGCAGCTCTTCTTACTGTCATTCCTGATATGCTGGGGGGGTACGCGCACAAATAGACTACATATTAGATGTGTGCCGTGTGACGAAGAGTGGACATGTAGAACATTTATGAAGACAGCAAAATAAAACTCTGGGAGTTTGTCTTTCACATAGTGTGTCAATTATTACATGTTTCTGAACCATTTTACGTGTACCAATTTTTAGAAATGTTTCATGGACGTTATAAATAATTATCCTGTATATAAAATGACAGAAACCCAAGTACGCAGTCTACTACTTAGAGTTTCTGTCCTTTTATGCACTACCAAAATGGTTAGAGAAGTACAATTTATGTTGCATGTTAAAAAAGAATGCATATATTTTGTAACACTGTAAAATGTATTGCTAGGATTTTATTTTACTATCTAAAAAAGTTTATGAAAGTCTGGATAGGTCAGTTCGTTGTTTCCTCCCCACTCCCTCCAGCCATCGTGGCATCAGTTTTTGGCTCTTGGTTCTTTCCTCTGAGTTCTCTTTCTCCTTTTGCTTCGCAGCTCTTTTTCCCCCTCATATTGCCCAATCAACTGAACTAACATGAACAATAACTGCTCATCTCCCCATGAGAGTGCTCTTATTTGATTCTGAGAACGCAGAAAATTCCCACTTCGTAAACCAATGTAATTTTCAAAAGATTTTGTGTATTAAAGGAAATGAACTCTCACTTTGTACACTAATGCTGGGTATGTGTAGATTTATGTATAAATTTAGTTTTTGTAAGATCTAGGAAATATAACTGTGTTATTTATTTACCTATCTCATGAATTAGATATCTTGAGGCAGCCAGTAATCCTCAGTTAGTGATCTCACATTTCATTTATGAATCAACAAAAATATAGGCCTACTTTTATACAGTCAGCTACAATTTGAGTTTGGGAAACTCAGTTTTCAGTCAATAAAGTTTTGTGAAATGTTTATACCATCATGAAACTCTGTTTTGGAAACTTGTGAGTTGTAGTTTGTTTATGCTGGAAATAATTGTAGTCAAAATATTAACATGTTTTTTTCTGAAAGGACTGATGTGAAAAGAGGATAGTTTATGCTGAAATACCAAATAATAATAAAAAATTTTAATTTAATTTATGAATTGTATTCAAATGCCTCTTATTTATTCTATGGTAATAGCACACTTTCTTACATCAGATAATAAAAGTGAAACACTTTAAATATGGGTAATTTGAATCAAACAGATATCATGGTTTAGTATTCCACAGTTTGAAAAAAACATTTTCACGAAAAATTCACAAATGGAACAAAAGTACACTATCTACCAAAAAGTAATTGTGCACCTGTCCACAACGTTTGCTCGGTGGTTGTAACCCCATTACAATCTGTAGGGCCACCTCTTGTGGCTATAACAGCAGCCACCCTGTCTGGCATGCTCTCTACGGGTGTGTGTAGGACACCAGCGGGGGATTCGTTGCCATCCCTCTTGCAACCATTCCATGAGTTGAGCAATGAATTTTGGCCGCACCTGACGAGCCCTCACCTGGCTTCCATTTCGTCCCAAAGATGTTCTATAGGGTTGAGGTCGGGGCTCTGGGCACCTGGCATTGTCATCCTGGAAGTAACACGAATCCATTCCGTAAAAACACGACAATGTTGGGAGCATTTCATTATCCAGAATGTTACAATAGTCCTCTGTGTTCATGCTACCACGAACAAACACTAGCGGTCTTACGCCAAAGGCCATAAAACACACGTCAATTGACGTACTGAATTACCTATTTTCACTGGTGCCCAATTTCTTTTGTGGTAAGTAGTGTGTATAATAATTTATACTACACATTCAACCTAACACTCAATTTGAAACTCGAATTACAAGCACTGCTTTTGAAGTAATACAAAATTACTCTTTCACTTTGTTTACTCCGTACAGAAATGCAACTCTCCATAACCAGTTTACTGAAACTGTTTTTTTGTCACATGGTGGAACTAAGACATTTGAAATTATTGTAATAATAATTCTCAAGAAAACTTTTAGTATTACAATTAATGTAGATTAAGTTACAGTATTTCTTACAATTCTGATTTATTAATATTTATATTTGAGTGTATAATATATATTTGAGTGTATACAAACATTCATAGACAAAAGATGCCATACACTAGAAAGTGATCTAGGTGCTGTAGAAGAGAAAGATGCTAGGAAGTTTACACACTCATAGTGCCACAAGTGCATTGTGTACTGAGATGCCATTCTGAGTGACAATTTACTGTGTTTTCAGTATTCAAGTCACGTAAACATCTGTGGAATAAGCTACGGTGTGGCCATGACACATCTTTTGTAAACATTGGATTATTCTATGAACTGTTTAGCTAACGTCAAGAGAAAAATATTCATAATTTATGACTTTAGTATGAAATTAAGTGATACAGTTAATGTGTTAATGTAGGTGAATATTTTATTAATATGCCTTAAAGTTATAACATACAGTATATATTTGTTAATGGGAAACAGTAAACCATTGCATTGCATAGGCTTTTGTCGGGACCAAAACAGTTGTTTGTTATAACAAAATGTTCATTAGTGTAAAGTTTGTTAAAGTGTGTTGCTTTACTATGCAGCCACACTCCTTGCTACCTTAAGCTTGGTTCATGATTAGTTTCTTGTCTGTAACAGTCATTTGCATATGAAACAGTTCATTTAAAATAGTAAGTGTTTTACTTAGTGAGCGTTCAACCAGTCCCACACAATACTAAATTAATTTGATTTTGGTAAAGTAGTAATTTATTAAGTAAATAACACAGTCCAGACATATTTCATACTTGTTTACGTGTAAATGCTACTATGTGTAAGTAGATATGTAATGCGGATCCAAGTGCAGCGCAATAATTAGACTAAGAATTGATTAAATTTCTCATTTTCAAGCAACTTTTTCATATCTTCTGGAGACATCATTTACGTCTTCAATTCTATTCTCAAAATCAAGCAAATTAAAGCCAAAAATCAAGCTAATTTAATCCAAATCTGCAATCTAAATCAAGCAAATTTAAAAAAGAAACTTGCTGAGCAGGGTCCTTTTCTAGTCAAATAAGCTAAATTTAATCTAAATCTGCAAGCCAAATCAATTAGTAGTAAAAAAAAAAAAAAAATAGGTGAGATTCTTAAGAAAACTCTAAATCATGCATAAATTTTCCATTTTTCATTTATTTTAAGCCTCTATATTCTATAAAAACTTCTTTCTCATTTATTAGTTTCAAACTATTTTTATTAAATATTTTGCCATATCAATCTGGTAATTTTTTTTATGCTTACTGTCTAGAATACAATTAATTTTTTTTACCTAAATTAGATTCATAAATTTAAAAATCTGTAGCAGCATACCATTAATTTTGTTTGAAATCTTGTAGTTTAGTGAATTCAAGTGAATTGTTCAACTTGTTGAGAAGCGATTTCATTTATATTTGTAAAGATTAAAATTTATTAAGAAGAAGAATAAAAATGGTGCTGAAATTTTATCAAAATATGATGATTAAGCTTGCAGATTTGGATTTTAAAAACCTACTCACAGGAGCTTGAAACATGTTGAAGTTTGTTTGATTTTGCCCCTGTATTTGCTTGATTTTGAGCTGCAATTTGAAAGATTCTCCAGGAAATGAGAAATTTACTAGATTTTGGCTTTAATTTGCTTGAATGTTATCTAATATCTGCATTACATATCTACTTGTGTATGAAAGAGAGAGAGAGAGAGAGAGAGAGAGAGAGAGAGAGAGAGAGAGAGAGAGAGAGAGGAGAGAGAGAGAGGAGAGAGAGAGGAGAGAGGAGAGGAGGAGAGGGAGGGAGGGAGGGAGGGAGGGAGGAGGGGGGAGGGGGAGGGAGGAGGAGAGGAGGGGAGAGGAGAGAGAGTGTGAGAGAGGTGAGAGAGGAGAGAGAGTGTGTGAGAGAGTGTGAGAGAGGTGTGGAGGAGAGTGTGTGAGAGTGTGTGAGAGGATGTGTGAGTGAGTGTGATGTGAGAGTGAGTGTGTGTGTGATGAGTGTGTGTGTGAGAGTGAGTGTGTGTGTGAGAGTGAGTGTGTGTGTGAGATGAGTGTGGTGTGAGATGAGTGTGTTGAGAGTGAGGTGTGTAGAGAGTGAGAGAGGAGTGTGAGAGAGTGTGAGAGAGTGTGTAGGTGTCTGAGGTGTGAGTTGTGATGTGTGAGTGGTGTGAGTGTGAGTGAGTGAGTGAGTGAGTGTGGTGGGTGGTAGTGATGATGTGTGTGTGTGAGTGTGTGTTGAGTGAGTTGTGTGAGTGAGGGATGTGTTGAGTGAGTGTGTAGTGTGGTGTAAGTGTGATGTGTGTGTGTGTGGTGTATGTATAGATGAGTGTAAATGTGAGAGAGTGTGAGTGTGTGAGATGTGATGTGAGAGAGTAGATTGTGGTGTGTGATGTGAGTGAGAGTGTGTGTGTTGTGTGTGTTTTTTTATATTTATATTGTATATGAATGATTTTTTTACATGAAGCAAAGGTTCTGTTGAGCTACATGTTATTAAAATAAAACTGTTATTATATCTTCAAGTTTAAATGGGTTTCTTCATAAATTGGTAAGTTAGATTCTTTAATGAGCAGAGTCAATTTACAGTTGTGTTTCCATGTCTGCTCTTTAAGTTTCAAAAGTTTCTCAAGTTGAGAATGCAGTGTTTCTCCCAAATAATTATTGTAGTGAAATTAAGCTTTAATGATGAGTTGAAATTCCAGTAAAAATTTCTACAATAAAAATAAACAATTTTACGGAAAAATTTATGTTACACATAGTTTACCAATTCACGTACTTTTTTAAACATAAAAAACTATTCACAAGTGAGTTTAAAAACACATTTGAAGTAGATTTTCTATACATGGGAAAACATTTGTAATAAATGTTATGTTCTATACTCGTTGGATGGAAAGAGTTGCAAAGTTCATAAGCCGTGCGAAGACATACATGTGCATTTTTGAAATGAATCATAGAAAAATGTTACTGCCCCTACCTGTATCTATTTTAATGGGCACACCGAGTGACATTCACACAGCAAAGTTGTGGTGCCTGCCCAAATAAGGGGGTTCGATTGGTTAGGGCTATTCATGTGACTAATGATGTTTGAGATTAAGTGTAACATAAATGTTGTTTATGTTACTTCTAAGAAATGAGCTTTCTTCATAGTCAATTTTACATGGGACGTTTTAATGCTTGACTGGCGCTTGGCCAATGTACAAAACAGGTCGGGTGGCCTGTCAGAGCGGCACAGAGGGGCACAAAGTCAAGAGACACTGTCATGGCCCTGCGAACGGGCTGACCCTTATTTGCTAGTTTACCTGGTGGTAAGTTGCTTGGCTAGAGACTCTGTCCCTGTTGTGGTGAGGGCTGGTGGCCGCTGAAGTTGTCTCAAGGACGTGGAGTGCTCTTGCTTGGCTGGTTGCTGGAGGAAAATTGTTGACAATAGGAGAGGTGATCTCTAAACCACTGGTTAGTGATTCCAAAGGGTAGTACTTCTCCTCTTTTCAATGCCTCAACCAATGGATGAGGGGAGGCCTCTCAGTAGTACGGGCGGTGTGAACTGGGCCCCGCTTAGGTAAAGAGCTGCTAAGTGCAGAAGAGGGAATTGTTTTGCAATTTGGGTTATTTTTCTGAGGGGTAAGGTACCTTTCTCAACTTTCTCTGCACGCCTCCCTTCTGGATGTATGGCACAGGTGATAGGAGCAAATGGTGGTGGAGTGAAAAATTACCTCGTGGCTCGATTCACCTGGTGGAGGAGTTTCAGTGGTTGAGGCTCTATCCAGGGTAAAGCTTGGATGTCCATCCAATGTGTGTTTTACTGGCTTTAAACATCACTTAGTCTGTTGGCTTCACTCTGGTGGGCTGTGTTTACTTGGGAAACGACACAGTGATACTTAAGAAATTAGCACACAGAGAATAGCTTAGAAAACACTTGTTATATTCATGGAGTATATAACATTGTGGCTCTGGACTACGTAAAGGCCAGGTGAAGGCGACCTGGCTCTAAATCTGACTGGAATAAGGCGCTAATATCTGCTAGGTAAGTAAACTTAAAACTACATCCTATCAACCTGTTGTTTTGAAGGGAAATAGTGGTGACTACCAGAAGGGTAGTGCTGGGGATTGCTATTACATACTGGTAAGGCAGGCGTCCTGAAGGGGATGTCGACAACTGTTATCACATGAGGTGATACCAAGGACTGGTAAGGAGCAGTCAGCATCTTCAGGAGTTGCTGATGTTTCAATCTTTCAGAGGCAAGAGGGTCTGCAGTGCTGCAGAAGAGGCTTCTGGAGGGGTTATCTTCAACTGGTAGCTGATTCTGGCTCTGAAGAGAGTGGTGGAGTCTGTGGGCTTATCAGTGAGTGTGAACCGCCGATGGTTTCCTCCGTTCAAGTCTGAGTGGTGGAGGAAACATAGACTGACTTCTGCTTGTCTTGCAGGGGTATTTATACTAATCTCTTCCTGGACCAGAGTAGTCGAGGCGTGACGAAGGTATAGCTTCATCCCCTAAGCTTGACGGCTGTCATCTGCTGGCATTGTCTTCTGGACAGCGTAATCGTGATGTGGCAGTTTTCAACCTTTATCTCGTCCGCAGGGTGCTTTCAGGATGCATGCTGCCATCCCTCAGTGCACCATAGAACTATGTGGCCTGGGGTGACAGATTCAGTATCTTGGTCTGGTAGTACAATCTCACTTTGGGGGGTTTTGCCATGTCTGGCTTGAAGATAAGGGTGAACAGTACAAGCTGGACTGATGTGTCTGTAATAGCATCCAATCTTGCACAGTAGTATCCTGTAGCAACATGTCCAGTCTCTTCAGTACTGTTGATTTAATGACTTGCCCAGAAAGGTGAACATTGTCTCCAGATGGGGCGAAGTCGTGTGTGCATAAAAACAGCACAGAGCATCACGCGTCAGTTGGTAATCATGGATGGAAAGTAGTTCCATACCTAAATGTCGAATAAAAAGTGTTAGTTAACCATTGGTGATAACTTAAATTATTTCTTTTGCTTTCTGTTTTTGTAAAGCATCAAAGTGTTAAAACTAGCAGATTTGTAGAAAATATTTACTTTTATAATAATATCATATGTTTAACTTGCCAGACGCATGAATAAAGTGATGAAGTTCTTAGAAAAATGTTAACGTTACATATGGTGGAAGAATACACAACGTACATACAAGTAGAGCTTAAGCAGGGCTTTCAAAAGTGCTCATTTTACAATGAACTTACTTGGTTGAGCGGAGCGCGTGATGTTGGACCTCTCATGCCCTTCGTCACACTTTTTCTGGTACCAAGTGCTCACGGGAACTCGTGGCTGTCCTTCATCCTTGTGGTGTTGTGGCATGTGCTCGTGTAGCATATACCCCCACGTGATCCAATCCAAGGACACTGCCATGCGAGGAGATTGACTGGGGCGGTACATCTGTCAGATGATAATGCAGTTGTTCTAAGACCAGTTCAGCAAGGACAGAAACCTCGCGTGGAGCAAAAGGGCGAAAGCTGGCTTGATTCCGACACTCAGTATGTGTAGGGACTGCGAAAGCATGGTCTATCAATCCTATAATTTTGTGCACATGCAGTGCTAACAAATACATTACATGCCAAACAATAGATTAAAACTGACTCTAAGGCCATTGCAGCTCATTGCATGCTTGCAAGTATAAGTCAACAAGATTGTGTCATCATTATCTTCTGATGTTAATGTATGTTTCTTAAATATTTTAGTTTTATTTTGATAGAAAATGTTGGTATTTAAAATGAGAATCATGCAGAACATGCCTTTATCAATTAAATGAGTATTAATTGTGCCAAACTCAATTATTACTGCCTGTTACATCCAAACAATATGGAAAATTCAGGTTGAAAAAAGAAATTGTTTTAGATTAATTGTTATTCGTTAAAATGAGCTTCTGCTCATGTATATCGCAGGCTTTCTCAGCCATTGTTATTACACACAAAACTTCTGGGCTTGAGCGGTGTCAAGTAATTCTTCCTCAATGTTTTGGCACTCTACCTGTAGATGGCAGCTTCATCAACTGGTGAAATGTAGAGAAAGAATTACTTGATGCAGTTCAAAACCAGAAGTTTTGTGTGTAGTGAACTTCTGCTGTTTTATTCAATGTTGATATTATCTTTCCATGTGATTTAATAATTATACTTTCATGTACTTACATTTTGTACATGTATAACATGTAAATAGCAATCTCTATGGTCTCTGGCTTTATCTAACAGAGTACAGTAATTCCTGCTGATACTTGGATACTACCTGTTCAAATTGACGTGTGATACGTACTGATATAACTAAATATGTCTTTGCCTCATCTTCACTTGATGCCAAGTCACCTTGAGCTGGGTTTGAACCCAGGACGACTTGCTATCAGAACCCACCAGCACGCCTCTATGCAAGGGTTACCTGAGGACACTGCAGTCAAGGCCGTATACACCAATATGTCAGACATCACGTGTCTGTTTATCACCCTGGCGTACGAAAGAAACCAGCCAAGCGGCCCAGCGCTGCCTCTAAGCTCGCGGGAGCAATGCAACCCTCATACAAGGAAAACAATACTTCTATTCTCCCTGACCAGCTGGAGTAAGGGCCACCGTATCTATTCTTCTGGTGAATAAACACGTGATCTTTCCTAACCTCAGAGTACTTATTTCTGCAGTGACTGTGACTTGTATCCCAGTAGATTTCAACCTACTGGAGAAAAGCAGGAGACCGCATCTTGGAAACTTCTTTGCCGACTTTAGTGTAGGACTGCAGGCTCCCTTAACCATGTGCATGTACGTCTGAAAACATACCCATTAGATGGCCACCCATACTGTGGACCGGGTACGCAAAGGTACCTGGTACATGCATATAGTGGAGCCCCAACCACTAGAAACTCAATCCACGAAGCGGCTAGACACCCATGTAAGTAACTCACTCCATCCACCGTGTTATTTTTGCTAGTTGGAGTGATGGGTCTGATACTGGTGGCCTGACTCCTTCTGGACCCCACACCACGACGAGGCTAGACATCCTGATCAGCCCACTGCTCCATCCACTGCATTATTTTTGCCAGTTGGAGCTTTAGGACTGAGTATTGGTGGACTAGCTCCGACTGGCTACACACATAGGTAGGGAATTCGTTGCCTGTTCTTCTTTACGTGGTAGACAGTTGTACCTACCCATATACCCTTCACCCAAAGGAGTAGTGAAAAGTGGAGAGCTAAGAGGGCAGCTACTGCCTCTGAACCTAGCTAATTGAACTGCAACCCAGTGCAAACTGCCTTCTGCAATCTATCCCCATGGCAACCAGTTCAAGCTACCTGACAACTATAGAGGCCTTACCTTCCAGTTCCACCACGCTACCCCTTTCAACCACTCCACAAAATGGCCGGCGAGCTGCACCCAATAATCGAGAACCTTTGATTGGGACTCCCAGTGCCTGTGGGCATTGCCAACCCTTGCTTCAGAACCACGAGGACCAGCAGCCCACCACGAGCACCAATCAGCTCCACCAGCCACAGCACCACCACCGCGCAAGGACCGAGCCATAGTTCCATCCAGCAGCAGAGCCAGGATATACCCTGGGCCATGGCCCCTGCAGGTAAACGAGTGTCTGTGTCTATACCAGTAGTGTGAAGAGCCACCAAACCCACACCTTACTTTGTACTGTGCCACAAGACCACACACCCCAGTGTATACAACAGCCAGCATCCAGTCAGAGCCAGTAAGTAAAAACCTCACCACAGTTAGTCCGTGCCCCTGACCGGCACAATAGAACCTTGTCTGACAGTGACAGTCAAACCGACGTCACGCGTCAAAATTGTAAATAATGATACATGCTCCTGTACTAATGATTTGATTAAATGATTTGATATGATTTTTGTTTCTTTTGACAGTGCTAAAATACATAATAAATTTGATATTATTTGCTAATATTTTGAACAGTAAAACTCAATGGATGGTTTTTCAAGGGACCAAAATAAAAACTATGCACGCAGACCAATAATTCATGCAGACTTGCTTTTGCTGTTTACTTAACCTAAAATGTGAACTTACATTTTAAATGTTGGGCCTAATGAGAAAATAAACATAGAAAATCTCATTAAAAATCATTATTTATGCATATAATTTTTCAAGAAATACATGATAAACTACAGTATAATGTAAACACCATGTGGTCATTAAGCTCTTTTGGGTTGTAGAAATAAGCTTATAAAATAAATGTGTGCTACTTTTTGTAGTATCTATAGTTTAACATGCATATAAGACACTTACCCCCTAGTTCTAGATGAAAACAATTCTATCACCTTCTATCAAGTTGGAGATGCTTTTCTCAAAGCAGGGTGGCATCGTAGCTTTTTCCTTTTTGTAGAATAGAAGAATAATTTGGACATAAACTACATTTTTTGCTGCATGAAATGTTGGAAATTGAGTCACTCTTTCTCAGATGCAGGAATTTAGAGGGCATCTTGAGAAGGTGGCACTATCAGATAAAGAGTGGCTGAACTTCCATGTTTACAGCTAATGTGTGTGTTTTTCTTATTCCAAGTGCAGTAAACACCAGAGTTTAACTATGATGACCCTTGTGACAGCCCAGCTAAGGTGAAGGCAAGCTGGGAAGAAAAAGTAATCTGGGTGGCTAATTATAGACACTCCCCCATGGCAGCGTTGTGGCTTTGGAGCTGGAGCTGCTTCTTGGTTTCTGGAACTGACATTTTGCCTTAACCTTCCAGCAGTCATCTTCAGGGGTCTCGAATGGGGCTGAAAGCCTGGAACTGGAGGAAGCTTGTAGCTTTCAGTCTTGTTGGAGACTCCTGAATGTGCCTGTTGCAAGGTATGGCGAAACGTCGGTTCAAGAAACTAAGACACAGTTCCAGCTTGGAAGCCAAGACATCCAGCCTGACAATGGTTGCGAAAGAAGCCTGCAATCTTCTGTAGAGAATCCCTATGGGACAAAAGGTATTAGATGTGGTAAAATGACACTTCAGAAACTATCCACGTGGACTCTCTCATTGTTCTAAAGGGTGTTTTCTTTGGACTGTACTGAATAAACAATGGATGTGGGAAAACAATAGAAAAAGGAACGATGCATAGAGTTTTTACTGTACTGTATTAAAAAAGAATTGTGATAAACCATTTTTACTTTGTTTTTGGCAGTGAGCGTTATGTATTGTACCTAGTGCATGAACTATATGTTATGTTAGGCATTTAAAAATACAGTTTTGTTATTCACAGCTCCGAAAGATAATTATATAATTTTTTTTATATTCTGTTACTATTCTTTCTAATGAAGTTCATTCAATGTATGTACTGTACTGATACATAGCAGAAAATAGTTTTTGTCGTGAAAGATTTATTGTAATTTTGTAGTTAATTAACAGATGATACTGCTGAAGATTTGGAAAACTAATAACTACCACTCAGATTTTTATGTTTTGCAGGTTAAATCATACGGAATACTAGCATGTTCAAGACTCAAGATTTTCTTGAAAATTGTTATGAATATCATGGTTGTAATGTATACTTGATATTTTTGTTGCCTGACAGTTGCAGCTTATTAAAAACAATTTTTCATAAGCAATGTGTATGGATTTTTATATATGTACAATCAATTTTTTTATTTTTTTTTTATTTTTTTTTTTATCATTCAATCTTGTCTTTTCTGTATTGTGGACAGTTATTGTAAGGAAGAGGTTCTGACATCAGAGGGCCAATACCTTGGATTGTGTATTCATCACATGTAATGATTTTACATTTTTTTTCACTCGAGCTTAGTCAAAATGAATTTTCATGGCTTTGCTTTTAGATTTAGCTTATCAGCATAGTAAACTGCAGTGCTGGACAGAGTTCCAGCAAATTTTGATTTTGTAAAACAGGGTGCCACTTTCCAGGAAGTATATTTTGTGTCGTGATTCATAGAAAAATAGAAACACTAAGAGTGACAGATGCATGCAGATGTCATGTTTGATTACCTCAGTATGCAAAGTGCTGAACTGGCATTTGGTCTTTTAATCGGCGATTAATTCAGCTATATGAGATGTGGTAGTAACCTTGCCATTTTATTTTATAATAATAAAAATAAAAGTTTCCTGCACTTACCTAAGTTGCTTTAAAAGTCCTGTGGTGTAATTTTCATATGAAAAAATTATTTAGGAAATGTCTGCTTTTGCAATCGTTACTGTAGAAAAATACATATCAGAAATGGAAGTAGAAATTAAAAGTAGCTTTCAGACATGAAATATTTTCATATACTGTGTATTTGCAAATTGACATAACTTAGATATTGTAAGTAGTTTTAAAAATAAAGGTTGGCGCCCTCTTTGAATTTTGTTCACCGTTTGGCAGACTAGATGCCATGCATAAAATTTGTGGCATTCGGTTGGGCAGTGAGGTTTGAATCTGAATGTGTGAAGGATAACTTAATTCAAGTGTTTCTCTTCGAGTGCCACCAGAACGCTGCAAGGTCAACTGCAACATCATTGTGGGCCTTCAGAAGTGCGAGTAGTAATTTGGTACTGTGTTTTTTGTTACCAGAACACTTGTCATAGAAAGAAATAATGGTTATTCCTACTAGACAGTATTTGACAAGATGGGTGCTAGGAACTTTTGTGAATTATCAAGTAATTTCTAAGAGCGGATATTTAGTAGTGGTTTATGACACTACAAGATTTATTTATCTTTTGCAGCCAAGTAAAGTCAAAATAAATATATATGTGCATATCAGGCATTTTTACCTCTGTTATGTATGTACTGACTTGGTTAAGAAGCAACTTGTATATGAATGTACAGTCAACTCTCAATTCTAAGACACCTGCAATAGCGACCCTCTTGAAATATCAACCCTTTTCCTGGTAACCATGAATGGTCTTAGAATCGAGTTTACTGTATGTAATTATTTCGCAAGAAGTACACATGGTTGTTTACTAGTCTTCCAGTGCTCCGTTCACCAGTTTGACGCCAGGACTTGCTGTGGAAGTGTGTGCTTTCTCTGTGTAGTCGTGTATCCTCACCTGTATTCATTCTACCACTGCTACAGCCACACATCATCTCACCATGTACGTTCTTCAAGCGTATCAGATATGACAAGTCTGGTCTGACCTGCAAGTAGGGCAGGCAGCTCCATTTATTAGCAGGCTTCTCTGATCAACAATGACTCACAAAAAGTGAATCACCCAGAAGATATAGTCAGAATTGGACAAAATTTTGTAAGCACGCATACCATCGTTGGGTGTGTAAATGATTAAGAATTGCAGTGATCTGTAATGTATGGAACAGTCACCAGTGTGTGTTAGTGGTTCCATCACCATATAGCAACAGTGTTATAGGCATTTGCGGAGCACCAGTAAGTCATAAAGTGAGATAAGGTCACAGAATACAGATTATACTTTATAAATGCATTTGTCAGCATTACAAGCTCATGATTTAGTTTGGTAGGGGATGAATTGTGGGTCTGCATGAGGCTGGGTGGACGTATTATATAATTGCCAGGTGTGTGGGGGGAGGGGGAGCCATTGCCACAGTGGGCCAATGTTGAAATCAATGAGTTCATGAGGACACTCACACACATCGTAAAGGTTATGATTAGGGATGGGCCGATACTGATACAGATCAACTGGCCGATACCACGACCATCAGCATTGGTGGCATCTGCGCATTATTTGCTGATTTTTATTCATCAATTAGTAGCACTAATTTATGTAACACGATGTTAAATAACCCGGCATGCTACATCTTGTAAAGCATTAATTTACCGCATCCATTAATCTGATATTCTGTCCAAAACTCAAAATATATTTGTTTGTAACAATTGTTTTTCAATGATTTATTCCCATTGTTTAAATTGTACCGTATTTCGTGATGGTACATTCGAAGAAAGATTGTGTGCATCATTCGTTTTTGGACCCTTAGTGAAGGCAAAACAATGCAGTTAATTGACAACTGGTGCTATCGATAGTATTGTTTACTTCCCACAAGAGTTTTTTGTTTTATTGTCTTCTTATGTTTTTACTGCATTTGTAGGTTGGCAACAATGAGAAAGCAACCTGTATTCTTATTCTTCTTATGCATTTACTGCACTCGTAGGTTGGCGGCAATGAAAACGAATCACACACACTATGACACTGTTGTTATTGTAAATGGAAAGTGAAAGCAAAAATACACTAGATTTTGACGGATGTAGTTCTTGTTGGAAACTGTCAGCTGTGGTTATGGTTAGAGAGTTACAGGTCTGAATAAGACTTGGCAAGTCATAATTGGCCAAAAATTGTCTCAAATATATCAGTTGTCATTTTAACAAAGGGACTGAGTATCGCTCGGCCGACGAAGGAATACTAAGCGAAAATATTAATATAAAAAAAAATATTTTGCTCGATTTCAAGTGAATATTTAATATTAAATTGATTTCAATAAGTTCTTTTTAAAGACATTTTTAGGCTGTTGGTTTAAACAAACATGCATGTTGAGGTTATGTATGGTATATCTCAGTTCTGAAATACAAGTCCACATCAGATTGCCTGAAGTTTTGAAGGTAGACTTTAATGAACTCAGTTTGTAATGAATGCTTTATTGTCTGGTAACAGTTTTATCTTGACTGTTAAGTCACCCAGTTAAATTGAGACACCTAATACAAAGTGCTTAAAGTGTTCACAAAACTGAATACTTAGTTTTAAGTAATAAAACGTTTTTCCAAAAATTGGGAATTGGAAATTGTGATTGTGCTCATCAAAACTGGTACCGGCATCGCTGTAATCGGCTGCATCAACAGTTGAGAATCGGTATCGTTTGTGTCGGCAAAATGTGGTATCGGCCCATTCCTAGTTCTGATTGACCAAGAATGATCACACCAAAGAAGGATCATTGTATTGTGCCGCCAAGCATTATACACCACCATGAAATTGGCCTGTGCCATCTGAACACAGTTATTGGACACACTTTGTTACCTTGTTTCATCCCACACCATGTTTAGGTGACTGGCATTAGTTGGACCGTGGGTTCGCCATCTCATGCATGTGCTGCTAACACCAAATGGCTGCATTTGGGTGTCGCATCATGATGAAATCTGATTTTCACTTCTGCGTTACTACAAATGATTCTGTACTGGGGTTATCTGCATGGTTGTTGAATTATATATTTGTTTAAGAACAGTACAATATACTTTGAAAACTCATGTAATCCAACTATACTCCAAGTGGCAAAAAAATATTAACCTCAGTGTCAGGTACATAAAAAAACAAATACAGTGTCCATTAAAAAATGTTACAAAATCAATAATTACCAAAGCATCAACACAATACTTTGGACACTTACATAAAATTATAACACCTCTCTGCTACCAAAATCCCAGACACTTTTAAGCCACTATTACTATTTAATTATTTGGAAGGTGCATATGCTATGTAAAGTGGACAACATGTACGTATTACCTAGGAAATGATGCTAGTAACTTTACTAATTATATTTTTAACTAAACCAATTGAATGCGTAGACAAAAAATTTACTCACTGATCAAACATTCAATGAATTATTACAGGTAAACAGAAATTAACTCATGAAAAGTTTATTTATGGCCCTGGATAGGCTTGAAAACCCTGGAGTGCACCCCGTACAAACAACCTATCTTTAGTTTGCAAGACAAAATATGTACTTTCTTTTGATTGATACATGATTCACATTTCAAAAACTCATAAATTCAATTATTTTCCTTTACTTTACAAACATTATGAAAATAATAGTTGATCGACCAGTGACCTGGTAACATGGTTCAGATAATACCGAGATTAACCAAAAGTTCCATGATGCTAGGACTTAGTGGATACTTCTCCTGGCGAAGTCGTGCATCTGGAGATAAAATCTTGCTTGGAATGGCAAAGAAAGAGATGCCGGGCAAGTAGTTCTCAAAAGAAAAAGGTACTTGAAAACTTCAATAGTTGAAAACTTGAATCAAAACATTGAATAATACTTCATTCCAAAACTTGAATTATAAACTCAGAAACTGTGGTCTAAAACTGGGTCCATCTGGAACACACAAACAATGAAGTTTGCAGAAAATTAATTACTTTTTCCAGAGTCAATAAAATATTGCATGTACTACCAGAGAAAAAACTGATGTACTCTCCCATCTCGGAGGGGAGAGCAGAAACTGTTCACATATTTCTTGAAAAAAATTAAATAAATTCTAATTCCTAAGCCAGGAACTATCTTTGCACTCTACAATACTACATGACGTGCTATCTTAACACTAGGAACCTATGTTCCTGCAAATATCTCCCTCAACCGGGGAGTGCGCGTCAATTACGTCATTGTGCTTCCGAGTTTGTGCAAAGAATCAGACCGAAAATAGTTGGCGGCGTCGGAATGGTACAAAATGGTGTGGTGTGTGTTGATACAAAGCTAACTGACTTTAATTCGGCGGCCGTTCCTAGAGTTTACTGGGGGTACTGAAAACGTTCCACAACTACACGCAGCTGGTCTGCAGCAAAAAATTACATAGCACCTCCTGCAAGTAGCGCGGACAAGGTACAGTGTGCAAAATACCCACGCTTCAGAACTGCCAGCATGTCAACTGGTATCCCGTTTGCAAGCTGAGCTCCCTGCAGCAAGCAACAGCCTCCTGCCAGGCCTGGCAGCGAAGCTAACCCTTTACTAACTGAACTAAACTTCCAATTTCTGACATAATACAACTGGCCTAGAATTGGAATAAATGAATATTGTCCTAAAATTAAATATGACTATAGTAAACTAAGCACTTCTGAAAGCTCTGCTTATGATCTACTTGTATGCATGTTGTGTATTCTTCCGCCTTATGTAAAATATACCTTGCCATGAGTCTCATCACTTTATTCATCCATCGGTCAGGCGAAACTTCGAATTTATTAAAAAGCTAAATAATTTACTAATCTGCTCATTTTTACTCTTCATGCATAAAAAAAATGAATCAGCAATATAAGTATTCATAAATTGTTACCTAACACTTTTTATTCAACGTTAAGATAAGGAACTACTTTCCCTGCATCATTACCAACTTTACTGGGCGCATGTCACTCAGTGTACTCGTTAAAATATATGCAGGTGGGAGCAGTGACTTTTTTCCTAAGGTTGATTTCAAAAGTGCTCACTTTATCGTGAACAGCCTTTATCTGATATTAGCACCAATGCAGTGCGAAGCAAGGAAAACTGCATTCCTATCTACAGCCATTGTCTCTGTTGGAGTGTAATACATATTTAATCCCATGATAGAACACTGCAGTCACAAATTTTGCTTTGCACCTCTTAGATAACAATAGTTAACTGTCACGCTGGTCTGCTTACCACATAGAAACAGTGCATTTGCGGGGAGACTGCGAATGAGAGTGGGTATGTTAAACCACAAGGAATAGTCATTGTTTTGAAGCAGCAGTCAAGTAAATTGGATTGGGTAAACACAAAACTTAAGGAACTCTGCATATGCTACTCTCTGCCACAGCTACAGGAACTTTACAAGACAGCTAGAACGTAAGATTGTATATAAATTCATTAATAAAATAAAGTCCTGGCCTAAAATAAATTACAAAAATTATAGAAAATAAAATGTAATCTGTAAGTTTGTATACTGTATATTATACAAATAAATGATAAAATATTGGAATTATATTATTGTAACAAAGAGCAGGTATAAACACCATATCTGTAATTAATTAATTGTTAAAGTGACTGACAGCATAGTTGTGCTGATCAGCATTTTTGTAGTGTGCTGTAAAACACAAAATGTGACCAAGAATCTAATGCTTATTTACGTATTTGCGTATCCTTAAAGTTACAAAACCATTTTAAAAAATGCTACATACTGTTTATGAAAATGTGACAGTCATAAAACTTTCGGTGCTGTGTGAATGATTTTCATTCCCAACCTGCTAGTAGGCGTTCTTATCGCTTTGCCCGCATCTGCGTGAGTAAGCAAGAACTGGAGATAATCTAGGCCTGCAGCAGTGGTGTTGTGTTACTGTTTATGTTGACATGAAGTACAGTCAATTCCGTGGATAGTATTTCCCTTACCGCATGGGACATCGGCACAATATACATTTATAAGAGTGGGACTGAGGTATCATAGACAGTTCACAAAGTACATTTACACTAACACGTTAAAACACTAAATTTTGAGTCATGCCACTAAAACCAATGGCATGTGTTGCACATTGCCATTAGTCACTGTCACTGGTGTCATTATGCAGTGTAGTTGTAGCTGTGCACTTGGGCCGGTTGTCTCGTCATCACGTAGCTTTTTTATGGTAGCCAGTGCAGATAAAATCTTGAACACTTCTGTAATGCCTGTTTACATAGTTTACTTGACCTTCTCTACCTCCAAATGTTTTTTCAGCAGGTACAGGCTCATCAACTGCTGTTCACTTAACGTAGCTACACTGCTCAAGCCCAGCTATCAAACTGTCCCCTTTTTCACCCTTTATCCTGCTCTCGCTCTTGTTCACTTATGCCCGCTTGCTCTCTTTTCTGCCCCTTGTTTTTTATCCTCTTGTTCTCCTTTGTCTCCTCTCTCACACGTGGGGTCGTGGTGTAGTGGTTAGACTGCTCTCCTCCCACTAAGATGAACCAAATTTAATTCCTGATGGGGTTGCCCTCAGATTTTTGCATGTGGGAATCGTGCGGAATGTTGCCACTGGTCTGTGTGTTTTCTCAGGGATCTCCCGTTTCCCCCGCTCTTGCATTCTTGTGCTGCTCCATACTCACCTCGCTTCACCCTCATCTGCTCTCAAGACCTAAATGTTAAGAGCTGCCCAAAAGTCTTCACTCACTCACATTAATTCACACACACTCACCCTCATCCACTCATTAACTGACTCACTCTCGCACTCACCCATTCATTAATTCACTCACTCTCGCACTCATCCACTCTCACACTCACTCTGTCTCTTTCACACACCCATGCTTGCACTTATTGTTTTGTTCTCTCTTTCCCATACTCTCATGAATTCTCTCTCTCTCTCTCTTTCCCATACTCTCATGAGCTCTCTCTCTTTTCCATACTCTCATGAGCTCTCTTTCTCTGTGCTATACTCTCATGAGCTCTTTCTCCCCCATACTCTCATGATCACTCTCTCACTCTCTCTCTCTCTCTCTCTCTCTCTGTCTCCCATACTCTCATGAGCTCTCTCTCTCTGCATGGGTGTGTGCGTGCATGCGTATGCGTGTATGTTTTATGTGTTCGTTTTTTTCTGTGTTAAATCAACAAATTGGCTTTGCGACATTGTTTTGAATATTAAAATGTGTTAGGTAAGAGAGACCAAATTTTTAGGCTCCAAAAGCAGTTTGGTTAGTTTCTTCCTCGGGTTTAAAATAGTGAATTTTATAATAATGCTTATCATTGCCAATTAGCGTAACATTTGGACGGATTAAGCCGGATGAGTGATCACATCATCATGGGATACACTACCTGCGTAATTTTCAACTAAATTTAACTTGCACATACTGGCAATAAAAATTACTGAGAAACACCACACCATATACATAAAGAACTGAATTTATAGACTGGGTTAAGTAAGCAGTTTATTCGTGATGTGTTTATAATTGAGCCTGTCTTACTGATACATGAAATTACACACCCGTAGTATGGAAAAACCGATTTTGAGGCCTAGGGGATATAAAACGGAGTCAATGGGAATTTCCCAGTTTTCCCCTCAAAATTTCTTTTTTTTCCCCAAAAATCGACTTAAATTTTCCAAAAAATTTACCTTTTTACCGAGACAGGAGAGGAGAATTCGGGATTCCGGGTCAGGGCAACTGGACCAAAAAGGACCAGCACACATGGTCGTAGTGGTCATATTGGTTTTATAGGCATAGGGTATGCCAAATTGATACAAGAAATCCAGTTCCAAAGTCAGATTTAATCATCAGCCATCTTGGTTCTGTCTGCCAGCTTGTAAACCAGTAACCTTGACCTTCGACCTTGACCCATAATATTTTGCACTAAAAATAAATAAAAATTCCATTCCCCCAGCAGCCATTTTCCATACAATTTCCTTTTATCTTAAAAAATGCTCTGTTTTCCCCAACATGTTCCTGTTTCTTAAACATTTTTAATTTTCCCATAAAATTTATATATTTTTCCCCCAATAAATTTTTCTTTCTTCCCAAAAAAAATTCCAAAAAAACTCAAGAGAAAAATCATAAATGTCAACAATCATATTATGTTACTGAATACTACCACCATATTTTATGCAGGTAACCTTACCCATGACCTTGAATGTCAGTGAAAACAAACACTCTAGAAAACACACAAGTCAGCAAGCATATTAATTACAGACTACTACTGCCATATAGGATGTAGGTGGCCTTGACCTTGAAAACAAAACCATAGAAAATTTACATAAAAGTCAGCAAGCATATTACATTACTACTACCACCATCTTTGTCCAATATTATTGTGTGTGTGTGTGTAAGCTGGTAGTTTGTATTGTTAATGCGTTAAAAGAAAAATAAACCATAGTCCCCTCCTGCATGTGCACACATAAATTTATATATAAAATGAATGGACTCGCACTATTGATTGTGTAGACCTACACCGAGATAAGTAATTCAGAGAAGCAGAAGAGACTATAAAAGGAAATATACACATTACTATGTATACAGAAATTTAATTTACTTACGTATTATATACATTCTCACTTCCCAATTATTTTGTACATTCGATCTTTACATTTCTCAGATGCTTGCAGATCATGGATAGTTGCCAAACAGTCTCATCTTATATAGCCCCTTGCATTTTAACTTCATGATGATCGAAACCTCTAAGAAATTGTTGACACTGCTGGTACCACTCCCAAAGAAGTCAATGGCAATGTCATAGCTACCACTAGCTCTGGAGTGCCTGAAGACATCGCAGATGCGAAGATGCAGAAGCTAGCCAAGACGATCAAACTTTCACGGGAGCCATTCTCAAACTAAGCCTCAGCTGACCTCCCTACGGCTTGTAATATACGAGTATGCAAGTCCTATTTCATTATAGTGTCTTTGAACGTATCGTATTACACCATTAATACATTGCACGAGCACCGAGAAGCCAATCACCGGGTTTCTGCTTGATTACAGCTGACCAATCGCATGACGGCACTGAGTTATCATGTGTGGGAGCCAGTCTCAGCCAGACCGACCCCTCACAAGAGTGACCCCATACACACACACGCCTACACCAGTGGTGATGCGTGTTATAATTTCATGGGCGAGCTACTGTGTGCAGGGGGCAGTAGTGGCATTGATCCCCCAAATAAAGGGGGAGAGGGGTACGGGGGTCCTCCCCCTGGAAAATTTGGTTTTCAAAGTGCAAAATGGTGCCATTTAAACATGTTTTCTGTGCTTAAATGTAATGCACACCGTTTGTAAAAATATATATATTTTTTAACATAAAATTTGCCTGAGTGAAAAATATTACAAAGATACATTCATCAAACCAGGAAACTTGGCCAATTAAAGCAAGTAACTCAACATAATTGTCACTGTATTTTCTGATTCTTTTGTCTCATCATGACCACAGAAAGGCAGTTCCTGTACACCCAAGAAACAAACAACATTTATTGAATGCTTCAAAATTTTCTGTTTCTTTTAACTTTTTCGTTATGTCATGTGCTTAATTGTTTGGATCTATCTAGACTAAAATCAACTCTATTTTTACCAAATTCTTTAAGAGAAAAACAAATTTATGTGTACTTCAGAACGCGCTTGTTTTTGAACAGCATTGCACACATTGTTAGGGTCACAATACCCAGTTTCAGTCCACATGTTAACATCCTTTGAAAACAATAAACATGGCCAGCAAAACAGTTTGTTTATGCTGTTACATCCAGCTAACCACGGGTTTTTCTGAATCATTTTTTTTGGAAATGACGTACAAAATTACCTTTCTTGCGTGTTGTCGTTCAGGTGTTGATGTTGGAAATGGGAAATGAAACAAGGCAGAGGTATCTTTAACTGTAGCTTTACTTTACCAATCTTTATACATGAGACAATACCCTGTCACCATATTTTGACATACCGCAATGGTTCACAAGTTGAGTTGCCAACATTAGAAAGTATTTTAATGAATCCTTTCAACACTCCCCCTCAATAAAATACTTACTATGTGCTCACTCCTACTAATTTCTGAACTTGCAGAACCTGTCTTTGCTTAGGGCTTTGTAAATGTATCTGCTATCTGATCCTCACTCTTAAGATAACTTATCTCTACAGTGTTTGCAGTTAGTGCTTCCCTAATGAAATGGTACTTAATATCTATATGCTTTAATCTTCTATGGCTCTCTGTGCTCTTAGCAGCTATTATTGCTGACTGATTGTCCTCTAAAATCTTAATAGGTGTTACATCAGGAAAATTAAAATCACTCAAAAGATTCTTTAACCAATAGGCTTCACTAACTGCTGTGCATAGTGCTATATATTCAGCCTCAGTGGATGAAAGTGCAACACAATTTTGCTTCCTTGAGCCCCAGGTAACAGCACACCCATAGTTTGAAGCAAAAACCTGTAGTGGATTTCCTGTCACTGCAATCCCCTCCCCAGTCTGCATCAACATACCCTTCAAGAACATCATTACTATCACAATTATATACAAGTTTGTGGTCCACAGTACCCTTAACATATCACAAAATTCTTTTGATAGCTCTCAAAACACACTCATTTGCACCACGTTGGTAACTACTCAATAGGATAACTGAAGTTCACAGATCTGGCCTTGAAGCTGAAACAGCATACAACAAACAACCTATCATCTGTCTACACATCATCTCTACGTCTTTATCATTACATGTTTCATTCAGCTTTTCAGCCTTGAAATTCTGGTCCATTGGGGTATTAATTGGTTTACGCTCACACATGTCATATTTACTGAGCACACCTTTCAAATATTTTTCTTGACTTATTTCAGTGGTACCCTACTTCAAGTTCTGCTTTACATTCATGCCTAGAAAATCTGACACTAATCCTAAATCTCTCATTTCAAAATTGTTACACAGTGCCTGTTTTGTGCTACCAATCTCTGCTTCATCTGACCCAAACATTAAAAGGTCATGAACATAAACCAATAAATACAGTTTCCGACTGCCCTTACATTTACTATACAAACAATAGTCACTCTTAGACCTAACAAAACCTTCTGTACTCATGACTGTGTCAAACTTTTTATTCCAATATTTAGGTGATTTTTTCAAACTATATATTGATTTGTTTAACTTGACCACATTATTTTCACAACTAATTCCCTCAGGCACTTTCATGTTCACCTCTTCTTCGATATTTGCATACAAAAATGCCCCTCTTACATCTAGTTGATGAATGGGTCATTTAAGCTTAGTGAAAACAACAACAAAGACTCTAAAGGTAGCTAGTTTTGCAACTGGTGCATATAGCTCACTTACGTCACAAAGGTCTTTCTGTTCAAAGCCTCTGGCAACCAGTCTAGCCTTGTAATCTTCTTGTTCACCATTACACTTTGATTTGAAAACCCATTTGCTACTGATTATTGGCTTACCTTTAGGCGTATCACACACACACACCATGTATTATTGTCTTCTAACACTTTAAGTTCTTTCTCTATTGCCTGTGACCACTTACAAGCATCACTTCTTTTCATAGCTTCACTATATGTTGATGGTTCATTGTTTACACTAAGAAAGCATGTTTCATAATCATTTAACCAAGCTGGTTTCCTTACCCTGCGCTGCCTTAGTTCCAAAGAGTCAGGATACTGTAGCTCTCCTTCCTCCCAACCACAGTCACTATTGTTGTTCTCTTGATTGCCCTCTGATTCATGCTGCACACTTGTATTCATCTCTTTATTTTCACTACAACTGATTTCATGCTGCTGACTGTTCTCTTCTGTACCTTCCTCTTCTTCCCCGGATGATTCCATTAATTCAACACTCTCCATACTGTTCTGTTGTTCAGTGCCCCTATTCTTCTTTGAAAATATTACATCCCTCTTGATCTCCACTTTCTTTTTGTAAAGTAAATTCTGTAACCTCTTACGTTTTCAGAGTAACCAACAAAGATGCCCTGTACAGACTTCACATCCCACTTCTTCCTTTTCTCCTTAGGTATATGTACATATACTTCAGTGCCTAATACTTGTAGCTCATCAATATTGAACACCTTCAGAGCCCAAACTTCATATGGTGTTTTTCCACTGGTCCTACCTTTTCCAATTCTATTCAAGATGAAAACTGCAGTGTTCACAGCCTCTGCCCATAAGTCTTTACTCAACTTCTTAGCATGTAACATTGTTCTTGCTGATTCTACAATTGTTCTCACCTCCCTCTTTGCCCTACCAGTCTGCTCAGGTGAGTAGGCTACTGTTCTCTGATGCTGTATCCCACTATCTTCTGGAACTTGCTGTAGTTCATCGTTAACAAACACTGTACCATTGTCTGTACGTAATATTTGTATCTTCATTCCAAATTGAGTTTGTACCATTTGTATAAACTATTGTACATGCAGTTTAGTTTCATCTTTGTGTTTCATAAAATACACAAACCTCTAGTTGGAGTAGTCATCCTTTAAAAGCAAGACATATCTGGAACCTCCTACAGACTTAACTTCCATAGGCCCACAGATGTCAGAGTGTATAAGCTCACCAGGAAAGGTGGAAACTGAGTTGCTTTCGCCAAAGGGAATTCTATGTTGTTTCCCTTCAAAGCATGCTGTACACTGAGTTTGGGCAATTGCAGAGTTAGGAACTTTTATATTGTTTCTATTTAGCACTTTTGTAACGTGGTCAAAGTTCTGGGGGCCTGATTTCTCAGGTAAGAACTGATCTCTTGAGGTGGTTTTCCCTATACTAGTGACAGCAGCAACGTCATTAACACTATCTGAACTACATAGTGTACACTTTACCTTCTGCGTTGGCAATTGCTCCTACTTTACCATCTTTCATAAATTTACACACTTTGTTATCAGCTGACATGACATAACCTCTATTTACTGCACTACTAACCGAAAACAAATTTATTTTCAAGTCAGGCACATGCAACACATTGTTCAGACCTAGTTTCTACCCAGCCCTGACCATCATAAGCCTGTAGTATTATCTGGCCTATGCCTATACCGCTAATTACTGACCCATCGCCAATCACAACTGACTTTTCTTGCTGAAATTTTTCATAGTGGGTGAAGATTTCACGTTCAAAACTCATGTGTTCACTGGCACAGCTGTCTACAAGCCACTTATTGCTTAATTAAAGTCCTGCCATTGTCGATTTTGATACAATAAAGGCATTGCTGTTTTCTTCTTTTCTTAATCTGAACCTACAGTCTTGTTTGAAATGTCCCAGTTTTTTACAATCAAAGCACAGTTTGTCACCCTTAGCTTCACTTCCATAGTCTTTCTTCAGTGTCCTTGTTTTAGTACATGTGGCACACTCTTCTTCTCTTATCACAAGGGCTCTACACTCAGCAGGCTCTCGTTCCTTTACCCTTTCCTCTTCCACCGAGAGTCTTGCAGTTAGGTTATCAAGGGTCTGTTTACTGTCTGGAGCTGACTCCCAAGCAGATACAAAAGGTTTGTATCTTTCTGGTAGTGACATGAGAACTTTCGTTATGATGAATTTATCAGAGACATTCTCTCCCAACTCCCTTAGATTGTTCTGAAACTCTACTATTTTTGAAAGAAATGTTGACATATGATGACTCTCATCATACTTGTATGCAAAGAACTTTGCATACAAGTATGATGTTATGAGCAGAAGAGCGATACTTGTATCGCTCTTCTGCTCATAAACACTGTGTAACTTCCTCCATATCTCGCTGGCTGTAGTTCATGTGATTATGTGCAACATTGCACTTTCTGAAAGTCTCATCACTATCAGGCTTTGAGCTTTTGCATCTTTCTTTGTCCATTCTAATTTTGAATATTCCACCTCGGGTTTTGTTTCCGAGCCATCTACAACACCATAGACATCTAGTCCCCATAACAACACACTAACCTGAAATTTCCACACATTCCAGTTCTTAGTCTCTTCAAGCTTAATAACATTCACTGATGTGTTTCCTGTCAGTTGCTCCATTTCCACTAAGCATATAACTATCTCTTCTGGACTTGGCCAACTGTTCCAAACCATAAATTCAAGATGTCCACCAACACACCTACAATGTTTACTGCTACATTTTCCTCCCATGACAAGCTGCCATATATTACTCCCCAGCCGCCTTTAGCACAACACTACACCATGTATCTGGGCCTATAACCTATTGGAAATGGGAAATGAAACAAGGCAGAGGAATCTTTAACTGTAGCTTTACTTTACCGCTCTTTATACATGAGACAATATCCTGTCGCCATATTTTGACATACCACAATGGTTCACAAGTTGAGTTGCCAACATTAGAAAGTATTTTAATGAATCCTTTCAACAGTTGGCCTACCCTATTTTATGATGTCACATCTTTCGTGAAAAGCGGAAGCATTGCTGGAAAAAATGCTTCATTCGTAATTCCCAGCAAACCACACTTACATCCACATGTTTCTGTTGCACTCATTCTATCTACTCGGTTCTCAATTTCACATGGTAATTTTATAATTTTTATGTAGGTTATACTTTGCGCACGAATATGTATAACACTCTCAGCCAGCACCAAAACTAAATTAAATAAAAACAATACGATTCGTGTTGTGCGCGCGAACATGCCCACACATCGATCTAGTTACTGTAAACTACGCCATGCCAACTGCCTGCAGCTAGGCCAGCTTCAGCTATATCCGCTTCAGTTCGGTGAATAAAGCACTACCATCGTAGCTTCTAACACGGGTTGATGCAGCCATAAGCCCCCGCCTCTCCCAGGACGGTCTTACCACTCTGCCACCTCTCCATCGGCTGGGAAACCATTACGACCGCCTACCTGCTGAAATCATTACTTACAGTGCTTCCAAACATCTTGGTTTTCCGACTAGAATGTGTACTGCATGAGTGAAAAGTTAAAGTAAATATAAGTTAGAATTTAATATTTATTTTACAGGAAATTGTCTGGGCAAGCCCTGCTTGCCCTAACGAGACGCCACTTGCAACACAATCAGCACCATATGAATCATTTTGGTCTACAAATGACTATAATGACTCATTTTGGTCCACAAATTACTATAATGACTTATTTTAGTCCACAAATGACTCCAAAATTATTCTTAAATGATTCCTTCTTCTGCTAAATGACTCCTAATTTTTTCATCCTCCAAAATGGCTCATAATGACTCTTCTCAGGTGTCAGATATTGACTCCCACACATGATTTCTCAGTACCTTCACACAATTGGTCAATTGCAATCATGTGGCAACCCCGTGTTCGCCGATTGGACTGGCGCGCACAGAGCCCCGAACTCAACCCTATAGAACATCTTTGGGACGAATTGGATAGCCGGGTGAGGTTTCGTCAGGCGCAGCCAAAATCCATTGCTCAATGGAATGGTTGCAAGAGGAATGGCGACGAATCCCCGTGGATGTCCTACAAACACTCGTAGAGAGCATGTCAGACAGGGTGGCTGCTCTTATAGCCGCAAGAGGTGGCCCTACGAGATTCTAACGGCGATACAACCACCGAGCAAACATTGTGGACAGGTGTCCAATTACTTTTGGCCGATAGTGTATAAGCAGTATGGGGGGTCAGCTGAGTGGCTTAATTTGATAATGGCTCCAGTGCAATGTGGATCGTTTCAGCTAGCTTCTGCATCTTCGCATCTAAGTCTTATTCTGCATCTGCGATGTCTTCAGGCACTCCAAAGCCTATGGCAGTGCCATCAACATTTTTGGAAGTGGTACCAGTGGTGCCAATGACTTCTTCGAGTGGCATTATTATAGTAGCATCGTCATTGATCCCTTAGAATGGTTTGCCCACAGTAGCACCGCTGTCATCTCCTATGGGCATAGTACCAATGCCACCATCGACTTTTTCGAATGGGTCACCTACAGCAGTGCTGCAATCGATTACTTCGTCAAGGCTTCGTTGCTGTTACTGTGCCAGGTCTTTCAGTATAAGTTGTAATGCTCGTCGGTATGAGAGTATGGCCTGTACGACAAGTCCTTTATCGTGTGATGAATCATTACGACAATGACCACATGCAGTTTATGCAAAGTGGTAAAATGAAGGAACATGCGGAGATTTGCAAGGGTTCGTCTACTGGTATCCAGCAAGTGTTGCCAGCAATACCTCCTGCTACATCGATGGGTACTGTTTCTGCAGACGATTATGACGAGACAGTTAATGCTAAAGATGGAATGAGTGCAGTACAGTCGGTTTGTGCGGAATGTACACTTGCAAGGTGTGCATGTGAAGTCAACGAATTTCAAAATAAACGACCATCAGCTCTAAATACTGATGAGCATATAACTCCTGCTACAAAGTAAAGTAAACTTGGTACAGTATATATCATGAAGCAGGATGTGAAGACGATGATGAAGACGGCATTGGTGATAGTGACTATGGATGACGTTGGCACTGTGGTCAGAGTAATGTGCATGTGCCCGTACGCCTGGTTCCGGATGTCGAGATAGGTACAGATGCCACCAAGGTAATCACATTGCATGAGTGGCCGTGGTGGGCCGTATAGTTATGGCAGAACAGATTAGCTGTAGTTTCGCACACATCAGGGGTGTCAGCTAGGACCACCCATAACTGTGAGCTTGAAGCTGGACCGCGATTATGTGTGGAGGTAGGCAGAATTCCACGCACGCCTCCCAACCATTTACCACTTCTAATAGCGTCGAGAAAGGAGCGTCGGGCAAGACGGATAGTAATAAGTAAAGCATTGTCATGTGAAGAGAGCATATTCTGCCTTAATGGTAATGGTAATCACCTGCGAAAAGGTGAGCGACACCTTCCACAATTTATACGACAGCGACGTACAAGACGAGCGAGCTCTTGGAATCATGAGATTTGTGGAGCCACAGCCTACAATGTTCTTCTGTCTG
Source organism: Dryococelus australis (assembly GCA_029891345.1). Taxonomy (NCBI): domain Eukaryota; kingdom Metazoa; phylum Arthropoda; class Insecta; order Phasmatodea; family Phasmatidae; genus Dryococelus; species Dryococelus australis. The sequence goes on from CM056999.1 coordinate 53,264,576, forward strand.
TGGTGTTTCTGCAGGAACCATATAACCGTGCGTGGACAGCCTATTTTCCTGCCGTTTATGAAACAACAAGTATATTTGCTGTTCCAAAAGAGCAGTTGCCCGTCCACGCACCGCTTTTGGAAGGTCCCCGCACACCGTAACGGTGGCGGTAGAACGCGACCAGTGCAATCAAACAGAAGTGTTCATAATTGCAGCGAACATGTTACTGCGGCCTCGACCTATGCAGCATTTACTCCGCGGTGGCGACCCGAACGCACGTCGCAGGCGAAGTTCGCCTGTAGGCCGCATCGCATGCAGTGTTGCAGTGCATTGAATTGCGTACTGTGCTATACATATTTAAATGGCGAAGACCAGTGATGTTCCTGGTAATGAAAGTAGTCTACTGAAGGAGTGAGAACACTATCTTATTAATTTATTAAAATAATGAATGAATGAAATATGTATATGATGATTTATTTGTTGTTCATTGTCCGTCAAATAGCAGGTTCTAGAAAGCTTACAGTTTTGTTGTTTGCAAGTAAATTTGTAGCGTGCATATACTGCTTTTACTATACTCATATAACAATTCCCACGTTAAAAATTACCGCCATCACTATCGTGCCCACCGCAGTGTGCACTGCCTTCAATGTTAACGCCTTCGTTCCACGCCACTGCAGACAAGGTCGTATGTGGCCGTGGCCATCATCGCTGCAGTGTACACGAAACTTAAGGTGGGTTTACGATTAAGGACTGAATAATTAAGAGTTGTGCATGATGGCTCGATAAGCACACGGAGAATGAACAATAAGAAGGTTTGCAGTTCATGATAGAATTAGCAACTGGTACGTCTAGCCAATCAGAATCGTAGGAGACGAAAGCAACCGACATTACTTGGAAATACGGACTAGAGTGACCGAGTGAGGTGGCGCAGTGGTACCTAATACACCGGACTCGCATTCGAGAGGACCCGGGTTTGATTCCCGGTCCGGCCATCCTGATTTCGGTTTTCCATGGTTTCCTGAAAACACTCCAAGCGAATGCTGGGATGGGTCCCTAAGAAAGGCCATGGCCGATTCCTTCCCAATCCTTCCCCGTTCCCTCTTCCCTGTGCAACTTACGCCGTATCTAATGACCTCGCTGTCGACGAGACGTTAAGCCCAATTACCTACCTACCTGGACTAGAGTGGAGATTATTTGCATATATTTAATTATTTGTGGCTACTGCTTGTGTAATCGTTTTGAAAAACTCGTGATATCTTATAGAAGGGGAAGCCGATGCCAACATTGGGCATTTACATCAATAAATCTGAAAATATTAACTAAAGCGAATTCAATGACCTCTTCCAAGAATGAAAACATGAACACCAGTTCTTCAAATTAAGAGGATACTGTCTCTTGATTAAAATAGTTACTTTCATACGGTTTCACAATACGACATAACAGGATGTAAACACAATCTCCCGCCAAAAACAAATGTCACTGGGCTCTGATTGGCTGCTTCATAATGACTTGTACTTAAGATAATTATAAAATATAAAGATCTCTTTAAGTCACGCCAAGATCGCACACGACCCGTCAAGACCCGCACACGACAAATACCCTTGAATACATTTAATCATATTTTAAGCACTCGGCGCACTTATTCTGTTAAGTCAATCGTATACCCACCTTAGAGCTGTCTCCTAGGTGTTATGGCTCCCGCCTACCGAGAGCTTTTTTTTCCCCCCACATTTGAGACAGAGAAGTGCGAAAGGGCGACACAGACATGCATATCAGCCCCCCCATGGCCGCCGCTAAAGGCCATTTCACACGATCAAATATTTATTGAATTCAGTTAACTTGAATTCAGTTTATTGAACCAAACATCACTTCATTTGCCATTCAGTGAATTGCATTTAATAAGTTTTCAAGTTTCGACATGAAAATTTATCACAAACTTTTAATGAAACCAGTTAAAAAAAGAAGAAAAAAAAGTAATTTTTATAAGTATGTGCGACTCATGCACGACATGAAAATAATTGGTTAACCCGCGACTAATTCCCTTAAATTTATTGAACATTTTGTTTTTAAAAAAATATGCTTCATGATTCTGTAAGAAACTTTAAATGTGAGCACACAACTATGTTGTTTTCAGATTACTTTCATTAATACGGTCAGAAAAGCTGCGATAAAGCGATTGGAATTTTGTATTCAAGAACATATTCTAAACGAGAATCTTGAAGGAAAACGAGACATTCAAGATATTGAAAGAGAAAAAGGCAGTGATTAGGACATTTATATTAGTTCATATAGCATTCAATTAATTTAATTAATTAATCATTGAAGGTAATTAGAAGAAAAATTTGATTGTGTGAGAGGGCCTTAAGCGCAAGTCTCCGAACTGGCGTGCACTGCTTTCGTCACATTGCGTGGACCTATGGGACTTTCAGCTGCGAACCTATTATTTTATTGGTGGAAAGTTCAATGGAGGGCTCTTGGGTAGTTTTGAATGGATCTGACACGTATATTTTGAAAAAGCGGATTCTGGCCATTTGGGTGTACTCAGAAATTGTGTTTCTAATGTGCGGGACGTCTCGAAAGCACACACAGCCCTCATCTGATGTGCGAGTTCTTTCCGAACAGCAAATTGGACGCAAGTTTAATTCTTTCGTGGAAACACCAATACTTCAAACGTTCTGCAACACAGTCCAAGCACCAAGTGGACAGGAGCCTTAAGAGATTAAGAAAATAGTATCACTGACATTTAGGATTCTCTATTTTTATGTACACTATCTACCAAAAAGTAATTGGGCACCTGTCCACAATGTTTGCTCGGTGGTTGTCACCCCGTTAGAATCTCGCAGACCCACCTCTTGCAGCTATAACATCAGCCACCCAGTCCGGCATGCTCTCTACGAGTGTTTGCAGGACATCCACGGGGATTCGTCGCCATTCCTCTTGCAACCATTCCATGATTTGAGCAATGGATTTTGGCCGCGCCTGACGAGCCCTCACCCGGTATCCAATTCGTCCCAAATATGTTCTATAGGGTTGAGGTCGGGGCTCTGGGAGGGCCAGTCCAGTCGGCAAACACTGCATAGTAGCCCTTTAAACATGGCACCTGGCATTGTCATCCTGGAAGTAACACGGGTCCATTCCGTAAAAACATCACAATGTTGGGAGCATTTTATTATCCAGAATGTTACAATATGCCTCTGTCTTCATGCTACCACGGACAAACACCAGCGGTTCTTCGCCGAAGGCCGTCAAACACAAGTCAACTGACGTACTGAATTACCTATCTTCACGGGTGCCCAATTACTTTTTGGTAAATAGTGTACAAATCTGTGCTATCAAATTTTATGACAGGACATTAAGAATCATAGCTTTGACATTGAAGATTACTTAACAGAATTTTCGAAGTTTGTACGGTTACATACACACACGCACACACACTCACATGCTCGCGCGCAAACACACACACACCACACACACAGTGCCCAGGACCTACCGTTTATGTGTAAAATTCACACACAGGTTCATCTACGGCAAATAAGTGCCTAGCACATAGGCAATACTAGGTATATTCGCGTACAAAACGTTGCGCGTCCACTGCATAGACGACTGCCTATTTGTTTCTGGCGACAGTTTGTATGTATTCCTTGTACTGTATGTTGCATACAACGTTTTTACCGTCAAGATTTGTGAAGGTGTGATGCTTGTTTATTTAGCAGTAAGACCTAAGTAACGCACCTAGCAGGTATTATCACGCACCCCATCACTTTTGCATTTCGATATTTTGAAAACAGTTTGTGCTAGTTTTTTGAAACAAGAGGACCATTTCTGTTACGTACGTGTGTGTGTATATATATTATATATCTATATAATTTTTTTCCTCTGTGGGGCATAAATTACTAAATAATGAGGATACCTTTGATTACGATCACAGATCGTGAAACGAATCGCTTGAAGAAAAAAAACTTGTATTGCGAAACAGCTGTTAGGTTGTTCCGTGCGGCTTGACAAGCTTGGTTTTTAAATGTTGAATCTGGAAATTAAAATATAGAGGAATCGACAGCTCTTGTCCAACTGCGGGACCAGGTGTAACTGAATGGAACTCTATACCGCAGGATGATTTTCGTCACATTTACGATCGTTTTAACTTGAAAGATGCGGCCTGTTTTGCTGCTGAATTCCAGGCGACTACAGCAGGAAATAGTAGTTCCTGCGGCATTTCATAAATTTTTCGGTCAGATGCAGTAGGGCCTAATCGAAACTATTGATTACTTCCTTTAAAGATTTATAATATTTATCCTTTACGATAACCCCCCCCAATGACAATAATCGAGGAGATGCCTCGCGTGAAGGATGTTTATGGTTGGTATTGTACACAACAAGGAATCAGTGAGCTGTGTTTTAAGTGGAGCGAAGAGGTTTGGGCTTATCTTAACAACGATATCTTGTGAGTCGTTGAGGGTGAAGCAAGGTGGGTGCGGAGCAGCACCGGAATGCAAGGTCGGGGGAAACGCGGAAGTTCCCCGAGAAAACCCGCCGACCAGCGGTATCGTCCGGCACGATTTACGCGTGCAGGAATCCGATGGTGACCCCGCCGGGAATCGAACCCGGTTCACCTTGGCGGAAGGCGGGCACTCTATAGCCACTGCGGACTGCCTGTGTTTTGAGCATCATGCTGGTGAGGGATCTAATTTCTTGTAAATCTCTTACCTGTCTTAAGTGAATGGTCAATGGCGATATAGACTGTTCACAGTAAAATTAGCACTTTTGAAAGCCCTGCCTAAGATATACTTGTATACACGTTGTGTGTTCTTCCACCCCATGTAATATTCACATTGCCATTGGCCTCATCACTTTATTCATGTGTCGGTCAAATGAAACGACGTTAAGATATGGAACTACTTTCCCGCCATCGTTACCAACTTTACTGGGCGAATGTCACTCAGCGCGCCCATTAAAATGTATGCATGCAGGGGGCAGTGACTTTTTTCTAAGGTTCATTTCTAAAGTGCTCACTTTATCGTAAACAGCCTTTATCAACGAACATGCTGTACTTTGTCGACAGATTGCGAGAACACGCTCGACACAAGTACAGTGCTCGTCAGAATACAGAACGACTGGAACACTTGAGCTCGTAAATGAATTCGGGACCAAACGGGCTGAAATAATCCATGCACGTGCTAGCATACATGTGCTTGAAGCTCTGAATTTTTTTTTTTTTTTTTTGGTTCGGTGCTGAAAACACGCCAAGTTACGAGTGTTGCGAGATGGCGCGAACTGTTGTGGGTCGGACTGAAGATTCACCATGTGTGGAAAAACGTAAAAAAGGAACGCCGTTGTAAATCACACAAGAAACAGAGTGATGATTATTTAATGCTCAGTGAAAAGAATTCACTCCACGAAGAATGTAACTGAAATAAATATTGATTTCATAATGTAAAAGCAAAAGGGGTCTGATTCTGTCAGCTGAATGCTCATGATGCATATGCATATGGGTTGAACCACTGACAATATGGAATGGTGGCTAAGTAGTATGATTTGGTATGTCCGGGCACACGGGGTCCAGGGTCCGGAGCTGGTTGCTTCAACCAGTCATGAGCCCCAAGGGCACGCTCGGCGGCCAAGTTCATCTCCCCAACCCTCCCCCTTCCACCCTCACCATTGCCCATCGCACGGCCGGCCATTCCCAGCGACCTGTAACATTAGAATTATTTTTACAAAAATTTAATTTTAGCAAAGAAACTATTTGATAAAAAATACTAAAAAATTAAAAATATCTTTTCGCCAACTTCGATCTGTAATCATGATTGCCCGTTTGAGTAGAAAAATAAATTACAGTGACGCCACAAATACTTTTTTTAAATTTCTGTATTGGTTTTTTATAATTTTTTTAAAATGAAAGCTAATTTTATCGCCACGATGTTTATAGCGCACATCATCATTTGGGTATACTGATCCCCTCCACCTCCGAAAAGCGGCACTGAAAAGTCGAGAGCATAACGTAAGTTTTAATGTTTTTCTATTTAACTTTAAATGTATTTTATGATTAGAAAAATTTAAAGGCATAACAATAAAGCGTTATACATGGCCGAACTCGTCATTTCAAGGCGAATACGATCGTGATGTCATAACGATTATGTAACCCATTGACATCACTGGCATATTGGATTTAAGAGGTATGCCCTCAGCCCACCTCTCATCCAATGACCATGACCCCCACCCCCCTCTCACCCACAAGCAGTACTCTCATCCAACGATCATCAACCCCTATCCTCCACTCCTAACCAACTCGAAAAGCATCGACCCCCTTCGCTGCTCTTTGCCATCCCACCTCTTCAAACTACACTAGCGAGTTAGGCAGCTGGTCGGCCTTGTCAAAACAATCATAAGAAAATAAAATTAACTTAGGTTTTTTTTATGTAATATTTGGGAAATTCTCAGATCTTAAAAAAAATATAGGTCAGTGTACCGAACATGTATTTTTAATTCAAAATTGGTTTATAAAATATAAATTATGTAAAATTCGTGCCTTCTCATGGCAGTTGGTAATATTAAGAAAATATAATTTGTCATGGAAACATTGGAATTTGAACCTGAATTTTGTCAAATATCAGTTGGGCACTCCGACCACCTAGATACCAAGCTGGCGACAAGAACCGATGTTTAGAGGTTCTGTGTTAAACATCCAAATGAACTGACCATATTCCCTCACACAATTACATTAATTGTTAATGTATTAAATATTTCGTTATATTATTTCTATGTTCCTTTTATATCAATGAATATGTCAATCCATATGACTTATGGGAATTAATATTTTGTAGCTATTATTGTTTAATTTCACCGTATTTACCATTTTAAAATCTTTTAAAGGCATGCAATGTATTAAACAACTCTTTAATTTTTCACTTAAGTTTTGCATATTAAATCATATAAGGTACCTATGCTCACATTAATTTTTTTTACATATATCCGTTTTGAATAATTATGCAGTAAACCACATATACGCAAGTCGAGGATCGTAAGTAAGTGGATATTTACAGGCATATAGGCAGGTTCATGAAATTCAATTTACAAGTATAATTTATAGCTTTATGAATGTATGTATACTTGTGTAAGCCCTTTATAACCCTAGCGATTAGCTAAATTTTTTTAAATATATACGTACTTATATTACGACATTAAAAAAAATAAAATCAGTTCAAATTATAACAGGATGGTTACAATATATAATTGAAAAAATTGATTTTTTAATTTGTGAAAATATTTTGTTACAAAACTACTAATACAATATTACTTCCAAAAGCACTAAAAATTTTCATGTTTGTCTGTTCACAACTTATACAAGATGTATCTAAATTCGACCGACAAACTTCGGCTGCAGATTAATCATGAAAAAATAAGTTGAAAACATATATACACCTTTGGTCTGAAGTTAATACTAAGTATGGTACACATCTTTTAACTTGGGCCTGGAACACTAGTTAATTGCAAATATTGAAGATAATAAGTAAGATGGAACATCGATTGTTTGGATAATTTTTAACTGAAAAATCATCTTAAAAAACCACAACACTTGTCGCTGTCACCAAATTATTTCATGTAAATAATCATGTTACTACCCCTATTTCGAACTAACATCCATGTCGCGGTAGCACATTCGGGATGTAAAGGATGTATTATTAATCCTCATGTCACAGTTAACGAAAATGTCACATTGTGTCAATAGCTTAAACTCCACCATTTTCGAGTAATTTGTGTTTTACTTTCAAAATAATATTTACCAATACCTGTCAAGTGGGGTACGCAAAATAATCAATAATACACTTTCGCGGCTATTAAAGTGAGGGGAAGATTTAAGAGAGATGAACAATAAAGTGGTTTTGTAATAAACTTTTTCTTCTTCTACAACTTCAAAAATATCTACCTCCCTTAGAATTAATTTTTGGCCATAAGTAGAGCATAACATTTATTTTTCAACTTATTTTTTTTGCGCGATTAAGCTACACCCGAAGCTTGTCGGTCGAATTTAGATACATCCTGTGTATCAGATACAGAGTCAACACAAGTGCACAGAGGAAACTAACAACACCCAAGACTAACTGCACACAAGATTGGCTCTACCCAAGACTAGACTCACACTAGATTGACTCTATCCAGCACTAACTCATCCAATTTCGACCCTACCCAAGATAAACTCCACGCATGATTGACTTCACCCAATATTGACTCTATCAAAGACTAACTCCACCCAATATTGACTCTATCAAATGCCAAATCCACCCAAGATTGACTTCACAAAACTAGTTCCACCCAAGACTTACTCTACACAATACTAAATCCACCCAAGACCGAGTACACATTAGATTGAAACCACCCAAGACTGATTCTTGACAAGACTGTCTGAGCCCAAGATTGGCTCCTGCCAAGACCAGTTCCTGCAAAAACTGGCTATACCAACCTACAATACTAGGTCAATTGACCAGTAGTCAAACATATCTCGAAAATGAAACTTCAAAATGAAACCGTAAAATGAAACGTGAAAATGAAACCTTAAAAATAAGCCTCAAAAAGAAACCTCAAAATGAAGCTTGTGTACACAGAACAATTTTATACAGTTGCTGCTGGAACACGAATTGCCGTCTTATCCAAATAGATAGACGTACAATGAGTGATGGGACAATAATTAGTTTCTGAAATAATCTCATCTACAATAACTGTGATATTTAACCGATGTTTGAGGCATTCGATAGGCTATGCATGGGCCCCTACCATTCCGTGAGCTATTTTCTTCTGCTTGTTGAGTTATTTGGGCGGATTTTATCAACAAGTTCTTGAGAGCCGATGAGGGTGAAATGAGGTGAGAATGGAGCAACACCAGAATCAAGGGTGAGGGAAATTGGAGATCCCCGAGAAAACCTGCTGACCAGCAGCATCGTACGGCACGATTCCCACTTGCGAAAATCCGGAGTGACTCAGTCGGGGTTTGAATCCAGATTGCCTTGGTGTGAGGTGAGCAGTCTAACCGCTCAGCCATTGTGGCTCCTGGAAGAGGACGATGAGTAGCAGTAGAAGGAGGAGGGTGATGATAAGGAGGAGGAGGGGAAGGTGGAAGAAGAAGGGGAAAAGTATCTGCTTCAGGCCGGATTCGATCTCAAACACATGGACCATGAGCCAAAACCCTTTACACTGTAAAGTCTGGCTGAAATATCGTAAAATATGCTCAACTTAAGGAACAGAAATTCCACTAACTGAACGGACAGATGACAAACCAAAGAAATAATAGAGGGGTTTTGATCGAAGGATTGCTGAGGATTGGTGAGGATTTGTGTAGATTCGCGAGGAAAATTGGTCAGGATTGCAGAGGATTGCGAACTATTGGGGTTGATCTAATTATTGGTGTCTGAGAGGAGAACAAAATATAACACTGATTACCACTCGAGCTGCCACATGCCGTGCTAATATCAGAGATTACAATGCGGAGGTGCTTATTGTGAAGCAGGCGGAGCAATTGCGGAGCGATAGTGGAGCAATTGCGAAGCGTACAGTGCTGATTATGAAGCAGGGGAAGGAATCGCTGAACGATTGTGGCGCGTACGGTGCTCGTTGCAAAACAAGCGGAGTAATTGCGGTGCTAATTGTGGTGCATGTGGTACTAATTGTGGTGCAAATTGTGGTGCTAACTGTAATGCATGTGGTGCAAATTGCGGTGCTAACTGCAGTGCATGTGGTGCTAATTGCAGTGTATGCAGCATTAATAGTGATGCGTGCTGTGCTAATAGTGGTGCGTGTAGTGCTAATTGCAGTGATAATTGTTGTGTGTGTGGTGCTTGCAGCATGTGCGGTGCTTGCAATGTCATCTTCGCACAGATGATTCCCTCATCTCGCCGACAATTTAGACTATCGACATCTTGGATGACGTCATACGATCTTGAACTTGACCGCCGTACACCATTTCGGATGACATATACTGCTTTAAAAAAATACAGGTTTTTTTCTAGGAAAATTTTTAAATCACAGAAAAAATTATAATACATTAACTTCTGCTACGACGATGCTGAAAGCCGTGGCAAAACCCCCGTATTCAGTGTCATTTAAGATCTTATGGTATTTTTCTCTGATTTAAAATTTTTTCTAAACAAAATTGTAATATATTTTAGTACTCTTGTAGTAATATTTTTAAGTGCATTTGTAGTGATACATTTTAATAAATTTAAAAAAATTTAAAATTTAATTACTTTTAACCTCATACCAAAACCATCCTCTCATAAACTGATTTCGTTAAAAAAAATCATAACGGAAATATTTAAAAATATTCCCTAGGGTTATGAAGAGCTTATAAAAGCACACATGCATTCCTAAGGCTAGAAATTATGCTTGCAAACTGAACTTCACGAGCCTGCCTATAGGGCCTATGCATGTAAATATTTGCTTGTTTATGGCCCTCAATTTGCGAATAATAATGCGATTTGCTGCTAAGGCGGCTGGTCTCAACTTCGCTGCAGAAACCTCTCGACGGCCATTTGTCACCTACGCCATGACGTGTTCCCGCACGCGCCAAAATTTTCCACCAGAAAATACGCTTATGAACTATCATCAAGAGTATTAATAGCATGGGCAATATATAAATTGTTTTACCGTACCTTTAATTCTGCGAGCTGGTGCGGTGAAAACTGTGATCGAACATTACGTGAGCGACACGATCAATAAATTGGCACTGCAGGTTACCGTGCGCGGGAGCCGTAAGCACGTCCAGCAAGAGGGCCAGTTAACTAGAAAACTGGTATGGCCGGCTGTAATTCCTCAAGGCTCCGACTGAGAGCAGCACCGTCGTTCGGAGAGCTGCGTTAAGTGGCATTTACGAAATAGGCGGCGCTACCTACGTATGTTTCTCTTGGAAAATACAAATAACTAGAACAATATATACGTGTTGATTGGTAGAAATGTCATTGGACAAGAACACGTTTTTTTTTCCCTTCTGATTTTGTCTTTGTGTATATCGACCTCCGGAGTCTTCCTCAGGGGACGTCAACTCCTGGGATCGTGAAAGCTAAGTTACCTTGTATTTATAATATCTATCTAAAAGCCATTCAGTTTAGTCGTTATGCAGGATGTACCTTGAGTGGTTCTTTAGTCTGGTAGAATAATTTTGCACTTAGAAATTTTGAATAGGGTGGACATGATTATTAAAAAAAACATGTAATTTATGGAGAACATGTTAAGAATTTTTAGATTCTGTAAAGTTATTGTAAATATGTCCCAAAATGGTGACAGATTTAAATGAAACCAAATTCAAGTATAAGTAAGTGCTACGTACGTAGAATTAATGTAACGTTTCGTAACTTAAAAATGTCAATGAATGAAGGAAATTTAGAGAACGGTGTTTTAAGATCATATTGATGTTATTTTGCGCCAGCCTTATGATGAATTAAACATGTTTGGGAAACATTTCTAGACTAGTGTAAATTTTGCCACACTTGAAAGAAATATTAATTATGGCTATTATAACTGTTATAAATTTTTATGAGCAGCGATTGTTGGAAACACATATCATATAGTGGCCGTTCTGAATTTACTGTTTTATTAAAATAAAATGTTACAGTATTTAGTTTCTATGAGGTTTTGCATGTTTCACATATTTTTATATGTAGCCATATATAAATATCAGGGCAGCTTTGCAAATTTGCGCCAAGAAAAATATATATCTCAACTAAACGAGATGAGAATGTGTTATGCTCAAAGAAAGATTTCGATGTGCTGTGTAGTTGAAAGAAACAATATAGTGAAGTTCTGCCAACCCACGAATTTTATATATATATATATATAATATATATATATATATATATATATATATATATATATATATATATATATATATATATATATATATATATATATATATATATATATTTGTGGTAAATGTGAGGTAAGTATTAAGCTGTGTTATGCTCTGCTTTCAAATATCTTTCCCCGTTACTCTGCTGTTGCATCATTGAAGTTGTGTTGTTTGTTTGAACTTTGATTTTTTGTGTCTCCTTTGTTTGCGCAACGAGGCAACGAATATTGCGCAACGAATATATAATTTGCGCAACGAATATATAAAAAAAATTCAATCTGTGTATAGGCACATTATCTGATTTAATATTCAAAACCTGGCTAAAAAAAAACTTAAAAAGTTTTTTAGTGGCCTATTGAACAATCCTGTGCTGGCATTGTTTACAATTGTATTATTTTTGGTTTGTGCATGTATGATGTTCACAAACACAAATATTTTTACGGTATTTACTTTTGTTTAAAAAAATTAGAAGTGAGTGGGTGACAGTGATAATTCGAACAGATTAAGTAAAATATTTTTTTTTTTAATGTTCATTTTGAAAGAAATCGGTGGAATCAGTGGAGTCACTTACTTCTATTTGTGTAAAAGGTTTTATGAAATGCAGGGGATTTTTTCGGTCATAATGTTATTACGTAACATCATATTACTACAATTAATTGTTTATGTTTGGTAAGCGAGAATTTATATAAGCACCCAGGATAGAACTCTCTAGTAATGGCATTTATTCCTAGGGTTTTTAAAGGAAAGACATCGTTATCAGCACAATCCACAGAGGAACGATGTTAGATGTACTCGGCCAAGGTCGCTCGTCAATATATTTCACTGTTTACTTTCGAAGGGTGTCAAGAACGATGAATTTTCGTAGTGAACATCCATTATGTATAAATAAATAAGAGTAAGGCTTTAAATTTAAACGACAGTTTCCCAACGAATAAGAAATGAGAATCCATAATTTAAAACGTAATAGTTGTTTGGCTCATTTGTTTGAAACAACCTTGGAAAAGTCGGAAAGAATTGTCTGTACATGCGCACTGAAGTGAACGCCAAAACGACCAAAAACGGCAGACCGATTACACCTAATTTTTATAGTGCTATAGGTTCTACCGTATAGTCATTGCCGATACTTTTGACATACAGATTAAAAATTAGGTACAAGAACACCTTTCGAGACTTTTTTTTTTTTTAATACGAAAAATGGGATAATTTTATTCTTCGTTTCATAATTTGTCATTTTCTCAAAGACGAGTAGCACTATGGCATTTTCAGTCAAATATTCGCTCGAAGGACCCCACTTTATGCAGCCAACTATTCCTGGCAACCTGATTGCCATTGCCTGCCCAGTGAAGGTACAGATGTCATGTTTGGTATGCATCTTCCCTAAGTGCAACGCTTCTCGCCAGTATGCTTTTATCGATACATTTTGCTGTCCTTCATTTTCACACACTTTCTCCCATCAGTACTTTTCTGCCCTACATCTTAAGCAGCAGACATACAGACCTCGTGTTTAGCTCATTCCAATACATTATTAACACGTCTTTAAATCATACAACAACCCTACCAACCTGATAGCTTAGGTAGTTATGTAATTAGGCTTAACGTCTCGTCGACAGCGAGATCATTAGACTTTGGAGACGGTGCAAGTTTCACAGGGAAGAGGGATTGGGGAAGGAATCGGCCATGGCCTTTGTTAGGGACCCATCCCAGCATTCGCCTGGAGTGATTTCGGGAAACCATGGAAAACTGAAATCAGGATGGCCGGACCGGAAATCGAATCCGGGTCCTCCCGAATGCGAGTCCAGTGAGTTACCACTGCACCACCTCGCTCGGTGAAAGCTTAGGCTATCTGTCTTTCACTCCCTAAAAATAAAGGTGAAGACATCAAAGTTTGTGTGTGTCTCCTTGCTATAGTTTTTTATACCATTTCAGCTCATGAGACTTGGAATAGGTAGGAACCCAACAATCTTCCTTTGTAGTCGATGGTTATATCCCGATCCGAAATGTAGGCAGTGCATCACTGCGGGTCTGGTATGCTGCACCATGAGCATGTGTCAATGAAACATATGCAGTGACACAAACCTACTTGTGAGTTATTTATAATGCACTGTACGTAGCTATTTTTGTTTCACTACTATGTTATGACCTCTTAACAGCGAGGTCTTGAGAGCCGATGAGGGTGATTGAAGTGAATATGGAGCAGCGCCGGAATGATGGAGTGGGAGAAACGGGAGATCCCCGAGAAAACCCTTCGAAAAACGGCATCTTCCGGTACGATTCCTACTTACGAAAATCCGGTGACCCGGCCGGGTATTGAACATGGTTCACCTTGGTGGGAGACGAGCGTGCTAATCGCTCAGACAACGTGGCTCCCTTACAAATCTAGTTATTTACTCACGAATTTTCCATTGGTGGTTACCTTCATTACTGTTATGAACTTAATGGTTTTATGATTGAGTTCAGCAAATTACATGTTTCTCAATAACATTGCTTCCATTCTTTACGACAGGTTTTATTCTTTCCTCATTGGAAGGCAAAACATAAGAAAAACGCTCGAACACTTAACATACAGTAGTAATCTTTTACAGTAAAATATTCTCTGTGGCAAACAAAACAATATAGGGCCAAATAAATTACAATATACGCATTTGACATGGAACAAATTATATCATATTCTGGCGGCTTTCAGCTATGCCTGATTAAATCCTTTCCACATCAATGAACAAAAGCTCTCCCCATATAATAATTATCTTATAAAAGCCTCATTTAGCTACAATTCTTCACTGCGATAAACATAAATAATTACTCAACAAAATAATAATAATAATAATTATTATTATATATGCTCTTGTCTTCCAAATTTTTTCTCTTTACCTGCGTTATAGGAGATTGATATTCTCTCAGAGCCATGCTATTACAGCATCCTCTATGACCTTGCCAGTGTCCGGACAAACCACTTTATAACAATTGTGTGTTCATTTAAGTACTTTACCGGATCGACGTAGAGTGGCATCAACTTCTTGGAAATAAATTCCCATGCTCTACTGATACAATGTGCTCTTATTAAAACCAATTGACCTATACTTAACTTCTTCGTCCGTGACTGCTTCGCATACTTGCGGCGTCGATCAGCTGCTAGAACTAACTTCTTCCTGGCGAACTCCAATAGTTCTTGTTTTGCTTCTGCTTTCTTGTCTTCGGCTTCTTTAGGGGTCGTTTGCGGAGGTGATGGTAACATAGACATATCAAAAGATCTCCGATCTCTAGTAGTTTATTGACTGCTGAATTCCATTGCTCAAAGTCTCGCGTTTCTCTCTGGTTAGTATTTCCTGGATTACATTGCTCAAAATCTTGTGTCTCTATTTGGTTAGTATTTCCTGGATTACATTTCTCAAAGTCTCGGGTGACAGGTCTGTTAGTACCTCCGGGATCCCATGGTTTGAGGTCTCGCATCTCCGGTCTGTTGGTGCCTCCATGATCCCATGGTCTTCGTTTCTTGACACGTTCTCCTCTTCCAGGTCGTCTGCGATGTGCGAGAGCAACTCGTCTGGCATCGAAGGATCCATCTTTCTCGTGTGTCGAGAGATTTTCTGTCGCGTGTATCGCTCTTCCTCTACAGCGAAGGGAATCGCTTCAGCGAGTAGCTCGTGTGAGAGGACGTCCACACTACACCAATCCATGACAGTGTCATGCCTCGTGCTGCCTCCTAGCACAACTTCTGTAGTCGTGTTTTCAATCGTTCCACAGTTTGAATAAGCACTTTGTTTCTTCTCGTCAAGCAAAAACTCGTTACATATGGAGGTTTCTGTCTCATTACTTCCCCACCAGTAGTAGGTTGTTGATTTTAGGCTTAAGAATAGGCTTCTTAGCTTGTTGTTGTCGTTTAGGCTAATAGCACAGAAAAATCATCACACTTATTCTCGAAAATTACTGGGTTTTCGCCGTATTTACCCTCGAGTGTAGGCATTTGATCAGCCCACATCTTACTCGGGTGGTGGAGCAATGTGTTCAATGGCAACAAGGCATATGTGTCGTTCACGGGGCGTTCGGACTCTGTCCGTTTCGATCGTTTTGAAAACGATTTCGGACCATTTACTTCGTCCACGAGTACTGAGCTAGGACTGGTGTTATCTAACATCAGTTCACTCATAGATCTAAGAACACGACCGATTTTATCTGTGACAAAAATTACCTGTTCCACCACTTGGTCAAATTTCGACTCGTTTCTTTCTCTTTCCCCTCTAACTAATGCTTCGGTACGTTCGCATCTCTGTTCTATCTGGCAACCAAAATACTTCAGTAGAGAAGAAATTCTGCGATTCGAAGAGTCCTTTGTGTAATTTATCCATAGGTAGAACTCGTTTAAACACTCTGAAATTATTTCTCTCGTGTGTTAACTATAGTCTCTTTCTATTTAATTTTTAAAAATCTCTTATCTACCATCTACAAGCAATATCTCCTCCAAAAAATACTTGTGCCACTCTTGCACAAAACTCATTACATATATATACTCTGTCCCCAACACGCCACACGTCAGTCGAGTGTCAGTCGTACTGACAACATCTACCAGAGCTGCTCCCCACCCCAAAAAGAAAGAAAGAAAAAATAAAGTACAACTATACACTTATCACACAACTAATTATGATTGAATAATTAAATTAAATTAATAGGATCCATCAATCAAAGTTACATAACATTTTATCCGATGAAAATTAAAAAAATTAAAAAAATCGATCGAATTAAGGCTTAGTCAAAAAATTTCATCGGATTAACAATTTTTGATCGGATTAAAACTGGATTAAGGATTAATGCAATCAATCAAATCGATAATCCATCAATGAATCCCAATTAATCGTAGGTGAAGTGAAACCGGCCTACACCTACTTCTAGTATGTGAGCCACTATACTTAGCTGTGTATGTTAGCCCTACACTAATCTCCAATCAACTTGTTATGTATTTTGTTAGCTAAATTTTTTATAATTTATTCTTTAAGAAGTAACACATTGCAGCCTTTGGTATTGCTGTGTAAGAACGGAAATATTTGGTTTAATCTGTAAGGTTTTGGAAAGAGTGGCAATAGCAGAAAATGTGCAGCGTTTTTCGGATATGCTGGTGCTTACCATTTTAATACGCATGCTTTCTTAGAATGCTAGTTTCTACTTACTGAGCCTTCACGGATAGTGTTATCGGTTCCTGAAGACGCATGAGTTGTCACTGTTTACACTCACTGCAATGAAAATTAGGCACCCTGTGAAACTCACTCCGTAACAATGAAATATGGTAAATAGGCAAATTGTTAGGTTATAAACTAAACAATTGAAAGTTCGTGCAGTGACCCATGCACATGCGTCATATGGCATATGAAGGCAATGCTGTCGCTCTTCGTGCGATGTACGAGGTGTGGCTAATAGGTAACGGGACTGGGCATTTAGACACTCAGGTACATATAAAAAGGCTGAAAACTCCGTGAGAAAGGAGCGGACGAAAGGCAGGTGTCCTCGATGCTTCCAGAGTATATAATACTCGGACCGTTTTTCTGGGACGGAGTGAAAAATAAGGTTTGTGAGAGAAAACCTCGAACAACGGACGGAACAAATGAGCTCATAACATAAGCATTTACGGACATTCATGCAGACCGCAATTTGTGTCAAAGTGTTTGGCATAGTTTGGTGCATGTTGTAGCGTTGGTGGAGGACATTTCGAACATTTAAAGGATTACGCAGGGTTAAACATCTTGAGAGTTTAATGCAGAACTACTGAATATCAGTATCTGTAATTTATCATTATCCAATCAACACGTACTGTACAGCTATCCACATCGAGTGGCAGTCGTTTGTTTGAAAACTGTTCTAAATGTTAACTGGGCTACGCAGAGTTCAGTCACATAGAAAAAAAAAAGTTTAATGTTGTGACAATAGTAATGTTTTATTATCTGTGAGCCGTTGTAACTAATCTTGCTTTTAATTTAAGATAATGTTAAGCTATTGATGTTAATGTAACATTAAGTACTGGAAATAACATTACCTCCTTACTGTTCTGTTAACACTAGGGTGGTGTTTATATTGCGGCAAAACAACTTTTGTGTTGAACTGATGTTAACATTTGTGTAAAAAATTTTCTTGTAATTTATTTGTTTTAAAAAAAAAACATGCCGATGTAAAATAAATTAAATACTACTATTATGTCACAAATATAAATATTACCAACGAAAACCAAATGACGGCTGGGAGGGAAATCGAACCCGCGCACACAATGTTTGACGCTTTCCACTTTTTACGGAAACCCCCCCCCCCCCATGTCCTACCTACTGCACAATCTTAACATGTAGGTATAAGTTTCGTATTGTGGGTATTGTAAAAAAAAAATACTGACATACTGTAGTTCTCTTTTTACCCGAATACGGCGAAACAATTTCATGCCACTTTTAAATTCTATCTAAGTCTGGCTCAAGACAGTGACAAATGGACGGCGTAAATGGAGGCCTTTGCTCAGCAATAGAACACAATAGACTACTAATAAAATTATAAGTATTTATGACGCGCGATTAATTGAGCACATCAAGCCATTCAACCACACACATCACTTTACAGAACTGCACCTTTCTATGGTTCCGTAGTCAACAATGAGTCTTTATAAGATCATCAGGTCCATCCGTTTGTCTATCCTGGGGTGTCACAGTGATGTAATTTCCACAGCACTGGACTGAAATGGATACAATTTAGTACACAGCTACCTAACTTAGTTAGATTTTTCCCCCAGTACATCCCCTATACGTAAAGTGTCGTAAACGGCATGGCATGTGACTACTGCTTTATGATTATACTGGTACACTTAACTGAATACTTGTTTTTTGACTTTCGAGTATTTGGGTTTTAGATTGTTATAACTTAATTTTTTGTTATTAGGAAATAAGTTATGCTCTATAAATACATATATGCATAATTGGCACATGTAAACTGCTTTGCAAGGCTTGAGAGCTGATATAAGCTACATTTAGTTCTAATGCTTTAAAATTTAAATACAGTTGTTTCGTTTTACAAGTTTGTCGCTGTTCACTACCATTCGCCATATTACAAGTCAGTACAACCTTGTGTTGGTTGGACATTTCTTTAATGACGCAGTGACACAAAATATTTTGTTTTTCCTGGCATTATTAGCGTACTACATCTGGTTGCGGCAACATTACTTAAAGGCTTTATTAACCTTAACTCTTCAACACTGTATTGCCACTATAGTAATAAAATACTTTGTGAATGGGTAACATTATTAACACTGTCACGACATAAACGTTTAAAGAAACGCCTCAATGGTCCTATTTTTGTTGCAGTGACATTAGACTTTCTTCTGCGCAGATATTAAATGTTCACAATTAGATTTCCAATCGAGATCCTTCAGGGTGCGATGAGTAAATTAATCCCAAAACTGTTTCAATTTAGCCGCGTTAATACACGGCAAGAAGAAAGTGGGATGTGCTCTAATTGTATCCAAAATGTCATCTTAAATACAGTTCAGAAGATATTAACAAACAAGAAATATGAAGCGAATACCTAACTAAAGTTGAGAGACGAGGGCGAAATTAGGCAAGAGTGGAGCAGCGACGGAATGCAAGGGCGGTGGAAACGGGAGATCCCGGAGAAAACCCGCATATCAGTGGCATCGTCCGGCACGATCCCCACTTGCGACAGTCCGGGAATGGCCAGGCCTGGGATTGAACCTGGTTTGCCTTGGTGGGAGGCGAGCAGTCTAACCGCTCAGCCACCACTGCGCCATCTAACTAAAGTAAGGCGAAATGAGCGAACAGCGCGGTAGCATAAAATATGCCAATGCCGGTCACAAAATAAAGGCTTTGCGTTTGCATTGCGGCACAGTTGGGTCACACTGCTCTCAACTTAACCCAGATAAGAATGATTCGATTCTCGTGTAGTTACCAGTCGTATCCCTACTGGATATGGAACACGCCTAATTTGACTCTCTTCTTTAATGTAAACATTTTCTAACACAGAAGATGTTTAACTTTTAGCGTAACAGACTATTTCATGGTAGACAAAAGTCCTTGTAGACAAGGATATCATATAAACGATATATTACTTATCGAACAAACTGCCTGTCCCTTGATGTGTGTGTAATTATTTTAAAGGCAATGTTAAATAACGATAATATTATATACATACTTTTTTTTTACAGTATTCGGTTGTCAATATTCAAGGTGTTTAGATTATACACCAAACAGTATTCAAACAAGGACTACGTTCCACCTGCTTCGTTCTATCTTCGGGGACTTGCCTACCTCCCAACCGGCATTCTGCTACGCATGCATGGATCCGCCCTCGCGCAACCGCCGAGGTTTTTGTTTACCCCGCCGCCGGTAATAAAGTTTGTGTTTTCGCGCCGGGCCAGGTTACGCGCCCCGCGCTGGTGTAAACACGGCACGCAGGCGGCAAATGAGAGGGCCCGCGTCACGGGAAATATTGCGTCTTCACTCCTCTGGTACGTGTCGCGGGAAGCTCGATCTGGTCACGGTGGGAGGGGGTTTAGGAGAGGGGAGAGAAGGCCGCGCGCGCGGCGGGAAGAAGTGGGCGTGGCCAGGCCCGCAAGTAGATCCCTCTGCGCGCAAGGCTACGAGCGCGGCGGCGCGCGCCGCCCAAGCATGGCGCAAGGAAAAGAAGCGGAGAAAAAGCGATCTCCGCGGAAGGATAAAGAGTGGTGGGAGGGGGAAAGGCGGTGGAGGGGAGGGCCAAGTGGGACGTGCTGAAGAGCCCGTGGAAGGGGTTTACGGAGGGGGGAAGGGAAGAGAATCCGTACACACACATAATACATGCCGTACGTATATTTCTGCTCGGCACCGGGTTTCCTTACGGAAAGACGCTTTTAAAACGCTTATAACTAGTTTAAGATGATATTTTGGCGGGGATGTTTTCTGTATTTCCTGACGATACCCGAAGAACTCTGTGCTTGGAATCGGAAGACGGAACGCTCAAGACGTACCAGCCCTGACGTGTCGATCTTCATAGGCAGAAAATTTTGCAATTGAACTGTCGAAAACTGTGGGTGAGTTAAATTTCTGTTTCACAAGTTTTTAGCGATGTACGCGCAGTGCAGTGAAATCAGGCGGTTCGTCTGAAGCTCTGTAATTGAGTGTAATTATGCATACCACGTAGACATTATATATATTTGTTCGCTTGTCCTATCCTGCTGTATCCTGGATTTTTTTTTCTCGATAAAGTAATTATTCGCGAGTTCTAAGAATTAACCAAGTATGAAAGTAGTGTGCGTAAATGTTTTCCTTGGCGTAAGTTATTTAACTTAGTTGATATTGTCACTTCGAGATTATTCGAAAAGTTTGAGCCAAAGAGTAGCTGACGATAACACAATAAAAAACATCTTTCAATATCTGCAAAAATTATTTTCCCAAATTAGATATAGGGCAGATTAAACAAACTAAAAAATAGTGCTTTGTTTTTTGAGTATTGACATTAGTTTATTTATTATAAAATATGCTGAAGCTTTTCGCATGCCGGTACCGGTGATTATGGAAAGGTGTTCTGTAGAAGAGAACTACAATCTTCGTCTTTAACGCCTGTTATTATGTAACTACTGCCCGCAATGTTGAAGTGTCATGCACGTAACAGCACTGTAAAAATACAGGCGTTCCTGCAGTTGTTTATATTCTTATGCGCAATGTCGAATGTTTCAGTTCTGAAACATGTGAATATTATTCACTTGAAAATTAGATATCAGTTTTATTGGTTAGCTGGTGTTTCACGAATCCTTCGTAATCATTCGTACAATATTTATGTTTTTCATATGAAATTTCATTATAACTAAATTATTATACTGTAAATATCGTAAATTTTCCTGGTTTGGCTACTATAGTAAAAACTCGATTATGGAATCCGCTAATATATTTTTCTTTTTGCCGAGAGACTAACTTGTTATCAGTACTTATTTAAAAATGATACGTGAATTGAGTTTTAATAAATATTTAAATCGGCTAAATGATTTCACTGAAATATTTTTATACCCCCGACAATTAAAAATTGCATAGAATGCACATAGAGTAGTATGGCAAACGCACTTTTAAATCGCAAATTAAATAGTGGCTATTGGTTCATAAAAACGCACTAGGAACCCTTTTGCAGTCCTACAAAACACTTAAGGTTGGATTTGACATACAATTGTCACGGCCCACTATAGCTATTATCGTAATATATGTTATTTATTATAAATCAATCTGTCTCGATATCCCACAGAGATTTTATAATTTTAATCAAGTAGATATTGAAGTTAAAATTTTAACTTTTACTAAGTCTTACAAATAAACTAGTAACCGGCCTTAAATTTTTAATTCGTAGTAATTTTTGTCTTATAAACAGTTATGAAAGACTAGCCAAACTTTAAAACACGAAAGAAAGAAATAAAAAAGTTTCTCAGGTTAGCTGAATGGGAGACGAAATGTACAAATATTATTATGTCTTCCTGAATATGATCTCGGTTGCTAATGACTACTTCTTGGGTTCGGTTGACCTCATATATTCGTACTACAAAATGGAAACTTCGTATTCAGAAAGGAATACTTATTTTACAAAAAAAAAAAAAAAAAAAAGGTTAACAAATACCCGAGAATGAAAAGTTGCAAATCTGCGAAAGAGCAACGTTACGACAGATATAATCTGCAAAAAAGTAAGAAATATATAACTCCTCTTTTTCATTAAAACATTAATACTGAATTAATCATCTTTGGGAGAACTGTACTTTAATGTTGAAGAATTAAAATAAGAGCATTACGAACGAGTAGAATTTTATCGCGTTTAAATATAATATATATATATATATATATATATATATATATATATATATATATATATATATATATATATATATATATATATATATATATATATATATATATATATCACTGCACGATATAAGTGTACTTAGATCAGGGGGAGATTTATTTACAGTAGATATATATATATGCACAGCAAATACCTTGTTTTCAAATTGTGACCGCGTATTTTCTTTTTGCACATACCCACTACTTCTTGGAAATACTTTTACACTGAAACTGGGTTAATAACACTCTTGATTAATTGGTTTAGGTAACATAACAGTAAAATTTAGTTTGTGTTCTGTCGATTCACGAACTAGTTTGTATATGCTTCGTGAAGATATAACAAACTGCGAAAATTTTTAAGAATCAATCAGATTTCAGATTTAGACTATACAATTGTGTTGGGTGATGTTCCGAAAGGATTTACTGTATATCAAACCTTTACGATAGCATTAAACTTTCTTTGTACCTATTTTTAAGAGTAAACTTTATAAATATTACAGATAAGTTGTGAAGTAAAACTCCAAATCGTCACTTAAAATCTATAATACGCCTAAATAAATCGTTACTGTAGACAAATAAGCTGTCGTGTTGTGGACTATATATATATATAAATTCTTAATTTGATTTTCTTTTGCGTGTTTTAATGAAGTTGGAAACGGCATGTTCATTATCATGAAACGCCTTTCCTGCTGTGGACCTCATTGCTTACAGAACAACAAATATGTATCACGAATGTTCCTAAACGCAGCATTTCAAGAATGAAGATAAAAGTTTTGCTCTGCGTTATCTTGAAATTCGATATATTTATAATTTTACAAGGCTTAAACATCACAATACAGTGGTTAAATGTCACACTGAACTAGTTAATGTGAACATGTATAGGCAGCAATATTTAAATACGTTTGGTTGAATGGTCTTCGAAGTAAACATGTTCACATTGTTACACGACAATCGCATATAATGTTTCCCTTTAGTGTGTTTATTTACTTTCGTAACATATTGGGATTATTATTATGTACTATGTTATTATTTTGTACCTATGTTATTATTATGTACCTATGTTGTTATTGTTGAAGGCTTAAGATTTTGTAATAATACATAGTCAAGAAAATTATTTTAATTAGAGCTCAATAAGGTAAAGAAACTTGATCGAATTATTTAGTAATTTCGTAGTCTTTAAACTGCTACGGGAATATCCACTAATATCAACCATCGTATCGAAATAGTTTGTTGACATTTAACAAACCAGCCACAGCAAAGTCATTATGATGGACCTTACACACCAAGTTCAGTTTGAATATGAAGTAATGACACTCGGAACAACTTAACGCGCCGTGTAACCGTATTACAAAGCTGGGCGTATTCAAAATGAACCAGTTCAGAGCGCCGCGCAACCGCGATTTAAGTACACAGAAAAAAATTTACGAACGACGCTGAAAATATTTCAACTATATAAATTTTGCTAACTCGCACATGCAGGTTATTGTTCGCGAATTCCCCCCCCCCCCCCTTTTTTTTTTCCTCTCGCGTAAATACGTTTACAAGAGCAGCAGTTTTTCTGCCACAGAAAAAATAGATGACAGAAACAATAATACATTTTGGCGAAGTAAACTTATGGTATTTTGCATTGTATTATTCAAACTGCACTTCTGACAGTAGGTTCACGTAATGTGCGTTTTATAAAAGAATGATTATCGATAAAACTTAGTGCGTGAAATGTAAGCTGTGCCCCCAAGAATTGTCTTTCATTTGTCAGCAAGGCCCCAGTTTTGATTAATGGGATATATTGCTTTCACAGTGTAACTTAATTCAAAATTAGGATTTTAATATATAAAATATAAGATAGCTGATATATTGTAATTATATATATATATATAGCGAAAGCGCTTTGTGAGATCTATAGGTCGACGGGCTGTATAGCTATATAATGTATGTATATACATATATATTTATAGGTATACTGATTAATTATATGTTTGTATAAAATTATTATTAGTCTTTTAAAAAACAACACAACCATCCGAAATCTATAAAACCGAGAATATGTAAAGTGCTGGTACTCTGTGAAGCTGGTGGCTTTAAAACTTGAAAAGTTAATTTTTATACTTAAAGCTGCTACTGAGTGTCTTACTGCGTTATACACAACCAGTGTTGTACACAGACACATGAAAATGGCGGGCGAATTGAAAACCTCGTCAAACAGTAACGTTAATTACTGATTATTTTCTGGGAAGAAAATTAATATATATATAATTTTGTCCTGAGAAATTATTATTTTTTTTTAGCAATTCGAGAACGCTATCTTCTGTTACGTCAACCGATATATTTTCATAGCCAGCTACAAACCAAATTTCAGTTAAAGATTTTAACCTTCAAAGATAAAGAATTTTGAGCGGGGTATTCCAAGAGTAAGTTTCTCGGAGTGCGGAATTCACTGCATTTTTTTTTTTTTTTTTTCTCCACTGAATCAGTGATACAAATTTTGCTGAACTGTTTCAGTTGTGGTGATGTGGAGACAAGTTCACTGATTTATTCTTAGAGAGCAGTTAAATCGGAAGAAGCAATTATTACTGTAAATATTTTGTGATGAAGCTATCTTCAACCACGTGAATTTTGGGAGAGGCACTGAAAGAGACGGGGGAAAAAAAATTGAAGTTAAGTTTCAAACGTAGGCCTGTATACAACAACAAAGACAACGTAGCTGATGTCATATGCCTGAAAGTTCAGCGTTTATGGCAAGTGTAATGATATATTAAAAAAAAAAAACGTTAATATGTAAAATATGAAATACAAAATGAATGTCCTTATGCAGAACAATTTTAAATGTTCAGTTAATATTGCAGATTTTAACATCACTTTCTTACAATGTGTGGTATTTTTGTAGTGAAATAATTCGATCTACAGGATACTGTCATATCTCAGCGAACGTCTGAATGTGACTGAACGATGTGAGAGTGTTATTTTTCAGAAATTAAGATATTACGTTGCCGGTTCAATCCTACTCTTCCTCGTGACTGGAACTTGTGCGAGCCACCTGTACATCTTCATCGAACGTGTACATGTCGGGGACTTTGAATGACTTCACCATTAGCTTTAAGCTTTTTAACATGAAATGTACACTCTGAAATTATTTGTAAATTTACCACATCGGTGTATACGTTCAATGACAAACCGCGAGTGGTAAAAAATTTTTTCCCGACTATCCATGGTGACGTTCCCACTGATGCTGAGGAACGAGTCAAATGCGTAGGGAAGTTACCAGCTTTGTATAGTAGCATTGCTAAACATTCCCATTTTTTTTCCAACCCGATACGTATTCATATTTGTATACACTGTGTATGTTAAAAACTTCCATTAGAGTTTAGGAAGTTTACCAGAAATTGTTTTTTTTTTTTACAGTGTATGTCTTAATTCCGGCTTCCGTTACAACCACGCGTAAAGTTTTAAGAGATTTTCTAAGCTGCGGTGAAAAACTTTCTTGCGAATTCCTCGAAAGAGCAAGTTTGTCATCTACTTTCACTATTCACTTTGTAAATACAATAGTTCAAAATAGAAAAAGTTGTATCCTTCTATAATTATTTGTTGATCTTTCGTTGTCTTAGCAGCACGTAATGTTCTGACACAACGCAAGCGTTTTTTTTTTACCTCGACAAATCTTTTCACTTTACCACAGTGAAAACGCGAACAGGGATACTTATTATTGCCATGGAAATCCTGCTTTGTCATTACAAATACTCGCTGCTCGAGAAAAAAAATTAACGCAGTCGATAAGTAATTTCTATTCATATTCACGTTGCAGTAAAGTGAATCTGAACTCTCATTTATCCACTTACTTGAGGTAAAAAAAATCGTACGCGGTACGTCTGGCCAAATTTGAGGAGACAATATTTGCTAACTAAATATCAACACTGATATAGGCTGTTCACCGTAAACTGAGCACTTTTGAAAGCCCTGCTTAGTACCTACTTGTATGCACGTTGTGTATGTTTCCACAATATGTAAAATTAACATTGCCATGGGCCTCATCACT
This sequence comes from Dryococelus australis, assembly GCA_029891345.1. Taxonomy (NCBI): domain Eukaryota; kingdom Metazoa; phylum Arthropoda; class Insecta; order Phasmatodea; family Phasmatidae; genus Dryococelus; species Dryococelus australis. The sequence goes on from CM056999.1 coordinate 53,291,244, forward strand.
TTATTCATGCATCGGTTAAGTAAGACTCGGGAATGAATAGGAAAGTAAATATTTTACAAATATGCTGATTTATACACTTCGATAGATTAAAAATACAGGTAGGTAAAGAAATAATATAAATCATCACAAATGGTAACCTAACACTTTTCATTTGACGTTAAGATATGGAATTACTTTCCCTCCATCAGTACCAACTTTTACTGGGTGCATTTCACTAAGTGCGCCCGTTAAAATATACCTATGCAGGTAAGAGCAGTGACTTTTTTCTGAGGTTGATTTCAGAAGTGCTCACTCTATCGCCAACAGCCTTCACATATAATGATTTGCTGTCGATGAACAAGGGAAAGTTACAAATCCCTCAGAAAATACGAATCCCCCAACTACAGGGAAAACGAAGCGGCGAACTGCAGTGAACTGCACGGTAGCGTACATAGGGACGCGCACGTGTGCTGTTATTGGCTGAAATGCGAGTTATATCCCCTGCCAACGAGCCGATAAAGCGAAGCCACGCACGGGTATACCTGATTGTAAATTGATGCCCGCCAATAACCATCTGCGGATTTCCCGATACATATTTTCATGCCTCCCCTTGATGTATTCTTGTGTTATAACCCCTCTGAGGCATAAAGGAAAGTTATCATTTTTCGATTACCCATTGATTTTAAGCCAGTCTCGATAAAGTTCCCCGCGATCCGCGTAGATCCAGTGCTTCGCCCTGGGGCGAACTCACAAATCCGAAGACTTGGATTTTTCGCGGGAATGAAACTTTTGTTTAATGCATAAGTATGTTTAGATGTATAAGAGGTTCGCGGTAAAATGAGCAATTTCGAATGCCCTGCTTAAGATCTATTTGCATGCATCTTGTGTATTCTTCCGCTGCAAGTAAAGTTAATATTGCCATGGACAGCATAACTTTATTCATGCGTCGGCCAAGTGAAACTGTGATACACAAGTAAATATTTTACAAATTTGCTAATCCTTACCCTCACATACAATTTAAAAAAATAATAGAAAATAAAATAAATTATTTCACTATTCACAAATGTTTACACTGTTAAACAATTGGGGCGAAATTTCCTACATGAAAGGGAAGCTAACCACCTCTAAATGTAAGGTAAAATTACCTCTTAAATGTAGAGTAAATTTACATAAAAATTTAAGTACTATTCCCTAATCGTACGGAAAAGTACCTGACAAAGGTGTGGGAAAATCCCATACACGTAAGGGAATATTAACTATATTGTAAAATAAAATTATATTTAAAAAAAAATCCGGGATTATTAGTACATTTAATTTCATTAGCTATTACCTATGTCCTCAGACGAATAGTAACCGAAACAATTCTAAAATCTCCGACGCTTGCCGGTTGGTTGGCACGAAACTGATCCTATTGCATTCTATTCGATTCTAAAAGCAACTTGACATATTCGTTATTCCTAGAAATGGTTATAATAATAATTTTGTGTAACAGAATATTCAGTTATTTTTGTACGATACAAAGTAAAGTTTCTGTAGAATTTCTCTAGTGGTGTTATTAGTGCTTTAAAGTCAGCACCTTTCCAGGTCTTTTATTAATTCCGTTAATGTTAAAATTATGCCATTTAAAATAAAGGTGTAGTTGAGATTTGAACACTAGGACAAAAAGCTGCCCGTTTTCCGCAGTTTCTTACGATTTTTTTTTGTTTTATTTTTACAATCTTTCTAGTTGCACGGTTAGGGAACAGTACTTCGATACAATGTGTTTTACAGATTTTCTCTACCTTAAAAATAATTTTATTGCTTAGTATTATGCCTCCCCTAACGAATATAAATCGTACTAGCTGCCCAACATACATGGCACCTCGTTTTGTTTCTTCCTTCCGTCCAACTTTTGAGACAATGTTGACAAGATGTACACATCGTGAAGTAATTTTCCCGTCCATGTTTGGGATTTTTCACTGCCATGTAGGTGAATTTTACTCCAGAGTGCGGTAATTCTATCTTATATGTAAATATTTTTTACAGTGTACGTAACACTTTAGTTCGATGTTAAGACAAGGAACTACTTCGCCTCCATCGTTACCAACTTTACTGGGCGCATGCATGTCAATGTGCCTGTTAAAATATTCGCAGGAACGGACAGTGATGTTTTTGAAAGGTTGATTTCAAAAGTGCTCACTTTATCGTGAACAGCCTTTACCGGTACTGAAATTTGTCTGAACCTGGTTCGAAATTTTGGTGAGGTGAAGTATTTTCACACTGGCAGAAAACAAGACAAAAAAATATTGAATTATAAAGTTAGTGAAATGTGCAATATGTGCAGGAAAGACTTGTTTATGTTAAAATGTATATAATGCATTTGAGCTGAATTCAACTAGGCATTATAAATTAGGCCATATAAATATTTAGTCCTAGAAATAATCCTTCAGAGGACTACGAAATATTTACCCAAGACATTAATAAATATCTTTATAAAGTCAGGATGAAGTTTAAATGCAATCACATTAACCTGAAAAGATAAAAAATTGAAAATAAATAGTAACTTTGTTAAAGCAAATTTTTTGTATAGAACACATTTAATGTATCTAACTGGGTAATCGTGGAATTTCAAGCCAAAAGTTGGTGAACTTTTAACCTGTGTTACTTTTGCATATTTTATATTATGGTAAATGCGGCAGAATCGTTTTTACTATCGACGAAGGTGGGCTATAATATCTACAACTGGCTATGTAACTTGACCGCTACTTGGAGCCTAACCTTACATGCATAATATAAACTTAAAGTACTTTAAATTGGAATTTTGTCGTAGAGTTGTTCAACGTTTCTGCAATCCAAGAATAATGAAATACAAGTTTGTCATTTCGCAGGTTCTTCATTAATTTTAATATTTAGATGCTCCTCCCCACCCCCCAAAGAATGTGTAATATATCATATTAAATTGTTAGTCTTGCTCGAGTGTCTGTGCACTCTCTTACAAACGTATGAACTGACAAACAAATTCTCCTGGAACTTATATATTCACTTATATTGCTTACTTATATTTTGTTTATGGCGTTTCCTGTAAGTATATCATTCTCAATAAAGCAAAAGGAAATTGAGATACGGCAAAAGGTCAACAGCAATTTATATAGCCCATTCACGGTTTCTTCGGCCTTTTTTAATCAAACATTTGAAAAATCTCCCCATGTATGACGTGTTTAGTTATTTTCTAAATACGCCCTGTATTACAAGCGTTTTATACTTGTGTTCATAAAAGATACTTTTTTTCCTGTTATATTGAATTGTTATTAATTTCTTATCTATACATTATAATACTTCATTGATAAATAGTTTGAATAAGAAACAGGGAGAAAATAGGTATGTTGGTAACGTATAGTGAGAAACAGTTCTTATACAAAATACCATTACAACTGAGTGCGCACGAATGTGTTGCGTTGTCCCTCTGGTGTAATTCTCCAGACTTGTTAAGCTTAGTTTGCACGAGGTGGAGGAATATCCTGGAAGTAGAACATTCGCAAGGCTTCATAAACGGCTGAAGTAACCGTGAATGTACTATATCACGAATAATCGCGCAATATTGGAACAAGAATAAAATCAGGAGAAATCCACGGTTTACTAATTAAAGTCAGAAAATTTTTTCAGTAGTTAGGATATCAGTATACAACAATGAGGCGCATAAACTGACTTGAACTGATGTGTTTCTCATTGTCGTATACTGATATCCAAACTACGAAATACATTTTCATACTTGAATTAGTAAGCCGTGCTCAAATCGTGTTGTTTCCACGCTGTCATATCTTCCTAGGTTGTGACAGTTTCCTGTAATATAGCCTTCAGTATCATTAAATATTTCAAGGATGTCTGAAACCACACGTCAGAAAGATATATGTAGTCTTTGCTTGCGATACCAATTAAAAATTTGGAGAAACACTTTTCCTTGAAGAATAAATAGTTGTGTCCCATATTTCCTAGGTCACCTAAATATTAGTTTTTTAAAAGCAAACGTACTTATCCATCGCTTTTTCAACTCATAAGCAGCGTTTGCCACCTAGACACGATGCCTATCTTGCATTAGAAAAAATAAATAAAAGTTTGTGCATTATATATAACGTATGTTATTAATGGAGTTCTAGACTATTCGTCCGTGACAAGTTTATATAAATCTTTTTCGTGTAGGACGAAACGGTTACAATATTATGAATATTGATAAGAAAAAAATAACTGTAGTGCTATGTAACGTCTTCTTCATAATTTTGTCACACTAATAAAAGGTACGTACGCATTAACATATCTTGCCCATTAATTAATGCTCATGGAAAAATCATTAACATGCAACACACGTAGGGGTGTTAAGCACGAATTTACGATACTAAAGTGTTGAAAATAATGATCACGTTAATACTATAGCCATACTGTTAGTTTCGTACATTCGTAACTTATTATCGCTTTATTCATCAACCATATAAGTAGTGTTTTGATATTTTATGAATTGTAATTGTTTTATTTGATAGTAAAGTTGGCTACTGAGATGCTACAGAATGATTACCACTTCTATCTTCTTACTAGATTTTTGCATATTTTTTCAGAAAATATTATGCTCTCAGGGATCTTACAACATAAATTGAAAATGTCATGACAGGTGGACCTGTCAGCTATTCCCATTTTTGTTTCTTTCGTTTAAACAGTTTCTATCGATATGCAGGCTACATGTTGATGAGTAAATCGCTCGAGTTTCTTTAATAACTAACGAGATATGTCATAATGAATAATATTGCCAGAAATCAACGGATGGGAGTGAATTATTCCAATAGACTACAGCCATAACATGATGACACTTTTGTAAGTCCAGTTAATTTAGGTTAATGTTTTGCTTTAAGAGTTTAGAGCTTGCTAGTTGATATACGCCGTTCACAGTAAAGTGAGCACTTTTGACAGCCCTCTCATTTGGAATAACAGTCAACACATATATTTCATTTTGGCTTTAGATGTTGACTTCGGAGTACGGTGGAATATGCACACTGTGTTTATTACATACACAGCAATATTTATTTTAAAAATTGGCTGCAGGATAAAATATGTCTGAAATAAGAAAGTAACTAGGACGTCAAAAGTGCTCACTTTACCGTGAACAGCCTATAGTTGTCTTCATCGGATTACTGTAGCAGCCACGCAGCGTACTCACGTCTCTTTCTCTGTCTTGTTATTTTCCTTGTCCATGCCCACATAACAAACGCTCGCCAAGTCGAGAATTCGCGCACCTAAGTTCCTGAACTCTGCCCCACACTCAGTTCTTCCCGTCTACTCTGTCTCGAACTTCTGCAGCTCAGAACACGCAAGCACGTTCTGCTCTTTGTGAAGTCTACACCTCAGTCATCCGCGAACCCTTCCCTTCTCACAGTAAACTTACACGGCATCAGAGGGCAACAAGGCAATGCACGCTCACGGACAAAGTTAGCAAACTTAAGGGTGTTGGATACAAAATTTTTTTTTTTGTATTTGTATCAAACATTGTTCAACTTGTATGCACTGTATGTGATGCTATTTTCATCAAATAAAAGAAAATACAATTTAAATTTAAAAAATAATTTTATGTAAAATACAACCATTTTTCTGTTTTGCTACAGCCATAATGAGAAATATTAACTAAGTTCTACGATTGAATAAAATTACAGCGTAAACTAATGCTGTGGGTTGCTGCGTGACACATGTGTTTTGAATTTACATCAAATTATTCAAAACATTTGAAGTGTAAAATTTTTTTATTCGACGAAATGGTTCTCATACAATGCGTACAAGCTGAAAAATATTTGGTACAAATATAAAATATTTAATTTTTTTTTGTGTGCAGCGCCTTTAAAGTGGAGTGGAGAAGTGTGGGCAGCTCTTAACAAGGGGTATTAAGAGCCGGCGAGGGTGAAGCTAGGTGAGTATGGAGCAGCGCCGGAATGCAAGGCTGGGGGAAAAGGCAGGTCTCCGAGAAAACCCACCGTCCAGCGTGCAAAATAATCGGGTGCTGCCGCGCCGGGAATCGAACCCTGCTCGCCTTGGTGGGAGGCGAGCGCTCCATTCGCTGCGCCAACCTGACAAACTTAAATAATTTTCAAATTGTTAATAGTGCCGTCTATTTGGGGAACCAAACGGTGAGTAGAGATGCATAATTAAAACAAGCCACATTTTTTTTTTTTAATTCCGCTAAACGTTTCTGAGCAATGCCTGGCTACGAGAAGCATTTTAAAAGCTTTTTACGTAGAAGGGCCAGTTACCGTTTTCCGTTTTCGTTTATAGCGAGTATTTGGAAACTAAAACTGTAAAAATGGCTATTTTAGCCATAATTTTTATATCTGGCAAGCGCCATAGTCTAAAGGATTTATTTAATCAGTGCAGGGGACGTGCAGCACACCATAAAATGTTGAGGGCACCCCTTATATTTCACGCAGTCTGCTCGCCAGTTGAGTTTCTTCCGCGTAGAGACGATAAAGGCACATGACATCGCCTGTCTTACAAACGAGCGAAATTTTTTGACGCGATCCTGTTGTTACGCGCTCGCCGCCAATCATCGCTTGCAAGCGCGGAAACGGTGCGAAGGTCGTGCTTGCAACTCGACTCAAGAGCGCGTGTGGCGAACACCAAAATCAGCTTGCACGGTGGGAACCGTGCCGGACGATGCTGTTGGTCCAGCGGGTTTTCTCGATGATCTCCCGTTTCCTCCGCCCCTTCATTCAGGCGCCGCTCCGTATTCACTTCAATCACCCCTCGTTGGCTCTCAAGACCTCGCTGTCAAGAGCCGCCTAAATCTCTTCACTCACTCGCTCGTGGAAACGGGTAAGAATAGTATACGTCGTTCACGGTAAAGTGAGCACTTTTTGATAATTTTTCATAAGACATAATAACCAATAAATTCATTTTATTGTGGCCTCGGACTTTTGGTTTTAGGTATGGTGAATTTATACACTTTGTTTATTACTCACATGACAGGGTTTGCATTAACAAGTGGTTGACGGATATAAATTGGTTGAAAGAAAAAAGTAACCAGAGCTTCAAAAGTGCTCACTTTACCGCGAACGGCCTATGTAAACATTTCTTAAGTTATATTACATATACGACCCTTGTAGTTTTACAAAGGAGTAGTTTTACAAGAGAAATGTTTGTACCGTTACAAGCATTTGTAAAATTACAAAGAATTTCTCAGTAAGATTACAATTTTTTTTACGGTCTACTCAAGGGCCATGCATTAAACTTTGCTATATAATTTCAATCGATAGAATAATAGAGACACAGTTTAAAGTCCCACGGGTACTGCACACGCTGCACAAAGAGAACACTGCACGCTAGTAAGAACCTTGTTTGCACTTGATGCGCGTAGCAGTGTAGCCCTTATCGTCCCAGAGATTCTCTTCCTCATACACGGTAAATAGCTCCTGGAAGGCGAGTCCCTTAAGGATGGCGATTTTTCCAATGCCTATAAGGAATTGGGAAGTAAAAAGTGTTTGCTGGGTTCTGTAGAAGCAGGCCTAATGGTTCATCTAACTTTGAATATCTTTAATCCTTTTTTATATATAATATATATTTTTTAAAGGGATACTCGTCGTTTGGCCTAATATAGAACACACTTGAATGAGATGAAATGTCTTTTGGAAAATTCCCTTCAAAACAAATTATGTTACACTAAACGGAACGCCTGAGTCAGGAAGTTGAGTCAAGACACCTATAGTGCTACCTTAAGAATTTCTAAACTTGGAATCCCACTAAAAAATGGTGGGACGAAGAGTCGGAATAAATGAGGAAGAGAGTCAGAAAACCTAGAAGGCTTATGAAAAACAGTAGAACACCTGCATTGAGATTTCAAATAATATACGAATAACCTTGATAAAGGAAGGTTTATTCAAGACATTTTTGCGCGAATATATGTTAAATAAGTAAATAATGTTCAGGGAATACGACGTTTTGCCAGAATATGAATAAAAAAAAACTAAGCCCGTATATTTGTCTACTTTTTTTTTTTTGTATTTTAAGCGTATTAAAATAGTGGAAATGGTGAAATTAATTGCATATTTAGAGCTTGCCTGTGCAGTTTTCTTAAGCGGTATTAGATAAGTGCAACTATAAGGGCGTAATTCAATCTGAGCGCTTTCATCGCGTGTAAAGAAGTCTCACTGTCACGGATCTAATTTGCACAGCACAGAGCACCGTCGGAAACACTGCATGCCTTGCGCTTAGGGACGATGAGGCGCTAAATGTGCGTGTTAGTGTCGCTTATATCACTTCCTCGCTCCTAGGCATTAAACTCACAAAACAGCTTCGGGCACACAACAGTCTGAAAGGAGAAGAAGAAAATGTCGTGGAGGAACTTTATGACAAAAAAAAAAAAGAAAGGAATATTCTTGGGGGCTGGTATAAAGATTCTGGCAAACAAGCTGAAAAGTAGCCAATGCGGGAAGAGCCTAATAAGACAAGGGAAATTTATAATTGATGATCAAGAGAACGCACAGGAGTTAGTTATGTCGCTCCAGCTTCATGACAGTTTAGACGGAGAAACACAGCCTCATTAAAAGAAGCAACGCTGTATGAAGGAGTTGCCAGGACATAATGCAAACGCTCTAGAGATTATGAAGAGAGCTTAACCACGGATATTTAGGGATAGTCTGTCATTAATAAATGGATGCCTAGCTCGAGACTGCTTTCCAAGGTTATGGGAACAAGGAATCCTGAAGATTCTGTATAAAGGTAGGGGCAGAGACCTCACAAAATCAAAATTCTACACACCACCACCACCACCTCTCTCAGTATTAAGGAAAGTGTTGGGAAAAACTAATAAATATTATGCTGTTATCCTTTTTGGAAGCTACACAAGGATTGTATATAAAAAAATATGACTTTTGGAAAGGGAGTGGAATTGAAAAACAAGTGTTGAAAGTTGTAAGGAAAAAAACGACTAGGGAAACGTCATTTCATTGGCATATTCTTGGATATTAGCGGAGCATTTGATAAAATTTGGGGCCCGGAGGAGCTCTGCTAATTCAAGATAAAAGAATGTTCCGAAAATCTCTTAGACTCGATACGATCTCTTTCGAGGAGAAATCCAACAAATGAAGTTAATGGATTCTGCATAGAGAAACGAATGCCAAATGGGTGTCCATAGAAACCTGTCCTTGGACCGCCATTGTGGAATAAATCCTTTGACACACGTAACAGGTAATTTGTGAGATGGGCACTCTGAATTTGCCACATTATATAAGTTGTGACAATTGTATCTACAGTTCTAATAGTTGTAGGAATGTGAACTTCGAATTTGTATGTACTCCACATAATACTATGATGTGATATAACGTAATTGAAGTGAACGTATGTAAATCAATTTTGATGGGGAACCAACGCTAATGGAATGTCTTCACGCCGAATTGTGGGGGGGGGGGGGGGGAAGACAAACCCTTTTTTCGCGGTACCAGCTCGAGGGAAAGCTTCTCTGTTCAATTGTCAAGGGCCAAGGAACGATTTAGCCACGCTTCCAGTGAGCTTGAGGGGAGGCCCCCTTTCTGATATATATATGAACTTTGGTAATCTTGATTTTAGCAGCATGTAATTTCATTTATTAAAACAATTATACATCAAACTGAAACTATGCAAGTAACATGATAATTGAATAAACTGTTCGTACGGAATCGCAAGAGAGTTCCAGTTAGATACGAAATCACACGTGACTGGCTGTTCCTGCATCCTTATGTTGATGGTTGGTGCGAGCTGAAGGGAGGCTAGACGGGGACTCGCGGGGACGCGATTGGCGTCGTCTTGGTTGGTGGGGCGGATGATCCGAAAGAGTGTTGGCTGTTTGATTCATCTTTAGGAAGTACACATAGTTTGCGCCATCATGCAAGCTCGGGACTTTGAATCAGCCAACGGTGATAACTATGCGAGAACTATTGCCGGATTTAGCTATAAGGTGTTGGACGAAACTCTACCGATTCCGTAGCGACATGAAGCTAATATGTATTATTTATTTCAAATTAAAACTCAAAAGTCAAACACGATACGTTGAACGTTAACTATAGTTGTACGAGCAGTAACAGGGCGCTGGACAAAGAACGAAGTGCGTTACAGAAGCGAGCCGACACACACATTGCTTCGAGTATATCTTCCAGAAGGATGTGGATTATTTTCGTATGCCGGTGATTCACTGACTGTAACCCCAGCATGGAACAGAATGGAACTAAGGGCCAAAACAGAACAAATACTAAGGGAGGTAGATGAATGGGGACGGAAGGTTGAATTGAGAGATTTGGGCCAAAACAGAACAAATACTAAGGGAGGTAGATGAATGGGGACGGAAGGTTGAATTGAGAGATTTGGGCGGCTCTTAACAACGAGGTCTTGAGAGTCGATGAGGGTGAAATGAATTCAGAATGGAGCAGCGCTGGAATGCAAGGGCGGATAAAACCGGAGATCCCGAGAAAACACGCCGACCAGCGGTATCATGCGCTACGATTCCCATTTGCGAAAATCCGGAGTGACCCGGCTGATGATTGAACCCGGTTCGCCTTGATGGGAGGCGAGCAGTCTAACCGCTCAACCACCACGGCCGACAGGAAATAAGGCGAAACTTGAATTTTTAGTGGAGATTAAAGGGAATGTCTTTTAAGTTGAAAAAGAAAGACAAATGCCATGGAGTAATTCGTGAAAGTAAGTTTTGACTTCAAGACCACTTTGCATACTTCATGAACAAAGCAGTAAGCTTCTTCACCAAGATCATATCAGTGTATACAGTATCTTGGGGCTTGGGTTTCAAGACAGCGAGTGCATTCTATGAATGCGTATTCTTAGGAATGGCACTGTATTGAGTATCTGTTTAGTATCCTCATGCCTGATTAGTACTTCTAAAGAGATAATTACTAAAATCCAAAAGAGTAGCCCTACTAGCAATAACAAAGGCAAATAGAACGACATCTACCGAGGCCTAACAAGTGAAATATGGTACAAGAGACATATAACGACCTGGAAATTAACATGGAACTGATAGAATGGAGAAACAAAGGCCAAGGTGAGATAAAGTGGAATACTAACCAGGTATTGAGCAGACCATAACAATGGGAACGGTACAGGATTTAGACATGATTCGTGTTTATAGAACTGTCTAAAGAGGAAGCGGGACAAAAATGATGTGCGGAGCCCTCTCTCCTACACTGCATGTCTTACAGTGAGATGAATAACAAGATGTATACTTAGTAATTAATTATTTAAGTAATTAGTGCTGCTATGGCATAGAAGTAGTAGTTTCAGATCATAGGGGATACCGCCTTTTTCGATAAACCTAATTTATTTGTTATCAAATTTATTAATTTGATATCAAATTGATTGAAATGGTTAATCAAAAATCGAAAGGGTTAATCAAAGGGTTTATGGATTGAAAGGGTTAGTAAAAAAGGTTAATATTTAATCGGATAACATTTTATATATATATAATTTTTTTATATTTTGATTTTGTTGTTGTACTGCTTTATTTCTTTCTTTTTGTGGGGAGCGTTGTACGATGTTGATGGTTTGTGTGTACTAGAGTTGACTGACCAGATTGGTGGAATGCAATGTGTTGCATTGGTGTTGAGTTGAGTGCAATAGTGGGCTAATGGTCATTTTTCTTATATTTTCTAATTTTGATGTATTTGTAGGGATATTGCTTATAGATTATGTTTGTAGATAGGTGACTTTGAAAGATGTGATTTACATGTTAGTAATGAAAAATGATTGATGACTGTTTTCCAAATGCAATTAAACATTAGAGAATTTCAGAGTATACTATGTATGAATAAATTTCACACATTGAATCCCAAATTACAAATGACTACGTGAATAATAAGTGCAAATTATTACAGTATGGAATTAAGCGTAACATGATTTACTACCTCGAGCTTAGAAATATAATTTACATGACAGAGACTTATAACACAATTACGTGCATAGGTAATTAACGATCTACAACAAGATCTCTCTATAAATTAAACGAACAAGATATATATGATGTCTCTCGCACATACCTTATGCGTACGTCTGCCTTTGGACCTGTCGAGGAGAAATTTAATCCACATGTAAAATACAATTTATTGATTAACCCACGTAATAAAATTGCACCTCTCCCAAAACATTTCTGTCCGACTGCGAGCTCAGTGAAGCACAGAGTCGATCTAACATCGAGAGCCTGGCAATATATACATCGAGTATGTTCGGAGGCTGACAAACGACTAAGGTTATAGATACTCGGAAATAGATGTGAATACAGTTTACGTGACAAATAGATAAAAAATATGTTTAAGACACACATACACATATATAAATTAGACTAGTTGAATTGTAAACAGACAAAGTAGAAAAACACATAATGAAATGGAAGCAAGAGCTCCCCGACAACACATCTATCCAACACGGAGGTCACTCGATGAATGAGTGTATTGTATGAGGAGCACCTGCTTATATATGTGTAGTGCCACCAGCATCTTAATGGTAACTGAGTTAAAATTTACTATTGATAGAACAAATTTCCCTACTATTAACGATTTGATTCGTTAAACAAGTATGTTAATGTAAAAAAGTGAATTATTTAAAAAATAACACATGTACTACAAATTTCTACAAAAGTCTGGTAAACAAAGCACAGTTGTTAACTTAAACACGAGTTGAAAATCATACCAAGTTTCGTCTACCGAACACAGAAATATGGTTTACACAATGAATGCACATAATTTGTATTTTTCTAAAAAATAAAAAAAAATTCCTGATAAAATTTTTATATCAAAATGTGTATATTATAAAATGTACCTCACTCTGAAGCCCCGCGAAGTCGAGAAATCCAGTGTTGCATCAATGCAGCATGAGGATTGGCGAAGTACTAAGATGGCAGAAGCCCTCGAGAAAACTCTGTGTCGCACTGCCCAAGGCCAACTGCTCCAGACCTCCCCACACCCACACCTCCAACCCTCGCCAGAGCGACGTGTCCTAGGGATACTCACTTCTCTGCTCTCGATTGACAATTTTTTGCCACTGAGGCAAGATGGCGACGAGCAGCTGGATAAAGCCATTTCCCTCCTTGCACCCCCATCCACACCTCCCACCTCCGCCCCTTGCAAGAGCGACGTATCCTGGGGTCATTCACCCATCTTCCCTGATTGTCAATTTTTCGCCACTGAGGCGTGATGGCGACTACTGGCAAGAGAGCTTCATATCGCCGCCACTCGCCTGTAGGCATCCCCTATGCTCTACCACTAGTCCAGAAGCAGTCTTCGCCTGAAAAGTCAGTTTCTTCTCCAAGGCCACACATCCCCAGAACAAATGCATTTTTCCGAATATCTCGAGAGTTGGCCTGTCCACACAGCCCACCCTCCCTGTCTATCCAAGGTCACGCAAGAACCTGGAATATTACCAACGAATTAAAAAAATTTCACAACTCCCGTCGATGACATGTTATATCCCTGAAATAAAGTTTCTTTAATCCTCGAGATAATCCACAGATTTAACTTTCCAACAAATGATATATCTAAATACATAAAATGAATTTCCATGTAATAAACTTTATCCCATTTTCCAGTAAACTTAGTTAACTATTTCCAGGAAACGAGGTATATTTTTGTACAAGAAATATTTTAACTTAGTATTTTTTTTCAAACATTGAAATATCGCCGTTTATCGAACATGTATCATTATATTTACCTAAGTTTAAACTATTATGATGGAAGACACGACACATGCATAAATATTCAAACTTTCCATCTGGTTTTAAATATATGTATATAGCAGAGAAAAATACATACTTGACGTGAAGACTTGCCTAAGACACTAAAATTTACTATGTACAAAGTTTCAATTCAAAAGCTTGCCAATCGAGATTTTAGATACACTATCTACCATTAAATTTGTATTTACTCGAACTTATTTACAAATCGATTTCCTTAAAAAACAGATTTGGACGTAATATTAAAGAACTAGCACGAATGGGAATGTAACGATTTTCGACATAAACTACGACAACGAGCTGCAAAGACCATTGTCGGTGATGATACACCTAGTCTTTCTAAGCAAAGTAAAGTCGATATTTATGATTAAACATGAGGCGAAGACAGTAGTGAGGATGTCAGTGATACTGTTGAAGACATTCCTTCAACAAATGCTCTGAAGAAGGCAGAAGGCATCAACTATGTTCATTACATATTTCCCGAAGACCCAAATGAACTTATTAATAAACTTAGATATTTATTGGAACTTTAAAAAACATGGCAAATATTACAGGATAAAAGAGATGATTTTCATTACACCGACACTTAAGGAACGAGGTTACATCGAATGAAGTAATATCTGCAAACACCTGAGAAGTATGATAATACATTTTAGTTGGCCCTATTACTTAATATTGTTTGATACTAATACATTTCAATTAAAAATATTATGTCTTTCTCAAACCAATTATGTCGTATGAATTTGGTTGGAGTGTTTATTTGGTTTTTTGAGGAATAAAGAATGTTTTGTGGAATAAACAGTCTTATTTGAGGAATAAAAAAGCCTTATTTGAGTACTAAACAGACATATTTGAGGAATAAAGTATGTTTCGAGGAATGATTGTGAGGGATAAGAAACTGACAAACAACCTATAATATATAACCAGTATTAACATTTTTGGTATCTATGTCTGTGAAGTGCCACATTTTTACAAGTGCCATGATTTTTGTAACCTCCTATACTTGTACGTGATAGTGTTCAATTATTTGTGTTAACCTGTAGGTGTTTTGGAGCAAGTTGTATTTGTTGTACATAAATTTCTGGATCTCTCTGTATTTAAAAAAAAGTGTGTAATTTGCAAATTTTTTGAGCAAAAATTTCTGCTTGGTTTAATATTTTTTTGAATGTAGTATGTTGTTTTAGTGTTAAAATTATTTTTAGAAGCAGCTTGTATTAATATGTATTTTGTAAATAAATTAATGTTTTAAAATGAATCTCTTTTGTACATTTTTTAGCCTATTCCTTATTCAAAGTGAATGTGTTTTTCCTGAGAACAACATATTCTCGACAGAGAGAGTGTGTTTGAGAGGAAAGTAATGAAAATATCGCAACAGAGAGACATTCTTTCATTTTCTATTAAAGTATGCTGCCACAAGTTAAAAGACTATGAGTTCTATCAAAACAAACGATGTTCTTACTGACACATAATACTATTATACTGAAAAAAGCCAGAGGGAAAGATCTGGAAGCAAGCACTCTAACCGCTTTTCCATAACTAACAATATAATATACCATCCCGGATAATGCTTGGTTGATATAAATTGTTTTCGAGTCTGAGTTAGGTAATGTATGAATGTAATCTAGATTCCCTTCTAAGGGTTCAAAAGTAATGGATGATATGTAATAGATGTCACAATATGTTACAATATATTACATTAGTATGTTATAATATGATGCAATGCAATATAATATGTGAGTACATTACCATACATGCGGGAGGAAAGAAATTAAAATGTTTTAACAGGGACAGATTCTTAAATTTCCTATTAAAAGCATGTTGCATTAACATGTACGAGTGGTGTAAAAAAATGCCTGAGGAAAAGTTCTGGAAGTAAGCACTCTAATCACTTTTACATAACTAACTTTATAATATACCATCCCAGATAAGATATGGTTGATATTAACTGGGTCTGAGTCCTGGTTATGTCATGTACAAATGGCATCTAGTTTCTGACTTTCAGTGTTGGGTAGCTATGATTGTAATACATATACTCTGGGTTCGAGTCTCCAGTTAGGTACAAATGTAACCTTCTAAAATGAATAACTAACGCAACACTGTTTATATTAAAATTAATTCATTTGTGCATGCAAAAAAAAAAGCTAGTTTAAATGCGTGAAAAAGGTAGATATGCTCAATTTGATAAATGTTTAAACTTAAATGAATTGTGTATAATTTTTCCGATTAAACATTATTTACTTAATAATTTACACTTGCTTTGAAGTCTTATACTCGTATCGTTTTCCAATATCTGAAAACACAAAAAAAAAAAAACATTGTGTTTGAGATTTGAGGTCTTAGCAGTGTGGCCGCTCTCTGTCCAGAATCATAAACCTTCAAGTTTAAATTTCAGAATTTTTTCCAATAGTACCAACTACAGAAACCGAGATTTCAGAGGTTGGCTGTCTGCAACAAACCCCCGCAGAACTCATTTCTGTTTATAATACCCTATGAAAAGCCCCTGTTTTCACAAGGCAAATTGTCGAGTTCCATCCTGGTTAGAATGAGACTTCAGGTCAACAATGTTAACCACCAAGGATAGCAAGATCCATTATGCAGGGAAATAAAAGAAATTTAAAACATATATATACATAACGTATATTAAAATGAAATAATATTTATGATACAACTTTTACTTCCCATCATGCACTAACTGCAGCCAACAAATTAAAAAAATATATATCTTATAAAATAGAATTTTAACCAAATTGGAAACATATTCGGAGACATTATCGGAAAAAATATTTGTATATGTTTAGTATTAATATGATTGTCAATATACAGATTAAGAAAATTGGCACATATATATATATATATATACATATATAATATATATATATATATATATATATATATATATATATATATATATATATATATATATACTAAACTTAGATCGTAAAGCATAACATGTTTCTTGAACTTGACAAGAAATCAAGCTGAAAACTGTTTCTAAGCTAGAAACTGTAATTTTCCATTTCACTGCTGCACTCCATTACCACTGAGAAACATTTCAGAGCTACCAACCCAAAATTTTCGGCTACACAATCAAACAGGAAAATATAATACAATATTGTTCAAATTTATTATTCAATGTTTCAATTTTCATTTTAAACAAATAATACCTATTAATTAAATTTTACTTTCATACTATGTAATTAATTCAATAAAAATAGTAATAAGTAACAGAGCGGAATTTAATTTTTTAAGAAGCTTTCAGTTATGTTTTCTGATTTTTTTGTGTAAACAATGACTGTGTTTTTTCACCACCAGACATCTGCATGTTAATTCTGCAGTAGTTGTAACCTTGATGCTGTGAAGGAAGAATATTTTTATTTTTAAGGTTGGTTGAACGTCCCTAGTTGTAGAGCAGAGGAGAAACATTGTGGTGTGTCGCCAAGAGGTCTTTCTACCTGCCCCCTGAAAATGCTTTTGTTTGAATAGACTCTCGGTTTTGTTAAATTTCCTACTGTTCTTGCCCAACAGCACAGGAGATCTCGAGATATTCAAGCATGTTACTTTCTTCCGTTTCAAAAATTCATTCTTTCTAATATGTTCATGTCTCTCTCCAGCATTTTTGCAAGTTCTCCCTTCAGACTGTGTTTGTTTTATTATATTTTAATTGAAACGTTAGTTTTTTCTCCCTCATCAACTTGACATCAAAAAACTTGTAAATTTATTATTTTCCAGGTACGAGGTTTTGAATTCAAAGCAACACTGATACTTACCAAGAATAATTTTTTATTTTGGTTAAGTAATAAACACAAAGTAATGCCACAGGAAATTTTTTTCAAACTAATAAATAACAACTCACAGTATTCAAATTTAATATAGAAAAAATATTCAAAATTCTTTTCTTGTTTCAAAAATCATCCTTAAAAGCTAAAATATTTGCAACTAGTTTACAACAAACATTTACACACACTAAAAGGCATTTTCAAAAACATTTTTTAAATAAATTAACATATTTATACAAAACCATTTTTGACATACTTCAAAACAAAAACAAGAGAATGCAATAAACTACATTCATATTACAAATTAAAGTACCAAATATTATTAACAACAATAAGAAGTTTTAACAAAACAAGATATTTTTTTTAATGATTTAACCTATCAAACATTACATCATACTTATTTACATCTGGAACCTACCACTATGACCATTATTACCACTGCTATACTAGACTACTATTACTAGTACTGCAACTGCTATTATTACTAATGTTACAACATTCCAAAATCTTCTTACACACATTACTTTAGAAAAAATACAAGAAAAAGATTAAAATATTAAGAAGTAACTAAATTGTTATAGTTGTACACTGATTATGTACAGTACATCACATCCAGGATATTTTCCAGGTTCACAAACCGAATGAATGGGGTAACACACACACACTTACACATAGCACTTTGTATTCGTAGATTTTAATCGATGTGCAATCCCATGCTGTGAATTATTCTTCTTCTTATTATTATTGTTATTATGTATCGAAGACAGTATTAATCTTGTTAGGCAAACAGGGAACAGCAGCATTGATTCTGATGCAACAGGTGTTGCAGACATTTGCAGATGCTGTGGACATCAATAGTTAGCTGTGAAGTTGATCATGGAACAGGAGGTTGTGTGTGATGGCGGCAGATGGGTGTAATCGGTGGTGTGGTCTTGTAGATGGCAGGGCTGAATATATTATGAAACTAACTGCAGTATTGAGGGGAAAAAATTTAGACGGATATTATTTAATAACCTCTAGTAAGACACCATCCGATTTACAGTTTTCTAATTCTATTAAAATCTTGTAGCAAATTTTTTTTATTTATACATCGGAGTGAGTAAAGAGATTAAAACAGTTCTCGAAACTGGGGTCTCGAGACCCGATGAGGGTGAAGCAAGGCGAGTAATGAAGCAACATCGGATTACAAAACTTCTTATTTTTTAATAAACTTGGATTATTTACCACCAGCGGTGAATGGCCTGTATTGAAACCTTTTAATGTCCATATCCGCACCATAATTACTCCTATCGTTAATTATCCATGCATCATGTCAACCTGCCTGCGAACGTGCTAGCCACTATCTCGTTGTTGAGACTAGATTACGAATTTTTCACTGAAGCTGGAGACTTGGAAATCGAATTATTTTTCATCCCTGAATTAACATATCGAATCTGTGGAGCTAACTGTGGATCTGGAAATGATAACTGTAGTGTTGGCTTAGGAGGTGTTGCAGATTGTGGAGCAGATTGTGTAGCTAAATATGGAGCAGATTGTGGAGCTGGAGAGCCTGTTTTGCAAGTTTTACAATGTCTATTTAAAGCATCACTTCGAGAAAGTTGTTTTTGGCAGAATTCACACTGAAAATGTTTTTTTTTTTTTTTTAAGATTTCATTCCACGGCTATTTCTTTCATGTCGTCGTAAGTTACACAGAACTGTAAATTCGTTACTGCAGAAGCCACACTGCAAAGACATCATTCCTTCTGTACTATTCCAGTTTATAATTAAACTGCTTATAAAAGGTTATAAACAGAGAAAAATAACACCACTTTCTTCCTTTTTCCTGTCATAGTTATAATTAATACTAACATTATTTATTATTATTTTTAAGGGAAGTTTAATTTATATAGGAAAATCAGTCGACTATAATAATGTGTTTTTACAAAAAAATATATGGGTACAAGTCATTCTAAAATCTCATGGACAATACCAGGTAATAGATAGAGGAGACTTGAGTGTTTTTGGGGAGCGAGTGAAACTTAGGTCTCGAGAGCTGATGAGGGGGAAACATTTGGAGTTGGATCAGCGCCTGGCCGGGTTTCGGGCGGAGCTGTGAGCGAGGTAATGGCTCAGTAACCTACCACTAGCAACCACGAGCTCCATCGTCCAGCTATTCTTCCCCCTCCTGTGCCTGCTCGACAACCCCAGCCCGCTCGACATTCTCCCTTTCCCCGCCAATGACTCAAGGCATAGATGCTGCAGTCATTTCTGCGATAAGCCAGGGGAAAGGAGAAAGTTATCACTTCCCCTCCAGCGCAAACTTCACTTTTCGGCCCAGTGTGCGGCTTTCGTTTAGAATATAATAGTGAAATTTAAACACACACTATTGCATTTCAGATTAAGCCTGGTTCAAACATTATTTTTGTGAGAGATAAACTTTACATTTTAGTGGTTTTCAATTTTTCCCCTTAATCTTACACCATCAAACTCATTAATGAATACTACACTGCCAAAAAAATGTTCTATGGTACACCATCAAAATTATTTATATATATTACACCATCAACAATACATCCTAGGGTACACCATACAAGTCGTTTCCACTGAAAAAATTAGTTTACACAGTCAAATAACGATTTTCGTTTTTAAAATATCAAGGGAACAATAAAGTGGATAATAATAGTAATACAAATGAAACAAACACTATAAAAATAATTATAAAAAATAGTAGTACTCAACATTTGAAATGAAATGTCTTCAAATTAACTTAAATACCCAATTCACCCCATCACATACACATCAAAAAACATTTTATCGGTTAGAAATACTCAAGGCTCATATACCCATCATCTAACACATCCTTCTCCAGTCAACTCATTCTGAACAAGCTGTGAGCTGAGATAATGCATCTTTCCCATCATGCTTGGCATGAAAGCATAGTTCTCCCTTGTTTTAGGAGTTCCAAAATTCATACATAATACATAACCCATCTCTCCCTTAAAGATTTCTTAAAACTACACCAAGCTAACTAAAATTCTATCACCTTTCCTCTGCACTCACACACGCTGTCATACAAACTCGCTCACACCTACCAAACCAAAATTTCTCTGAGTAATCGGCGATTTATTTCCACTAGATTTTTCACGTGAACAAATTTATTTTAGTTTAATTAACAGTGTTATGTTCACTATTACATAATATAAGGTTATATTTGTACCTATCTCGAGACTGGAACCAAGAATCTATGAATTACAATCATAGCTACCCATCACTGGAAGTCCGAAACTAGATTACATTCCTACATGGCCTAACTGAGACTCGAACCCTGTTTATATCAACAACGAGTTATCCAGGATGGTATATTATAAAGTTAGATATGGAAAAGAGGTTAGAGTGCTTACTTCCAGAAACTATTCCTCCAGCTTTTTTCTGTACTTTATTTCGTACGTGTCAAAGCAATGTACTTTTAACAGAAAAATAAGAATATTATCTATTATGACATTTTATTTACTTTCCTCTCACATATATCTAGCACAGTGTATTGTCATGTATTGTAAGATACTAATGTAACATAACATATAGTAAAGTCTATTACATGTCATCTATTTCCTTCGAAACTTTCAAGGTAAACTAGATTACATTCATGCATGACCAAACTCAGACTCAAAAACAATTTATATCAACCAAGCATTATCCGGGATGGTATATTATATTGTTAGTTATGGAAAAGCGGTTAGAGTGCTTGCTTCCAGATCTTTCCCTCTGGCTTTTTTTCAGTATAATAGTATTATGTGTCAGTAAGAACATCGTTTGTTTTGATAGAACTCATAGTCTTTTAACTTGTGGCAGCATACTTTAATAGAAAATGAAAGAATGTCTCTCTGTTGCGATATTTTCATTACTTTCCTCTCAAACACACTCTCTCTGTCGAGAATATGTTGTTCTCAGGAAAAACACATTCACTTTGAATAAGGAATAGGCTAAATAAATGTACAAAAGAGATTCATTTTAAAACATTAATTTATTTACAAAATACATATTAATACAAGCTGCTTCTAAAAATAATTTTAACACTAAAACAACATACTACATTCAAAAAAATATTAAACCAAGCAGAAATTTTTGCTCAAAAAATTTGCAAATTACACACTTTTTTTTAAATACAGAGAGATCCAGAAATTTATGTACAACAAATACAACTTGCTCCAAAACACCTACAGGTTAACACAAATAATTGAACACTATCACGTACAAGTATAGGAGGTTACAAAAATCATGGCACTTGTAAAAATGTGGCACTTCACAGACATAGATACCAAAAATGTTAATACTGGTTATATATTATAGGTTGTTTGTCAGTTTCTTATCCCTCACAATCATTCCTCGAAACATACTTTATTCCTCAAATATGTCTGTTTAGTACTCAAATAAGGCTTTTTTATTCCTCAAATAAGACTGTTTATTCCACAAAACATTCTTTATTCCTCAAAAAACCAAATAAACACTCCAACCAAATTCATACGACATAATTGGTTTGAGAAAGACATAATATTTTTAATTGAAATGTATTAGTATCAAACAATATTAAGTAATAGGGCCAACTAAAATGTATTATCATACTTCTCAGGTGTTTGCAGATATTACTTCATTCGATGTAACCTCGTTCCTTAAGTGTCGGTGTAATGAAAATCATCTCTTTTATCCTGTAATATTTGCCATGTTTTTTAAAGTTCCAATAAATATCTAAGTTTATTAATAAGTTCATTTGGGTCTTCGGGAAATATGTAATGAACATAGTTGATGCCTTCTGCCTTCTTCAGAGCATTTGTTGAAGGAATGTCTTCAACAGTATCACTGACATCCTCACTACTGTCTTCGCCTCATGTTTAATCATAAATATCGACTTTACTTTGCTTAGAAAGACTAGGTGTATCATCACCGACAATGGTCTTTGCAGCTCGTTGTCGTAGTTTATGTCGAAAATCGTTACATTCCCATTCGTGCTAGTTCTTTAATATTACGTCCAAATCTGTTTTTTAAGGAAATCGATTTGTAAATAAGTTCGAGTAAATACAAATTTAATGGTAGATAGTGTATCTAAAATCTCGATTGGCAAGCTTTTGAATTGAAACTTTGTACATAGTAAATTTTAGTGTCTTAGGCAAGTCTTCACGTCAAGTATGTATTTTTCTCTGCTATATACATATATTTAAAACCAGATGGAAAGTTTGAATATTTATGCATGTGTCGTGTCTTCCATCATAATAGTTTAAACTTAGGTAAATATAATGATACATGTTCGATAAACGGCGATATTTCAATGTTTGAAAAAAAATACTAAGTTAAAATATTTCTTGTACAAAAATATACCTCGTTTCCTGGAAATAGTTAACTAAGTTTACTGGAAAATGGGATAAAGTTTATTACATGGAAATTCATTTTATGTATTTAGATATATCATTTGTTGGAAAGTTAAATCTGTGGATTATCTCGAGGATTAAAGAAACTTTATTTCAGGGATATAACATGTCATCGACGGGAGTTGTGAAATTTTTTTAATTCGTTGGTAATATTCCAGGTTCTTGCGTGACCTTGGATAGACAGGGAGGGTGGGCTGTGTGGACAGGCCAACTCTCGAGATATTCGGAAAAATGCATTTGTTCTGGGGATGTGTGGCCTTGGAGAAGAAACTGACTTTTCAGGCGAAGACTGCTTCTGGACTAGTGGTAGAGCATAGGGGATGCCTACAGGCGAGTGGCGGCGATATGAAGCTCTCTTGCCAGTAGTCGCCATCACGCCTCAGTGGCGAAAAATTGACAATCAGGGAAGATGGGTGAATGACCCCAGGATACGTCGCTCTTGCAAGGGGCGGAGGTGGGAGGTGTGGATGGGGGTGCAAGGAGGGAAATGGCTTTATCCAGCTGCTCGTCGCCATCTTGCCTCAGTGGCAAAAAATTGTCAATCGAGAGCAGAGAAGTGAGTATCCCTAGGACACGTCGCTCTGGCGAGGGTTGGAGGTGTGGGTGTGGGGAGGTCTGGAGCAGTTGGCCTTGGGCAGTGCGACACAGAGTTTTCTCGAGGGCTTCTGCCATCTTAGTACTTCGCCAATCCTCATGCTGCATTGATGCAACACTGGATTTCTCGACTTCGCGGGGCTTCAGAGTGAGGTACATTTTATAATATACACATTTTGATATAAAAATTTTATCAGGAATTTTTTTTTATTTTTTAGAAAAATACAAATTATGTGCATTCATTGTGTAAACCATATTTCTGTGTTCGGTAGACGAAACTTGGTATGATTTTCAACTCGTGTTTAAGTTAACAACTGTGCTTTGTTTACCAGACTTTTGTAAAAATTTGTAGTACATGTGTTATTTTTTAAATAATTCACTTTTTTACATTAACATACTTGTTTAACGAATCAAATCGTTAATAGTAGGGAAATTTGTTCTATCAATAGTAAATTTTAACTCAGTTACCATTAAGATGCTGGTGGCACTACACATATATAAGCAGGTGCTCCTCATACAAAACACTCATTCATCGAGTGACCTCCGTGTTGGATAGATGTGTTGTCGGGGAGCTCTTGCTTCCATTTCATTATGTGTTTTTCTACTTTGTCTGTTTACAATTCAACTAGTCTAATTTATATATGTGTATGTGTGTCTTAAACATATTTTTTATCTATTTGTCACGTAAACTGTATTCACATCTATTTCCGAGTATCTATAACCTTAGTCGTTTGTCAGCCTCCGAACATACTCGATGTATATATTGCCAGGCTCTCGACGTTAGATCGACTCTGTGCTTCACTGAGCTCGCAGTCGGACAGAAATGTTTTGGGAGAGGTGCAATTTTATTACGTGGGTTAATCAATAAATTGTATTTTACATGTGGATTAAATTTCTCCTCGACAGTTCCAAAGGCAGACGTACGCATAAGGTATGTGCGAGAGACATTATATATATCTTGTTCGTTTAATTTATAGAGAGATCTTGTTGTAGATCGTTAATTACCTATGCACGTAATTGTGTTATATGTCTCTGTCGTATAAATTATATTTTTAATCTCGAGGTATGAAAATCACGTTACGTTTAACTCCATACTGGAGTAATTGCACTTATTATTCACGTAGTCGTTTGCAATTTGGGATTCAATGTGTGAAATTTATTCATACATAGAATACTCTGAAATTCTCTAATGTTTAATTACATTCAGAAAGCAGCCGTCAATTGTTTGTCATTACTAAAATGTAAATCCTATCTTTCAAAGTCGCATATCTTCAAACATAATCTACAAGCAATATCCCTACAAACACATCAAAATTAGAATGTATAAGAAAAGGCCCTTGGCTCCTTCTTGAACTCAACTCAACACCAATATAACACATTGCATTCCACCAATCTGGTCAGTCAACTCTAGGACACCACACCGCCAACATTTTACAGAGCTCCCACAAAAATAAAGAAAGTAGTACAATAAATCAAGAATATAAAAAATACAAAAATATAAATAAATTTATCCGATTAAAAATTAACCATTTTTAGTAACCCTTTCAATCCATAAACACTTTCATTAACTTTAACCCTTAGATTTTTGACCAACCGTTTCGATTTTCGACTAACCCTTTCAATCAATTTGATATCAAATTAATTAGGTCAATAAAAATTTTGGCATCCTCTTTGATCTGAAACCCGCACGTCCCTAATACTCATAGATATAAAGTACAATATATTCTGTGAAATATGGCGATCTGGCTGGGTGTAAGGATCACCACGCCACACCACTACTCCAAAATATCTGAGTGTAGAACTCTACGAATGAAATCAAGGAGGTGTAAAAATTACGAAGTTCCGATAGGAAGTGAAAGAACAAATAAATGAAAGAGGAAATTAAAAGAAAAGTAAAGTAATGCCCTTACACCTCCGCATTACCCAGAAATGTCACATGTGTGGGGGTAATAAGAAATCTTGTCCGGCCTTTGGTTGACCAGGTAAAAGACAGGTGGCATGTCTGCTACGCAAAACACCTGGTTATCAAAACGACTCTTAGCCATAACAATTGCCTGGGAGCGGGCCGCGGTTGCGTAGTGGCTAGACTGCTCGCTTTCCACAAAGGCGAACCGGGCTCGATTCCCGGCGCGGTCACTCCGGACCTTCGTATGTGGGAAACGATGCCTTATGTGATTGTTGGCTGGTGGGTTTTTTTTAGGGGGGGGGGGAACTCCCGTTCCCTGGCTCTTGCATTCCGTTGCGGCCCCATCTTCACCTTCTTCCAGCCTCAAAGACCTCTCAACAACTGTAGGGGAAAATTAAGGTAGGTGTGTTTTGTATGCCAAACGTCTTGTAGGCTATATTAATGTCAGTATAAACGCCCGTATTCTTAACACCGTTTAGAAAATACGCCTGCTAGGTTACCAACGCACGAGGCTGAATGACTATTCGGACACTTCAGCCCTCACAGATTTCTGATGCCTCCCGGGCAAAATATTCCAGTATGATTTTTCGGGTCGGAAAAGACTGTCTCGTATCCGACGAGGGCGGAATTTCAACTGGCGTGGCTGCTGTGTCGCATCTATAGCGGCCGCTGAAGAGGGGGGAAAAAAACTGTCCGCCGCTGCAGTCCCATGTATTATTATATAACGTTACGAATGTTGTTTGTGTTTGCGGTGTTATATATAACGCGTGGTCTGGGGGTTCGGGCGGGGGTCCTGAGGGGTTGTGGATGCAACACATCTATCACCTCAGACTCATCATGGCCAACAGCTGAAGGGGAGAGGGTAGCTGTGTCGAATAAGGGGGGTGGGGTATGGAATGGGGAATTTGTAGGAAGGGGGTCAAGCCGTATTTCGTGTTGCGGCGTAGCGGGGGTAGGTACGTATCACGCGTGAGCCTGCAAGTATTTACGGGCTGACAACATCTGCCACGCCATTTTTAATTGCCTGTTTGACAGCGGGAAATAATACCCGTTCCTCCCTTTAGGATATCTTGCGAAACTCACCCATTGCGCGTAGTTGCAGCCACCATGATCTTAGTGGGACAGGTTTTGTATAAGCTGTTCGCGGTTACTTCCGACATTTCTGAAGCTCTGCTAAAGTTCTACTTCTAGGATATCCCTCCGCCACATGCAAACACAGTGTAACAGGGTATAGAAAATTATACCAAAAGGACAACGCACCGGATTCGTGCGCACTCAATGTAATATTATTTTGCGTAATAACTATTTCTTAATAGGCATTACCAACACGTCTATTTTCTCCCAGTTTTTATTCATGTTTATTATAAGTTAGATATTATAGTTAATAGTTAAATATAACTGAAAATTCAATTGAACTAAAAATAAGTTACGTTTATGTTAAAACATTTATAAAACGTTTGTAAGGCGTGACATATTTCGGAAACATCCCAAAACATCATACATGGAGCGATTTTTCAAAGATGTCATTCAAAAAGTGTGGAGATACCGCTTATTTTCCCAGCTGACTGCCATGTGAAAAGTATCTTTCAGGATAGATTTTGTATCGTGCTTTGCTTAATTTCAACCCTGCGGATGTTAGCAATTGCATTTAACTGATATTTAACTATTGGCGATTCATCAATGTTAATAGCAAACGCATCAAAACTTTGCTTTGCTGAACGGTTTTGTTTTCTTTTAAAGCAATTTCAAAACTATTTCGTAGAAACATATTTATATACAATAATTATCGAAGATGTTCTCTGACTTAGCAAAATTTATCAAGGACGTGTAATTTATGAAATAATGCAATATAATTTGAGGACTTGCCTATTTCGGGTTTACCTTGTCGAGATGGTTATTTTTTAAACTCTTTTATGTTCTTAGGTCACTGAAATACTCCCCGATAACTTGTCGCGCTTACGTTTACTACGCAAACCACAGATTAAATAAAAGGGCTCACTTTTAAATTTAATGCATATACATATGTTTCTAAGATAGCGGTTTCGTAATTGGCACAAGTTTAAATCACAGGATCTCCCAAGCAGTATACGATACTTCAGCTTTCTCTGATTACATACTCTGATATGTTTATACAGAATTGTTTCAAAGTTTCTACTTTCCGATACTGAAATTTTTAATTAGTAATGATTTAAATTAATATTCGTTGTTTATTTTATTTGACATTGTGGCAGATTAAACTAAGTTTAACCTAATCATAATTACTGTCGCAGTTTTGCCTGCCGATAATACTTTTTATTAAAAATACAGTTATCCACTTTAATTGCTATGTAATTCTGCTATAGACTGAAGTACAATAGCTCCAGCTACACCGTCTTATTTCCTACCATTACTGTCTTGCGTGTTACTCTGTACTACACTGTCCTTAGCTATGGTCTTCGGTTACCGCGCGGGAAGGGCCAAGTAGATCCACTCAAACAACTTTTATAGTCGCTGTGAATCGATGGCCATCTGGCAAGGAAAATCATCCAGCCGCCAGTATGGCATCATAATCTTGCTGCACTGAATGTATCTGTGAGTATAATGAGTCTTTCCAACAATCACCGACACTTACTTTCAATACAAGGGTTCAGATTTTTCCGAAGGATTTGTATTTTATGATTCGAAGCTTTACCGATGTTGCTTAGGACAACGATCAATCAGGGGACCTGGTCATCCACATTTCCATTACTCCTAACACCTGTGTGGTGGTTGTCCAATTCATCTACTATTGTCCATTTAGCGTATATTTGGTAAGGTTTGACAATTCTAGAAAAGTAGCGCGGCCACAATGTATCTTCCCACCACATCTGTTCTGTCAGTGAAGGAAACTACGTTTTTTAAACAAATATTATGAGTCCAATCCACATCTGCCTTTTCCTCATGTTTCCTGTCATGGCAGGCACTGAAAGATTTCAGCTAGCTAACTTCCGTCCTAATCGATGCAGGATATTTTACCTAGGTTGGCTTTTCAACCGGTTTTTATTGTTGTAATTGCCCAGAAGTAGGTTTGCTTGGGCCCCGTTAATTTTATTTCGAGGGTAAAAATTAAACGAGGGAGGGGCGGGCCTTTAGTTTAAAGTCTTTCGTGAGGCGATATAGTTTTGCTGTTCTTCTTAAGTGTGTCTGTCATTTTGAATTGCACATTGTTTTGTCACAGCAGTGGACAATTCTGCTCGCACGGAAATAACGTTCAAATTATCGTAACTTTGAAAGTTTTAACTTCAATTACAAAAACAAACCGCGATACATACATCGCTGTTCGTACAGATGCAGCAATAAACACACACTTTGACCAAAGTTAACCTTACAATGGGTGGATTTATGGTATATGACAAATTAATATTATTTCCACACTACAAAAGAATATAAAGTGCGGCTTTTATAGGCCAGGTGCAGTTAAAACACTACAGTAACAGTTCAGAAATACATTATTTACAAAACATGCTGACTTGCTGTTTGTAACTCACAACCTCGCGACCACGTGATTTCCTATGGAAATCATTTACTCGATTGCTTCACTAAAATCACGTTCGTCCGTCACTGACATGGAATAATTAATTTGCAGAATCGTTCAGTAAAATAAACACTTATTTCTTGAAACCAACAAACTTAAACTTAGAAACTTAAATTATATTTGTGTTGCTTTATGGCGGGCGCCGGTTTGAAAATGGCAGAACGAGCCATTTTACGAAGTGGTAAACACGTGTCAATAATATTAAGCTTCACTCAAGAAAACGCCCTAAAACCACCTATACCTAATAAAAGTAAAAAAAAAAAAAAAAAAAAAAATTTATTACCGATAAAATATAACGACTACACCAAGATGCTTGTATAAACACGGTGAGAAAGAAAACCACATTCACAATGGCGTTCACAGGGGTGGAAACGTTTCGCTCATGTTTAGTGTCAGCATTCTGCGTCATAATTGCAAAAAGTATTTTTAAATCAATTCACTAAAATACAAAAATTTGCATATTGCTTTAAAAACATAGTTAAAACCATAAATTTTCAAAGTATAATTAAAGTTTTAAATTACAACTTTAAGTTTGTTTTCTTCCATAGACATCATCAATATCGCCAACATAACAACATACATTCATCAGCTGATAAAACAATCTGCACACGATAGCACTTCCTATTGACATACTGTGTAGGTTGGTCACATTGTCTGTCAAATTTTAGCCTACTTACATGAAATGGACAATACGACACTTACATTATTTGAAAATTCTTAACATAATGTAAACTTTTCCATAGCATTTAGATTTTATTTATGAGCCGAACGTTTAACCTCCCACAATAGGCCAACGAGGTTTCTCGGGGTTCTCCTGCATTCCTGGACGTTACAGTCCACCGTCTCTCCCTCCATATTACCTCGTCAATTTCGTTCGCCGGGCTGGTTGGTGCGCCAGGTGAAGCAGCTGGCTCCTTGCGCACCTGTATCCTTTTACGTGTCATCAACGGCCTGCTCTTGGCCTCAGACAGTGTGTGGTTAAAATCAAAACCAGTAGTGTGAAAATTTTACTCTATTTTATTTATAATTTTTTCGCAAAAATATAATTTTCGTTCCGCCTCTTTACATTAAAAAAAAAAAATAATAATATTTGCATTTGTGTTTGCAATCATTGTTTGACGTATTAACATTTCAGTCAATGCTTGCAGTGCTCCAATTTCTGCAAAAGCTCACCTAGTTATATTCTCAATAAATACAATGCTATACAACTTTGTAATATTACTCCTGTAGAAAGGTTTGGCCGATTATGTTTCATGTGAACATGGGATGTGGAACGTGTCACTAACCCCGGGCGACGGCCAAGTATTTGGTCGAAATTCGAATTTTCCCCCCAAAATTTCCCCCTTTTCATCCAAAATCTTTAAAATTAGTCTCGCAGATCAATCGAGTTAACTGCTTGGTCAACAAATCGACGAGGTGGGTTCAAAGCTCTTTGATGTGTGATCCAAAATGTCCGCAAAGGAATAAGCGGATCCAAGACTTTTTGATTAGTAAACCAATCCCTGTGTGGCAGAGACCATGCTTGTTTGCATCATTGAACTCGATCGCCATACTAAATGTCCGTGACCTTGACCCCGGCTGACCTTAATCTCGAAAAATCGAGGAAAAGTAGTAACAGTGGTAAACAATTGCAAAAATTGGAGGAAATTACATTTTTGTGACAGCACGCCATTTTGGATTCCATGACGTTGACCTTAAAACCAAGCAACAATAAATTAAAAAATAAATAAAAATAAAACAATATTGTAAAAAATTTTGGGAAAACGTATATTATTCATCCTGACTACCATTTTGGATTTCCGTAACATCAACCTTGGCCCCAGGTTACATTCAACTCAAAAACTAGAGAAAGAAATAGTAAAAAATTGCAAAATTGGGAGAAAATTACATTATTGACCAACACCATCTTGGATTTTCGTAAACATGACCCCGAGTGGCTTTGAGTTACAAAAATCAAAGAAAAGCAACAAAAATTCCAAAAAAAAAAAAAAAAAAAAAAAGGAGAAAAGGGAATAAAATTACATTATTGACATATACAGCCGTCCTCGATTTCCGTACCTTGACCTTGACACTGGGCGACCTTGAAAACTTAAAATCTCTAAAAAATATTAAAAAATCTTAAACAATCAGGAAACATTAAATAAAATTATTGACCCAGCAGCTATATTCGATTTGGGTGGCCCGGGTGACATCTAACCCGAAAAATTGAGAAATTGTAAGAATCGTAATTCGTAAGAATGAATAAAAAACCATTAAACAACATAAAAACTACTTTTTTCTGTTTAATAAATAATATGAGCAAATGTATTAATATGTTTTTAAAATAAAATAAAATTATTTCATTGAAAAATTCTTTAAAATTTTTAGATAATAATTAAAATTTTTGGGAGAAAATTGAAAAATAATGTTTTAAAGACTTGTATATAAGAGGTCCAGGACCAGGTTCTAGTAAGTATTGTAGAGCACATACACTCATCCCCTCTTAGTACCGGTTAGACTGCTCGCCTCCCACCAAGGCGAACCATGTTCAATCCCTGGCCGGGTCACTCCGAATTTTCGCAAGTGGAGATCTTGCCGAAAGATGCAGCTGGTCGGCAGGTTTTCTCGGGGATCTCCCGTTTCCCCCACCCTTTCCTCCAGGCGCTGATACATACTCACATCACTTCACCCTCATCGGCTCTCAAGACCTCGCCGCCCAAATCTCTTCACTCACTCTCGGTACCGCAACCAGCAAGCTCACCCTAAGTACAATTTTAATCAGCTATTTAGTCGGCCCCCACTTAACTATCTCCATCCAACGAATCATTTGCTTCAGGTCACACCCGACCCCCAACACTTTCATCCTTCCCACAATTTACCCACGTTTGCTCGACCCTCACCACTACCACTGGACTGACTGTCTTTGTTGTCAACGATTGCGTTAGTAATTTAATGATTGCGTCACATTTCTCGCTTGTGATTAGCTATTGGCCATGTTATATCTGGACCTCTGCAGGCAAATAACGTGGCCAAAGTCACACCACATCGACGACCTTGGTCTGATACGAGGGCATCGTATAACTCTCACTTCCCTGCTAATTTTATGCTTGTCTCTTCCATTACAACAGTTCACAGAGCATTAGCAGTCGTGGTCATGTTTACACATACATTTTTTCGCAAAATAAATCTGCTTTAATTTCAAGCATATGTTCGGACCAGCGAGCTATCGGAAGTAAAGGTCAAGATGAATCATTTGCTCAGTGGTTTGTCTGTGACCAGTGTGCATGCTTCATCTCTGGCAATACCATCACTGACGCTGTTGTAATCATAGTTAGCTTAACAGTTCAATGAAAATGCTTCAACATATCTTAAACTAACCATAGTCAACATGACCATTATCACAGTAATCACAACACGCAAGCATACCACATACCAAATGTGAAATTTTAGTTTATTCAACTTTTCGAATTTTCTTCCAGCTTCAAGTTCAAGTTCAAGGCAATCCTAAATGACAGCCGGGGTCGATAACATAACTTTTTCCTGATTTTTTCCAACTCGATTTTTTAAATTTAAAATCATTCAGTGTAAAGGTGAAGTTATGGAAATCCAGGATGGCGATCGATGTGAATAATGTAAGTTTTCCCTGATTTTTACAATATTTAAAAACAACTCGTTTATTTTTAATTTTTTTTTTTGATTTTAAGTACTTTTGAGGTAAATGTCAAAGTCATGGAAATCCAGGATGGGTTTTAGGCTCAATAATACAATTTAACTCTCTTTTTTTTTTTAAATCTGCTCTCGATTTTTCGTATTCGAGGTCACCTTGGACCAAGGTTATGGAAATCCATTATGGCTGTCAGTGACAGTAATGTAAACAAACATGGCCACTCTCCCACACAGGGTTTGGCTCACTCATCAAAGAGTTTTGACTCCACAATGATGATTTGCAGATTTTTTTCTTTCATACATCGAAGAGTCTTTAACCCGCCTTGTCAATGTGCAAACAGTTAGTTTTATTGAATTACAAGGCTATTTAGCATATTTTGAGTGAAAAACTGGACATTTCGGGGGGAAATATGCGAATTTTGACCAACCACTTGGCTGTCACAGGGAGTTATTGACTCGCTGCACACTTCCATTCCAAGATCACTTGCAGCATAATATGTCATATCTATCTACATACCTCCAGCTAATTAACATCATAGTCTACCACACATTTTATAAGCGTCGCTCATATCCATTAGTGTTATTTTTAACTAAATAATTTAATTACCAGGGTTTATAATTTGTCTACAATACTAGGCAAAATTAAGATCTGAGTTTCACAGAAAATACTGTCGCGTAATTGTACATCACAGTCACTACCTTTAACATAAAAATTTAAAAATGGATGGATTAAGTCTCATTTGCAAATGAACGTTAAAAATTTAACACCGTACACTAAACAAAGTTAATTAATTAGGGTAACACTAAATTCTCTCTTCCTCGGCACCAACCCACTGTCACAAGTGTTTGCCTGAAAACATCTTGTGTATTCGGACTCCGCGTTACGACTCTCGGGCTGAGAGTAACCTTACTGTACACCCATGTCTACGTACAATGTCTATCGCCCCAATGTCTCTCAATACTCAGCCGATGTCTTAGTAGCAATATTATCAGACTCGAATTTCACTACACTCGGTGTTTAACATGCTCGCTAAACTGTTTGTTTGTTCCACTTGCTTACACATTAGGCACAACATGCCACAAATCACTGACACGTAAGTTTGAAGACGGGTTTCTGTATGACTACCAAGTACTTCAAAATTCTCTCAGGTGGCGTCGTTTGAAAATAATTCCTAATGTCCTCATTATCCCGTGTAGGAGACTCGTAGCAAGATACAAACCCCTTGAATTCTCGTCCTCCTTGCTTTCAATGATTCACCACCCTTTTCCTCCTAGCACTCACCATGATGACAAAATTGTTTGCCCTGACTACTGGAAAGTGCATCTGTATTGCTGTGAAAGTGTCCAGACCTGTGCTCTATTTAAAAGTATTATTGTTGCTGGTATTATATCCACCAGGCTTCGGGGTTCTTGAAATTTACTAGCCATCATAATGAAGCATGATCAGTTCTCAGGATGAAGTGTCTGCTATAAATGTAGGGGTGAAAGTGTGTAATTATCTTCACTGCAGCCAGGATGTCCTTGCGCATCATACTATAGTTTCTCTCAGGCTTCTGCAGGGCCTTACTGAAGTATTCCAGAGACCTCTCCTTTCCATCTTGAATATGAGATACAACAGCTCCAATGCCTGTATTTATATCATCAGTATGCAGAATGAACTCACCCTCACTACACGGAAAGCCCAGGACTGCAGGAGACATCAGAGTTTCTTTTAGTTTATTAAAATCAACTTCTCACTCCGTGGTCCAATTAAATTTTCTTTTTGCCTCGGTCAATTCATGCTGTGGCTTGGGAATTGTAGCAAACCCAGGTAAAAACCAATAGTAGTACGCTCGTAAGCCCAGGAAACACTTCACTTCAGTTTGGTCTTGGTGGAAACTAATATCGCATTACACTGGTCTTCCCAGGGTTGTTTCAATCCCATGGGTCGACACATTTCCCAAGAAATTATTTTTATTTTGGAAAAGGTCGATATTCTTACGAGCCAATTTCAAGTTTTCAGTGGCTACTTTGTGAAGTGCATATTATAGTCATGTTACGTGCTCTTCAAAAGCCCTTCCTGTGACACTAATATCGTCAAGGCACATCTGCGAAATGTCTAAGGGGGAGGGCTTTTTACATTAGACTTTCAAATGTGGCAGTGGCATTACATAGAACAAAAGGAAAAATCTTAAATTGCCAGGTACCCTTCCCTTGGACACAATAAGCAAATAAGCAGTGTTTTTATTTATTTAATATTTCTATTTCTTGCTAGGCTGTTCAGTGTGTCATATATCCTTGGGAATGGATAAGAAGCTTTCTTGGTCACATTAATAAGCTGGCGGTATTCCTCATAAGTACTAGGGAAAAGGGCATTGAGAAACAAGGGCACCATGGCTCAGAGCTCGGAGCTGGGGGCTCCGAGCTCTGATGTCACCCGACTACAATATTGGATCCATGTGTCATTGACCTTGACCTTTTACCTTTACATTTGACCTTGACTTTTGACCTTGGCCCCAGTGACATTAAATCCAAAAACCCAAAAAACCCAGAAAAATTTTAAATATAAAAAAATCAAAGAAATAAAGAAAATCTATAGAATCCAAAAAATTTGTAAACATAAAAAAATATAAATATGTTTTTCATGGACCCCCAGAAATTTCCTTTTTTTCCCCCGGGGAAAGTGATCAGGATTAGCAACCCAGGTGACCTTGAGTCAGGGCAAGTAGGACTCAGGGCCCTTGACCTTAGACTTTGACCTTTAACCCCAAAAATAAAAAATAAAAAAAGTGAAGAAAATTTAAAAAATTATAAAATTGCAAAAATCCCAAACAAATTATTATTAAAATAATATTACAAAATCGTTAAAAAATAAACTATAAAGTACTTTAAAGAATAATACTAAAAATTATTAAATAAAAATTAAGAAATTATTTTAAAAAGCTTAAATTTCTGGAGGTCACCATACCCATTCCACCATCTTGGTATGTGTAGCTGATGATCACCATCTTGGTAGGCAACCAGCATCTTGGTAGGTGACTGCCATCTTGGTAGATGTCACCGTCCATCATCTTGGAAGCTAGTGACCTGTAACCGTTTACCTTGACCTTGGCTTATGACATTGATCTTGACTCCAGGACATTTAATGACCTTTAAAACAAAAACGCGAGTAAAAATACATAAAAATCAGCAAGCATATTGCATTACCGACTACTACCATATTAGCTGCAGATGACCTTCACCCCATGACTTTGAATGACCTTAAAGACAAAAACTTGAGAAAATACACAAAAGTCAGCAATGCTATTACATTACTGACTACTACCACCATATTAAATACAGACGACCTTGATCTTGACCCCATTACCTTGAATGATCTTGAAAACTAAAACTTGAGAAAAATGCATAAAAGTCCGCAAGAATATTACATTACAGACTACTACCACCATATTCGATGCAGAAGACATTAACCATGACCCCATTACCTTAAATGACCTTGGAAACAAAAATCAAGAAAATATAGACAAATGTTAGCAAGTATATTATGTTACATACTAGTATCGCAATATTAGAAGCAGATGACCTTGACCTTGACGTCATTATCTTGAATGACCTTGAAAACAAAAACCTGAGCAAAATACATAAAAGTCAGCAAGTACATTACATTACAGACTACTATAGGCTGTTCACAGTAAAGTGAACACTTTTTAAGGCCCTTATAAATTTTCCCTTTCATCCAATTTCCATCTTCCTGATGCTTTTTATTATAAACTTTACAATGTGACCAATAAACACAGTTTATACATTTCACCACCACCAAAATTTAATGATTGTGTCTACAATAAGATATATTTATTAGCGGTAAATGCCTTTTGGAAGGGCCTTAGAAAGTGCTCACTTCATCGTGAACAGCCTATAACACCATTGGATGAAGGTGACCTCTACCTTGACCCCATGACCTTGAAAAACCTTAATTACAAAAATCGAAAAAATCAATAAAAATCAGCAAGCATATGATGTTTCAGACTACCATAACCATATTGGATACAGGTGGCCTTGACCTCGACCCTATGACCTTGAAAACAAAAACTCGATAACAAGATTTATAAAAGTCTGCAAGTATATTATTTTACTGACTGCGACATCAATTTCCCGATTTCACTGCGAAGCAAGTTGTCGGCATTTATATTTATAGACATAAAAGATCCTATCATTTTTTATCCAATTAAAAAAAAGATATTTCCAATTACTGGTATAGCTACATGCATGATGCATGACTTTGACTACATGCATAATTTATTAAATATTTATTTATTATTAAAAACTTAGTGAT
This sequence comes from Dryococelus australis, assembly GCA_029891345.1. Lineage (NCBI taxonomy): Eukaryota > Metazoa > Arthropoda > Insecta > Phasmatodea > Phasmatidae > Dryococelus > Dryococelus australis. Next base: position 53,328,120 of record CM056999.1, read on the forward strand.
GTAGAATAAAAAAATAATTTAATTATATAATTGTTCATATAGTACAATGGTAATTTGTATAATACTTTCTAATTAAATTTATTTTATTTATCCACCTATTAAATTTTAATTATATTCTGGCAAATTGGGTTATCATGAAATAAAACACACTTTATTTCTCATATGCAGTTTTTTATTCAATTAAATTTATCACAGTCATCCATTCCTCCAAAAAATATTACAATGTTCTTCTATATATATATATATATATATATATATATATATATATATATATATATATATATATATATATATATATACACATCTCATTATATGCCATTTTGTTCGAGGTTGTAGTCTTTTATGCATCTCGCTATTTACACTCGTGTTGTCCTTGTCCGAAAATATTGTGACATTTATTACACCGACACACTCAGCAGGGACGACTATGTAGGTAACTACACTTTTGACGACATGTACCAAAGTCACAAGAGAATGCTTGCACAAACCCGGTACCAAGGTACTGATGAGAAATGCACTTTGCTTTTACAGGTCTTTGTATGTCTAAATAAACTTTCGGTACGGCTGGACTGCTTGCCGCACCTATCACCCAAATGATGACATGTGACAGGTATTCTTGACACAATTGAAGTGCTCATCTCGCCTTACATTGCGACTGACAGTAAACATCTTATCACAAAAGTGACACTGATGACGACGTAGTGGTTCAGGCAAAGACTCGGACGGACCTATTGGAGATGTAGGTGCTGGAGCTAAAGCAGCAGCTAACGTCGGCAATGGTGTTCTAGGTACCTCAGCCGAAAAGTTCGTTAGTTCCATTGAAGATTTCGTAGACATAACAGCTGAAGAAGTCATTGGTACTGTTGCATCTGTAGATGATCGTGCTGCACTGGTGGCAGTAGATGCTGGTAGTGATGTAGCCATCAGAGCTGAAGAAGTTGATGACACAATACTAATCTGAAACGATGGTACTGCATTGGTGTAAGTAGATGCTGCTAGTAATGTAGTCATCACAGCTGAAGAAGTCGATGGCGTTGGTAAAACATAAGATAGCTCACTCGAAGAAGAAATCGATGGTGATAAACCATTAGTGGACGATATCCACTCCACTTTAATGTAATTAGTCATGGAATACCTGGCGTAGAAGCTAGCCAAGACGATGTAACTTTCACAGCAGGCATTGCCAAACTAATCCTCTCAGTTTACCTACCTACTGCTAATAATATAAGAGTATGCAAGCCCTTTAACGTCATATTGACTTTGAACCAATTGTATTGCACCATTAATACTTGGACTTTGTACTCAACTATGCAGCATCATGGCGAGCCACCACAATGCTTCCTAAATAGTCGTCGCGCGAAAAGGACTCTTCCTGCATTCCTCCTTCTCATACCAATGAGCATTGTGAACATATCGTAGGTGACAATACGATCGCAGAATCGGGACTGGCGACAGCCAGTTAGCGATGACATAGGTCATGGCTCCATGATCGTCAAGGTCAAAGACAGCTCTTTCTGTTCGCAATTTATCTTCGAAGTATGGGAGCACTCTGAGAACACCAAAATACTAATTCACCCCAGAAGAAAACACGTAGGTACTAAATTTATTCGATACATAAATATGTATATTCCTTTGTAGGTATACATATTCTATACATAATTATATATATTCCCATCTTATATATATATATATACACACACACACACGATAGCAACTGCATGTTACAACATAGTGGGCCCCTGGCTCCAAGCTACGATCCACAGTGCCATTGCTTCTCAATTCCCTTTTCCTTAATACTCGCACAAAATATCAGAAAGTCAAAAAAACACAATGCGAGAAGACAGTAGAATGACTGATGATTCTGGCATATCTAACTCCATCGCTTTCAGAATATTCTTAACCACCTCATGTGATGCTAGCTGTAGTCGCTGGGGTGGCTGCTTTATGGACCTGTTCTCCATTGTGTCGATTTGATGGTATGTAACATTTGATCTTCTGAAGTCTTTTGGTTCGCATGAGAAATCATCCCTATTTCCCCGCAGTATATCAGAGACATATTTCTCTTGTAGCCAGTTGAGGATTTATTTTGTTATCGTTAGCAGTTTCCCCGGAGTTTCTGATAGATGATATTAGAAATATTTTGGTCTCGAAGCTTCAGGAACATTTGGAAGTACCTGTGAGACCTGCTTGGAAACCCCTATTGTAGGTTACTCTTCAAGGAAACAGTACCATCGAATAAATGAATTATCGTTATTGTCGAACTGTTTTATTTGAAGAGATCAGAGTCGTTCCTACAATAACACTATCTGGCAGGATGCCCCCTTTCTGGGCTGGTTCGATTATGCCCAGCTATCTGACAAATGTTACCTAGCATCTGCCTGGCATTAAAATTTTGCCAGAAGCAGGGAGCACAGTGACCTAACTACATACTATGGGGCAGCTTATTGGCGAAGAAAAATATCGTTGTGTTGACACTAACAACTCGGTATTGCCTGCCCATAACACCATCAGCACCCCAATTAGTTATTTGTAACACATAATGTCCCAAAATTCATTCGTCCTTGGTTCTTGTTATGTAAATACCGTGCTCTATTCTGAGTTTACCAACCTTCAACTGTGCCCACCACTTACCTCTAACTGGTGTCGTATGACCCATTAATGTAATCAAGCAGCACTGTTTTGTGTTATCGTCGGACTATCGCTGGTTGGAAAACTCGAGGATGTCTGGTCTTACAAGTGTTTTTAGTCGCCCTTGTGTCAATGACCATCTGGCAAGAACTATCATTCAGATTTCTCTTCACCAATATAACATGCAAGCCCTGTTTCACCAAGAGCACTTGCAAGAACAATGGGACCGTCCCTCCAGCAATCACCAACGTTTGCCCCTCAAGATGGGTGTTTACAAGTTTCCTTGAGATGTTACACATATCACTTGCCCATTGCTGCATGCTTTTGGTTACTAAAACTGCTGTTGCTGCTGCTGTTGAATGCAGTTGGCTCTCAGGATTCCCGGCTGTATCCATGACCAACACTCTCCTCTCGATGTTGTCAGCATCTTCGCTTAACATCACTGCCTGCACTGGTCGTCGGACCACTGACACCTGTCTTGCTAACTCTACCTCCAGTTCAGGCCAGGCCATTCTGGCATGGCATGGCCAGGAGAACAGCTTGCCACACTTTTGCATCGGCAATAGTGTCGACGAAGAAGCCTACTGCGATATCTCATACATCCCCAGGGCACTCCTCCAGAGACAATTACTACAGCTGGACGACATCCTGCCACAGCTCCTGCAGTAGTTCCCCTGGTCACAAGATATGGCTTCGCAGATTGGCATGGCGGGTTTGTCGCAGATATCGGTCACCGAAACGCAGTAAGCCCACTACTCTTCAGTCCAATAATTCAGGGCTGCGATGATCTAGAACTAGTGCTTGTATTCGCGCCAATGTGTCTATATTACCGGGGGGAGGAAGGAATGATTTTGATGCATTTTTCAACCCCTGGTTGAAGAGTACCCACACTGTAAACTTGTTGGGCTTCTTCTGCGATAACTGTACTGCTGGTGACCTTTACCGTGTTCGCGCTGCCCACAATCATATGCTCCATGGTCGACAATCTCACATTATTTTGAGTCGCTGACCCAGAGTAGACTCTTCTCTGTTGCTCTACGAATTCTTGCCAAGCCTTCTTAAGGACACTCACCTCCTGTTCCACCTTAGAAGTAGGAGAGTGATGGTTTCACCCCACTTTTGATTAATGGGATTTTGATTATGAGGATTATCGAGATTGCCTCGAAAATTGCACAAAGGTTCTGGGGACACATTATCAGTTCCATTCTCATGCTCATTAATTCTACACCGAACACATAACAAAGGTAGTGTTGTAAGGTATGGATGATAAGCGGTACATTAAGACAGGTGGAATATCAACTTTACCTTGGAGGCACTAGAGAATACCTGAGTAAATTTTTTATTATTTTCCTCCATATATTAGTTTCAACACCACAATAACATTTATAGACCTCCCAGCACCATAGCTCAATGACGTCCATCTGCCATCAACACACGCATGTTCTGTTTCACACTCATCACAGCTGTCTACAACTCTTTGCATACCAGTTGCATAACCATCAATACTACTGCTGCTACCTGTTTGCCTAACTGTAAGGCATGATATAATTTCAGTATCAACTCTCTTGACACAAGTGTCTTCGAACCAATTTCCCTTGCCATTTTACAGATAGGAAGAAGTAATTAATGTCTTCATTATTGAAATTTGTAATATATGTGCATGTAAGTATGTTGTAAGAAGTCATTTGGCATGTGTGAGTGTCTGCAAATATATTCCCAGATGGGACACCTTAAAAGAACGCCTTCAGTGCGCATCTTTATAACCTCCTCAAGAGATTGTAAATATTGTATGTAGTTAGGAAAGAGAAGACCTCCACAACGATATAGTTTGTAAATTTTGTTTTTAATCACTTATGTATATATATATTTTTTGTTCTTGTTGTTTTCTAATTTGATATGTGTAATAAGATTATGAAATGTTGTACAATACAATAATAGTGTAAAGATATACAAATTATGGGCATACCTTTGTTATAGAATATTGTGAATATAGTAACAGGTATTTGTTTGCACATAATTACTTGCTTTTTTTCTTCTCATAATAGGTTTGAACATGTTTAGTAATTTAGTCCTTAAAATGTTTGTAAAACTGTACCTTTTTTTAAATTGTTGTTTTAAAATATAAATTAGTGTGTAAATGTTTGTAATATACTAATTATCTTGTAAAGTTTCTTTGTAAATATTACCTGGTTTTAAATCGTAGTCTTTGATAAATACTAGTTGTATATGTTAACTTGTTTCTGATCATAAAGTGTTTCATAAATGTTTGTTTTAAATTGAATATTATTGTGTGTCATTGTAGATATTTACCTTATAAGGACAATTTCGAAAAGAATATTTTAAAATAAAATGTTTTATGTTAAAAATGAATAGGGTGTTTGTCTTGTTATTTATTTTATTTAATACCGCATGACACTAACTTTTTTCAATAATAACTAAACATTGATGGTACCAGGCTAAGAATATGTCACGAAAGTAACCTGTGCTGGAATTAATAAGTTTTTGCAAATAAACAAGCCAACAGGTTAAAAGTCACTGTCCACTCTGGCTGCTTAAATTGAAAGCTGGTGTAGGACACCAGACACCCTGCTGGCCAACTTTTATGACGTCCCAGGGGGACATATTGAAAGCGAACCCCGAATACCTTTACCGGTGCAGGTACAAAAAGACCTCTGACCATCCTTCACTACAAGAAAGTTTCTCCAGCTAAATCTGCAACCAACAGAATCTAACAAACATTTTAAATTAAAAAAATATTTCATTTTACAGATTACAGCTTTTCAAGATCCAACACGTTGATGTCGGTTGAATAAAACAAACACAATTAGTAATATATTGAAAATGTTTTTTTTTTAATATAATAATAAAATTCAAATTTGCCACAAGCAAGAATTCTTCTACTTGCAAGAGTCTGTCCTACGCTTCGACGCAAGTTGATTATTTTGAATCAAATTATTTTGGGTAAGGTTTTTCTATTTTTAATTACTTTCTTGTAGATTGTTATATATTTAACTTATCAGAATAGACATACACCATTGTGTTAGTTAAAAGTTGTTGGAAAATAAGATTAAAGTTTTAAATGTCTTTGTACAATTGCTGGAAATGGGAATAAAGATTGCTGGGAAAAATTTGTAGTACGTACATTACTTTCAAATAATTAACTTTTATATATTCACATACTTGCAGGACCAATCAAGTCGTTAATAGTAGCTTCGTAGATTTTCTGTCAATCATAAATTTCTACTCAGTTGCCTTTAAGACACACTACACATATATAAGCAGCGCACATCATACAATACACTCATTTATCGAGTAATTTCCGAGGTGGATGGACATCGGCCATGCTCCTTGTATATATTGTCAGGTTCTCGATGTAAGATCAACTCAGTGCTTCACTGAGCTCACAGCTGGACATACGTGTTTTGGGAGACGTTCGATTAATTTCTTTTTACGTTTAGATTACGTTTCTCCTCGCCAGTCTCACAGGCAGATGGGCATGTAAGGTATGTGCGAGAGGCATCGTGTATATCTTGTTCGTTTAATTTATAGGTACATTTTGTTGTAGAGAGTTTATTCCACACTCACACGATTGTCATTATTTAGTGAGTTTGTACTTTTCGACACCATATGTTATTCACTTAGTTAAAATTATCACTCCTGTAAATTATATTTCTAAGCTTGAGACTTACGTTACATTAAATTCCATTCTGGAGTACTTGCACTTATTATTCATGTAGTCGTTTGAAATTTGCGATTCGATGCATGTAATTTATTAATACATAGAACTCGTTTAAAGACTCTGAATTTATCTTGTGTGTTAAATATATTCGTAAAAATCGCCTATATACATCATCCATACAAATACATCAAAATAAGAATAAATAAGAAAAATGACACTTAGCACACTTTTGCACTCAGATCAATACCTATACAACCCATTGCAACCCACCACTCTGGTCAGTCGCATTGAGAACACCACAGCATCAACATCGTACAGAGCTCCTCACCACCAAAAGAAAGAAAGAAAGAAATACAAAATCAAGAAAAAATTGAACCCTTTCAATAAATTTAACCCTTTTTGATTAACCCTTGCAATTTTTCATCGTATTAATATTGGATTAAGGACCAGCCCCTTCAATCAATTTGATATCAAAGGGTTAATCCGATTCTTCAAAAGTGGGGTAAACCATCACTGCCTTACTACTCACCTTATACTCGAATTCGCTGATCCCTTCATTCATTGTCAATTTTCTTTTCCCAGACGTCAATTTTATTATTCTTTAACCCTGTAATAGCTTCTATCTTGATATATGTTTTAATTCACAATGTCTATTTTGTGGATACCCTCGCTAATACTTGCTATTTTCCTGTCCACTATTTCGTTAATACTGTCTGTTTTCTTGCATGCTAATTCACTGCCACTTATTATTTGATAATTTGTATTAACTATTTTATATTTACATATTTATTTTCACTCTTTATATCTACTTCAACACTTGCACTAACATTCATTAATTGGCCATTCATCCCTCCAGTCAATGCTAGCAGTGTTTCTGTTTCGGCAGACATTTTTCTTGTTAGAATTTACAAAACTCTACTAATTTTGCCACATGCTACTACAATAGCTCGTTTCATATAACTTCAGTAAAATCTGTCAGATGGTGTGACCAACCTACACAGCATGTAAACAGTAAACGCCCCCATTTGCAAAGTAATGTATGGTTGATGCAGGATGCGTGTTATTATGTTGGCGGTCTTTGCGATGATTGTAGAAGAAAATAGTACTCGGCATTAAAAATTATAATGTAGAAATTTATGTAAATTAGAGAACAGTTATGGTGAAAATTACACTCATAGAATAATGTACAATTTTTCTGAGTTATAGAGCAAGGGCATTAAAGACATCTAGAAACATTACGCTAGAGCATGCGAACATTACAGCTATGTGAAAGGTCTCCACCAGTCTCAATTGTCAATTATATCCACCCGCCCGGTGAAATGCCATTGCCATTGAGCTCTTTTCCATCAAAATTCATCTATATGCAAGAATTCCTTGCTAGTGATGTCGGAATATTATATATGCAGTTAAATATTTTTGTATATATGTGCGTATTTCGTAGTTCATCACAGGTGCATTTTTAGAACAGTCTCCTCAGTGAAATAAATTATCGACACGTGTCTGCCGCTTTGTAAAAGGGTTTGTTGTGTGCTGTGGTCCGCCATTTTCTGTGACCATCGCGAAGCGTGAGCGAAAAATTATTTACTTTGTGAAGTTTAAATTTGCTGGTTCAAGAAATAGCTCAAGATTTTATTAAATGCATAAGTCAGCAAATAAATTATTTCGTACCAGTAGCCGACAAATGATTTTAGTGAAGTAATCATCCAAAGTTCGGCACGTGTTTAGGAATTACGAAGTGAACAGGGAGTTTGTGTGTTTTATAAATATTATTTTAAATTATTGTTAGAATAATTGAAATATATTTGGACTTTAAAAACCTTGTTTTACCCTAATTTAATTTATTGCATTTCTAACAATTTTTATGTGGAAAGTTAAATTTACTGAACATGTTTATATCGTGCATTTCGTACATCGGCGATTTTACCAGTGACGTACTTATTGCATTTTGTTTTTGCGGGAGGTTCTCAAATGCACGTGGCCTAAATAAACGTATTTTTAGTGTAGTTCATTATATAAAAATGGAATGATATGTATGTGTTGATTATTTCTCGCGTCGGTACTAAACAGCCATACATTTACCTCATTTAGTTATTTCGATGAAGTTAAAAAAAATTATAGATATAGTAAATTGAATGCTATTTCCGTACGAACAAAATTTTCTACTGCATCATCAAAACAATGTAAGTTCCAGTGGCCACTCTTTCATTAGAAGAACCGTAAAACAACCACATCTCACGAAAGATGTTAAACTATAGTTCCCGACCAATAAAATAAACACAACCCTAACTAGTATATTACGTGATCATAACAAAAATAAAACAGTTGGGAGTGGCAACCAGTTATAGTAGCCTAAGTACTGGGCAGAAGTTGTCAGTCTTTCAATGCCTGCCATTGGATTCGTATTCGTAGTTTGTTTAGAAACATCGTTTTCTTCCTCGACAGAACATCTGTGATGGAGGGATACATCGTGAGCACACTTCTTTTCGAGAAGTGGCAACATTTACTGAAGTTATATAGAACAGAGTATATATCGTTTTTACAAGTTTATTATACTAATTATAAGCCTACAGTACCACCTTATTTACAAAACTAGTTTTTAAAAAATGGTCTCCTTACCTCTTCTGACACCAGTGTCACGCATTTTCAAGGCCTCTGGGCGTAACCAAGTTCCTTAAGGGACGGAGATCTTAGGTATGTTTGTCAGAGAGCTAATAATAATTACCTAGTTTATTTATAAGAAATCCACAAAATATATATTCCAAAATTTATATCTTGAAATTAATGGCCATAATTTGCTATCCACAGCTAATATTTACACAATCCTTCGCAAAATAAGATATATTTATACAATCAAATAATTAAAATCAGTCTCTAAAATCAGTTTATTTACATCTATCGAATTAATTTTAAATGTTTTATATTTCATATCTGGTCGGTCTAGTATTTACAATGAAGCCTGTATCACTCATCTATCCAGTCTCACCTTGTTTTAGTCCAGATATCACCAGTCTTCCATCTCCAGAATGTTCTGTAGCGTTCCAAGCACTCCCATACACAGTAGACCTCCACACGTCGGATACCTCGCCTACCCCAGCACTTACGCACTGTCTTTCGTATCCGCTGAATACATACCCATCCACCGCAGTCTCTCACACCCTCGTTCGCCACCGGTCCTTTGCTTCAAAGCCTCTCGATGGCCCGATATTTACCAGGCATTAGAGGCACTCAAACCAGGTGGCTATCAGAGACTGCTGACCATTTGGCTGTGACTGTATTTATATTGTAGGCGGCCTGACCCAGAACCTTCTGCAAACCCCGGGGCACACAGAGGGAGTTGTTATTTGGAAGAGTCTTGCACGTGCTCTCAACTCGTAGACTGCTCCAGCAAGGTGGGGCAGTGAAGTCAGTCCAGGTTAGCTGTCAATCATTCCCTCGCCGTCCTGGTGACATAGCGGCGGCTGAATCTGCCTGAGGGAGAGGCGGATCGCGGGGAGTCAGCTCGCACTGCGCGCCAAGAATGGCCGCGCGTAACAATAAATAACATTAACTCGTTCGGTCACCTAATCTCACGACCATTAGACAATGTGGTGCGCGTTCTATGATATTGGCATTAACCATTCATGTCAAAGTGGTGTAAAAATTTCAAAAATCAGATTAGCCACGAGGAAGACTCTCGAAGTACTGGGCAGTGATGTCTTGCTCTGTACTGTACCGGTCATAACTTACATTAATTTGCAACTTGTCCACGATCTTGGACAAGGTGAATGAACGGGTTAAAAGGTATATTTTCTCCTCAGGTGGGCATGGATGGAATATATGTTCCACTCTCTCGCTACCCTCTTTTTCCCTTCGGGTTATATTCAATGTGTTCGGAAATTATCTGTTGAATATCAAACCACAGTGTCTGTGGGCGAATAGGAACCAGAAACTCTTGTCGCAAAATATTCGGAAATACCATTTTGTATGTTTAAATTGAAGTTGAATTTCGGCAAACGACGCCAGCGGACCCAAGTTGCATGTCACTGAGGCGAACTGAGCCACGGTAGTGCTGCACGCGGCACTGTGCGCCACCTGTCAGTCTGATTGGTTGCCACTGTCCCACACACAGGCGTATCCGCAGTGGCAGGTGATCTTTCGTATTTCAAGGTGGCCTATGTACAGGCGCTGGCCGCATATCGAGCCACCGCCGTTCGCCTTCGTGTCACGCAACTTGTTATGCACGCAGGTACATACGGCTGCGGACACCCGGCGTCGTTTGCAGATATTCAACTTCAATTTAAACATACTGAATGGCCTTTTCGAACATTCTGTGACTAGAGTTTCTTGTTTCTGTTCGCCCACAGATGCTGCGGTTTGAATTTCGACAGATAGTTTCCTAACACGTTGTATACCCTAATTTGGAACAAAGAAGATAGGATTCATATCCTGTTCGTACCGGGTAATTTTTACGGTAAAACTTGTTGTATTTAAAACGTTATCCTTGATTACCTTCAAAACAGACAAGTAGGTATGGTTTCGTAGCAATAATAATTAATCTTAAC